>CM077162.1:170447319-171047319 GCA_039583875.1 Platanthera guangdongensis
CAGAATCAAATCGTCGACCTGAGCTCAGCGATCGTCGAGTGGAGCTCGACGGATATTTGAGGTTTGAGCTCAGCGATCGTCGATGGAGCTCGCGATCTGTCGAAGTTGAGCTAGACGATCGTCGACCGAGTTCGACGAAACGTCTTTCTGAGCTCGACGATTGGACTTAGTCTCCAGAAAAACTTTGGTCTTCAGGGCGCTTCCAAAACTATACATCCTGATCCCTTAGCTCAATTCTAATTGACCTATTAAGCTATACAGAAGGTCAAACACAGATTCCTAGAGACATAGTGATTCCTGACCCAAATTAGTATAGGGTGTTCCAACAGAGTGTTTGGTAGTGTATCCACAATAACCCAGATTTGGTGAAGTCACCCTTGAACTAAGATGAATTAAGTTGTATTTGATGTCTTGTTTGAGTTATGTGTTTGCAGGACTAAGGGTCTATTTGGCGCAGCTCTGGCAGCTGGAGAATCTCTTTTCCAGCCGCCAGAGCTGTTTTTTTCTGTGTTTGGGACAGCTCCTTATGAAGAGCTTTTCGTAATCTGGAGCTGTTGTGCAGCTTTTCGGAAATCCCTCCCCCCCCCCCCCCCCCAGCTTCTGCTCCCGCAAAATAGCTTTCTCTCTCACAGGTTTTGGAATCTATCGGCCCCGACTTTTCCAATTCTTCCTGCAACTCGCGGGAGCCGACGGATCTCGCCGGAGCTGACACATCTCGCCGGAACCGACGCTCCCTCCTCCTCCCGCTCTTGCTCTATTTCTTCAAAGCGCACTTCTGCACAGAATACCCAAACACTCTGCAGCTTTTCAAAACTGCTCCCCAGAGATCTATTTTAAAATAGTTCTATCCGGACAACAGCTTTTCAATCCGCCAGAGCTGTCCTAAACAGACCCTAAATTGTCATGTGTAGACCAATGTCAATCAACAATGGGTCACCAAACACAGGAACATACAATATAATCCCTCATTGTGTGATCCATGGTGTTGACTCATGTGTAGCCTCTCTATTGAGATACACTTCATCTTTCAAGCACCAGGATTGATTGAAGAAAGACTTGTTGCTGATGTTATTGAAGAACAGAAAATTATGTTGAAGAAAAATTTTCTAAGTCTTTCACTCGAGTTGAAGATTAAGTACTCGAGTTGAGACACTTAGTAAATACTCGAGTAAGGGAAATGACTCTCGAGTAGTCTAAACATAGCTCTCGAGTGGCCAAGTTCATTACTCGAGTAGACTTTCTCTTATTCTTGAGTTAACAGTTTTTCCTCTCAAAATTTATTCTAAGTACTTTACTTGAGTAGTCAGGTTAACCACTCGAGTAGATAAGTCTTTTGTCTCGAGTTACAGAAGGAAGACTCTCGTGTTGTTTTACCCCACTCAAGTAGTTCAGTTCATGTACTCGAGTAGTCTTTCTACTACTCGAGTAGTCCAGCTTCAATACTCAAGTGATCAGATTTTTATCTCTCAGAATTTTTCTAAGTTATATACTCGAGTAGTAATATTCATATACTCGAGTAGTTAATCTACTTATCGAGGAGTCCAGCTTCAATACTCGAGTGACCAGTTTTTATCCCTCGGAATTTTTCTATGTCCTATACTCGAGTAGTAATATTCATATACTCGAGTAGTTAATCTACTTCTCGAGTAGTCCAAGTCCAGTACTCGAGTAACCAGAATTCATCTCCCAGAAAATTCACCAAGTCTTTGACTCGAGTAATTCTTCTACCTCTTGAGTAATATTTCTAGTACTCGAGTAGTTCTTCTCCACGTCTCGTGTAACACTTCTAGCACTCGAGTAAATTTTATTCCACTCGAGTGTCTATAAGTTCTGTTCTGAATTTTCTCAAGGAATTCATCTCGAGTAGTCTATTACTATCCTCTTGAGATCTCAGTCTAACACTCGAGTAGTTTATCTGTTATTTTTATCATTCTTCTGATTTTTAATTTTATTCTTAAATTCAATTTGTTCCAGAATTTTATTAACTTTATTTACTTGTTCATTATTTTTCTTTCCTTTATCAGAGATGAAATTTACTAGTTTTGAAAGGTGATTCCTTTGGATTAGGGTTGGTTCACTAGATGTGGCTCCTAATCCTAATCTGCAGTTATTTGTTCTAGCATTAACTGTGTTGGTTATATCTAGCAATTTCAAACTTCTGTCATTTAATGATTCTTCTAAAATCTTAGCTTTGCTAAGTTCTAATTTCAAAAAAATTGATTTGTTCAGTTGCAAATTTTAGTTCACTAGATAGAGTTGCATTTTCAGAGGTGATTTTATCTAGGTCATTCAATTTATCTCTGAGAAGTTTGATTTCCTTCTCAGAGCTTATCAAATCTAAGCATAGGTTTTTAAATTCAAATTTAAATTCATCAGATTCAAAATCATAAGATGTTATTACCTGATATTCAGCTGACAGATTTTCTTCATCATCAGATTCATCTGTATCTGATCTGCTACTGCTTGCACCAATTGCCATGAGGCACACCTCCTTTGCCTTGGTGTCCTCTTCTTCTTCACTGGAGCTGGAAGATGTGGATTCATCTTCTGTGTCACTCCATGTTTCAGCCACAAATCCTTTGTCCTTTTTTTTGTGTTTGCTGGAGGAGGGCTTACTGTAGTGCTTGCTTCTTGATTCTTTATCTTTTCTTCTTTCCTTCTTTTGATTTTCAGGACATTCAGACATGAAATGTCCTGGTTTTCTGCACCCATAACACACTACCTCTTTAGTGGGGGTTTTTTCATACCTTGGCTGACTGTCATTTCTGGATGACTTCCTTCTGAAGTCTTTCCTTGCCAGTTTGAAGAATCTCTTGGCAAAGAGACTCATTAGCTCTTCGTTGACTATTGGGGCTTCAGTTTATTCAGCAGCCTTGAATGCAATGGATTGTTCTTTCCTTGCTGGGGGAGGAGTCCAGTGTTCCACTGCTTCTCTGGACTTGATTAGCTGCTCATATGACTTCAGTTTTCCTAATAGAGATTCAGTTGAAATCTCATTTAGGCATCTGGCCTCCTTGATGGGTCAGATCCTGGTGTCCCATGAGCTTGGGAAGCACATTAGGATCTTGTCATTAACTTCAGTCAAAGTGATTTCTTTATCTAAAGTCCTTAGCTCACTGATTATGGAGCTAAGCCTGTTGTACATCACGTCAACTGTCTCTGCCTCATCCTTCTTGAAGTTTTCATATTGTGTGATGAGGTGTGATCTTCTATCTTTCCTCTCATCTACTGAGCCAGCAACCATTTGATTGAGTGAATCCCAGATTGCTTTTGCAGAGGTGCACTCAGCCACCTTCTGAAAGATGTCATCTGATATAGTCTGAGCCAATATGTT
Organism: Platanthera guangdongensis; assembly: GCA_039583875.1. Lineage (NCBI taxonomy): Eukaryota > Viridiplantae > Streptophyta > Magnoliopsida > Asparagales > Orchidaceae > Platanthera > Platanthera guangdongensis. The sequence goes on from CM077162.1 coordinate 170,450,654, forward strand.
CATGGCTTTGGCATCAGCAATCTTTGCTTTCTTCTAAACTTCAGTCCACTCAGGTGGTGGGACTGCATTGTTGCTGGAAGATGTTGTGGCTGTAGATGTCTGTGGGGGACCTGTTAAAATAGAATTGTAGATGTCTTCATCAATGGAATTCATATATAACCTAATTCTTACCTTGCAGATGACAAACTTATTAAGTTTGGAAACTGGAGGTCTGGTGCTTGCATAGTCCTTGTTCTGTGTCATGCTGTGTTTATAATGTAAATGAAAATAAAATACTGTGTAGATCTAACAAAGGATATTTTGGTTCAATATTTAACTTGTACAACCAAATGAACCTCCTCTGATACCAATTGAAAGTGAGTGTTAGATCAGAAATACTCTAGAGGAGGGTGAATAGAGTATTCTTAAAAAATTTTAACTATTATTACAGCTTTTGTTGTAAATCAAAAGTGCAGAAATTAATAACCTAGTAAACAATAAATCTAAATCACAAGCACGGCAAGAACAAAAGAAAAGGAGACAACCAGACGACACAAGAATTTTATAGTGGTTCCCCAATCTGAGTACATCCACTCTTCTACCACCCTTGGTAGGAATTCACTCAGATTTTTGATCAGGTGTCTGACACCAATGAGCTTTTGATAAGGTGCTCAAAAACCAACTCAAGTCTTTTGATCAGGAGACTTGCAACTAAGGAATCACTTTTGAAGGGAGATGACAACCCTTTACAGAGGTGTGGGTGAGAGAGTGATGGAAGTCTTCTTTTCTCAATCACAATGAGAATACTATGTGGATTCAATGATGTTGTCAAAGCTCCCCCTGAGATCTTGAATGGTTCAGGAGTAGAAGCTTTGCTCAGGGTGATAGGCCTTCAATTGAGAGACTTGATCCAGGAGCTTTAGACGATAGTGCTTGAATGTAACACCCCCTATCCGTCACATAGCATATAACAGTAGGTCCGGCCGGGGCCCGACGCCGTATGCCACAGACAGACCGGGCGGTTACTCATGGAAACCATCCAACCAATCAACGTCCTACACAGAGCATTCTAGCGGAAGCAGTTTATAAAAATTGCAAATAAGAACCCAGCACTAAAGCATGAATGTCCACTAACCAAAATAGGAATGTATACAAAATACCAACATAAGCCTTAAGGCCTTACAAAATGTTTCACTTGATATTACATGATTTACAAACCACGGCACGCAGGCCGGTCATACATGAATAAAACAGTAAACACTTCCATTTGGGCCTTCGAGGGCCGGCTTCGCAAAAAGGGCTTTAGCCCGCTATTGACCGCTTGGTCCCGCAGCACCTGCAAGCAACAAACCACCGCATGGTGGCAAAACAAGGCAACGGTCAGCAATGCTGACCAAATTATAACGATCTCGCCCCCAACTCGGGGCGGCGATGCTCCTTCCCTGCATTTCATTAGCATAAGCGAGCAATATATATATAGCCATATCATCACAGACGTTGGCTCGCACGGCCACACGCCCCGTGCTCTCAGGGCACATTCGGTGAACCGGTCGATGTCACGTCAATTAAAGCCATAGACATTCCGGACTCACCACCGCCACTAAGACGGCCAAACCTATGAGCAATTTGTCTTCTTGGCCTGGGTCACGACAATTTAAGTCATTGACCGCCAAAGACCCTAATCTATGCCAACGGCAAGTGCCACGTGCCTTTAGGTCTCTTTAACCGAACGACATAGAACGGGTACGGTTCCATCTAACCCGTGCTCACATCGCAACGACAATTTAAGCCATATGCACGGGTCAAACTTCCACCGAGTCTCATTTCCATCACAATTCACATAACCCGGTTATGTTCAAGTTGGCTCTCAGGCCACCAAGTTGGCAAGATCTCGTATCCGCCCAGTTTTCCGGGTGCACCTTTGGGTTAGTCCCCAAGGCTCCCTGCTGCAATCTACCGCGTAGAAAACCCGAAAAACAACCAATAGCACGGAGTCTTCTCCGGCATTATGCAATGCAACATCACCGATCCAGACCAACATATCCGGGTAGGCTTCACACATCATGCCTATGTCCGTTCTCGCTTACGGACTCTAAACAACGGGTACTTCACATATCTACCCGAAGGAACGCCTCCAACTCTCCGCAAACTCGCGAGAGCAGGCTTCCTATGCAAAGAAAGAGAGCTACTCATGCTCAAGATGAGGATCATTACCCTAGCGTTCCTCTTTGGCGCCATTGAAAAGTAAGCGGATGAAAAGCACCGCACTAGCTTTGCCTCCGTGGATCCGGAGTCGGCTCGCGATTCGGAGTTTCGAAGCTCATCCAATGGCCGGATCTAGCTCCTTCTTCCTTCCTTGGCTCTCCTCTCTCTCTAAGGTTTTAGAAAGATAACACTTAAGAAAAGTGAGGGTTTCTAAGTCCAAACCCGGGTATATCCCTTCAGGAACAACCCCCAGCCGTTGGATCTCAAAATAAGGAAACGAACGGCTTTGATTCGGGACTGAAATGCCCAATCTGGACCGAACACGGTCTGGCACATGCCCGTTTTCAGGGCCGTGTGCCTCATTCGCCGTCAAAATCGGCTCGCCTGGAACCTCACACGGGTATCGAACACGCCCGTGTTCGAGCTGACACACCCGTGTTCCACCTGACACGGCCGTGTGGCCGGCCGTGTACCCCCATCATTTTTCCCCGAAAACAACCCGAGCAATGCACAGGTTCTAGGACACGCCTGTGCCCTTACCCGTGTCACCTCAACACGCCTGGACCCCAGGCCGTGTACACGGTCTCGACACTCGACACTTCGTCGAGAGAAGATCGTCGACCTGATGACACGGCCTTGGACACGCCCGTGTCCTAGGCCGTGTGCCTTGTATCGACACCATGTCGAGACCAAAGTGTCGACTTCCCGGGACGAGTGTCAACACGGGTCGACACGCCCTGCGACACGCCCGTGTCGCAGGCCGTGTGCCATGTCTCGACACTTCGTCGAATGCGGAGTGTCGACTTCGCGGTTAAGTGTCGACACGGGTCGACACGCCCTACGATACGGCCTTGTCGCAGGCCGTGTGCCTAGTCTCGACACAATGTCGAGGCCAAAGTGTCGACTTCCCGGCTCAGTGTCGACACCAGCTTGACACGCCCTGGGACACGCCCTTGTCCCAGGTCGTGTGCCTGCAGCCAGAACCCAAAACTGGCCCAAAACGTCCCCCGTCGCTCCTTTGAGTTTCGGGGCATTACAACTCTCCCCCTCTTAAAAGAATTTCGTCCTCAAAATTACATAAAGGAAAGACATGTACAAAACCAAAATTTGTACCTGAGCAGAACAACTCCGGATACTCGTCAAGCATAGTCTGCTCTCGCTCCCAGGAGAGCTCCTCAAGACCTCAATTGTCCCACCGGACCTTGACCATCCTGATCTCTTTATTGCGTAGCCGCTTGACCTCCGAGTCCTCAATCCGCACGGGCTTGACCTTTGTCGTCAGCCCACTATCCACCGGCACTTGATCAACCGCGATCACTTGCGTAGGCTCTTGCACCGCCTTCCGAAGCACCGAAATATGGAATACATCATGTAAACCACTAAACTCCACTGAGAGCTTCAACTGATAGGCCGCTTCACCAACTCGCTACAGAACCTCAAACGGTCCAAGGTACCTCGGGCTTAGCTTTTTCAATCTCCGCACCCGCGAGACACCCTTGAACGGCTTGATCTTTAAGTATACATAATCGCCCACTGCGAACTCCACGTTCCTGTGCTTGGCATTATAGTACTTTGTTTGCCGGTCCTGAGCGATAAGCAACCTCTCCCGAATGGTTCTCACCAAATAAGTAGCATCCTCCACTTCCGATCGCTTATACAACTTTGACTCACCCGTTTCTAACCAAGACAATGGCGTGCGACATTTTCTACCATATAGGGCCTCGAAGGGCGCCATCTGAATACTCGCTTGGTAGCTATTGTTGTATGCGAACTCCACCAAATAAAGGTGGTCTTCCCATTGCTTTCTGAAATCCAAGACACACATGCGGAGCATGTCTTCCATAGTTCTATTGACCCTCTCGGTCTGCCCATCCGTTTGCGGATGGAAGGCTGTGCTGAATTTCAGCTTTGTTCCCAACATTTGCTGCACAAGCCTCCAATCATTGGACGTGAACCGCCCATCTCGGTCACTCACGATGCTGCGGGGCACACCATGAAGCCGCACTATGTTATCCACATAAAGCTTTGTCAACTTCTCCACCGAATCATCCTTCCTATGCGGAATGAAATGCGACACCTTCGTTAACCGATCAACCACCACCCAAATGGCGTCGTTCCCCTTTTACGACCTTGGCAAACCGTGCACAAAGTCCATAGAGATGTCGTCAAATTTCCACTCTGGAATAGGCAAGGACTTAAGAAATCCTCCCGGCTTTTGGCACTCCGCCTTCACCAAGGCGCAAGTTTGGCACTTCGCTACGTAGAGCGTCACATCCTTTTTCAAACCCGGCCACCAAAACAGTTTCTTAACATCACGGTACATCTTTGTGCTCCCCGGGTGAATCGAGTACTTGGTATGGTGCGCCTCGTACAACAACTCCACCCGTAAATTGCCCACACTTGGGACGCACAAACGACCGCCTTTCCAAAGTAATCCGTCCTCCACGACGAATTGGGGATTTGACCCATCCAGAGCCTCTACCATGAACTGCTTCATATGAGCATCCATATCCAAAGCCTGCCGAATACGATCAGCCAGGTCATATTGGACTTCAGTCCAATTCAGAACTGCTTCAGCACTTGATTGCTTGTCCACACAAACAATCTCCAACGCCTCCAACTACCGCACCAACCGCTCATCATGCACCGATAGCCAATTGGCTTGAGCTGGGGCTCGGCGACTCAACGCGTCCGCAACGGCATTCCCCTTACCAGGCACGTAATGGATCTTAAATGTATAGTCCCCCAGGAACTTCATCCATCTACGCTGCCGCATATTCAGATCCTTCTGATCAATAAGATACTTCAGGCTCTTGTGATCGGTGTAGATATCAATCTTCACACCGTACAAATAGTGTCTCCACAGCTTCAAGGCAAAAATCACGGCCGCTAACTCCAAGTCATGGACCGGATAGTTCCTTTCATGCACTTTTAGCTGTCTCGAGCCATAAGCTATTACACTTCCGTGTTGCAGTAGCACGCAACCCAAACCGCTGCCTGAAGCATCACTATAAATCTCATAGCCTTCGGTCCCACATGGCGAACTTAGCACAGGTGTCGTGGTCAACCGACACTTCAACTCCTCAAAAGCTCGTGCGCACTCCGGCGTCCAAACGAACTTATGTAGTGAGAGGTAACACTATCCGCGAGAAGTTCTCTACGAAGCGCCTATAATAGCCGGCAAGCCCCAGAAAACTCCGGACTTCCGCTACAATAGCAAGCTCAGGCCACTCCCGTATCGCAACAATCTTCGCCGGATCCACAGCAATACCCTCTCCACTCACTATATGACCGAGGAACGCCACTGAGGACAACCAAAACTCGCACTTCGAGAACTTGGCATACAACTGATTTCTCCTTAGCGTCTCCAAAACCAAATGAAGATGCTTGAAGTGATCTTCCTCACTTTGCGAGTACACCAAAATATCGTCGATGAAGACGATCACAAAATGGTCCAAGTACTCCCTGAAAGTCCTGTTCATCAAATCCATGAACACTGACGGCGCATTAGTCAGCCCAGACGGCATGACCGTAAACTCATAATGCCTGTATCTCGTACTAAATGCTGTCTTCGGGATATCACTCTCCCTTATTCGCAGCTGATAGTACCCAGCCTTGAGATCCAACTTCGAGTACACCGTCGACCCGACTAACTGATCAAAAAGATCATCAATCCGGGGGATCGGGTACTTGTTCTTCTCCGTCAGCTTGTTGAGCTCCCTATAATCAATACAAAGCCTCAAGCTTTCGTCCTTCTTCTTAACAAAGAGGACCGGTGAGCTGCAAGGCGAAGAACTCGGGCGCACATACCCTTGCTCCAACAACTCTTGCAGTTGAACTTTCAGCTCCGCCATTTCCTTAGGTGCTAGCCGATACGGAGATCGTGATACAGGCTTTGCACCTGGCACTAGCTCGATCGTAAAATCTATCTCCCGCTGAGGCGGGGCTCTAGGAAGATCTGCGGGGAACACATCAGGGTATTCCGATACCACTGGAATACTATCCAACGCGGGCTTCGGCTTCGCAACTTCCACTAGTGTAAAGAACAGTTCTGCTCCGGCACGAACCGCCTTCACCACCTGAAGAGCAGACATCAACGTCTTGCTCGACCCCTTTAAGCCCGTAAAAGTCGTCTCACGACTTGCTCCCAGCTTGACTTCCTTGCTACCGCAATCTATATGGGTCTGCTGCTCCGAGAGCTAGTCCATGCCAAATATGACGTCGAACTCCACCAACGGAAGTAAAGACGCCTGCAGGTCGAACTCCTGCTCCCCAATACGAATCTTAACATCGCAGATCCTATCCGCTCGCATCGAACACCCATTGGGCAACAACACATCCAACTTATCCTTCGCCATCGAAGAAGGGACTCCGATGCGTGATATAAATCCTTCGGACAAGAAGGAGTGTGAAGTTCCCGTATCGAAGAGTGCTCGTGCCGGATTTTCACAAATCAACACAAATCCTAAACAAGCAGTGGTAAGGTAACATGTGCATAACAAGTATTTAAATAAATTGACTCGCTATAAATTAAACCGTACCTGTCACCACATCAGCCTGTTTGATGGCCTCCTGTTGGCCAAGATTATAGACCCTCGGTTGGGCCGGAGCATAATGGGATGCGGTCGACTCCACCGCCTTTCCCTTCTCTTCATAAGTAGCTCCCGGCATTCTCTCGGACTTAGGACGTCCGCTCCAACAGTCACGGGCAAAATGCCCCGTCTTTCCACAAGTAAAACACGCACCCGGGGTCCGACCCGTAGTCGCCCCAAAAGCACCAGAAGGAGCTGGACCCAAAGTCCTATGCTTCTTGAAAGACCTCCGATAGCCGGTCTTTGAAGTAGTCAGCACTTTAAATTCAGATTTCTTATCACCCAAGCCTTTCTTTGCTTGCACATTCTTCATGTCCTTCTCCAAGGACCGGGCAGTATTGACCAAGGTTAAGAAACCCTGCGTCATCGGCCCCGAAAGTAGTAATCTCAACTCATCTCTCAAGCCTTCATAGAAACGATTAGTCTTGCGCTCCTCATCCACGATAGTGGAGCAAGCATAACGACTCAAACGAGTGAACTCGTGGAGATATTCATCCACGCTCTTCTCACCCTGAACCAACTTCAGAAATTCGTTCTCCAACGCTATCTTCTGCGTCGAAGGGAGGTATCTAGCCAAGAACAATCTCGAGAACTCTTCCATCGAGACATCACCAAGTTGCCTACCTCTCAATAAGTGCAGCTCCAATCCTTCCCACCACATTCTCGCTTCACCGTCCAAAAGGAACGTAGCGATGGTGGTCATTTGCCACTCCTCCGTCTTCGTTGCTGTCATGACTCTCTTCACCCTGGAGAGCCAGTCTTCAGCCTGAGATGGGGTTCCCAACCCCGAGAATAACGGAGGGTTAAAGCTCATTACATGCTTAAGCTGCCTCTCGGTTGCCCTCCTTGGCACCACCGGTTCCACAACCACTTGCTCCACTCTCCTCGGCTCAGCCTCTTGAAGAGGTTCCTGCTCCATCACAGGAGCGGGTTGCTGCGTTTGCCTTGCAGGCTGCGCATTTATCACAGCCAACACCGCTTCAGCCACCAATCGTATGTTCTCAGCCGACAGAGGTGTTGCAGGAGCAACATCCGGTGCACTACTAGCCTCAGAAACTCGGCGTTCTGACGGCCCAACACCACTTCTGGTCACCTATAGTGGTACAAAACACCATTAAGCGACCAAATAAATTGCAAACAGTAATTATAGGAACACACAGGTTCCTCAAACACATGTATTTTCATTCCTAAGTGGACATTCATGGGTTCTTTTACTGTTATAACGATGACGCACACAACGTGCTCACCACCCCTTAAAAGAATTCGCCTACGAATTCACCTTAAGCCCGACCAAAACCAGTAGTTTGATACCAAATTGTAACACCCCCTATCCGTCACATAGCATATAGCAGTAGGTCCGGCCGGGGCCCGACGTCGTGTGCCACAGACAGACCGGGCGGTTACTCATGGAAACCATCCAACCAATCAACGTCCTACACAGAGCATTCTAGCGGAAGCAGTTTATAAAAGTTGCAAATAAGAACCCAGCACTAAAGCATGAATGTCCACTAAACAAAATAGGAATGTATACAAAATACCAACATAAGCCTTAAGGCTTTAAAAATGTTTCACTTGATATTACATGATTTACAAACCACGGCACGCAGGCCGGTCATACATGAATAAAACAGTAAACACTTCCATTTGGGCCTTCGAGGGCCGGCTTCGCAAAAAGGGCTTTAGCCCGCTATTGACCGCTTGGTCCCGCAACACCTGCAAGCAACAAACCACCGCATGGTGGCAAAACAAGGCAATGGTCAGCAATGCTGACCAAATTATAATGATCCCGCCCCCAACTCGGGGCGGCGATGCTCCTTCCCTACATTTCATTAGCATAAGAGAGCAATATATATAGCCATATCATCATAGACGTTGGCTCGCACGGCCACACGCCCCGTACTCTCAGGGCACATTCGGTGAACCGGTCGATGTCACGTCAATTAAAGCCATAGACATTCCGGACTCACCACCGCCACTAAGACGGCCAAACCTATGAGCAATTTGTCTTCTTGGCCTGGGTCATGACAATTTAAGCAATCGACCGCCAAAGACCCTAATCTATGCCAACGGCAAGTGCCACGTGCCTTTAGGTCTCTTTAACCGAACAACATAGAACGGGTACAGTTCCATCTAACCCGTGCTCACATCGCAACGACAATTTAAGCCATATGCGCGGGTCAAACTTCCACCGAGTCCCATTTCCATCACAATTCACATAACCCGGTTATGTTCAAGTTGGCTCTCGGGCCACCAAGTTGGCAAGATCTCGTATTCCCCCAGTTTTCCGGGTGCACCTTTGGGTTAGTCCCCAAGGCTCCCTACTGCAATCTACCGCGTAGAAAACCCGAAAAACAACCAATAGCACGGAGTCTTCTCCGGCATTATGCAATGCAACATCACCGATCCAGACCAACATGTCCGGGTAGGCTTCACACATCATGCCTATGTCCGTTCTCGCTTACGGACTCTAAACAACGGGGACTTCACATATCTACCCGAAGGAACACCTCCAACTCTCCGCAAACTCGCGAGAGCGGTCTTCCTATGCAAAGAAAGAGAGCTACTCATGCTCAAGATGAGGATCATTAACCTAGCGTTCCTCTTTGGCGTCATTGAAAAGTAAGCGGATGAAAAGCACCGCACTAGCTTTGCCTTCGTGGATCCGGAGTCGGCTCGCGATTCGGAGCTTCGATGCTCCTCCAATGGCCAGATCTAGCTCCTTCTTCCTTCCTTGGCTCTCCTCTCTCTCTCTCTAAGGTTTTAGAAAGATAACACTTAAGAAAAGTGAGGGTTTCTAAGTCCAAACCCGGGTATATCCCTTCAGGAACAACCCCCAGCCGTTGGATCTCAAAATAAGGAAACAAACGGCTTTGATTCGGGACTGAAATGCCCAATCTGGCCGAACACGGCCTGGCACACGCCCGTGTCCAGGGCCGTGTGCCTCATTCGCCGTCAAAATCGGCTCGCCTGCAACCTCACACGGGTATCGAACACGCCCGTGTTCGAGCTGACACGCCCGTGTTCCACCTGACAAGGCCGTGTGGCCGGCCGTGTACCGCCATCATTTTTCCCCGAAAACAACCCGAGCACTGCACGGGTTCTAGGACACGCCCGTGTCCTTACCCGTGTCACCTCAACACGCCTGGACCTCAGGCCGTGTACACGGTCTCGACACTCGACACTTCGTCGAGAGAAGATCGTCGACCTGATGACACAGCCTTGGACACGCCCGTGTCCTAGGCCGTGTGCCTTGTCTCGACACCATGTCGAGACCAAAGTGTCGACTTCTCGGGACGAGTGTCGACACGGGTCGACACGCTCTGCGACACGCCCGTGTCGTAGGCCGTGTGCCATGTCTCGACATTTCGTCGAATGCAGAGTGTCGACTTCGCGGCTAAGTGTCGACACGGGTCGACACGCCCTGTGACACGCCCGTGTCGCAGGCCGTGTGCCCAGTCTCGACACAATGTCGAGGCCAAAGTGTCGACTTCCCGGCTCAGTGTCGACACCAGCTTGGCACGCCCTGGGACACGCCCGTGTCCCAGGCCGTGTGCCTGTAGCCAGAACCCAAAACTGACCCAAAACGTCCCCCGTCGCTCCTTTGAGTTTCGGGGCGTTACATTGAATGTCTTTAGCAAGGTCCTGGAGAAGAAGAACATGAAGACTCTTGATTTGAAAAATGTGTTCTTCTTGCTTCTTCTTCTAATTACTGTATGCTTCTTAGTCAGTAGTATTCTGTGTGAAGCTTTCTCTGTGTCTCTCTTGATTAATTCATTGTATGTCTGTATGTCTGTCTCCGTTATTCTCTTCTTCTCTATCTTTCAAACATTTGAATTTCTCTGTAATTAATGCTGACAGCCTTGAGAATAATCGGCATTGATTTGTTTCCCCAACTATCCCGTGGAAAAATGGCAAGAAAAAATCCTGGAGAAGACCATAATTAATGCTCCTTCTAACAGATACATTCAGAGAATGTTAGAGCATTAATTACCCAGGAATTATAGCATTAGAGTGGGGACAGAAGGTCGGAAATAACTAAGTCTGGAATCGTCGAGTAGATAGCAGAATTCGTCGAACTGAGTTCACCGTTCGTCGAGCTGAGAGATTGTATTCGTCAACCAGACGTCTTCTGTTCGTCGAGCTGAGTTCCATGATCGTCGAGCTGAAAACTGAACTGCTGTCTCTTTTGATCTTTGCCTATTCCTCGAGCTAGTAAATATGTTCGTCGACTGGAGTTCACCAATTATTCTGGAGTTGTCAAATATCATGTGTGGTGTTGACATAGCCTTTCCACAATGTCGACTGATGATCTTGGTGTCGACACAAGTTCTTCTAGTGTCGAGTTGAGTAAAGAGAACAGTTTGGACTTAGAATTCTGAAGGTGAAGTCCAAGGTTCTTCGATCTATGACTGAAGTTCGTCAAGCTCGGCTCAGAGAGTATTTCTCTAGGATCGTCGAGATGAGAACGACTATCGTCGACCTGAGTTCGACGAACGTCGAACTCATTTTACTTAGTCTCTTGAGAAATCTCTGAATCTTGAGAAATACTCTATGTCTTGAGTCTCTGGCAGTCTGATGATGGCTTGTCCATGTGGTGTTGTTACTGAGGACTTGGCCTAGACTCTAGGACACAACTTTGACCCTGGCTATACATGTTGGGTCACATCATCCTAAGTTAGTGAACCTAGCCCAAATCAAACTAGGGATCCAACAATCTCCCTCTATTTGGGTGAGGTCACTAATAGACTCAAAATAAAAACACAAAGCAAACAAAGCAGGAAAAAGATATATCTGGCAGAGATAATTAACACATGCAGCAGATATATTTACATAAAAACTTTGTTCAGACAATAAGAGATAGTTTAAGATAGAAAGACAGAAATAAAATAGTTCATATTTCACTTCTTTTGCTTTTTCTCCTGATACTTTATGTCCTTGCCCTTGTCTCCTGGCTTGGTGAAGACTATTTCCCTATTTGGATTTGAAGCTTGTGTCATAGTCATTGTCATGTCAACAGCCCCTATAATCTTCAGAGATGTAGCTCTAGGGACCACTGCTTCAGGATGCAATTTCATATAGTCATCAACATTAAAAAATTTGTTAGCTTTATCAAACCTTTTCAGTTCTTCTCTTATGTACTTGGACATTGTAGTATATTCAGAAGTATCCTTTCCTTCATCCTTTGCCTTGTTGATCATAGAGAGGCCTACCAGTTCCTGGAACCTGGCCATTCTAGCTGTGTTGGCTGTTTCTGGATCTTCATAAGGAACAGGAGGAGAGGGTGGCCTTTTAGGACTTTCAGCTTGTTGATGTCATTGTTGTTGATGTTGTTTTCCTGAAGGTTGTTGTATGTGCTGGTTGCTTTCATGATGATATCTCCCTTGATGTCTTTGATATGTTTGCATAGGGGCAGATCTTTGAGAACTAGAACCAGAAGCACCAGTTGCAGGAGGAGGAGGAGGTGGTGGATCTTTCCTATATCTTTGAACTGGTGGAGGAGAGTACTTTCTGCTCTTCTTCCTTTCCTTTTGCTGATTCTTGGATAGCCACATCCATGCTGGCATCCCTTTGTATAGAGTTATCTCTTGAAGAATATAGTAAGGGGTGTCATTGTTTGGATTGGGCTTGGGAGCAGGAGGAGGAGGAGCTTTTCTTTTCTTTGAAACTTGCTTCTTCTTCTTTGTGTCCTCCTCATCTGAATCCTCATCCTCATCTTCATCATCATCATTGTCAGAACCCTGAGGGTTATCATATAGATCATCTAGAGCTTTCAGGGCTTTAGCAGAGATAACAGGTTTTTCTGGAGCAGGAGCAGGAGTTGCAGCAAGAACTGGAGTTTCAGGAGAAGTTGGAAGAGAAGCTCGGCGATAGTGACTTTTATTAGCATGTACATTTGGGGTGTTACAGGTTTCCTCCTACCGGGTCATGGGTAGAGGTTCGAGTCACTTTTATTGGGCCCATTTGGGTTCTTGCGGCCCAATAAAAGTTTGGATGTTACATAGCGGGAGAACATCGAGACTTGACTCTAGGGTCATAATGTTGTCCATCGAGGACCCTTGCCTTGCCATCTAGATAAGAGCCTGACAGCGGGAGAAAGCTCGGGACGTTTCCTTAGCCAACCACCAGGTGCTACCACCGGCCCAATCAACTAGGTGGGAGCCTGACGACGGGTGTTGAGCATCAACCGGACTTTGCTCCAGGATCATAATGACGTCTTTTGAGGATCCCGACCCTGCCAGCTAGACGGAAGCGTGACAGCGGGAGCATCTCGTGAACTAATCCCAGAGCAAGAAAGATGTCCACCGAGGACCCCTACCCTGCCATCTAGATGAGAGCCTGACAATAGGAGAAAGCTCGAGACTCTTCCTTTGACAACCACTAGGCACTACCACTAACCCAATCAGCTAGGTGGGAGCCTAATGGCGGGTGTTGAGCATCAATCGGACTTAGCTCCATGGTCCTAACGACATCTATACATGATCCCGGCCCTGCCAGCTAGATAGAAGCCTGACAGCGGGAGGATCTCGTGACCTAACCCCAGGGCAAGAAAGATGTCCACCGAGGACCCCAGCCCTGCCAGCTAGATGAGGGCCTAACAGCAAGAGAAAGCTCAGGACTCTTCCTTTGCTAACCACTGGGCGCTACCACCGGCGCAATCAGCTAGGTGGGAGCATGATGGTGGGTATTGACCATCAACCAGACTTAGCTCCAGGGTCATAACGATGTCTATCGAGGATCCTAACCCTGTCAGCTAGATGGAAGCCTGACAGCGGGAGCATCTCGTGACCTAACCCCAGAGCAAGAAAGATGTCCACTGAGGACCCCAGCCCTGCTAGCTAGATGAGAGCCTAACAGCGGGAGAAAGCTTGAGACTCTTCCTTTTCCAACCACCGAGCGCTACCACCGGCCCAATCAGATAGGTGGGAGCCTGACGGCGGGTGTTGAGCTTCAACCAGACTTAGCTCCAGGGTCATAATGACGTCTATCGAGGATCCTGACCCTGCCAGCTAGATGGAAGCTTGATAGCGGGAGCATCTCGTGATATAACGCCAGAGCAAGAAAAATGTCCACTGAGGACCCCTGCCCTGCCAGCTAGATGAGAGCCTGACATCGGAAGAAAGCTCGGGACACTTCCTTTGCCAACCACTGGGCACTAATACCAGCCCAATCAACCAGGTGAGATCCTGGCGATGGTTATTGAGCATCAACCGGACTTAGCTCCAGGGTCATAACAATGTATATCGAGGATCCCCGCCCTGCTAGTTAGATGGAAGTCTGACAGCGGGAGCATCTCGTGACCTAACCCCATAGCAAGAAAGTTGTCCACTGAGGACCCCTACCCTGCTAGCTAGATGAAGCCTGACATCGGGAGAAAGCTCGGGAATTTAGGAAACTTCGGCCTGTCATGCATATCATTGCCAAAAAGAGATGAAAGACTAAAGGATTTCATATTCACTAAAGGAGAGTACGTACATGTTTTTATGGATAGAAACGTTTCAAGTCATCACCACTCCAGGTGTGACTCAGGTTCTCGGCCTCCACATTCCGGAGGTGATACCCCCTGACCTCAATGCATCTTATACAATGTACTGACCTCCCCAGTTGGGGTTGAGCTTCCCTACTGCGGCTGATCTTCCTGCCGCATCCACCTTCTTCAGGACCAAATCCCCCCTCCGTAAACTGCTTGAATTGAACGTGTTTGTCAAAGTAATTGGCCATCCTCCATTTGACCTCTTCCTGGGAGATAACTGATAGGTCGCGCAGCTCCACCACCATGTCAAGGGAGAGGAGAAGCTCGTCCTCATTCTCGTCCCTCCAATATTCTCCACCTTCTTCTGATGCTACTATCCGCGGTGTCCGAACATCGTACTCTATAGGAAGTACTGCCTCACAGTCGTGTGAGAGTTTGAAAGGGGTCTCCCCTGTGGCTGTGTTGGGGGTGGTCCTCAAGGCCCAAAGGACTGAAGAATGCTGTTCCACCCAGCTCCCCTTCAAGTTCTCAACTTTCTTCTTCAGGAGGTTCATGATGATCTTGTTTACCGCCTCCACCTGCTCGTTGCTCTTGGGATGGTGGACTGAGGCAAACTTGAGGTCAATCCCAAGCTGTCTGCAAAAACTGATGAATTCAATGCTGGCAAATTGAGGCCCATTGTCCATGATGATGGTCTGCGGCAACCCATGCCGGCAGATGATCTCCCCCCATACAAAGTTTCTGATTACCTGGGAGGTCACTTTAGATAGCGCCTTCACCTCCAACCACTTAGAAAATAGTCTATCATCACCAACAGGAACCTCCTCTGCCGCTGGCTTGAGGGAAGGGACATACAAGATCCTTCCCCTAGATGGCGAAGGGCCAGGGGGGCTGTGATGCTCCTGAGATGCTGAGCTGGTAGAAGTTGGAGAGGGGTGAACAATTGACACTTATAACATTTCCTCGTTAACTCTGCGACGTCATGTCCCAGGGTTGGCCAGAAGTACCCTTGCCGGATTATCCTCCACTCTAGGGTCCGACTCCCAGAGTGACTTCCGCACTCCCCGGTATGAATCTTCTCCAAAATCTTTGCGACCTCCCTCTCGGCTACGCAACGTGCAAACATCCCTGAGAAGGTCTTCCTGTACAGCTGCTCGTTGCACATAAGATAGTATGTCGAATTATGGTTAAATCGCTTCTTGTCCATCCCCTCTGGGTACTCCCTCGTAGATAAGAAAGTTGCAAAAGGATCCATCCACGAGGGGTGATGGTCCACCTCCATCAGCTCCCACTCCTCGATGGATGGATGAAACAAGTCGATGACGGTGCCACCCACTCGGGTTCCATGCTTGGCCAATTGATCCACTTGCTCATTTTCTTCTCTTGGAACATGATGGATGGAGAATGTCTGGAACATGTCGATTACCCCCTTCACCTTAGCTAAGTACAACTGCAGGGTTGGCCCCTTCCCTCGAACTCCCAATTGATGTGGGAGTCCACCACCATGGAATCTGTGATGACCTCCACATCATGCACTCCCAGCTCCCTGGCCAGACGCAGTCCCTCTATCACTGCCTCATACTCGGCTTGATTGTTCGTGATGGGAAAATATATTACTACTGTTTTCTCGATCTTTTCTCCCTGAGGGCTCTCCAAGATCACCCCCACTCCCAAGGAATGCCTTCCTAAAGCGCCATCCACCATCACCTTCCAAGGGACCAGACGAGTGAGCTCCGCCTCCGCCACCTCGACCACATAATCAGCAAAGAAGTCGGCCAGCGCCTGGGCCTTGATCGAGAGGCGGGGAAGAAAGGATATGTCAAACTCGCTTAACTCCACCGACCACTTCGTCAGCCTCCCCGAGTGCTCCACCCCCTCAAAGATGTTGCGGAGGGGGTGGTCAATCACCACTCGGATGGAGTGTGCCTGGAAGTAGGATCGGAGTCTCTGGGCCGAGATGACCAGAGCAAAAGCCAACTTCTCCAAGATCGGATACTAGAGCTCTGCCTTTCTCAAGACCCTGCTCACGTAGTTGATTGGTAACTATTTCTTCCCTTCTTTCCGGACTAGGACGGAGCTCAAGGCTTCGGCTCCCACCCCAAGATATAGGGACAAGTCCTCCCCTTCCTTGTGCCCTTGGAGGAGTGGAGCCTGCGTCAACTACATCTTCAGGGCTTGGAATTCCCCCTCGCACTCCTTGGACCATTCAAACTTTTGACGCCCCCCCCCCCCCCCCCCCCGCCCCCTCAACGCTTTGAAGAAGGGGGAGCACTTCTCTCCAGCCCGAGAGAGGAACTTGTTCAGCCCGGCCAACTTTCCTATTAACATCTAGACGTCCTTGGCATTCTGAGGCGATCCCAACTCCATGATTGCCTAGACCTTATCAGGGTTGGGCTCTACACATGCAGGAGTAAGGATATGGCCTAGGAACTTACCCCTGCTTGCCCCGAAGACACAGTTCAAGGGGTTCAACCTCATCTTATATTTCCGCATGGTGCTAAAGGTCTCTTCCAGATCCCGGAGGTGAGAGTCAACATCCCGACTCTTTATCATGAGATCATCTACGTACACCTCCAGGTTCCTTCCCTTTTGCTCTCGGAAGACCCGATCCATCATTTTTTGATATGTTGCCCCCGCATTATTCAACCTAAAGGGAATCATTTTGTAGCAGTAGCACCCGTCCATAGTGACGAAGGAGACATCTTTTATGTCGGGCAGGTGCATAATGATTTGATGATAAACTGAAAAAGCATCTAAGAAACTCATCACAAAAAAATCGACAGTTGAATCAACCAGCGCGTCGATCTGAGGCAAGGGATAACAATCCTTAGGACATGATTTATTTAATAAAGATAAATCGACACACATCCTCCACAGGTCATCTCCTTTTTTTAACCATTACAACATTGGAGACACAGCCGGGGTATTGACTTTCGGATACGAAGCCGGCCTTAAGGAGCTTGCCCACCTCCTCCCTGATGGGCTCGGCCAAATTGTCTGTCGTGGACCTCTTCTTCTACTAGATAGGGCAGGCTTCTGGATCCATGTTGAGGTGGTGGCAGGCGACGTCTGCATCGATCCCTGACATTTCTGCCGCGCTCTACGGGAAGATGTTCATGTTCCTCTGGATGCACTCCAGCATCCTCCCTTGGACCTCCGGGCTCAGCCCCCCACTGATCCGCACCTTCTCCATCCTGCCTCCCTGGGTTAGAACCTCCTTATTCGCCACCTCCTCGGCAACCTCCAGCCGGGACTGCTCTACCCACTCTCCAACGGCTTCCTCTCCTAGAACCGGGACCTCCTCAGCTTCCTCTACGTCCATCACCTTGGCCGACTTCTCCAGAACTCCTTCTGTCACCTCCACCTGGGTGCAGACTTCTTCCTCCACTCCCATCCCCACTTTGCCCTCAGCCACCTACCTGGATAGCTCCTCCATCCTCCTCTCTATCTCCTCGGCTCCCCCCTGCCAAGAGATGGAGTTAACTATGGTGATATAGCTCTCCCTTGCCACCTTGGGGTCTCCCCAGACCCGGACCTGGATGCCCTCAGCGTTGAACTTCAAACATTGATGGAAATATGAGGGCACGTAGCGAAAGGCACTGATGAGGGGCCGTCCGAAGATAGCGTTGTAACTGCTAGG
Organism: Platanthera guangdongensis; assembly: GCA_039583875.1. Taxonomy (NCBI): domain Eukaryota; kingdom Viridiplantae; phylum Streptophyta; class Magnoliopsida; order Asparagales; family Orchidaceae; genus Platanthera; species Platanthera guangdongensis. The sequence goes on from CM077162.1 coordinate 170,468,541, forward strand.
CGCGTCCACGATGACGAACCTGCAGTTTATGGACTGCCCCACAAGGTATTGTAGAGTCCCACTCCTCCTTCTACCTCCTTCCTCTCTCCCGAGAATCTGAAGAGAGGTCCATTCGAGGCCATCACCCTCCGGACCTCCACCTTCATCGTGTCAAACGCCTTCTTGAAAATGACGTCGACCGAACTCCCGTTATTGATAAGGATCCGGGAGACAGTAAAATTCTCAACAGTGGTATGGATGACCAACACGTCGTAAAAGGGGTCCTTATGATCCGGCATATTCTTCCTGGAGAATGTGATCTTCTCCTCTGGGGGTGGGGCTAAAGATATGGAGGCGACGCTCCGGCGATACATTTTATGGAGACTTGGCTTTCGCGCAGCCTCAACTCCCCCCACCCCCGTAGATCACTCTTGTCCCTCCTTGGGCTCCGACATCGGCCTGGTCCTCACACCTGTCCTTCTCTCCCCTGGACAGGACTTCCTCGATCTGCACCTCCTGACGGGGTTTCCACTGTTGTTCCTTGTTTCCCCTCATCTCAAGGAACTCCAGGCACGTGGTCGTAGCATGGCCCTCCTCTTGGTGGAAGTCACAATATGGCAACTCCACCCTGACTTCCCGCATTCTCATCCATTGACCTCTCCTCCTCTGGGCTATCGCCATAGCCTGATGCTGATCGGGGAGAGGAGGCCTTTTGCCCTTCCTCCAGCCCTGGGGGTTGAACTGACCTTAGCCCCCCTGGCGGTTGTCTCCTCCATGGAAACCTCTCTGCTGGCCTTATTCCTGCCACTCCTGCTGCCTCCAATCGAGCTGATTGTTCGGCTCCTAGCGGCCCCACCTCAGATGTTGCTGCTACTACTGTTATTCCCTCTGCTGGGGTTCAGCTCTCCTCACCTCCTGACCTCTTCCAGCTCCTGGCACCTTCTCTTCCTCTGTGGCCCACCTGGCCAACTTCCTCGCAAACTCGGGGTTTAACGCCTCCTCGTCGATCTCTCTTATCGCTCTCTCCATCAGCTCCTCATAGGAGAGAGGGGGCACCCTCTTCAACTCCATTCTAGAGAAGCTCTACTACAACCCAAAGGTGAAGGCCATCATCAAGGTGTGCCCTGGCATCTCCTGGACCTGGATGACCTCCTCCTGAAACTAGTCCACATAGCTCCCCAGGGTCTCATTCACTCTCTGCTTGATGTGGAACAAGGACCCAGACTCCCTCTTCCTCTTCTTAAATGTGGTGAACCTCAACATAAACCCCTGGCGTAGGTCCTCAAAGTAGTAGATAGAGCTGACCGGCAACTGGTGGAACCAATCTCTCGCTTTCTCCTTGAGGGTGATGGCGAAGAGTCTGCACTTAAAGGCATCTGACATCTACTTTATCGAAACCACATCCTCGAACCACTAGATGTGTTGAACCGAGTCATCCTTCCCGGTATAGTAGGACATCTTCGGCTGCCGAAACCCCTCGGGAACTGGGGCAGATGAAACCAACTCAATGAAGGGGCTGCCTACCCCTGCTGGGCGAGCCAGGGGATCTGCACACTCATCTCGCCGAATCGACCTCCGCTTGTCGAGCCAGGGAACAACACTCGCCCCTGCAAATCTCGCTCCCTCCCCTCCTCTACTGCCTCCTTCCCAGCTCGTCGAACCAGTGTGTCCTCGCCTAGGGCTGGGGCAGCGGCGACTGGGACAGCTGGCGTCGAGCACTCAGCGCGTGTGCCGAGTCTGAACTTCAAGAGGCTGATCACCTCCTGCCGAAAATCCTCGAAAATCCCGAGGGTGGCGAGAGGGGAAGGTGGTGACGAGTCGGCCCTGTCGGGTCCCTATCCTTCACCTCCAGTTATCGAGCTCCCAGAAGATTTTTGGTGCTGACCACACTCCACGCTCACCGCTCCAAAATGTTGAAACCAAAAAATCGGTCTCTTTGGAGTTAGACCCTTAGGGAAGGGGTGATCACAGACTTACTTCTCTCTCATAAGATGAACAACTAAAGATTTTGCACAAGGAACATACCCAAGGCTCCATCACGGAGGTCTCACCACACATCCGAAAGATCTTAGAGCGCTTCCCCTCCTTAGCAAAGTGTCGAGCTAAGGATTCCTCAGAAAGCACAAGAAGACCAGGGCACAAGTAAGTATGAGAGTATCGAAAGCCTGCCTTCTGAGGTACCCCCTTCGGTCTATTTATAGTTTTCTGAAAACGATCTGCAAACAGCCAACCTCCACTGTCCCAAACAGTTATATGCAATCCAGATTGGCCTGCCAACAACGTAAATACACTGTTCTCAAAGGCTAAGGTCAGGCCAGCGGGGGCAAAATGATAAAAAAAATACATCATGCAACACCGGACGAGTGGCTCTAGGAAACCTCCACTCGCACGGGATGGTGAGTGACCGATGGTGCTAGCACTCGCCGCCTCCCTATGGCCCTAGCCGAGTGCGAGCCCGAAAATGCCCCACTCGCCAACTGCCTACTAAGATCCCTGGGCGAGTGCGAGCCTGCTGCTCCACTCGCCAACTATTCCACTCCACCCCACATAGGAAAGCCGACGGGGCTGTCGAGATCATACTCAAAGCCAGAAAGGAAGCGTTGAGTGCCTAAGCTTCACTCAACGCTAAGGAAAAAGGAGCGTTGAGTGCCCGGGCTTCACTCAACTCCAAGAAAGAGGAAGTGTTGAGTGAGGTAGCCTCACTCGCTCGACGCCAGAGCAATTGGCGTCGAGTGGACCCAACACCAGATGAGAGTGGACCCGATGCCGGGATCTTCGCTGGTCTGGGTCTTGGCTGGGCTGGATCCTGTCAAACTCCACTCGTCGGATATGTGGCTGTATAATCTTCACAAAGATGAGATGAGAGGTTGAATACATCAACTATTTAGGGCACAAGCCCTAGTATGGTCTCTACATAGGAGATCTTTATCTCACAAGTCAAACTCTTTTGAGTCGACGTCTCTCCTAGAAAATAACTACAGATCTAGCACCAAGGAAGAGAGTAGGAAGCACACCTCATTTTCGGCAGTTCCGGTCATGGATCTCGTCACTCTCCATGGCGGCATCTTTCTCCTTATTGGTGTTGTTCTTTTCAGGGAAGAGAAAGGGAAGACTTTCCTCCAGAAAATCCGACTCCGGCGATCTCCTTCTCCGTCGTGTTCGGTAAGGATAACTGCTAGACAAAAATGGCGAAGTGATGGCTAAGGTTTTTGTAAGTCTCCTTTTATAATAAGAATTAGGGTTAGGTTGCCCTGCCACATGTCGTCCTAACATTGGACTGTCTATTATTACATTAAATATGTTCTTTTGAAAAGACGCGAACAATTTAAGTCATTTGGCGTCAATCCCAAAATTCTGATTCAGACCGTGCATGTGGCAGCATGCAGACTGAGCCAAACATCCACTAAGTCAAAATCGTTGAGTAAGCAACCTTCACTCGACGAATCGTCGAGTGGCGTCGAGTGCACTCAATGCACTCAATGCTTACAAACCTCAGAATAACTCAAGTCAAAAATCGTTGAGTAAGCAACCTTCACTCGACGAATCGTCAAGTGGCGTCGAGTGCACTCAAGGCACTCGACGGCTACAGACCTCAGAATAACTCAAGTCAAAAATCGTTGAGTAAGCAATCTTCACTCAACGAATCTTCGAGTGGCATTGATCGCGCGAAACTATATCCGCAAACGACAACGGCAAGTGTACCGTATCGGGAGTGGTATAGGTTTATAAAAACCAAGGTCGTATTAGACTCGGGGTGGTTGAGTAATCCTACTTTGAAAATCGTTATTATTTTATCAATAGAAATTTAAAGTTTTGGAGTTACGAATAGTGAAACTAGAAAAGCTTAATTAAATTAATGGTTTTACAACTAGTACCCGATCTTGAGTCACCTTGGAATTATAAAATTACGAAATGAAAATAACAATGCAATTCTCTTGTTGAAAAGGATTTGACCGTGGAGGTTCCCGAAGCATGAACACCCCTCTTTCAAGGACTAGGTTCAACTAAGCTTAGGTGTATCGACCGAACTTTTGTTCTCAAATCGCATCGTCTAAGACTTGCTTTAGGTAGTGAACCTCGCTATTAGATTTTACTCCAATTCGGAAGAGTTACGTTGTCCTCTCTCGAGGGTTGCGTTCTACTCTTTTTACCGATGAGTGATCGATTCGCCTTACGAGCCTCTCGGCCAACTAAAGAACGAAAACAGTTTTGAAAACTATATAAAAATATATAGCCTCAATGAATTGATCAACGGTAAATCGTAAGCGTTCAACAAATTGAGAAGCACAAAATTAAAATCACCGCAAAAATTATCTCATCCTCGGATCGTCTCGATCGAGCACTATGGGGAATTAGCCGCTCATGGAGATGGATGAATCATTATTATAATAATGCGACATTATGAAGACAACAAGAGATATAAATTTGAAACAAGAATATAGGAGATAAATTTTGAAACAGGAATAATAAAATTTTATTTCGAGTAGAACGAGGGTTTACAAGAAATGATAGTGCGAAATTACGAGGTTACAAGCTAGCAAAAATTTCAAGTTAAAAGAGAAAAACGTACAAGATAAAAAAAAACGATTAAAACGATAACCGAAATTGACAACTTCCAGAAACAAAATTCTACAATGGAATAAATTTCTCGAGATGAATTTCTGGACTGAAATTTTCTTCTTAATCGATGGCCTTAGAATTGCTCTCCGGAATGCCCCCCTCTCCATCTCAGAAAATAGGTATTTATAAGTCTTCCTAGCAGCGGCTGCATTAATTATTTTTGCCGTTACTGTTCATGCTACAGTAACGGCGGAATTAAATAATTTCAGTTATTTTTTTTTCTTTCTTCGGTGTGAAACGGCAGCAGCAGCGGGAGATTTTTTTGACGCGGATCAATGAGCTGGAGGCGAGTTTGGAGATGGATGATGTGGTGTTTGCTGGAAGCCGGGCTGACGTGGCTGCATGGAGCTAAGGTGGCGGAGAACGGTGGCGGCGCTGGAGCTTTGTGGAGGTGGCCGAGCTGCATGGAGGAGAAGGTTGACGCGGAGGTGGCGGCCAAGCTTCATGTATGGTGATGGTGGAGGTGCTGGCTGGTTTCTTGCACGGAGGTGGCGCTGCTGTATGGAGAAGGCCGGCTGGTAGTGAGTTTGGAAGTGGAGGAGCTGGGGTGGCCGGCCTTGCTTGCATGTGAAGCTGCTGTTTGAAGTGGGAGTTTGGAGCTGCTGCATGGTGGAGCTCGGGTGGCGGCTGAGCTTGCTGGAGTGTGCGCGGTGGTGGCGGCCGAGCTTGCTGGAATCTGTTCCATGCGGTGATGGCGGAGGGTGGAGCATGATATATATATATATATATATATATATATATATATATATATATATATATATATATATATATATATATATATATATATATATATATATATATATATATATATATTTATACATATAATAGATATGGGCTCGAGTTGCCGGAACGGAGGGTGGTGATCGGGCTCCACGCTGGCGAACCTGAATTGTATGGACGTTACAGCGGGATATTGCACAGAAAATTCCCCAAAGGCCTGCCGCAATCCTACAAAATAGAGAATATTAGTGTTAGAGCTCAAAATATTATTTTTCTACGAAATATTTTATAAAAATCACGAACATATGTTAATATTTAGAAAATCTAATTAAGATAAAAGCCCTAGATGACGACTAAATTACTAGTCATCAAACACCTCCATACTTACTTGTTGCTCGTCCCGAGCAAACCATTTTTCATAAGAGTAGGAAGATTTATTGCTAGATAAAATTTTGAAAGCTAGAGAGTAAAATGCGAAGTTTTATGCTGGTATGTGTAGATATTTTAGTAGAGAGACGTTCTTGGCATAAATACTAATTTGTGAGATAATTAAAATGTGTTTCAATAATTTATTATTACTTTTAAAAAGAGTCGATGGTTAAATCACAAGTTATGTGAAGGGAGAAAATAGTGTGATCGTTGAGATTTAAATTACTAGATTGTAACGCTCGGGGTGACCTTCATAGAAGTCCATAAGCTTGTTTGCTTGCATCTTTTCCACTACATTTTATACTTAATCAACTATATGGATCTTTAGGACTTAAATAGGATGTACATACGGCTTGAGTTTAAGAGAAAAGTGAACAATGATGAGCATGTAGGCGTATTTCACTTAAACAACGAGTTTTGAGCTAAAATTTTCTTCTTCTTATTTTCATCATAATTGGGATCATTCCAAGCATGAATACACATACTTAGGCCGCATATCATTATGAGAATTTGCTTTTCATAGTTGGGATCATTCCAAGTATGCGTATACATACCTAGGCCACATGTCACTATGAAATTTTAGCTTTTTAAGAATAAACACTATTTTTCTCTTCATAGTTGGGATCATTCCAAGTATGCGTATGCATACCTAGGCCGCATATCACTATGAAAATTTTGCTTTTTTTTAATAAATACCCATTTTTCAATATTTTAGCTCAAAATTTGAGTGTACAGTTTGGTTGGGCTTTTTAGTTTTGGTGGCGAAATGGTGGAGGTGGGTCAAATAAAGGTACAAGGCTCAAATTTGTGTGAACAATGGTAGTAATTTAGGGTTGGGTGCAAAAGCTCAAACTATCCAAAGAGAGGCCTAAATCATTTCCATAGAATTTAATTATTATAAAATACAAACGTTTCAAAGATAGTTAAGGACAAGTTCTAGACATAAAAAAAAGGACACCCTTCCATTCGAGTCGAGTAATATAGCTTTCTAACGATCTTCTACACACTCCCTTAAACTACTTTTGGATTAAACTAGATTCAAATTAGAAGTAAAATAAATTCTTTCTACACAAATTAACAAATCATAAGTTTAGTTTTATGCCAAGAATTTAATTCTACACCAATTCTACTAAAACACATGCATTTTACTAGAAACACTACATGAGTCAACAATTTTACTCAAAAGTTTCAGAAAATTATTCAAGCACAAAAATTCTTAGTACTCATGAAAAATTAAGTCTACTTTAGAATTTTACAATTGAGTAAACTAGGAAAGTGTTGATAGACTAAGCGAAAAGGTTTATTCATACATTTTTTTTTAAGTACTAAACAGTTTTTTTTTAGAAAAAAAAAATGCAAGAAATACGACTAGATTAATTTTTAAAACAACCTAAGTTAAAAATTAGAACTTATGTTACCCCTCCATACTTAAAGATAAACATTGTCCCCAATATTTAAAACTAAGTATGAATATTTTAAATTTATTTTAAAAGGAAAGCAAAATAAATTAAATGTTATAAGAAAACTTCCCTGATTATTTGTCGGGGTAGCCGCTTTATAACATCGACCCAAAACCTGCAAAAGTTGTTAGGAAAGAAAACAAGAAAAAAAATAGAAATGAAAAGGGATAACTATGGGGTGCCTCCCACAAGCGCTTTGTTTACCGTCGCGTAGCTTGACTAAGTGACGATTTTAAATGTTTGGAAGATTTAGAGATTCAATTTTTCCGGTTGAGAAGTCGCCGGGGTGATATAGTTTTAATCGGTGTCCGTTAACTTTGAATAAGCCGTTTTCCGGATGTTCAATTAGCACGGTCCCATATGGCCAAACCTCTTTCACGACAAAGGGGCCGGACCATCGGGACTTTAATTTTCCCGGAAAAAGCTGAAGTCTAGAATTAAAAAGAAGGACTAGATCTCCCGGTGAAAAAGATTTTGGATTTTTAATATTTTTATCGTGATAAAACTTAGTTCTCTCCTTATAGAATTTGTTATTTTCATAGGCGTTTGCACGACATTCATCTAATTCATTTAATTGAAATTTTCTTTGTTCGGAGGCTAAGTTTAGATCTAAATTTAAAAATTTGAGCGCCCAATATGCGCGGTGTTCTAATTCCACCGGTAAATGACAAGCTTTTTCGTAGACTAATCGGTACGGTATACAACCGATTGCGGTCTTGTACGCCGTTCGATATGCCCATAAAGCATCGTCTAACTTAAGTGACCAATCCTTCCTATTAACAGAAACCGTTTTTTTCTAAAATTCTCTTAACTTCACGATTTACCACCTCCGCTTGGCCATTTGCTTGTGGGTGATAGGCGGTAGAGAGTTTGTGGGTAACGCCATACTTGGCTAAAATTTTAGCAAGTTGGTCGTTACAGAAGTGGGTGCCCCTATCACTAATTAGTGCTCGTGGTGTGCCAAATCGTGAAAAAAAAAATTTCAAAAAATTTACGACGACTCTCGCGTCGTTAGTCGGGAAAGCTTGTGTCTCTGCCCACCTTGACACGTAGTCGACCGCAACAAGAATGTACTTATTATTATGAGACGGTGGTAGTGGACCTACGAAATCCAACCCCCATAAATCAAAAATTTCACATTCTAAAAATATATTTTGGGGCATTTCGTCCCGGTTAGAAATGTTACCTGACCGTTGGCAGTTATCGCATTTGCTTACAAACATTTGAGCGTCTTTAAACAAAGTGGGCCAATAGAAGCCCACCTCGAGCACCTTCCTAGCGGTCCGGTTTGCTTGATAATGTCCACCGGTTGGTCCTTCGTGGCAGTGCCGCAAAATTTTGACGCCTTCCTCGCCCGATACACACCTTCTTACCACTTGGTCCGCGCAAACACGAAATAAAAAGGGGTCTTCCCAAAAGTAATTTTTCAAGTCCGAAAAAAATTTCTTCTTTTGTTGACTTGAATAATTCTTTGGGAGGACCCGTGCCACTAAGTAATTGGCAAGATCCGCGTACCAAGGGGTGAAAGAGGTTATTACCTTATTCATGACGAGGAGGCGCTCTTCAGGGAATTTGTCATCTATTTCGGACTCCACTAGCGCTCCTGCAGCTGGATTCTCCAATCTTGAGAGGTGATCGGCCGCCAAATTCTCCGCTCCCTTCTTATCTCGGATCTCCAAATCGAACTCTTGTAGAAGGAGAATCCATCTTAGTAATCGGGGCTTCGCGTCCCCTTTTTCCATTAAATACCTAAGAGCGGAGTGGTCAGTAAAAACAATAATTTTTGATAGCATTATATAAGATCGAAATTTATCAAATGCAAAAACAATCGCTAAAAGTTCTTTCTCCGTCGTTGTATAATTAGCTTGGGCGGACGTGAGCGTTTTACTTGCGTAATAAATCGGGTGAAAATATTTATCCACCCGTTGGCCTAAAACAGCCCCTACAGCAAAATCGCTTGCGTCGCACATAATTTCAAACGGAAGAGACCAATTTGGCGCAATTAAAACAGGCGAGTTGATAAGTTCATTTTTAATTTTATTGAACGCTTTAGAACATTCTTCATCGAATATGAATGCGGTTTCTTTTTCTAAAAGATGTGTTAGCGGTTTTGTAATTTTTGAAAAATCTTTAATAAACCGCCTATAAAATCCTGCGTGTCCTAGAAAACTCCTAATAGATTTTATGTTGGTAGGCGGGGGAAGTTTTTCTATGACCTCAATTTTGGCCCTATCGACCTCGATCCCTTTGCTAGAAATTTTATGTCCGAGGACTAAGCCTTCTCGGACCATAAAGTGACACTTTTCCCAATTGAGCGCTAAATTTGTGTCTTCGCAGCGTTAAAGAACACGATCAAGATTATTTAAACAATTTTCAAAGGAATCGCCAAAGACTGAAAAATCGTCCATAAAAACTTTCATGACATCCTCTACTAATTCGTTAAAAATTGCCAACATACATCTTTGAAACGTAGCCGGCGCGTTGCAAAGACCAAACGGCATCCTCCGATAGGCGAAGGTGCCGAACGGACAAGTGAACGTGGTTTTCTCTTGGTCTTCGGGTGCAATTGGGATTTGAAAGTATCCCGAAAGACCATCAAGAAAACAATAGTGTGAGTGACCGGAAAGACGTTCTAAGATTTGGTCAATGAAGGGAAGCGGGAAGTGATCCTTACGAGTTGCATCATTTAATTTCCTATAATCGATGCAAACTCGCCAACCTGTAACAGTACGGGTTGGGATTAACTCATTATTTTCATTGGAAACTACCGTTATCCCGCCCTTCTTAGGCACGACTTGCACCGGGCTAACCCAAGTGCTATCCGAAATAGGATAAATAATTCACGCGTCTAATAGTTTTATTATTTCGTCCTTAACAACGTCCTTCATATTTGGATTAAGGCGTCGTTGAGGCTGAATAGTACCGCGAGAATTATTTTCTAAACTTATTTTATGCGTACAAAAAGATGGGCTAATCCCCTTAATATCAGAAATTTGCCACGCAATTGCATGACGATGCTTATTTAAAATTTTTGTTAATTTAGAAATTTCTGAATCGTTAAGCGCGGATGATATAATCACGGGCAATTTTGACTCTTTTTCTAAAAATAAATATTTTAAATGTTCCGGCAATTGCTTTAATTCTAAACTCGGCGGCTCCTCATAAGATGTTTTTACTTTAAAATTATTCAATTTTATTTCTTCAAATTTGAGCGGATGAGTTATTTCTTTTAAACAATATAAGTTTGCAATGTCCGGATTTTCAAATAAAGGAGAAATAATTTCAGAAGATGACGTTATTTCCTCTTCAAAATTTGTTTCTAAAGTAAAACAAGAGTCGGCATTAGAAAAAGTGTTTTTCATGGAAGAGTCGATACTAAAAGTAACTTCTTCATCCCCCACTCGTAGGAGAAGCTTTCCGTTACTTACGTCTATTATTGCCTTAGAGGTAGCAAGGAATGGACGACCGAGTATAAGGGGTACTTCGACGTCTTCCTCGATGTCTAGAATGACAAAGTCTACCGGGAAGATAAACTTGTCTACTTTAACTAAAACATCCTCTATGACTCCAATTGGATATTTAATAGACCGATCTGCTAGTTGGATGCTAATTTTTGTTGGGGTAGGATTGCCCAACCCAAGTTTTTTAAATAAAGAATATGGCATGAGGTTAATACTAGCGCCCAAATCACACTCCCTTAAACTACTTTTGGATTAAACTAGATTCAAATTAGAAGTAAAATAAATTCTTTCTACACAAATTAACAAATCATAAGTTTAGTTTTATGCCAAGAATTTAATTCTACACCAATTCTACTAAAACACATGCATTTTACTAGAAACACTACATGAGTCAACAATTTTACTCAAAAGTTTCAGAAAATTATTCAAGCACAAAAATTCTTAGTACTCATGAAAAATTAAGTCTACTTTAGAATTTTACAATTGAGTAAACTAGGAAAGTGTTGATAGACTAAGCGAAAAGGTTTATTCATACATTTTTTTTTAAGTACTAAACAGTTTTTTTTTAGAAAAAAAAAATGCAAGAAATACGACTAGATTAATTTTTAAAACAACCTAAGTTAAAAATTAGAACTTATGTTACCCCTCCATACTTAAAGATAAACATTGTCCCCAATATTTAAAACTAAGTATGAATATTTTAAATTTATTTTAAAAGGAAAGCAAAATAAATTAAATGTTATAAGAAAACTTCCCTGATTATTTGTCGGGGTAGCCGCTTTATAACATCGACCCAAAACCTGCAAAAGTTGTTAGGAAAGAAAACAAGAAAAAAAATAGAAATGAAAAGGGATAACTATGGGGTGCCTCCCACAAGCGCTTTGTTTACCGTCGCGTAGCTTGACTAAGTGACGATTTTAAATGTTTGGAAGATTTAGAGATTCAATTTTTCCGGTTGAGAAGTCGCCGGGGTGATATAGTTTTAATCGGTGTCCGTTAACTTTGAATAAGCCGTTTTCCGGATGTTCAATTAGCACGGTCCCATATGGCCAAACCTCTTTCACGACAAAGGGGCCGGACCATCGGGACTTTAATTTTCCCGGAAAAAGCTGAAGTCTAGAATTAAAAAGAAGGACTAGATCTCCCGGTGAAAAAGATTTTGGATTTTTAATATTTTTATCGTGATAAAACTTAGTTCTCTCCTTATAGAATTTGTTATTTTCATAGGCGTTTGCACGACATTCATCTAATTCATTTAATTGAAATTTTCTTTGTTCGGAGGCTAAGTTTAGATCTAAATTTAAAAATTTGAGCGCCCAATATGCGCGGTGTTCTAATTCCACCGGTAAATGACAAGCTTTTTCGTAGACTAATCGGTACGGTATACAACCGATTGCGGTCTTGTACGCCGTTCGATATGCCCATAAAGCATCGTCTAACTTAAGTGACCAATCCTTCCTATTAACAGAAACCGTTTTTTTCTAAAATTCTCTTAACTTCACGATTTACCACCTCCGCTTGGCCATTTGCTTGTGGGTGATAGGCGGTAGAGAGTTTGTGGGTAACGCCATACTTGGCTAAAATTTTAGCAAGTTGGTCGTTACAGAAGTGGGTGCCCCTATCACTAATTAGTGCTCGTGGTGTGCCAAATCGTGAAAAAAAAATTTCAAAAAATTTACGACGACTCTCGCGTCGTTAGTCGGGAAAGCTTGTGTCTCTGCCCACCTTGACACGTAGTCGACCGCAACAAGAATGTACTTATTATTATGAGACGGTGGTAGTGGACCTACGAAATCCAACCCCCATAAATCAAAAATTTCACATTCTAAAAATATATTTTGGGGCATTTCGTCCCGGTTAGAAATGTTACCTGACCGTTGGCAGTTATCGCATTTGCTTACAAACATTTGAGCGTCTTTAAACAAAGTGGGCCAATAGAAGCCCACCTCGAGCACCTTCCTAGCGGTCCGGTTTGCTTGATAATGTCCACCGGTTGGTCCTTCGTGGCAGTGCCGCAAAATTTTGACGCCTTCCTCGCCCGATACACACCTTCTTACCACTTGGTCCGCGCAAACACGAAATAAAAAGGGGTCTTCCCAAAAGTAATTTTTCAAGTCCGAAAAAAATTTCTTCTTTTGTTGACTTGAATAATTCTTTGGGAGGACCCGTGCCACTAAGTAATTGGCAAGATCCGCGTACCAAGGGGTGAAAGAGGTTATTACCTTATTCATGACGAGGAGGCGCTCTTCAGGGAATTTGTCATCTATTTCGGACTCCACTAGCGCTCCTGCAGCTGGATTCTCCAATCTTGAGAGGTGATCGGCCGCCAAATTCTCCGCTCCCTTCTTATCTCGGATCTCCAAATCGAACTCTTGTAGAAGGAGAATCCATCTTAGTAATCGGGGCTTCGCGTCCCCTTTTTCCATTAAATACCTAAGAGCGGAGTGGTCAGTAAAAACAATAATTTTTGATAGCATTATATAAGATCGAAATTTATCAAATGCAAAAACAATCGCTAAAAGTTCTTTCTCCGTCGTTGTATAATTAGCTTGGGCGGACGTGAGCGTTTTACTTGCGTAATAAATCGGGTGAAAATATTTATCCACCCGTTGGCCTAAAACAGCCCCTACAGCAAAATCGCTTGCGTCGCACATAATTTCAAACGGAAGAGACCAATTTGGCGCAATTAAAACAGGCGAGTTGATAAGTTCATTTTTAATTTTATTGAACGCTTTAGAACATTCTTCATCGAATATGAATGCGGTTTCTTTTTCTAAAAGATGTGTTAGCGGTTTTGTAATTTTTGAAAAATCTTTAATAAACCGCCTATAAAATCCTGCGTGTCCTAGAAAACTCCTAATAGATTTTATGTTGGTAGGCGGGGGAAGTTTTTCTATGACCTCAATTTTGGCCCTATCGACCTCGATCCCTTTGCTAGAAATTTTATGTCCGAGGACTAAGCCTTCTCGGACCATAAAGTGACACTTTTCCCAATTGAGCGCTAAATTTGTGTCTTCGCAGCGTTAAAGAACACGATCAAGATTATTTAAACAATTTTCAAAGGAATCGCCAAAGACTGAAAAATCGTCCATAAAAACTTTCATGACATCCTCTACTAATTCGTTAAAAATTGCCAACATACATCTTTGAAACGTAGCCGGCGCGTTGCAAAGACCAAACGGCATCCTCCGATAGGCGAAGGTGCCGAACGGACAAGTGAACGTGGTTTTCTCTTGGTCTTCGGGTGCAATTGGGATTTGAAAGTATCCCGAAAGACCATCAAGAAAACAATAGTGTGAGTGACCGGAAAGACGTTCTAAGATTTGGTCAATGAAGGGAAGCGGGAAGTGATCCTTACGAGTTGCATCATTTAATTTCCTATAATCGATGCAAACTCGCCAACCTGTAACAGTACGGGTTGGGATTAACTCATTATTTTCATTGGAAACTACCGTTATCCCGCCCTTCTTAGGCACGACTTGCACCGGGCTAACCCAAGTGCTATCCGAAATAGGATAAATAATTCACGCGTCTAATAGTTTTATTATTTCGTCCTTAACAACGTCCTTCATATTTGGATTAAGGCGTCGTTGAGGCTGAATAGTACCGCGAGAATTATTTTCTAAACTTATTTTATGCGTACAAAAAGATGGGCTAATCCCCTTAATATCAGAAATTTGCCACGCAATTGCATGACGATGCTTATTTAAAATTTTTGTTAATTTAGAAATTTCTGAATCGTTAAGCGCGGATGATATAATCACGGGCAATTTTGACTCTTTTTCTAAAAATAAATATTTTAAATGTTCCGGCAATTGCTTTAATTCTAAACTCGGCGGCTCCTCATAAGATGTTTTTACTTTAAAATTATTCAATTTTATTTCTTCAAATTTGAGCGGATGAGTTATTTCTTTTAAACAATATAAGTTTGCAATGTCCGGATTTTCAAATAAAGGAGAAATAATTTCAGAAGATGACGTTATTTCCTCTTCAAAATTTGTTTCTAAAGTAAAACAAGAGTCGGCATTAGAAAAAGTGTTTTTCATGGAAGAGTCGATACTAAAAGTAACTTCTTCATCCCCCACTCGTAGGAGAAGCTTTCCGTTACTTACGTCTATTATTGCCTTAGAGGTAGCAAGGAATGGACGACCGAGTATAAGGGGTACTTCGACGTCTTCCTCGATGTCTAGAATGACAAAGTCTACCGGGAAGATAAACTTGTCTACTTTAACTAAAACATCCTCTATGACTCCAATTGGATATTTAATAGACCGATCTGCTAGTTGGATGCTAATTTTTGTTGGGGTAGGATTGCCCAACCCAAGTTTTTTAAATAAAGAATATGGCATGAGGTTAATACTAGCGCCCAAATCAGCCAAGGCGTGTTTTATTAATAAATTACCGAATAGGCATGGGATGGAAAACCGTCCCGGATCGTTAAGTTTTTCCGGCAATTTATTTAATACAACCGCCGAGCATTCTGCGTTTAAAGAAACACGCGAAATATCCTCAAGTTTCTTTTTATTAGAGAGTAATTCTTTGAGATATTTCGCGTATTTAGACATATTAGAGATTGCTTCGCAGAATGGGACATTTATTTGAATTTGTTTTAAAATTTCAATAAATTTTTTGTATTGCTCCTCATTGCGCTCATTTTTAAATTTTGAAGGATAAGGCATTGAAGGTTTTAAATTATTGCGCGGAGCTGGAGTAGAAGATGGTAAAGTAGAAGAACTAACTTGCGGAGAAGTAAATTGCAGGGGTGAAGATGAAACGTTTACCTCAGGTCCAGCCAAATTTGTAGAGGTTACCTCCTTTCCGCTGCGGAGGTTTATTACGTTGGCGCTCTCCCTTGGATTGGGCTCGGTGTTGCCCGGCAAAGTTCCTTGTTGGCGCTCGGAGACTAATTTGGCTAATTGCTCAATTTGATTTTCTAAATTTTTTATAGATCCGGTAAGATTCCGGATATTGGACTCATTTGAGGCTACATATTTAGTGAAGACTTCTTCAAGTGAAGAAGGCTTGTGTGATGGTGGTGGAGTGAATCCGGGAGGATTCACTTGCAGTGGACGTTGAGCATTATTGGGGTTGCTCCATGAAAAGTTTGGGTGATTCCGCAAACCCGGATTATAACTATTATTGAACGGAATATTATTATTCGGGTTATACGGAGGACGATAAGAGTTCCCCATATAATCAACTTGCTCATGAAAATTATTATTAAAATTATTATTATTATAAGCTCAATTGGTGGCGGAGGAAGCATACATCTCCGCCACTTGCTTAGTGAGCCATTCCACTTGATGTGCTAAATTAGGGGTGGCCTCGACTTCAAAGAGTCCAGTCGGCTTGTTACGGCGCGACCGTGGCGCATTCCACTGATAAGCATTCATGGCCATCTCCTCGAAAAGCTCTTGAGCGGCCTCGGGGGTTTTGTTATTAAGAGTTCCCCCTGCGGCTGCATCAATCATTTGCCTCGTTTGAAGATTCAAACCATTGTAGAAAGTTTGAACTTGTTGCCACGTAGGAAGGGCATGATGAGGACATCTCCGCAAAAGTTCCTTGAAGCGCTCCCATGTGTCATAGAGAGACTCCGAGTCTATTTGCGTGAACGAGAGAATGTCCGTACGTAATTTATCGGACTTGGCCGGAGGAAAATATTTCGTTAAAAAATTTTCCGTCATTTCGGCCCATGTAGTGATGGAACCTCTAGGAAGAGAACCCAACCACTGCTTGGCCTTAGTCCGCAAAGAAAATGGAAATAAACGCAAACGGATGGCGTCATCGGTGACGCCATTTATTTTAAATGTATCACAAATTTCCAAAAAATTAAGCAGATGTAAATTTGGATCTTCATCCGGTAAGCCATCGAATACAACTGATTGTTGTACCATCTGAATGATACTCGTTTTAATTTCAAAATTATTATTCGCTACTGCTGGGCGAATAATAATAGATTGTGTTCCCTCCAAATTCGGTCTCGCATAATAGGACATAGTCCGTAGCGGGGCCGCATTAAGGTTAGAACTTCCATTATTCCCTCGTTAGTTTCTCTGATTGACTCTTCACGAATTATTGGTAGATCACTAAATCGGAGACGTCGCCGAAAGGTGCGCTCGATTTCCGGATCAAAACCGAATTCAAAATTATTTGAAGAGTTTACCCGAGTCATAAACTAAAAAAAACGATAAAATTAATAACTATTTCTTTTTCAAATTATAGACCAAAATTCCCCGGCAACGGCGCCAAAAACTTGATCGCGCGAAACTATATCCGCAAACGACAACGGCAAGTGTACCGTATCGGGAGTGGTATAGGTTTATAAAAACCAAGGTCGTATTAGACTCGGGGTGGTTGAGTAATCCTACTTTGAAAATCGTTATTATTTTATCAATAGAAATTTAAAGTTTTGGAGTTACGAATAGTGAAACTAGAAAAGCTCAATTAAATTAATGGTTTTACAACTAGTACCCGATCTTGAGTCACCTTGGAATTATAAAATTACGAAATGAAAATAACAATGCAATTCTCTTGTTGAAAAGGCTTTGACCGTGGAGGTTCCCGAAGCATGAACACCCCTCTTTCAAGGACTAGGTTCAACTAAGCTTAGGTGTATCGACCGAACTTTCGTTCTCAAATCGCATCGTCTAAGACTTGTTTTAGGTAGTGATCTCGCTATTAGATTTTACTCCAATTCGGAAGAGTTACGTTGTCCTCTCTCGAGGGTTGCGTTCTACTCTTTTTACCGATGAGTGATCGATTCGCCTTACGAGCCTCTCGGCCAACTAAAGAACGAAAACAGTTTTGAAAACTATATAAAAATATATAGCCTCAATGAATTGATCAACGATAAATCGTAAGCGTTCAACAAATTGAGAAGCACAAAATTAAAATCACCGCAAAAATTATCTCATCCTCGGATCGTCTCGATCGAGCACTATGGGGAATTAGCCGCTCATGGAGATGGATGAATCATTATTATAATAATGCGACATTATGAAGACAACAAGAGATATAAATTTGAAACAAGAATATAAGAGATAAATTTTGAAAAAGGAATAATAAAATTTTATTTCGAGTAGAACGAGGGTTTACAAGAAATGATAGTGCGAAATTATGAGGTTACAAGCTAGCAAAAATTTCAAGTTAAAAGAGAAAAACGTACAAGATAACAAAAAAAACGATTAAAACGATAACCGAAATTGACAACTTCCAGAAACAAAATTCTACAATGGAATAAATTTCTCGAGATGAATTTCTGGACTGAAATTTTCTTCTTAATCGATGGCCTTAGAATTGCTCTCCGGAATGCCCCCCTCTCCATCTCAGAAAATAGGTATTTATAAGCCTTCCTAGCAGCGGCTGCATTAATTATTTTCGCCGTTACTGTTCATGCTACAGTAACGGCGGAATTAAATAATTTCAGTTATTTTTTTTTCTTTCTTCCGTGTGAAACGGCAGCAGCAGCGGGAGATTTTTTTGACGCGGATCAATGAGCTGGAGGCGAGTTTGGAGATGGATGATGTGGCGTTTGCTGGAAGCCGGGCTGACGTGGCTGCATGGAGCTAAGGTGGCGGAGAACGGTGGCGGCGCTGGAGCTTTGTGGAGGTGGCCGAGCTGCATGGAGGAGAAGGTTGACGCGGAGGTGGCGGCCAAGCTTCATGTATGGTGATGGTGGAGGTGCTGGCTGGTTTCTTGCACGGAGGTGGCGCTGCTGTATGGAGAAGGCCGGCTGGTAGTGAGTTTGGAAGTGGAGGAGTTGGGGTGGCCGGCCTTGCTTGCATGTGAAGCTGCTGTTTGAAGTGGGAGTTTGGAGCTGCTGCATGGTGGAGCTCGGGTGGCGGCTGAGCTTGCTGGAGTGTGCGCGGGGGTGGCGGCCGAGCTTGCTGGAATCTGTTCCATGCGGTGATGGCGGAGGGTGGAGCAGGATATATATATATATATATATATATATATATATATATATATATATATATATATATATATATATATATATATATTTATACATATAATAGATATGGGCTCGAGTTGCCGGAACGGAGGGTGGTGATCGGGCTCCACGCTGGCGAACCTGAATTGTATGGACGTTACAGCGGGATATTGCACAGAAAATTCCCCAAAGGCCTGCCGCAATCCTACAAAATAGAGAATATTAGTGTTAGAGCTCAAAATATTATTTTTCTACGAAATATTTTATAAAAATCACGAACATATGTTAATATTTAGAAAATCTAATTAAGATAAAAGCCCTACATGACGACTAAATTACTAGTCATCAGGCATCAACTGCACTCGATGCCTACAGGCCTCAGAACAAATCTAAATAAAAAGCATTGAGTGGTGTTGAGACCACTCAACGCCACGTTGACCTCACTCAACGCCAACAACATCCAGATAAATCTAAGTTAAAAGTGTTGAGTGGCATTGAGACCACTCAACGCCGCGTTAACTCCACTCAACGCCAACCACAGCCAGAATGGATCTAAGTTAAAAGCATTGAGTGGCGTTGAGACCACTCAACGCCACGTTGACTTCATTCAATGCCAATATCCCTCAGAATGATTCTAAGTTAAAAGCATTGAGTGGCGTTGAGACCACTCAACGCTGCGTTGACTTCAATCAATGCCTCAACTTCTAGAAAATACTCTAAATAAAATACGTTGAATGGTGTTGCGTCCACTCAACGCCTCAGCATAATTCATCGAATGGCGTCGAGTGCACTCAACGCACTTGACGCCCTGAGTCTAGAAAATATTCTAAGTAAAAATCGATTCTATTAGTCGAGTCCAGTCGACTCACTTGATGCTTCCCGAGCCTGAGTCAATTCTCTTGAATTAAAACGCATGTGAGAGGCCTAGCACGAAACGGGATGTTACAAATCCTATAAATAAAATAAAAGATTTCATCCCCGAAATCAGGCTAAGGCTGTGGGGGGAAATAAAGCATGAACATATAATATGCTTGAAGTTTTACCTAGGGAAAATAACTCCAGGTAGCACTTCTGCATCAAGTCCACCGGCTCCCAAGTGTACTCTTCTTTCCCGTGATTATACCATTGGACCTTTACTAGTGGTACACTTTTCAACAGCAAAATCCTTATCTCGGTGTCCACTATTCGCACCGGCTCTAGTTGGACGGATTTATCAGTTGTCTCTGCTCCATCTGCAGTGGGGACATATTGGTTAGGCTGTAGTAGTGCCTTCCAGACCGACGACACATGGAAGACGTCGTGCAAATTTTCTAGTTCTGGTGGTAGCTCCAGCCGATAGGTTAAATGGCCAATTCTCTCCACTATAGCATAGGGCCCCACATATCTCGGGTTGAGCTTCTTCATACCACGCACTCACGACACTCCATGCATTGGCCTGATCTTCAAGAATACCTTGCCACCCACTCAAAATTCTACCACCTGATTCTTCGCATTATAGTACTTTGCCTGCCGACTTTGAGCCTCAAGCAAGCGGTCTCGTATCAATCTAACAATCACAACGGTGTCATCAATGTACTCTATCCCCAAAACTTTTGGATCTTCATCTTGCACCCATGATAATGAAGTTCTACACCTTCTCTTATATAATGCTTCGTGTGGAGCCATCCCAATGCTAGCTTGATGGCTATTATTGTATGAAAATTCTACCAGTGGTAGGAGCCTTTCCTACGGTTCCCCTCTATCCAATACACACAGTCCCAAAAGATCTTCCATTGTCCTGAAACTAACCATCTGTCTGAGGATGAAAAGAGGTGTTGAAGGTAAGGTGAGAGCCCAGATAATCTTGTATTGCCTTCCAGTCCTTGTGTAAGACCCCTCCCCCTTACCAAGGAGTTAACCCGGTCTTATGCTCAGAACCGCCGTCTTACGGTGGCACTAACACACGGGTTAGTCGACACTGTAACACGCCGATTCTGCCGGCTAGAACGATCATATATAAAGCAACCACTAGTCCACAAGTCACGGTAATATCTCATAATAAATAGAGTACATCAGTCCAACATGAGTTATATAAAATAGAGAGAAAGGGGCTTATGCCCAGTACATGATGACAAATATCTCTCTCATAAATGACAACAAGAGGAAGCTACACTATCCTCAGAAGACTCGTCCCACCTGACGTCGGGCTGCAGTAGTAGTAGTGGGTGGAGGTGGTATCAGCTCCTCAGGTCCTGCCACCTCGTCCTGCTGGTGCTCCATCTTCTCGAGCTCCTAAAATGATTGGTCACACTGACCGTTAGTCTAAAAGACTAAGTCATTTCCTCCGCACCTCGCCCCGTAACTTATAGGCACCGGGCGGGAGGACGAAGCGGAGGACAACAAGGGATAAAATAAGGAAGCAGGTGACAATGGAACTATACTAATAAGTAGATATACATCAATATCTCTATTCTAGCAGTTCTATATATATAGTGCAGGAAGTAAAAGAACTGAACATGAACAAGTATGTGCAGTAAATAAACAGTACTGGAAGTAAGCTGAGTAAAGACAGTAAGTAAAATAAACTACTACTACTACCATCACAGAAGTACCTTAACTTATATGAATGCCCATACAAACATATAAGTCAAGGTTTCCAGAAATATAACTTATTATATAAAAGAGCTCATACTAATTTATATGATAAGGATCCATGGTGCGTTTGACCTAGTTATGAATATATGACATGCATGTGTTTTATGGTTCATACAAGTGCAACTCACACACACACGACTCTGTAATCACAGACCTTTAGTTCCCACTTTTTGGAGCTAGCATCACTCTCTGGTACCACCGTTGTGGCTACGACAGCAGTGGAGCGGGCGTCTCCACTCTTAGGCGGGTATCACACTAGCAGGCCTAGACCTCCCATACTCCTCTGTACACGTCTTAGGTGCACTCCAGAGTCTCTGCGTACTATTTGATGGCTACCCACCAGTCTTTTTGGTCGAGTGTGCATTTTCGGGGATTGTCCTCCAGACCACAGCGTAAAACAACCCATTGGCCCCTCAAACCATCACACCTCGCCAGAGCCACCGTACTGCAATTGGTGTGACGATTGTTCCATTACCGCATGACCCGCCACAAGTTTATGCACATGCAAGATATTCCAACCCGAGCCTCCAGCTCGCAGGACCAAACCGTCCTGAAACCCTCCAACCCATCACGGGTGAGATTGCACCTCAGTGTCTTAGTTCTGAATCCCTCCAACCCTCCACGGGTGAGAATGCACATTTGTGTTTTTATTCAAATCCCTCAAACCCATCACGGGTGAGAATGAATCACAATGTCTTAACCTATTAGACTATTCTTGTCTAGTGTTAGTTACACCTAGTAGTTTAGGGTTAATCCCAGGACTGCCCAAGGCATGCCCAGTGAAGGGCTCTTGAGGGCACTAGGAACTATGATGGGCTGAATCCCAAAGCTCCCTTTCTCAAGGATATCTACTCTTATTAGTGTCTACCCCTTGTTCATATTCTGCTCTCATTATTACTCTGGTGTGATCCTAGTGACTTAAGATGTTAATAAAAGGGCGGCAGTCTTCCGCCGGCCTTTGTTATAATTACTATCCTAGGACTTGCTCTCTATCGCTCGTAACCAAAAAATGACCTATAGTAGACCAACCAGGGTTTATTTTCCCAAAATAATTACCATTTCAATGTTTATTCTTATCCCCATGCGGTTCTAGTAATATATACTATCTAAGCTAGACGCAACCCATGTCCCAATACCACCCATAAAGTATGAC
This sequence comes from Platanthera guangdongensis, assembly GCA_039583875.1. Classification (NCBI taxonomy): domain Eukaryota; kingdom Viridiplantae; phylum Streptophyta; class Magnoliopsida; order Asparagales; family Orchidaceae; genus Platanthera; species Platanthera guangdongensis. The sequence goes on from CM077162.1 coordinate 170,490,927, forward strand.
TTCCAATTTCTCAGCCAAAGTGACCCTAACCTTTTATCATGGGATGGTATGACATGATATTGATTATGTGAAGTTTTCACTATTTTTTTCTAAGTCATAAAGACCCTAAATTAAATCCATTAATTAAGTAGCATATGTCACTTTATACAAGAAGTACTATTTCAAATGATCCCCCTGGTCTAATAAATTTTTTTGATGATCATCTAGGCTAATTATGACTGGTTTCCAAAAATTATAATTTTCCCATTTATATTTCCATTTAAATTTTATTTAGAGTAAAATCCATGAATTGGCCACTTTACAAATGAAGTACATTAAATATGTTTCTAAAAATTCTAGGAAATTACTGCAGATGTAAATTGCTGAAATAACATCAAATACAGAATTTATAGCCCTAGACAGTAATTTGGTTCACCAACACTCATATGACAAATATAACAAAAATACCATTTATTGGACTTTAAACCTATAGAAGCATCCAAAAATATTAAGAAAATTACTCAAGGTCACAATCACCTAATTAAATCACTAGGAATTTTTCCATAATATTCCTATTATAATTTCCATCATTGTTAGATAATTTCCATAAAGGGGCAAAATTGTAAATTCTACATTATTCCAAAATATAATCATCTAACAGAACCATAAACTTTTCCAGGGGTTAAATATGAGCCATTTAAGTTTGTGGCAAAATTTGAGAATTTAATATCCTCATTAGCCTTAGTTTCAAATTTTCATTTCTAAAAGGCCAAATTTTCAAAAATTCCAATTAATGAGATTTTTGATCCCAATAATCCCATTCTTTCTGTGTGAGGTATATTTCACCCCCTTAAACTTCTATCCAGAGTTTCATGGACATGCAATGTCATAAATGGGCTGAATTTCTCATTTTGCTAATTTTTTTAATGGCACCCCAAGCCTATATTCATCATACTCATGCAAGTGGGTTTACCCAACATGCAGAGGCCCAAAGAGGCTGAAATTTTTATCATGGTCTGATATTGACTTAATGTACATGCCACCAAAATTTGGGGTCATTTGGAATTGTATTTCTCCAAATATTCAATTAATTTAATTATATATATTTTCACAAAAACTATAGGAAAATTTCTTCCAAAAAATCTCATATTTTTACAGGGTCTAAGTTTGACTAATCAAGCACATAACCAAAATATTGGGTCATGTGGACTGGTGGTTTGGTATGGTCATTCAATTAAATTTCTGCCCTAGCCTAGGACCAGTCCTACTAGATTGGTCCTACAGGGAGATCTACTGTCCCAAATCTATACTTTATGGTGGCAAATGAAAGATAAGACCTAGGGATACCAATTTCATTTTAATTACCATCTCTGAAAATGCCACTAAGTAGGCTAAATTAACCATGCAATTTGCTGTAATAATGTGACATAATATGTACTGTTCACATCAATTTAATTCATTAATCATATCAGTTCAGAGGGACGGCATCCATTCATCGTCCCTAGGTGGCCAACGGCTGTGATTTCTTCTTCCTGGGCCATGTTTGCTGGCAATTAACGGCCACCTGGGCCGGCTCCACCGCCAACGATTATTGCCACCACCTTCGTTGAGGTAGTGGCTGGCGTTTCCCGGCGGTGAGGCTGCCGGAGGAGGCTCCTCCGGCAATCCCGAGCAAAAAGAGAAAGCTCGAAATTTTGCTCTCGTCTCACATGGTATCGGGCTCAATTGAGCCCGATGTCTCGCCTAGTCGATCTAGGATTCTAGTACGGTGAGAGGTGAAGCGAAACGGACCAGAATTGAGGTTTGGCGACGGGTTTGGCGGCGGTGAGCAATGGCCGAGCTTGCTCCGGCGAGTCCTTCCCGTTTCCTGGTTTCTCCAGCAATTTCCTTGTTCCAGATGTCGATTTCCACTCGCCTGAGCTCACTGAAGATGATGGTGGGCTTGCTTTTAGCTGGGAGTGGCTGTAAAGGGAGTTAGGTTCAAGGTGGGGCTCGGCCAAGCTTAGGAAGCTTCACCCATGGTGCCAAGTGGCCATCCAGCAGCATATTCCCTCTAGAATGAGCTGGGGAAGCATGCTAAGTGTCTTGGACAGATGGAAGGAGGACCACGTGGCCCTCATCTCCTTTTCTCAACATTCTCTCTCCTAAAATTCTCATTTTACCCCCCATGCATGCATTCTCTCTCCTAATTCAGAGGGGTAGGAGCTGTCTTTGACCACTTGGGCTGGTCATGGGCCATGGTTAGTGGGCTTTGCCCATTGGGATTGGGCTTGGTTCACTCTTTCTTCCTTTAGGCTTCATGTTGACTTTGTTGACTTTTAGGGTTGACTTGGTCAACTTGATGAGTGGGCTGACCCCACCTGAAGGTCATGGACTCTATGACACCACCCAACTTGGGTTGGGCCATGGTGGTGTCCTACTTGGACTATTTGGGCCTTTAGGTGTAGGTTTGACCAAATTAAAATTAGGGTTGACTTGGGTCAACTCTAGTCAATTGGTGACCTTGTGATATGGCTTATGGTTCCCTTAGGTTGGTGTTAGGGTTAGGGATGCAGTGGTGGAATCAATGTGTGGCTAGGACCCCAATTTGGGGCTGGTTTGACTTAGACTACCTTGGGCCCTATTGTGGGCCCCATGTGACTAATGTAACACCCCAAAGCCCAGAATTTGGCAAAATTTGGGTGACACGGCCTGGAACACGGGCGTGTCCCAGGGCATGTCCTTCTCGGGTGAGCAGTCGACGAGTGGTCGACAAAACTTCGGTCGACGATTGTCGAGTGCAGAGTACACGGGCGTGTCACAGGGTGTGTCTTTGCGGTCAATGAACTCAGCCCAACGAAGTTGAGCTGGGGCATGTCTAGTGCCGTGTATGGGCACACGACCCGCGACACGGGCGTGTCACATGCCGTGTGACTCTCGGGTTGATTTCGATGTTGTGCAACCTGAAGAACACGGCCACAGACACGGGCATGTCTGTAGGCGTGTCAGGTGACACGGCTCGTGACACGGGCGTGTCACATGGGCGTGTAATATATTGGATAAGTCGGTTGAGCACCGCTTGAGGTACACGGTCTGCGACACGGGCGTGTCCCAGGCCGTATCAGGCAAAAATTGAGATTTTGTGGAAAAATCGTGGTCGTCCGTTCCTTCAGCTAGGATCCAATGGTTGAGCTGCCTCCCTGCTTCCTTAAGGCCGAGACTTGAGAAGGAAAGTCTCATTTTATTATTGTCTTCATCTTTCTACAAGTTAGAGAGAGAAATGGAGAGGAAGGAGGAGGAGGAGGAAGAGGAGCTGGTCACCGGTGGTGCTGCGAGATTCCGACAAGAGATCTGAGGCCATCTTTACGGAGAAAAGGTTATTGCGGTTCTTTCTGTCCAGTTAGGAGCTCATAGCACCGAAGTGGTCTTCAAGGGTAACGACTTTCTTCCTAGCCATGAGAAGGCTTCCTTTTTGGCATATGCATATGATTCCCCCACCAGAGGGTGACTAATTATGGGAGTTTTTTGGGTTGATTCATGGAATCCCCGCTCATTTGGCATATAGATCCGGAAATGGAGTACGGAATAGGCATGCTGTGTGAAGCCCATCTGGACAGGTTGGTCTGGATTGGTGATGTTGCATACGCACTGGAGAATACTCCGTGATAAACGTGTCATTTAGGAGTCGATGGGTTAACCCTGTGAAAGGTAGTAGCAAGAAGTATTGGAGTGGTAGTCCAGGATAATACCCTTGTGATGTTTGTGATGCCTGTGCTATTGGGTTGTACCTGCAAAAGGAAGTAGCAGGAATTACTGGATTGGAGGTCCAAGAAATATCCTTTGTAATGCTTGATGTTTATGGGTGGACCTGTGAAGGGAAGTAGCAGGAAGTACTGGCGTGGTAAGCCATGGAAATACCCTTGATATTTGTGATATTGTGGGGTCATACCTGTGAAGAGAGTAGCAGGAAGTACTGGTGTGCCCAGGAAAGACCCGCTGATGTATGAGATGAAATGGGTGTAAGAGTAAGTACTGGTGCGCCCAGGAAAGCACCCAGGCTTGAATGCAAAACAGATTCGGTGAAACCGACCCGTGCCTTTATATAGTCGCGAGTACACTGTGCTCGGTGATGGCAAGGCGATTTGAGCAACGGGGGGTGGATGATCCGACCTGCGTTATGTCCATCTGACGCGAGACCAGAAGGTGCGGTCTGTTGGAGCGCATAGCGAGAGTCGTAGGCCTGCGCGTCATGATACAATGGGGGGCTACGGGCCAATCCTGGTGCATACGACTAGAACTCCGGCTGCACGTCATGGAGTGAAATGTTGAATGTTTTACCGTTGGGTTGTGACCCTGATACGGTGGTGGACTACTGGTTCGCCGGTACACCAAGAATGTGCCCTGAGTGCATGAATTGTCGGGCCGCGTGACTAATGGTTGTGATGGAATGTATGTGCGTGAGAGCACATTGGATGAAATATATATGCTTGTGAAATGCTATGCCTGTAGGGAAGGAATACCACTGCCCCGGGAAAAGGGGTGGGGTCGTTATAATTTGGTCCGCTGAATGCTGACCGTTGCCTGTTTGCCACCGATGGGTGGGTTGTCCCTGTGCAGGTGCTGGAGAGCCAAGCAGGACGCATAAAGGCTGAAGTCCCTACTGTTGTTGCTGTTGCTACTAGCCCTCGAATGCTAACTTATAAATGCTGTGTTTTATGTATACGTGGCTGGCCTGCGCACCAAGGTTGAGGCCACTGTTGTGAAAGCCCTGTAAGGCCATAAGGCCAACTTTTTGTATTTGTAAAACATTCCTATGTTATATCTATTGGAGCAGAAGGACATGAATATGCGATAATGAAGGTGGTAGGAGTTCCTTGGGGACTACACCTTTGAGATTCACTATATGCCAGAAATGAAAATGTAGTCGCGGATGCCTTGAGTCGGAGAGCTATGACAAGGGCGAGTTATTTGCAGAGGCATGATGAACGTCTCATCCAGGAGCTAGAAGCGTTGGAGTTTTCTTGTGTTGACAAGAATTCCACCGCCAATGCCTGTTTGAACTAGACGGAGGTACAGTGTGACCTTACAGACCGGATTCGACGAGCAACGGGGCTAGATGATGATCTCCTACGCTATGCTAAAGATGGGCCAGAGGGCAAGTTCTCCTGGGACGACGGTCTTCTGCGGAAGGAGGGTCGTTTGTGTATCCCGAATTTGATTAAATTGAGGGAAGAACTGATGTATGAAGCGCATTATACGAAGTACTCAATCCACCTAAGGAGCACAAAGATGTTCAGGGATATGAAAAAGCTGTTCTGGTGGCCCGGGCTGAAGAAAGATGCTGCTCATTATGTGGCCAAATGCCAAACCTGTGTTATAGTGAAGGGGGAATGCCAGAAGCCTGGCGGTTACTTGAAGTCATTGTCGATTCCGGAATGGAAGTTCGATGATATTTCCATGGATTTCGTGCACGGGTTGCCGAGATCTCAGCGCAGAAATGACTCAATTTGGGTGATTGTCGACCGGCTAACAAAAGTCACACACTTCCTGCCGAACAGATGAGATGATTCAGTGGAAAGTTTGGCAAAATTATATGTTGAGTAGATTGTGCGGCTACACGGTGTTCCTCGGAGCATCGTAAGTGATAGAAATGGGCGATTCACATCGAACGACTGGAGGCTAGTTCATCAACTGTTGGGCACAAAGTTGACATTCAGTACGGCCTTTCATCAACAAACTGATGGCCAAACTTAACGGACCAACAGGTCTATGGCGGATATGCTCCGGATGTGCCCCCTAGACTTTGGAAAGAGATGGGAAGATCATCTCTATATGGTGGAGTTTGTCTATAAGAACAGCTACCAAGCGAGCACCGGTATGGCACTGTATGAAGCTCTGTTTAGACGGAAGTGTCGTACGCCTTTGGCTTGGGTAGAAGCGGACGAAGCTAGAGTTTATAATCGTAATGAAGTCGAGGAAGCAAACTCGACCATACGTATTATTCGAGAGAGCCTACTCATAGCCCAGGATCGACAAGTGAAATACTACAACGCCAAGCACCGGAACGTGAAGTTCGCGGTAGGCGACTGGGTCTACTTGAAGATCAATCCCTTCAAAGGCGTATCCAGGATTCGACATCTGAATAAGTTGAGTCCAAGATATCTGGGTCCATTTGAAGTGGTCGAGCGAATCGGGGAAGCTGCTTATCGGCTAGCTCTGTCGGCAGACTTGGGTGGATTGCATGATGTGTTTCACATCTCGGTGCTGCGGAAAGCCGTTAAAGATCCAGCTCAAGTGATCACATTGTAATAAACAGTTGTGGAACAAGACGATCGGGATTGGCCAATTCGGATCGAAGATTGTGCCGAGAAACAGTTGTGGAACAAGACGATCGGGATGGTCAAAGTCCGGTGGGACAATTGCGGCCGTGAAGAACTAACATGGGAGCGAGAGCAGACCATGTGAGCTGAGTTTCCCGAGCTCTTTGTGTAATTGTTGTGCACTGTATATCACATTGTAATAAACGTTTGTGCAATGAAATCCTTATGTTTGCGTTCCTTACTTTCTGCAAATTTCGAGGACGGAATTTTTGTAAGGAGGGGAGGGTTGTAACACCTCAAAGCCTAGAATTTGGCAAAATTTGGGTGATACGGCCTGGGACACGGGCGTGTCCCAGGGCATGTCCTTTTGGGTGAGCAGTCGATGAGTGGTCGACAAAACTTCAGTCGACGATTGTCGAGTGCAGAGTACATGGCCTGTGACACGGGCGTGTCACATGGCGTGTCCTTGCGGTCGACGAACTCAGCTCGATGAAGTTGAGCTGGGGTGTGTCTAGTATTATGTATGGGCACACGGCCTAGGACACGGGTGTGTCATACGCCATGTGACTCTCGGGTTGATTTCGATGTTGTGCAGCCTGAAGAACACGGCCACAAACACGGGAGTGTCTGTAGGCGTGCCAGGTGACATGGCCCGTAACACGGGCGTGTCATATAGGCGTGTACTGGATTGTATAAGTCGGTTGAGCACCGCTTGAGGTACACGACCTGGGACACGGGCGTGTCACAGGTCGTGTCAGGCAAAAATTGATATGTTGTGGCAAAATCATGGCTGTCCGTTCCTTCAGCTGAGATCCAATGGTTGAGCTGCCTCCCTACTTCCTTAAGGCCGAGACTTGAGAAGGAAAGTCTCATTTTATTATTGCCTTCATCTTTCTACAAGTTAGAGAGAGAAAGGCATAGGAAGTAGGAGGAGGAGGAAGAGTAGATGGTCACTGGTGGTGCTGCGAGATTCCGATAAGAGATCCTAGGTCATCTTTGCGGAGAAAAAGCTGTTGCGGTTCTTTCTAGCCAGTTAGGAGCTCATGGCACCGAAGCGGTCTTCAAGGGTAACGACCTTTCTTCCTAGCCATGTGAAGGCTTCCTTTTTGGCATATGCATATGATTCCCCCACCAGAGGGTGGCTGATTATGGGAGTCTTTTGGGTTGTTTATGGAATCCCAACTCATTTGGCATATAGATCCGAAAATGAAGTATGGAATAGGCATGTTGTGTAAAGCCCATCTGGAGAGGTTGGTTTGGATTGTTGATGTTGCATACGCACCGGAGAAGACTCCGTGATAAATGTGTCTTTTAGGGGTCGATGGGTTAACCCTGTGAAAGGCAGTAGTAGGAAGTACTGGAGTGGTAGTCCAGGAAAATACCCTTGTGATGTTTGTGATGTCTGTGCTATTGGGTTGTACCTGAGAAAGGAAGTAGCAGGAAGTACTGGATTGGAGGTCCAGGACATACCCTTTGTAATGCTTGATGTTCATGGGTGGACCTGTGAAGGGAAGTAGCAGGAAGTACTAGCGTGGTAAGTCATGGAAATACCCTTGACATTTGTGATATTGTGGGGTCATACCTGTGAAGAGAGTAGCAGGAAGTACCGGTGTGCCCAGGAAAGACCCGCTGATGTGTGAGATGAAATGGGTGTAAGAGTAAGTACTGGTGTGCCCAGGAAAGCACCCAGGCTTGAATGCCAAATAGGTTCAGTGAAACCGACTCGCGCATTTATATAGCCGTGAGTACGCTGTGCTCGGTGATGGCAAGGCGATTTGAGCAACGGGGGTTAAAGATCCGACCTGCGTTATGTCCGTCCGACGCGAGACCAGAAGGTGTGGTCTGTTGGAGCGCATAGCGAGATTCGTAGGCCTGCGCGTCATGATACAATGGGGGGCTACATGCTAATCCCAGTGCATACGACTATAACTCCGGCTGCGCGTCATGGAGTGAAATGCTCAATATTTTACCGTTGGGTTGTGACCCTGATACGGTGGTGGACAACTAGTTCTCCGGTACACCAAGAATGTGTCCTGAGTGCACGGATCATCGGGCCGCGTGGCTGACGGTTGTGATGGAATGTATGTGCGTGAGAGCACATTGGATGAAATATATATGCTTGTGAAATGCTATACCTGCAGGGAAGGAAAACCACTGCCCCGGGAAAAGGGGTGGGGTCGTTATAATTTGGTCAGCTGATTGCTGATTGTTGCCTGTTTGCCACCGATGTGTGGGATGTCTCTGTACAGGTGCTAGAGAGCCAAGCGGGACGCATAAAGGCTGAAGTCCCTGCTGCTGTTGTTGCTGCTGCTAGACCTCGAAGGCTAACTTATAAATGATGTGTTTTATGTATACGTGGCCGGCCTGCGCGCCAATGTTGAGGCCACTGTTGTGAAAGCCCTGTAAGGCCATAAGGCCAACTATTTGTATTTGTAAAACATTCCTATGTTATATCTAAATGAGGAGCTTTTATATATTGGACATTCAGGTGTGGAGTTCAAGTTTAGTGTTTAGGCTTCCGCTAGAAGGCAATGTGTTAGGGTGTGTTACGCTACTCTGGTATCATACCGTAACTTCACCGCCTGTTTTGTGGTATATGTTGTGGGGCCCCGGCCGGACCTTCTTGTATATACTATGTAAACGGATGGGGTTGTTACAACTAAACCCTAATCCCATGGTTCAAACCTAGCCTAAACCCATGCCCCACAACATGCCCTAACCCAACCTAAGTAGAGGCGTCTAATTTCAAGTGGGATGTTATAAATTCCAATAAACAAAGAAATAATTTTGTCCCCAAAATTCAAGTTCGGGTCTACGGGGTTTCCAAGCATGAAAATTTAAGTACTTTAGCTAATAATTAAAGTGTTACCTTGTGTAAAAAACTCTGGGTGCCGCTCTAGCATCAGATCCCTCGGCTCCCAGGTGTGCTCCTCCCGTCCATAGTTGGACCACAACACCTTCACCAGGGGAACCCTCTTCTTCCGCAACACTCGGACCGCGGTATCATCGATCCGGAGCGGCTTCAAACGAACTGATCTGTCGGACGCTAGCGGGCCTACTGTAGTGGTGACATGCTGCTCCGGCCGAAGTAGAGCTCTCCGTAGCGAGGATACATGGAAGACGTCGTGCAAGGTCCCCAGCTCTGGTAGCAGCTCCAACCTGTATGCCAAGGGGCCAATCCGCTCCAGAATCAAATATGGTTCCATATATCGAGGGCTAAGCTTCTTGTGCCTCCGCACCCAAGAAATACCATGCATCGGACGTATCTTCAATAACACTCTGTCCCCCACCTGGAACTCTACCTTTTGATACCGTGCATTGTAGTACTTTGCCTGCCTACTCTGGGCCTCTAGCATCCGGTCCCTGATCAATCGTATCTGAGCGTCTGTATCCTCAATGTAGTCTGATCTAAGTTCCCTGGGGTCCTCATCCTGAACCCAAGATAGCGGAGTCTGTCACTTCCTCCTGAAAAGAGCCTTATAAGGTGTCATCCCAATGCTCGCTTGCTGACTGTTGTTGTAGGAGAACTCGACCAGTAGCAACAGTCTCTCCCAGGGCCTCCCCGTATCCAGTATACATAATCGCAGCAGATCCTCCATGGTCCTAATGGTCCGCTCTGTCTGACCGTCGGTCTGTGGACGGAAAGCGGTGCTAAAAGTAAGCTGAGAACCCAAGTACGCCTGCACCGCTATCCACTCCCTAGAAGTGAATCGACCATCGCGATTCGAGACAATCGTCCTGGGGACCCCGTGGTACCTGAAGAACTGCTCCACAAACAACCTCACCAAAACAGTAATTGGGTTGTCCTTCCTGATAGGTTTAAACCGGGCCACCTTGGTCAGTCTGTCGACAATGACCCAAACAGAATCATTCCCCGAGTGGGAGCGAGGCAATCCGTGCACAAACTCCATAGCAATGTCCTCAAACTTCCACTCAGGGACTGTAACAATCCTCCTGGGCTCTTGCATTCTGATTTTACTCGCTGTCAGGTCTCGCAGTGTGTCACATAGAAGATGATATCCCTCTTCATCCCCGGCCAATACGTGCTCCTCCGCAGATCCGCTGTCATCTTGGTGATACCGGGGTGCAATGAGTACCGAGTGTTGTGTGCCTCCCTGAGTATATCCTCCCGGATACCACCCCCTGCGGGTATATAAACACGACCACGGAAATGGATGAGGTCATCCAGCAAAGAGTAGTCACCTGGCATGTCCCCTTCCAGGGCCCTGAACATCGGCTGCAAAGCTGCATCCAACCTCTATTGTATTCTGATGTGCTCTCGTATATCACATTCCACGATCTGGGAGTTCAAATACTCCCGGTAGACGTCTGGCTGGGACTCAGAAACGACTGAAATGTGCATATCCTCTAACATGCGCAACAACTCCATAGACATCACCTGGGGCTCTGGTACTGAGGTGCTATCTCTCCTACTCAAGGCATCTGCCACGGTGTTTGCCTTCCCCGGATGATAATGCATGGTGTACTTATAATCGCATAAGAATTCAAGCCACCTCCTCTGGCGCAGGTTCAGGTCTTTTTGCGTATCAACATACTTGAGGTTCTTGTGATCCGAGAAGATATCACAATGAACCCCATATAAGTAGTGTCTCCAGATCTTTAATGTGAATACCACCGCCCCGAGCTCTAAGTCGTGTACAGGGTAATTCTGTTTATGTTTCTTCAACTGCCTCGAAGTATAAGCGATGACATGCCTGTGATGCATCAAGACTGCACCCATCCCCTGATATGAGGCATCAGTATATATATGAAATCCTTCCTTCCCAGATGGAAGTGCAAGGATGGGGGAAGAGGTGAGCCTGTCCTTCACCTCCTGAAACGCCGCCTCGCACTTCTCCGTCCATATAAAAGCTGCTTCCTTCTTCGTCAAGGACGTGAGGGGGAATGCTATCTTCGAGAACCCTTCCACGAACTTGCGATAATATCCTGCGAGCCCCAGGAAACTACGTATGTCCGACGCTGACTTTGGCCGTGGCCAATCTCTAACTGTCTGCACCTTGGCTGGGTCCACGGCCAACCCTCTCCACTGATAGTGTGCCCTAGGAATGCCACTTCCTGCAGACAGAACTGGCACTTGGAGAACTTTGCATACAATTGGTGCTCTCTCAGCTTCCCCAAAACCAAGGTCAAATGCTGAGTATGGTCTTCCTGTGTCTGGGAGTATATCAGTATATCATCGATGAAAACTATAACAAATCTGTCCAGGTAGGGCTCGAAGACGCAGTTCATCAAGCTCATGAATGCAGAAGGTGCATTCGTGAGCCCGAATGGCATCACCATGAACTCATACAATCCATAGCGGGAACCAAAAGCCGTCTTCAAAATGTCCTCCTCCTGGATCCGCGGCTGATAATACCACGATCTCAAATCTAACTTGGAGAACCAGAAGGCTCCCTGAAGCTGATCAAAAAGCTCGTCCATCCAGGGTAGCGGGTAGGTATTCCGGACCGTCAACCGGTTCAGCTCCCGATAGTCGATGCAGAGACGCAGGGAGCCATCCTTCTTCTTGAAAAACAACACCGGAGCTCCCCACGGTGATGAGCTCGGTCAGCCAAACCCTGACTCTACCAGCTCCTGTAGCTGAGTCCTGAACTCTGTTAGCTCCTTTGGGGACATCCTGTACGGTGCCCGAGATATGGGCCTAGCTCCTGGCACCAACTGAATATGGAAGTCTGTGTCCCCGGCCGGTGGTAATCCGGGCAATTTCTCCGGGAACACGTCGGAAAAGTCCCGAACTACCGGGATATCCACAATAGGAGTCTCTGCTCCCGCCATATCAAAGCAGATAATACCTTCAACGATGATGTGGGAGTCTCCGTGTCTCATGGTGATCCTCCTCGATGGGCAGTCGATCTGGGCATGGTTCCAATGTAACTAAGTCATGCCCAAGATCAATTCGAAATTTGGCATCTTCAGAATCATCGCAGGCGCTTCAAAAGTCTTTCCACCGATTTCTGCCTCCATATTGCACTTAGCAGATGATAGTAGTACCGACCCATCAAGTAGCCTCACTCTCATCATCAAGCCCGTGAATCGTTCGACGCCGTCCAATCCTTCAACGAAAGCTTCTGATGCGAACGAGTGTGAGGCACCCATATCGAATAGTGTATGAGCGGGCTTGCCGCTGATGAAGACTATGCCTGAGGTTGATTGAGTTTCAAATGGGCAATCATTTTTCGTGGTCAAGATTATGTAAAATAGTAATACTAAAGGAACATGTCTTAATTCCATAACATAAATTATATACATGTGATGACTTCCTCCGGATTTCTCGGATCAGAGAGGTCCAATGCATACATTTGCTCCTGTCCTCTGCCTCGGCCAAAAGGTCCTTGGCCTCGGCCCCAACCTCGACCTCATCCTCGACCTCGACCCTGCTTTGTCGGAGGGGCCACCAGAGGTGGAGGAGGTAGAGGAGGAAGTGGACGAAATCGATGTCGGCACTCAGACCTAATATTGCCCGGCTGATGGCACTCGAAACAAACTATCGGTCGCTGGCCACGATCATCCTGTCTCATCTGGCCATGTGTATGTGGTGGTGGAGGAGCTGGTGCTGCAGGGGGTCCCTGCTCCTACCTGTAGTTGGGACGATAACGTCCTCCACCTCTCCTATGCCTAATGACTCTACCCCTCTCCGAGCCCCGGCTGCTCTCCCCAAAGAACGACCCATCCAGTGGTCTCTTTCCTCTGTTATGCACCATCAGCTGGTCTGCCTCCAGCTTCTTGTCCATCTCGATGATCTGAGCTGACGTGTCGTGAGAGATGAACAAGGGGGGCTGTCTTAAATCGTCTCTAAGGCCCTGGTAGAATCTCTTGGCATACCTCCCGTCGTCTGTATCAAGTATCCCCGCGAACCTGGCAAGGTGGGAAAACTCCCTCTGGTACTCAATCACTGACCTGGTCCCCTGCTTGAGATTCAAGAACCTCTCTTCTAGCTCATCACGATCCGTGGTGGACACAAAATGGTCCAAGAATACTTCGCCGAACTCCTCCCAAGATATTTCTGACAGATCTCTATCTACATAGGTGGAATCCATCATGGACTTTCACCACCTCTTTGCATGGGCATCCAGTGCGGTAGTCGCCAAATGAACTGCCTCGCTGATAAGACAGTTAATGCCTGCCAGCATCTCATGTATAGCCTCGAGCCATTCCTCCGTTTTTACTGCATTCTCCGTCCCGTGGTACATGGGCGGGGATAAACTCTTGAATGCACTCAGCCAATTTGATCCCGGATTTTGCAGTAGTGCCGGAATCTGTTGGGCCCTGAAGGCCTCAAGGATGGCCGTCAAGGTCGGTCCATCTCTGTCTATAGAAAAGGAGTGGGATCCGGAGGGGGAGGAGCCACACTCTGCGGTATGGTGACCCTAGGACGCTGCACAAAGGTAAGGTTCATATTAGAATTGGCCTAACTCATTGCTTATATTGAATGTTTTATGTGACTTTTTACACATGCACACACCATTGCTTTCGCTGCATAGTTTGTCCGCAAACTAATGCTCGAGCGGGGTGTCCCAGTGCTGTGGACTTCTTCTCATATGATCGTTTGTTGAAGTGATACCAATTTGTAAGACCCCTCCCCCTTACCAAGGAGTTAACGCAGTCTTATGCCCAGAACCGCCATCTTACGGTGTCACTAACACACGGGTTAGTCGACACCACAACACGCCGATTCTGCAGGCTAGAACGATCATATAACCTGTTGGCCAAAAGAGAGTAAGAAGTAAAAGCAGTATATAAAGCAACCACTAGTCCACAAGTCATAGTAATATCTCATAATAAATAGAGTACATCAGTCCAGCATGAGTTATAAAAAATAGAGACAAAGGGGTTTATGCCCAGTACATGATGACAATTATCTCTCTCATAAATGACAACAAGCGGAAGCTACACTATCCTTAGAAGAATCGTCCCACCTGACGTCGGGCTGCAGTAGTAGTAGTGGGTGGAGTTGGTATCAGCTCCTCACGTCCTGCCACCTCGTCCTGCTGGTGCTCCATCTCCTCGAGCTCCTAAAATGATTGGTTACACCGACCGTTAGTCTAAAAGACTAAATCATTTCCTCCGCACCTCGCCCCAAAACTCCTAGGCACCGGGCGGGAGGACGAAGCGGAGGACAACAAGAGGTAAAACAAGGAAGCAGGTGACAATGGAACTATACTAACAAGTAGATATACATTAATATCTCTATTCTAGCAGTTCTATATATATAGTGCAGGAAGTAAAAGAACTGAACAGGAACAAGTATGTGCAGTAAATAAACATTACTGGAAGTAAGCTGAGTAAAGACAATAAGTAAAATAAACTACTACTACCATCACAGAAGTACCTTAACTTATATGAATGCTCATACAAACATATAAGTTAAGGTTTCCATAAATATAACGTATCATATAAAAGAGCCCATACTAATTTATATGATAAGGATTCATGGTGCGTATGACCTATTTATGAATGTATGACATGCATGTGTCTTATGGTTCATACAAGTGCAACTCACACACACACGACTCTGTGATAACAGACCTTTAGTTCCCACTTTTTGGAGCTAGCATCACTCTATGGTACCACCGTTGTAGCTACGGCAACAGTGGATTGGGCGTCTCCACTCCTAGGCGGGTATCACACTACCAGGCCTAGACCTCCCATACGCCTCTATACATGTCCTAGGTGCACTCTAGAGTCTCTGCGTACTATTTGCTGGCTACCCACCAGTCTTTTTGGTCGAGTGTGCGTTTTCGGGGATCGTCCTCTAGACCGCAGCGTAAAACAACTCACTATCCCCTCAAACCATCACACCTCGCCAGAGCCACCGTATTGCCATCGGTGTGACGATTGGTCCAGTACCGCATGACCCGCCATAGGTTTATGCACATGCAATATATTCCAACCCGAGCCTCCAGCTCGCAGGACCAAACCGTCCTGAAACCCTCCAACCCATCACGTGTGAGATTGCACCTCAGTGTCTTAGTTCTGAATCCCTCCAACCCTCCACGGGTGAGAATGCACATTTGTGCGTTTATTCAAATCGCTCAAGCCCATCACGGGTGAGGATGAACCACAATGCCTTAACCTATTAGACTATTCTTGTCTAATGTTAGTTACACCTAGTAGTTTAGGGTTAATCCCAGGACTGCCCAAGGCATGCCCGGTGAAGGCTCTCGAGGGCACTTGGAACTACGATGGGCTGAATCACAAAGCTTCCTTTCTCAAGGATATCTACTCTTATTAGTGTCTACCCCTTGTCCATATTCTGCTCTCATTACTACTCTTGTGTGACCCTAGTGACTTAAGATGTTAAAAAAAGGGCGACGGTCTTCCGCCAGCCTTTGTTATATTTACTATCCTAGGACTTGCACTCTATCGCTCGTAACCAAGAAATGACCTATAGTAGACCAACAAGGGTTTATTCTCCCAAAATAATTACCATTTCAATGTTTATTCTTATCCCCCTGTCGTCCTAGTAATATATACTATCTGAGTTGGACGCAACCCATGTCCCAATACCACCCGTAAAGTACGACTTCCAATTTCTCAGCCAAAGTGACCCTAACCATTTATCATGGGATGGTATGACATATGATATTGATTATGTGGAGTTTTCACTATTTTTTCTAAGTCATAAAGACCCTAAATTAAATCCATTAATTAAGTGTCCTATGTCACTTTACACAAGAAGTACTATTTCAAATGATCCCCCTGGTCTAATAAATTTTCTTGATAATCATCTAGGCTAATTATCACTGGTTTCCAAAAATTATAATTTTTCCATTTATATTTCCATTTAAATTTTATTTAGAGTAAAATCCATGAATTGGCCACTTTACAAATGAAGTACATTAAACATGTTTCTAAAACTTCTAGGAAAATTACTGTATATGTAAATTGCTGAAATAACACCAAATACAAAATTTCATAGCCCTAGACAGTAATTTGGTTCACCAACACTCATATGACAAATATAACAAAAATGTCATTTATTGGACTTTAAACCTATAGAAGCATCCAAAAATATTAAGAAAATTACTCAAGGTCACAATCACCTAATTAAATCACTAGGAATGTTTCCATAATATTCCTACTGCAATTTCCATCATTTTTAGATAATTTCCATAAATTGGCAAAATTGTAAATTCTATATTATTCCAAAATATAGTCATCTAACAGAACCATAAAATTTTCCAGGGGTTAAATATGAGCCATTTAAGTTTGTGGTAAAATTTGAAAATTTAATATCCTCATTAGTCTTAGTTTCAAATTTTCATTTCTAAAAGGCCAAATTTTCAAAAATTCTAATTAATGGGATTTTTTTATCCCAAAAAACTCATTCTTTCTGTGGGAGGTATATTTCACCCCCTTAAACTTCTATCCAGAGGTTCATGGGCATGAAATGTCCTTAATGGGCTGAATTTCTCATTTTGTTAATTTTGCTAATGGCACCCCAAGCCTATATTCATCATACTCATGCAAGTGGGTTTACCTAACATGCAGATTCCCAAAGAGGCTGAAATTTTTATCATGGTCTGATATTGACCTAATGTACATGCCACCAAAATTTGGGGTCATTTGGAGTTGTATTTCTCTAAATATTCAATTAATTTAATTATATGTATTTTCACAAAAACTATAGGAAACTTTCTTTCAAAAATTCTCATATTTTTACAGGTTCTAAGTTTGACCTAATCAAGTACATACCCAAACTTTTGGGTCATGTGGACTGTTGTTTTGGAATGGGCATTCAATTAAATTTCTGCTCTAGCGTAGGACCAGTCCTAGTAGATTGGTCCTACAGGGAGATCTACTGTCCCAAATCTGGACTTTATGGTGGCAAATGAAAGATTAGACCTAGGGATACCAATATTATTTTAATTACCATCTCTAAAAATGCCTCTAAGTAGGCTAAATTAACCATGCAAGTTACTGTAATAATGTGACATAATATGTACTATTCACATCAATTTAATTCATTAATCATATCAGTTCAGATGGACGACATCCATTCATCATCCCCAGGTGGCCAACGACTGCGATTTCTTCTTCTTGAGCCATGTTTGCTGGCAATTTCCGGCCACCTGGGCCAGCGCCACCACCGGCGATTATTGCCACCACCTTCGTTGAGGTGGTGGCTGGCGTTTCCCGGCGGTGAGGCTGCCGGAGGCGGCTCCTCCGGCGATCCCGAGCAAGAAGAGAAAGCTCGAAATTTTGCTCTCGGCTCACATGGTATCGGGCTCAATTGAGCCCGATGTCTCGCCTAGTCGATCTAGGCTTCTAGTACGGTGAGAGGTGAAGCGAAACGGACCAGAATTGAGGCTTGGCGGCGGGTTTGGCGGCGGTGAGCCATGG
Source organism: Platanthera guangdongensis (assembly GCA_039583875.1). Classification (NCBI taxonomy): domain Eukaryota; kingdom Viridiplantae; phylum Streptophyta; class Magnoliopsida; order Asparagales; family Orchidaceae; genus Platanthera; species Platanthera guangdongensis. The sequence continues at coordinate 170,508,569 of CM077162.1, forward strand.
CCGAGCTTGCACCGGCGAGTCCTTCCCATTTCCTGGTTTCTCCAGCAATTTCCTTGTTCCAGATGTCGATTTCCACTCGCCTGAGCTCACTGAAGGTGATGGTGGGCTTGCTTTTAGATGGGAGTGGTTGTATAGGGAGTTAGGTTCAAGGTGGGGCTCGGCCAAGCTTAGGAAGCTTCACCCATGGTGCCAAGTGGCCATCCAGCAGCATATTCCCTCTGGAATGAGCTGGGGAAGCTTGTTAAGTGTCTTGGACAGATGGAAGGTGGACCACATGGCCCTCATCTCCTTTTCTCCACCTTCTCTCTCCTAAAATTCTCATTTTACCCTCATACGTGCATTCTCTCTCCTAATTCAGAGGGGTAGGAGCTGTCTTTGACCACTTGGGTTGGTCATGGGCCATGGTTAGTGGGCTTTTCCCATTGGGATTGGGCTTGGTTCACTCTTTCTTCCTTTAGGCTTCATGTTGACTTTGTTGACTTTTATGGTTGACATGGTCAACTTGATGAGTGGGCTGACCCCGCCTGAAGTTCATGTACTCTATGACACCACCCAACTTTGGTTGGGCCATGGTGGTGTCCCACTTGGACTATTTGGGTCTTTAGGTATAGGTTTGACCAAATTAAAATTAGGGTTGACTTGGGTCAACTCTAGTCAGTTGGTGACCTGCTGATATGGCTTATGGTTCCCTTAGGTTAGTGTTAGGGTTAGGGATGCAGTGGTGGAATCAATGTATGGCTAGGACCCCAATTTGGGGCTGGTTTGACTTAGACTACCTTGGGCCCTATTGTGGGCCCCATGTGTCTAAACTTTAATCCCATGGTTCAAACCTAGCCTAAACCCATGCCCCACCACATGCCCTAACCCAACCTAAGTAGAGGTGTCTAATTGCAAGTTGGATGTTACACCTTGGAGGTAAAGCGGTCATCACGATCGGAGACTATCGTCTTAAGCACGTCATGGTACCGTACAAATTGCTCCACAAAGAGTCGCACTAAAACATCCACATGTGCCTCCATCATAGGGATAAATCTGGCGACCTTCCTCAGACAATCTACAATCACCCAAAATGAATCGTTACCAGAGCGCGAGCGAGGCAACCCGTGAACAAAGTTCATGAAGATATCCTCGAACTTCCACTCAGGGATGGGCAATGACTGTAATAATCCTCTGGGGATCTTGCACTCCACTTTCACCTTCTAACAAGCCTAACAGTGTGTAACAAAATACTTGACTGCACTCTTCATCCCTTGCCAAAACATGGTCTTTCGCAGGTCATTATACATCATGAAAATCCCAGGGTGTACTGAATACTTGGAGCAATGCGCCTCTCTCAATATGTCTTCCCAGATTTCCCCGCCCTTGGGAATATAGAGTCGGCCACGAAAATGCACGAGGTCGTCCTTTAGTGTAAACTCTTCAATAGTTCTATCTTGAATTGACTTAATTACAAGGTCACGGGCAGCACACTTCCCTTGCTCCGCCTGAATATGATCTCAGATGTCACATACTATACTCATAGCAAATAGGTACTCAGTATACTCCTCGGAATGATCTTTATACACCAATGTGATCTCCATCTCCTCGAGCATTCGAGCCAATTCCATACTCTTCAACCGGCATCTAGGGCTCGATTCTGGTACCTTTCTGCTCAACGCATCTGCTACAGAGTTTGCTTTTCTAGAGTGGTATTTCAATGTAAACTCATAATCACACAAAAATTCTAGCCACCTCCGTTGTCTCAAATTTAACTCGTTTTGGGTATGGACATACTTCAAATTTTTATGATCCAAAAAGATCGCGCTATGGACGACATATAAATAGTGCCTCCAATCTTTTAAGGTGAACACGACTGCCCCCAACTCCAAATCGTGAACTAGATTATTGGCTTCATGCTTCTTCAGTTGCCTCGGGGCATAAGCAATCGCATGCTCATGCTGCATCAGTACTGCTCCCATCCCTTGATATGACGCATCTGTGTAAACTTGAAATCCTTCCTTCCCACATGGAAGGACTAGGATGGGTGTGGTGGTAAGTCTATCTTTCAGCTATTGGAATGGTGTTTCACACTTGGGTGTCCACTCGTATGACACACCTTTCTTTTTCAGAGCAGTGAGAGGAAGGGCTATTTTTGAGAATCCTTTCATGAACTTGCAGTAATACCCAGCAAGTCCAAGGAAACTCCGTACATCGGCCGCTGACTTCAAAGGTGACCATTCCTTCACGGCACGCACCCTAGTCGGGTCTACGTCTAGTTCAGCTCCGCTAATCACATGGCCCAAGAAGACAACCTCTCGGAGCCAAAATTCGCACTTGCTGAACTTAGCAAATAGCAAGTGTTCTTTTAACTTTTTTAAAACCAAGGCCAAGTGTTCTGCATGCTCCTCCTTAGTCTTCGAATAGACCAAAATGTCATCGATGAAGATGATGATGAGGACATCTAAGTATGGCTCGAACACCTTGTTCATCAAACTCATGAAAGCCAAAGGGGCGTTCGTGAACCTAAACGGCATCACGGTGAACTCATATAGACCGTACCTCGAGCAAAATGTTGTTTTTATATATCCTCCTCATTTATCCTCAAATTATGGTACTCCGAGTGTAGATCTAGTTTGGAGAACCAATGCGCTCCCACCAGCTGATCGAAGAACGCATCGATCTGGGGTAAGGGATAGGTGTTTCGCACGGTCAGTAGGTTGAGCTCCCTATAGTCTATGCACAGACGTAAGGTTCCGTCTTTCTTCATAACAAACAGAACAGGGGCTCCCCAGGGTGATGAACTGGTACGAACAAACCCTAATTCCACTAACTCTTGCAGCTGAACTCTAAACTCTGCGAGTTCCTTCGGGTCCATTCGATAAGGGGTCCTAGAGATGGGCTTGGCACCAGGTACTAACTTAATTTGAAAGTCCGCCTCTTATGTGGGGGTAATCCTGACAATTTCTCAGAGAAATCTCAAGGAAATCCCACACTATTCGCACATCTTTCAAATCAACTACCATCTCTTTTAGTTCAAAACGGATCATATATACTTTATCCCCTCTCATATGGGCTTTTAAGGTATGAATTGAACATAATAACATACAGGGTGCAAGTCTAATACCTTAAAAGATGACCTCAGAGTCCCCATACCTCAAGGAAATTTGTTTCTCCGCACAATCAATCCTGGCGTGGTGCCAATCTAACCATGCCATGCCAAGAATGAGGTCGTATTCTGACATTCTCAACACTATTGCAGGGGTTTCAAATAACTTTCCTCCAAGAAGTACCTCCAATTCTCACTTTGCGGATGTAGTCATCTCAGAGCCATCCTATAGGCATACTCTCCGAGTTATACCGGTGAAGTATTACACTCCTTCTAGGTCTTTAATAAAATCTGTCGACGCAAACAAGTGTGTGGCACTGGTGTCAAATAGAGTGTAAGCTGGTTTACCACCAACCATCGCAGTGTCTAGGTATCAATTATACAGACTCAAGCTAGACTATTGGTATATCTTAGACTATTTAAAGGAAAAAAGCTTATAACATAGTAATTAAATCACAACATACCAGTAATCACATCCTGAGGATTCTGCTATTGCGCGTGAACACCTGATCCCGAGTAGGTTTGGGGTTCCTTCCTCGTGGTCCTCGTCCTCGACCACGCATATGTCCCCGGCCTCGTGGAGCTGTCGGAGGAAGATTAGGGGGAGCATTTCCACCTAGCTGTGGGCAAAAGCACCGGATGTGGCTCGGTTCATTGCACTAGAAGCAAACTCGCTCATGTTGCTCCCTAAGTTGCAGGTATAGTTGTTGCGGTGGAGGTAAAGCTGGATGCGGGGCCGGACGCTGCATTCTAAAATTCTAGCAGAAGCGACACCATATCTATTGTTTCCTCTCCCTCTATTATCATACCTCCTCCTATAGTTAGGGCCAGCCTCCATCACACCCTCAGCGGGTCTCTTATTACTTCCCAAGTGATCTACATCCAGCCTTTTCGCCATATCAATTATCTTTGCTAAGCTTGAATCCGCTATAAACAAAAGGGCTTGTCTCAGGGGATCCCACAAGCCTTTGTATAATCTCTTAGCATACATGATGTCATTGAACTCGTATGCATCAACAAACCTAGTGAGATGCTTAAACTCTCGCTGATATTTTGTAACTGTCTTAGATCCATGTTTCAGCTATAGTAATCTTTCTTAGATTTCATCCCGAGTGGTAGAAGGGATGAAGTGTTCCAAGAAGGCTTCCAAAAACTCACTCCAACTAATCTACATGTACACCCGACCTTGAAAGGTGGATCCCATGAGGGACTTCCACCACCTCTTTGTGTGGGATTCTAATAATGGCACGGCTAATGTCACAGCCATGTTGGCTGGACATCGAATTCCCGCCATTAGTTCTTGCACTAAGTCAAGCCATTCCTCTGTACGCATGACCGACTCTATCCTATGATAGGCTGGTGGAGAGAGAGAGCCCGGAACGTGCTTAACTAATATGAGCTCGGGGCTTGCTGGTTCACCTGAGCCCGTTAAGCCCTAAACGTGTCCAAAATAGCCGAGAGCGTCTGTCCTAGCTCCGACTGTTGAAATTGAGCAGGTACGAAAGGGGCGGGAGTGCCCCTAACTGGCTCTACATTAGCCGGGATCTACACAAAAGGTACAAACCTAAGGTCAGGTTGGCTAATCGTAGGGTCATGACTAGACATAGTTAGTGTGAATTACATATGGGCACACCACTGCTTCCACTAAGTCAGATTGTCCATAAACCGATCAATCGAGTGGGGGTGGCACCATTGTTCGATGACTTCTTAGTTCAGGATCGTTGTAAGCTGATACAATTTGTAAGATCCCCCTCCCATGGGTCAGAGGAGAGTCTTATGCTACGAATAGCCGCCTTGCATCAGCGCCAACACACGGGTCAACCTGTACCACAAGACGCCTATCCTGCCGGCTAAAACCAATATCATCATTGTCAACCCAATAAAAGAATATAAGCAGAAGTCAAAATCCACATAAATATGTAGTCCAAAACAAATACACCAAATAAAAAGAAGCAACCAATGTATAACCCCATATTCGATGAGTGGACCCCCATCAGCATTCGCCTAGTAGGTCAGTTTGGCTTGCACTCATCCAAAGCCTGAAGAAGAGCATTCATGCAACCCTAGGAGGGTTGGTTTAACCCTTCGACGAGTGCAATCTTAATCTAGCACTCGCCTAAGGATCTCGCGCCTCAACACGCACACGAGACCAGTTCTCGCCAAGCCGGGCAAGTGGCTGCCCAGCCAAGCACTCGCCCCTCAAAATAGCTTCAAGGAGGCGAATGCGTTGTGCTCCCGGCATTTGCCCCTTCCGCCGAGTGGTGCACTCACATATCATTCATACATTACGGTTCAGAGGCAAAGTTACCTGGATGCCCTTGTTGGGGGTGCAAATAGCTTACTAGAATAGCGGAGTTACGTTGTTTATAGACCAATTTGGACTGCATATAGCTGTTTAGAATATCGGAGATTAGTTATTGGTAGACCATTTTCAGAAATCTATAAATAGACCCAAGGGGGTACTTCAGAAGGCATGCTTACTTATGCCCCGATCTTCTAACGCTTCCTGAGGTAGCCTTAGCCTGGCTTTTGGTTAAGGAGGGGAAGTGCCCTAAGATCTTCTGGGTATGTGGTGGGACCTCCACGGCGAGCCCTTGGGTCCGTTCCTTATTCTCTTCACTCAGCCATTTGGATTGCGAGAGAGAAGTAGGTGTGTGAGCACCCCTTTCCCCACGGGTGAACTCCACAAGAGACCGAGTTCTCGGTTTCAATATTTTTTGTACGGTGAGCATGGAGAGTCATCAGCACAAAAAATCTTCAGCAGGCTAGATGGCTGGAGGAGAAGGGCAAGGTTCAGACAGAGCCGACTCTCCTCCCCCTCCCCCTCCCCCTCTCGCCAAAGTGGGGATGTTCGAAGAGTTCAGGCAGGAGGTACTCAGCCTCATCAGGTTCGCACTCGACGCACATGCCGAGTGCTCGACACCAGCAACACATGTAGTCGCGGTCCCAGCCCTTGGCAAGGACGCTCCCGACAGGAGAGCTGGGAAGTAGGTTGTAGAGGAAGCGAGGGAGCGGGATCTTCCTGGGTGAGTGTTGTTCTCCAGTTCGGCGAGTGGAGGACGGTTCGGTGAGATGGGGTGAGAGACCCTCCGGCTCGCCCAGTAGGGGAAGGCAGCCCCTTCAACAAATTGGTTTCTTCTGCCCCAGTTCCAGAGGGGTTCAGGGAGCCGGAAATGTCTTACTATACAGGGAGGGATGACTCGATCCAGCATATCCAGTGGTTCAAGGATGTGGTATCGATAAGCGAGATGTCTAATGCCTTTAAATGCAGACTCTTCACCATCACCCTCAAGGACAAGGCGAGAGAGTGGTTCCACCTGCTGCCAGCCAACTCCATCTACTGCTTTGAGGACCTATGCTAGGGATTCAAGTTGAGGTTCACCACCTCCAAGAAGAGGATGAAGAAGTCGGAGTCCCTATTCTACATCAAGCAGGGGGTGAACGAGACCTTGGGGAGTTACATCGACCGATTCTAGGAGGAGGTCACCTAAGTCTAGGAGATGTCAGGGCACACCCTGATGATGGCATTTACCATGGGGCTGTAGCATGGTTTCTTCAGGATGGAGTTGAAGAGGGTGTCTGTAAGACCCCCCCCCCCCCCCTCCGGAAACACAACACTCAGCACGAAGGGGTCTTTTGCACAAAACAGCCGCCTTGCAGTAGCGTTAGCACACTGGCTAACCTGTAGCACAAGACGCCTATTCTACCGGCTACAACCAATATCAATATATATGCCAACCCATCCAAAATATAATAAGAATTCAAATCCATATAAGTAATATAAGTCCAAAGGAACACAAAATGGAGAAGCTACGGCAAGCTTCTTCAGTATCAGAGTGCAGCAAAATATGCCCAAAGGGCTACATCAAAAATCGCTCAAAACTCACATCAGTGACCGACGGTAGCGACGACACCGTCCCTTCAGGCCCTGTCGTCCTGGCTTGGCTGTCCTGCTGCATAGTCTGCAGCTGCTCTACCTGCGTGGTCACCTCCTAAAAAGAAGACGTAGCAGCCGTTAATTAAAAAACTAAGTGGCTTCACATCCGCTCCCTCGGTGACTCCTCGGCACCGGGCGGAGAAATGGATTAGGGTACAATATATAATAAGTAATTTAAGCAGGTACAAGCAGGTGGAATATGTACATGTAATGGGTGCAGTAATAGAGGATAAGTATAACATGGTTAATAACAGTCTACACTAACAAATCTACACAAGCTAAACCAATTCATCTAGTATAGAGTTCTACAACAGGAAAGTAACTTAACTTATAAGAATGCTCATACAGACTTATAAGTTAAGGATCGTTTAACAGAAAAGTAACTCTTCATATAAGAGTGCTCATACAAACTTATATGATGAGGATCTTGTTTATGCAATGTATTGTATGGTATGTATGATATGCAATGACTAACCCATGATCACACACATGCAACCGCTATGTCGACACAGACTGTAGTTCCCACTTTTTGAGCAGGTTGCTAACCGCTCAGGCATCAACCGTTATGGCCAGGCGGTGACAGTAGAGCGGTCTTATCTACTACTAGGCGAATATCCACACTACTTCACCTAGGCCTCCGTACGCCTCAACGCAAAGAACACAACAGCGGAGCCCATGCGTACTATGACCCAGCGAGAGTCTCGGGTATATGTGCACCGAGAACCAAGCCCCGAACTGGCCTTGTATGACCCGGAAGGAGCCTCGGAAGAAAGCACGAGGACTAAGCCCAGCTGTTCACTTGGCACGGAAGGAGCCCCGGGAAATGAGCACTGAGGACCAAGCCTAACCGCCCAAGGTCTAACTATCAACTCCCCTCGGTGTGACGACTGGCGAGCCCGTAGACCTGCCACACTATCCTTAACCCAGGATTACGACACCGCATGTCGACTCACACAGCATGCAATTCCACATCACCGTGGCATGGAAGGAGCCTCGGAGGAAGCACGAGGACCAAGCCCAACCGTCCACTCGGCACGGAAGGAGCCCCGGGAAATGAGCACCGAGGACCAAGCCCAACCATCCATCTATGACTCATTTCAATGTTATCCCAACTAGTGCGGTCAACCCAGCACTTACACCCTTTCTCAATGCTACCCGTAGGGAGATGCCACTCTAAGCATTGGACTATAAATTCATTCTATTAAATAATCATTCACATGGCCATAGATTATCATCCTACATTTCATTCCAAATGATTTCAACACGTTATTAACATGATGCACATTTCTATTAGTTTACCAATTTCTATCAAATCATTTCGTTTAAGTATGGTTCGCTTCACAAATCAATTACATGTGATCCAATTATTAAACTTCATCATTCATAGAACTATAATGGTTAACATAAAAGAGTTCACCAAACCTCAAAGTTAATTTGCTACATTGTCTCCACCGAGTCCTAACCCGACTCTTCACCAACCCAGAATTTTAAGTACATAATACATCTGGACAGCAAATTCGACCGGAGATTCCCGAAGCTACAGGAATCTGGTGAAGACGTGTAACTCCTCGATGGAAAGGTCTTTACATGGGTTACAACTTTTATATTCAGACCACAATCCAGATTCAATAGTAACACACTTGAAATCGGCTTCAAAGTCCGCTGCATACAGAACACAATTTCTGCATGCAGGTTTGTCGGTCGTCAATTTCATTCAGACTTTCCCATGGCTACAGACTTTGCCTGAAGTCATGCAACCACTCGTCGGAAAGGTATTTTCAAGGAATTCATGTTTAGTCGAAAGCCCAGTTCTGAAAATATCTCACCTGAAAATGGCCAAGAAGATCGTTGCGTGCAGAACACAGATTCTGCACACATCCTAAGGCGGAATGAACGGCATCGGTTCATCTTCCTCCTCAAGCTGATCTTCCCCAAATCACATTAGAAGTTCCTCCCCCCTTATTCACCCTCATGAGACCATTACTCTTCACGAAACCGACCCCCATCTTCACATAGAAGGTTGGAGAGGTTGAATACACCACTATCCTTAGAGCACAAGACCTAGAACGGCCTCTTCCTAGAGAAGTCATCATCTCGCATGTCTAGACTCTTTTGAGTCGACATCTCGCCTAGATATATCTACAGATCTATCACCAAGGGAGAGGGGAGGAAGCTCACCTCTTTTCTGGCATTTCCACCATTTCCGGCCAAGGATCTTGTAACTCTTCTCGGCGGCATCTTCTCCTCCACGGCGGCGGCGGTTCTTCTCCTCTTGGACTTGCTCCAGCACCTTCTCCCTCTCTACAACAGTTCTCTCAGGAAAAAGGGTTGGAATGAGGAGTGAAAACGGCTAGGGTTTTCACATCCCTTATATGTGAAAAATGACACGGGTAGGGACACGCCCGTGTCCTTACCCGTGTCCTGCACGGGCGAAGCGTCATCGATGGTTCCAATGTCGGTTCAACACACAAACACGGGTAGGGACACGCCCTTGTCCCTACCCGTGTCCTCATGACACGGCCGTGTTCTCTGGTCGTGTCCTGCTCGGGACACTCTTCGTCTAATTCAGATTGGCACACACGGGTAGGGACACAACTGTGTCTCTACCCATGTTCTCCTCGGGACACGCTTCGTCGAGCTCTACTCGATACACACGGGTAGGGACGCGCCCATGTCTTTACCCGTGTCCTTCACAGGACACGCTTCGTCGAGCTCTACTCGACACACACGGGTAGGGACACGCCCGTGTCTCTACCCCTGTCCTTCACGGGCACAGCGGTTTACATACACGGGCACAACGGTTTTACATACACGGGCAAGGACATGTCGTGTCCCTACCGTGTCATCACGCACACGGGTAGTGACACGCCCATATCACTACCTGTGTCCTTCTCTAAATATACTCGAGTCATCGACTCGAGAGCTGGCATCACACACACGGGTAGGGACACGCCTGTGTCTCTACCCGTGTCCTATTCTGGACTGATTTCTCCTCCCATCTACAAGTGCAGCCCAGCTTCCAGCACTTCTCTGAACCCAAGTCAGCACCCCTGACTCAAAAATGAGCACGATGGGCCTAGTGCGAATCGGGACATTATAGTGTCACCTCTCTCCTACGAGGAGCTAATGGAGAGGGAGACAAGGGTAGTTGAGGGGGAGGCGTCAAACCCCGAGTTCACAAAGAAGCTGTCTAGGTGGGCCACAGAGGAGGAGAAGAGGCCAGGAGGTGGCCGGGTACAGGAAGTGAGGAGAGCTGAACCCCGGCAATGGGAGCAGTAGTAGCAGTTGTAGCAACAGCCGAGGTAGGGGCGTCAGGAGCTGAATAATCAGCTCGGTTGGAGCTAGCAGGAGTGGCAGGACCAGGAGCCACGAAGAGGTTTCCACATATGCTACTACCGTCAAATGGGCTAGGGTCAGTTCCACCCCCAGGCTGGACGCAAGGTTAGATGCCCCCCTCCCAGATCAGCACCAGGCTATGACAATAGCCATGTAGAGGAGGAGGGGTCAGTAGAGAAGGAGGAGGGAAGTCAGGGTGGAGTTACCTTTCTGTGACTTCCATCAGGAGGAGGGGCACGGCACAGCCACATGCCCAGAGTTCCTCGATATGAGAGGAAACAGGGAGTAGCAACAGCAACAAGGCCACTAGGAAGTGCGGATTAAGAAGATCCTGCCTCGGGCAGAGGAGGACAGGTGCGAATACCGGGGGAATTGGAGTGATCCATAGGGGGTGGGGATTGAGGCTTCCCGGAAGGCGAGCCTCCACACCATGTATTGAAGGAGCATTGGCTCCAAATCCCAAACCCCGCCCCCAGAAGAGAAGATCACCTTCTCAATGAAGGATATGCTGGATCATGAGGATCCCTTTTGCGATGCGCTGGTCATCCATACAGCCATCAAATATTTCACCATTTATGGGGTCCTCATCGACAACGGGAGCTCCGTTAATGTCATTTTCAAGAAGGCGTTTGACGCGATGAAGGTGGAGTCCAAGAAGGTGCTGGCCTCGGATGGGCCTCTGTTTGGATTCTCGGGGGAAAGGAAGGAGGTTGAAGGAGGAGCTGGCCTTCATGTTACTCTGGGGGGCAGTCCCGTACTTGCATGTTCGTCATTGTGGATGCCCCAAGTAGCTACAACGCCATCTTCAGATGGCCCCTCATCAGCGTCTTCCACTGCATCGCCTTGTCCCTCCATCAATGCTTGAAGTTCAGCATCGAGGGGATCTAGGTCCCGGCCCGGGGTGACCACAAGGTGGCCATGGAGTGCTACGTCACCGTCGTGAACTCCATCTCTTGGCAGGAGTGAGCCAAGGAGATGGAGCAGAGGATGGAGGAGGCAGAGCATGAGGTAGGTGGAGAGGAGATGGAGGTGGTGGAGAGTCGCACCCAGGTGGAGGTGGCAGGAGGATTTCAGGAGGAGCTGGCCGAGGTGATGACCGCAGAGGAAGCAGTGGAAGCTGAGGAGGTCCTTGTCCCAGGGGAGGGGGATGTTGGAGAATGGGGGGATCAATCCCGCTTGGAGGCTGCGGAGGAAGTAGTGGAGATGGAAGTTCTCACCCTTGGAGACAGGGTGGATAAGGTGTGAATCAGCGGGGGGCTCGCACCGCTGGACCAGGAGAGGATGTTCGCATGCATCCAGAAAAATGTGGACATCTTCGCATAGAATGTTGTAGAGATGCCAGGGATCGATGCGAACATTGCCTGCCACCGCCTCAACCTGGACCCAGAAGCTCGCCCCATCCAGCAGAAGAAGAGGTCCATCACGGACAAGCTAGCCAAGCCTATTAGGGAGGAGGTTTCCAAGCTCCTGAAGGCTAGCTTTGTATCTGAGATACAATACCCCGGTTGGGTCTCCAATGTAGTTATGGTTAAAAAAGGAGATGGTTAGTGGAATGTATATGTCAATTTTTCTTTACTTAATAAATTATACCCTAAGAACTATTATCCCATGCCTCGGGTCGACGCGTTGGTTGACTCAGCCATCAGTTTCCCTGTAATGAGTTTCTTGGATGCATTTTCAGGTTACCACCAAATCAGGATGGACCCTCCCAACATAAAAGATGTCTCATTCATCACATGGGATGGGTGCTACTGCTACAGAATGATGCCCTTTGGACTGAAGAATGCAGAGGCGATATACTAGAAGATGATGGACAGGGTCTTCCGGGAGCAAAAGGGGAGAAACCTGGAGGTGTTTGTAGATGACCTTATGATCAACAGTAGAGACGTGGACTCTCCCATCCAGGACCTAGAGGAAACCTTCACCACCTTGCGTAAGTACAAGATGTGGCTGAACCCCTTGAAGTGTGTCTTCGGGGCAAACAGGGGTAAGTTCCTAGGCCTTGAGCTCTGTCCTGGTTCAGGAAGAAGGGAAGAAGCAATTGCCCATCTATTATGTGAGCTTCGGTATCCCATCTTGGAAAAGTTGGCCTTCGCCCGGATCATCTCGGCTCGGAGCCTCAGACCCTACTTCTAGGCACACTCAATCTGAGTGGTGTCTGACCATCCCCTCCGCAACATCTTCGAGGGGGTGGAGCATTCAGGCAGGTTGGCAAAATGGTCGGTGGAGCTAAGTGATTTTGATATCTCCTTTGTCCCCCACCTATAGATCAAGGCCCAAGCAATGGCCCACTTCCTGGCTGATTACGTGGCCGAGGTGGCGGAGGAGGAACTCACCCGCCCAGTTCCTTGGAAGGTGATGGTGTATGGTGCCTTAGGTAAGCATTCCTTGGGAGTGGGGGTGATCTTAAAAAGCCCCCAAGGAATGAAGATAGAACAAATAATAGTGATCGCAGGGTTGCGTCTATCTAGGGAATTAGGAGTGCTTGATGTGGAGGTCCTCACTGACTCCATGGCGGTGGCTTCTCAGATCAACGGAGAATTTGTGGCAAGGGAGCCTACCCTCCAACTATACTTGACAAAGGTGAAGGGGGTCATCGACATCTTCTAGACCCTCTACATCTGACATGTGCCGCGAGAGAAGAATGAGCAGGTTGATCAACTATCAAAGCATGGTTCGCGGGTGGGGTGTAACATCACTGATCTATTCCGCCTTTCCATTCAAGAGGGAGAGCTGATGGAGGTGGATCAACAACCCTCGTGGATGGACCCTTTCATAACATTTCTTTCCATAGGAGAGTACCTGGATGGGATGGACAAGAAGAAGTTCAAGTACAAGTCGGCATACTATCTCATCCATGACGGGCAATTGTATCGGAAGACTCTCTCGGGGTTGTTGGCCCGTTGTGTGGCCGAGAGGGAAGTCCAGAGGATCTTGGAAGAGGTCCACTCTGGGGAGTGTGGGGGCCACTCTGGGAGTCGGATCGTGGAAGGAAGGATCGCCAGGCAAGGGTACTTATTGCCTACCCTGGGTCACAACGCTGCAGAATTCACAAAGAAGTACCACAAGTGCCAGTTGTTCGCCCCCCTCCTACTATAACCAACCCAGCGCCTCAGATGCATCACAGCTCCCTGGCCCTTCGCCATTTGGGGGATGGATTTGGTTGGACCCTTCCCCCAGGCTAGCGAGCAGAGGAGGTTCCTGTTCGTAATGATAGATTATTTCTCTAAGTGGTTGGAAGTGAAGGCGCTGGCTAAGGTGACCTCTCAGGCTATCAGGAACTTCTTTTGAGGGGATATCAACTGCCAGCACGGGTTGCCGCAGGCCATCATCACGAATAATGGGCCTCAGTTTGCTAGTGTCGAATTCATCAGTTTCTACAGACACCTTAGAATCGGCCTCAGATTTGCCTCAGTCCACCACCCCAGGAGCAACGAGCAAGTGGAGGCGGCGAACAAGATCATCGTGAACCTCCTAAAGAATAAAGCGGAGAACTTGAAGGGCAGTTGGGTGGAGTAGCTTCCTTCGGTTCTCTGGGCCCTGAGAACTACTCCAAACATGGCTACGGGTGAGACCCTTTCAAGATCTCCCATGGGTGAGAGCTCGTGCTTCCAATAGAATTAGAGGTCTGAATGCCTCGGGTGGTCGAGGCAGAGGCAGGCAGTGAAGAATGGCAAGCTGAGAATGAGGAAGAGCTGCGGCTCTCCCTTGACACAGTGGAGGAGCTGTGTTACCTCTCCACCATCCGCCAGGAAGAAGTGAAAAGGAGAATGGCTAAATACTTTGACAAGCACGTCAGCGTCAAACAATTCGCATAGGGGCATTTGGTCCTAAAGAAGGTTGATGCGGCATGGAGGACAACCACAGTGGAAAAGCTCAACCCCAACTGGGAGGCCCTAAGATCAGGAGGGTACCGTATCCGGAATATAGAGGGCGAGACCCTAAGTCACACCTGGAGCAGTGATGACTTGAAATGTTTCAACCCATGAAAACATGTATATACTCTATTTTAATGAATAAAATTCCTTGATGTCCCACCCCTCTTGCAGGTCAACCTTGTGGCAGGACTTTATCAGGCTAAGTCGTGAGATGCCTCCACTGCCAGGATTCCATCTAGCTAGAAGGGATGAGGATTTGTTGATGAAAGGAATATCTTCTCGCTCTGGGGTTAGGTCCCGGGATGCTCCCGCTGTTAGGCTTCCACCTAGCTAGCATGGTTGGGATCCCCGTTGGATGTCATTATGACCCTAGGGCTGAGTCCGGTTGATGCTCAACACCCATCGTCAGGTTCTCACATAGATGATTGGGCCGTTGATAGCGCCCGAAAGTTGGCCAAAGTAACATCTTCTCGCTCTGGGGTTAGGTCCCGGGATGATCCCGCTATCAGGATTCCACCTAGATAGCAGAGCTGGGATCCCCGTTGGACATCGTTATGACCCTAGGGCTGAGCTCGATTGATGCTCAACACCCGCAGTCAGGCTCTCACCTATCTGATTGGGTCGGTGGTAGTGCCCAAAGGTTGGCCAAAGGAATATCTTCTCGCTTTGGGGTTAGGACCCAAGATATTCCCGCTGTCAGGCTTCCACCTAGCTGGCAGGGCCGGGATCCCCGTTGGATGTCGTTATTAATGGGTATTGTATCCATATTAATCCAGATTTGTATAAAGTCACCCTTGAACTAAGATGAATTAAGTTTGTATTTGATGTCTTTTCTAGTTGAGTGGTTGCACGTTATAATTGCCAAGTGTGGACCAATGTCAGTCTACAATGAGTCACCAAACACAGGACCATACAGTGTAATCTCTTATTATGTGGTCCATGGTGTTGACTCATGTGTAGCCTCTCTATTGTGACACACTTCTTTTTCAACTACTAAAGACATGAAAGAAACTCTGGGTTGTTGTTCTCCAAGAAGAAGAATTAAAAATTCTGTTAAGAAATTTTTCTAAGTATTATTCTCGAGAAGGAATTACAGTACTCGAGTAGAATTGACCTTAGTACTCGAGTAAGCTCAGTCATGTATTCAAGTAGCAGAAGTTGTTCTCGAGAAAGCCTGGTGCAGTTTTCGAGAAAGCCTTATGGTACTTGAGTAGATCCTGACTCCTTCTCAAGTAAACTCAAAATTTAAGTCAAATTTTTTCTAAGTCTTTTTCTCGAGAAGGACAGAATTATTTCTCGAGAAGGCCAGATCAAGATGTTCAACATCGACAGATCTATTCCTTGATCATGCTGATTCTAAAGTTCTCAGATCCAAGGTTTCTCTGATTTCTTCCTCAACTTTTCTAATAAGGGCTGTACAGTTTTTCAAGAAGGAGGAAGCCGAGTTCAACGAGATCTGTGAAGATAACACATTGTATTTCTGATTGTAAATTCATTATTATTGTAGGAGTTTTACTCTGAGTTGTAGGAGATATTCTCCGCGTTGTTGTAGGAGTGGTTTTTGCACCGAGTTGTAGGAACTTTGTTCCAATTTGTAGGATTGTTATCAATATGAGAGAAAAGTTGAGTAGCCAAGTCTAGTGCATTGCTAGATCGGTGGGGTGGAAAGTGGATGTACCCAAGGTTGGGGAACCACTATAATTCTTGGTGTCATCTGTGTATGCTTGTTTACTTTTTGTGCACCGCTCGTACAAATTTTTTTCCGCAAAAAGACGCAGAACTCATATATTCACCCCCCTCTAGGTGATTTAAGTAGACAACTTAAACATTTTTAATTTGTATCAGAGGGAGGTTGTTCATCAAAAAATTTAACACCTTGAACAGATCTGCCCCTAGTTGTCTAAAGAGGATAGAAACATGAACAGAGCCAAGGATTTTACTAAGCTTCTCATATGCAAGACTAACTTTCCCATGTGGAAAGAAAGAATAAAATTCTTCATGGAAGCTGTGGATCCAAGGATCTTTATGATTGTGGAAGAAGGACACTATGTTCCTATGACAGTCTCCACCATTGACCCAACAAAGCAAGTTCCAAAGAAGCTTATGGATCTTGGCAAAGATGATATCGCACTTGTCTCCTTGGACAAGAAAGCCAAAAATATCATCGCAAGTGCTGTCGATGATTCTATGTTACAGAATCTGATTCATTGCCAATCCGCCAAGGAAATGTGGCGATCTCTCATCGTCCTGATGGAAGGTACTGAAGCGGTAAGGGATGACAGACGATCCCTCCTGAATCAAAAATATGAAGCATTCAGACAAGGTTCCAAGGATTCTATTGTTGATACTTCTGAAAGCTTCTTCATGATTGTCAACGGCCTAAGAGTCTATGGTCGGATCTTCACTAATGGAGAACTGAATGACAAATTTCTGCGATCCCTGACTAATGAATGAGACAACAAGGTCTGTGCAATTTGGGAGTTTGGTAAGCTGGCAAAGACCGACCCTCAGAATCTCTTTGTAAAGCTCATGTCATATGAGCTGCAAATGAACTCAAAAAAGCTGAATAAGAGAAAAGCCGGTTTTCATCCAAGGAGAAGTTTGTCGCTCTAAAGGCAGACATCTCGAGGAAGTCAAAAGCTGCATCTCCCGCCCCCGCATAGGAAGAGCATGAAGAAGAAGCTTCAGAGCCAAGTACCTCAGGCTCAGAGATATTTGAAGGAGAGTTTTCTCTTCTTTCAAGGCAGTTCAAGAAGTTCTTGAATAAGAAGAAACAGTGGAGAAACAAAGATGCCTCGTCCAGAAGATAATATCATGATGGTGATCGTCACATGAAAGGTTCAAGTAGCCAAGACAGGTATCACTCAAAACCGAACGGACATATTTCTTCTAACATTGTTTGTTATTGTTGCAATAAGTCAGGACACAGTATAATTGATTGCCCTCACAAAAAGGAGGAGGGTGGAAGAAGAGAGGAAATAAATCTTCTTATAATAAGAAGAAAATTGAAAGAAGCCTGGTAGCCGAGAAGGACAAGAATCTCAGCGACTCTGACTCATCTGAGTCAAGTGAGGAAGAGGAAGCCTACTTTGGGCTGATGGCACAGACAGACGAGGAAGAAGAGCCCCACTACACTGGGAAGGTAAACTCTCACACACCTCTCTTAGAATCAGATGCTTCTGACCATGATTATGAGGACTGTTCGTCTGATGATGAATCTAATCTCATGATACAATACAAAGAGTTAATCAAGGCTTACGACAAATGTCGAAGAGTTCTTAAAACTCAGGCCAAGGAGATTAAATCTCTCAAAGCTGAGGAGAGCACTCTGAGAGAGGAAGTCACAAAGATGGACTCACTTAGAGAGGATTTTAATGTTGTAATTGAAGAATATAATAAAGCTCTTGAACACCTAAATCTGAAGGAGAAAATCATCAAAGAATTGGAAGAACAACTTGTAGCTGAAAAGAAACTTGTTGAAAGTTTCTTCAAGCCCAAGACAGTCCTTTCGTTTGTTGCTAAATTCTTTGCTCATGCCAAAGGTGCTAGCTTAAGCCATATGGATGATCCAAGTAAATCTTCTAGGAGAAATAAAGCTCAACGGAAAAATAAGGCTGCCAAGAAAGTTCTAGCCAAGAAGAAAGGGAAAGCTCCTCAAGATCAAACTTCATTTAAAAAGGTTATCTTTCCAACTAACGGGTTTGATCTTGACTCTGTTGAATTCTGTGAAGTGAAAGTGGGTGAATGGATGGCTTGGGAAACCTATCCGCGCGGCCTACGCGGACAGGGTTGGCGGACTGCTAGGTCGGCAGGGATGTTGCAGGCGGTTTGCTCTGTGGCAGCCTGGGCAGTCTGTTCGCGCGGACTACGCGGACAGCAGCAGCGGTCTGACAGGCCAGTGTATGCTCAGCAGGCGGATGACTCCCAGGAAGTAACCGGGCGGATAGGAATGCTATCCGCAGAGTCCGGCATAAAGCGGACTGACGAACTGGAGCTCGGCAGACCGGTTTGGCAGCTGCCTTGGTCTTGCTCTAGTGAAGCGGCAAGTGGAAGCTGCGGAGACCGCCGGTCAGCGCGGACAGAAACTGGAG
This sequence comes from Platanthera guangdongensis, assembly GCA_039583875.1. NCBI lineage: Eukaryota > Viridiplantae > Streptophyta > Magnoliopsida > Asparagales > Orchidaceae > Platanthera > Platanthera guangdongensis. The sequence goes on from CM077162.1 coordinate 170,526,896, forward strand.
GTCGCCCGGTATGGCGGGCTAGATCCAGTGTTCGCTAGTAAGTGCGGACTGGCCCTTGCGGCCAGTGGACTGGACTTGGTGGGAATTGAACCAAGTCCAGGAGGCTCAGTCCGGGGAGATCGCGCAGTGGAGCGCGGGCTGGTTTCTCAGTCCGCCAAGCTTAGTAGAAGTGCTGTTGCCTTGTTTGCTAGCTTGGGGATATGCGTACTGGAGGATTGCTTGTGCAGGAGCGTGCGGACTGGAGCCAGAGTCCGCTGAGTCCGGTTTAGCCTTGTGATGAGGTTATGGACTTGGGAGTTGCGGACTAGAGTCTGCTGTTAGCGGACTGGATCGACGTGTCCGCTAAGTCCGGAGGTGCCTTGGCATGAGGCAATGGACTTGGGATATGCGGACGGAAGCCGGGTGTCCGCTGAGTCCGGCAGCGCCTTGATGGGGAGGCTGCGGGCTCGGGTTTTGCGGGCTGATGCCTTGTCCGCAGAATGGCGGACACGGCTGTTGTGGAGTCCGGCTGTTGTCCTGGCTTGGTCTCTGGCGGCAAGGCGGACTGGATATTGGAGTCCGGCCTTGGAGAAGCTGGGCGGACTGGCTATCTGCACAGGAGCGGCGGACTGGAATGTGTGTCCGCGGGCTGGCGGACATACTATGTTCTTGCTGCGGGTTGTGGCGGTTATCCTATCAGGAAGGGCGGTGACCATACTCATCGTCATGCCTATAAATAGGACCCATGTCACATCAGGAATATACACGAGACCTGGACCGAAGTAAGTGAACAGTAATTGAGCTCGCGTAAGTTGCTGCGGTCTGGACTTTGTGTCCGTGCGGATAGAGGGTTGACCCGGTTGTGCTGTGCAGGTTGTGCGGATAGCGCTGGAAGCCAGGACTTGGCGCTGATTGCGGTCAGGGATAGTGCGGACTCTGCGGTTAAGCAACAGGCGGTAAACAGCAGGTCGCGGATAGCGACCAGGCGGTCTTCTCTTTGGCAACTTGGTTCGGGGTTCAAGAGGTCGCCTGCATCAGGCGGACTGTTCCATTCGGTGACGCAACTTGTGCGGTCTGGCGGCTAGGCGACCTTGCGGTTAGGCGGCTTGCAGACCGGCGGTGAAGAACTAAGCATTGGAATAAGAGGTGAGTCCGCGCGGCTTGGGTTGCGGTCTGGCGACCTGGCGGACTGAGCGGACTCCACAGCAGTAGGTCGGCGGCTTGTTGAGTGAGTCCGCGCGGCTTGTTTTTTGTTCTTGTCTTTGTAACTGTCTCTGCTTTCCCGGTGTTGGGTTTTGGTGAAGCATGTCTCGCCATGTATGTCTCGCCTTGTAAAGAAGGTTGCTCTTGATCAATAAAGAGGCTTGTGCTGCATGTGTTGCTGGTTGTTACTGCTTTGTTGAGATAATCTCTGCTAACTCCACGATTCGGGAAAACTTTCAACATTATAAGTGGGCGTGTCTCCTTCGGTTTGTTGAGTTTTCAACAGGGTATCCAAGGGGGCGTCTGCGGGTTGTTGAATTTTAACATGGTATCAAAGCGAGGTTGTTGGAGTGGTCAAGCAGTGCTCAATGGAAGTAGTTGCTCTTTTGTAGAGGAAACCAGTGGTAGAACCATGGCAGTGGAGGATGCAAGTTGTCTTGGTATTGATCTTTTTACAGAGACGAACTGTGAACGGTGAAAGTCCTGTATAAAGAGCTTTCTTCTTGGCGAGGACCTTTGGGAGGTTGTATGCGGAGCAGGAAGACAAGAGGATACTGCTGGCAATGCTGAGTCGATGAGAGCTTGGAAGGAGGCAAATGCGAAAGCGGAGTCTATTCTCAGGCAGGTGATCTCATCGGAGTTCTTGGACCACATCAGTGGATGTCGGTCAGCTGCGGAGGTCTGGACTTCCCTTGATGGGTTGTTCAGGAAGAAGGTGAAGGTTGCTGCGGAAGTTGGTCCCTCTACTTCATATCAGGAAGAAAGGAGTGTTTCTCCTAGGCGTGATAAGAAGAGGAAGGAAGGACCAAGGTGCTATAAATGCAAGCAGCAAGGTCATCTTCGGAAGGAGTGCAAGCTTGTCTTGCTCTCGGCGAACGTAGCTCATGTAGGGAGGAAGGAGAAGAACATAGTTGGGATTTCAACTGGTTCTGGACTTGATCGGAGGATTGCCAGTGATAGTGCTACTATCTGGCATGAAAGACTGGGGCATGTAGGGATGGACAAGCTGAAAGCATTGACGGAAAGAAGACTCGTAAGAGGCTTGCCTAGATTGTCATCCTATGGCGATGGTCGGGGGTGTGCGGGATGTCAGGAATGTGGAGCATATCGCTTCATGGTTGACAAAGCACAATCCAGATGTAAAGCACCATTGGCGGTTGTCCATTGTGCTCTGGTGGGACCGACCGTCACGGCCAGTCTTGGAGGCAGCAGATTCATGCTGGTATTGGTTGATGACTATTCTAGGTATACTTGGGTATACTTTATGAAGAAGAAGTCCAACATGGTACGCTTGTTTGTGGAGTTCAAGAAGCTTGTGGAAGGCCAGCTTGGCCGGAGGATCAAGGTGTTGAGGACAAGTATCGGTGGTGAGTTTGCCTCAACCGAGTTCTCACGCTTTTGCAGGAAGCAAGGGATCCGGATGGAGCTTTCTTGTGGACATACTTCACAACAAGGCAGTATTGCAGCTCGGATGGTCCGTTGGTTAACGGCGACCTGCAAGTGTTGGCTTCAGAGTAAAGGCGTTCCGAAGGCTCTTTGGGCGGAAGGGATGGCCTGTGCTGCTCATGTCATCAACCGGATGCCTCTTAGTCCAATCATAGTGAAGACTCCTTATGAGCTGATGTTCGGAGTGAAGCCCTCAGTGAATCACCTTCGGGTGTTTGGATCTACCTGCTATTTACACTCTCCAGGTGCTCTGAAAACAAAGCTAGCCTTTGTTGGGTATGATGAGCAGAAAAGAAGATGGAGGTGTATGGATCCTGCGACGAAGAAACTCATAGTGTCGAGAGACATTGTTTTCGATGAGTTGACGCCGTATTGGGGTAGCTCTTATGTGGAGCTAGAGATAAGCAGGTTAGATGGTGGGCTGAAGGAGGCTGCTGCTAAGGAAGTGGAGTTACCTGAGTCACCAGGTGCTCCAGGTTGTTCTAGCTCCGGGGCAAAGGCGTCAGAGTCGGTAAGAAGGGGGAGCAAAGCTCCAGGAACTTCAGACTCGAAGGCGGAAGCTTCCGGTTCAGGAAGCAGGGGGAGCGATGTTCCAGGTAGTTCTTGTTCAAGAGAGGAGTCTTCTGGTTCAGGTAGCAGGGGGAGCAATGCTCCAGGTGCTTTTGATTCCAGTAAGGAGGCGTCTTGTTCAGGAAGCAAAGAGAGCATTGTTCCGGGTTTGCCCCGGAATGGAGCTGGTTCAATAGCAGCGGAGGTGGTTAGCCATGATCCGGTTCTTCGGAGATCGAAGAGGATCAGTAAGCCACCAGCTCGATATAGCGAAGGGAATACGGCAGACTTGGTCTCGTGTTTCTTTGCTAGCCCTCAAGTTGAGCAAAGTTCTTCTGGCTGTGATGATCTCACTCGAATCAAGGAGGTGGTTGACACCAAGGCTGAAGAGGTGATTTCTCTCAGAGGCAACGAGGCTTGGACTTCAGTGTCCAAGGAAGTTGGTGATACTCCTGTGATGCAAGAGTGGAGGTTGAAGCTGAAGAAGGCAGAGGGAAGCATGACTCCTTTTTGGAGATGCTGGAGGGCTCCCTCATGGTCCATGATATGCGGGGCGAAGACTATGTCTTTGACATCTCTTCGTAGATGCTATCGGAAGGACCAGGTGCAAGGTTACGGGAGCTGCTGGAGTTATTCACCACTTCTCACTTCAAGGGGGAGTGTTGAATTCTGTGAAGTGAAAGTGGGTGAATGGATGGCTTGGGAAACCTATCTGCGCGGCCTACGCGGACAGGGTTGGCGGACTACTAGGTCGGCAGGGATGTTGCAGGCGGTTTGCTCTGTGGCAGCCTGGGCGGTCTGTTCGCGCGGACTACGCGGACAGCAGCAGCGGTCTGACAGGCCAGTGTATGCTCAGCAGGCGGATGACTCCCAGGAAGTAACCGGGCGGATAGGAATGCTATCCGCAGAGTCCGGCATAAAGCGGACTGACGAACTGGAGCTCGGCAGACCGGTTTGGCAGCTGCCTTGGTCTTGCTCTAGTGAAGCGGCAAGTGGAAGCTGCGGAGACCGCTGGTCAGCGCGGACAGAAACTGGAGGTCGCCCGGTATGGCGGGCTAGATCCAGTGTTCGCCAGTAAGTGCGGACTGGCCCTTGCGGCCAGTGGACTGGACTTGGTGGGAATTGAACCAAGTCCAGGAGGCTCAGTCCGGGGAGATCGCGCAGTGGAGCGCGGGCTGGTTTCTCAGTCCGCCAAGCTTAGTAGAAGTGTTGTTGCCTTGTTTGCTAGCTTGGGGATATGCGGACTGGAGGATTGCTTGTGCAGGAGCGTGCGGACTGGAGCCAGAGTCCGCTGAGTCCGGTTTAGCCTTGTGATGAGGTTATGGACTCGGGAGTTGCGGACTAGAGTCTGCTGTTAGCGGACTGGATCGACGTGTCCGCTAAGTCCGGAGGTGCCTTGGCATGAGGCAATGGACTTGGGATATGCGGACGGAAGTCGGGTGTCCGCTGAGTCCGGCAGCGCCTTGATGGGGAGGCTGCGGGCTCGGGTTTTGCGGGCTGATGCCTTGTCCGTAGAATGGCGGACACGGCTATTGTGGAGTCCGGCTGTTGTGCTGGCTTGGTCTCTGGCGGCAAGGCGGACTGGATATTGGAGTCCGGCCTTGGAGAAGCTGGGCGGACTGGCTATCTGCACAGGAGCGGCGGACTGGAATGTGTGTCCGCGGGCTGGCGGACATACTATGTTCTTGCTGCGGGTTGTGGCGGTTATCCTATCAGGAAGGGCGGTGACCATACTCATCGTCGTGCCTATAAATAGGACCCATGTCACATCAGGAATATACACGAGACCTGGACCGAAGTAAGTGAACAGTAATTGAGCTCGCGTAAGTTGCTGCGGTCTGGACTTTGTGTCCGTGCGGATAGAGGGTTGACCCGGTTGTGCTGTGCAGGTTGTGCGGATAGCGCTGGAAGCCAGGACTTGGCGCTGATTGCGGTCAGGGACAGTGCGGACTCTGCGGTTAAGCAACAGGCGGTAAACAGCAGGTCGCGGATAGCGACCAGGCGGTCTTCTCTTTGGCAACTTGGTTCGGGGTTCAGGAGGTCGCCTGCATCAGGCGGACTGTTCCATTCGGTGACGCAGCTTGTGCGGTCTGGCGGCTAGGCGACCTTGCGGTCAGGCGGCTTGCAGACCGGCGGTGAAGAACTAAGCATTGGAATAAGGGGTGAGTCCGCGCGGCTTGGGTTGCGGTCTGGCGACCTGGCGGACTGAGCGGACTCCACAGCAGTAGGTCGGCGGCTTGTTGAGTGAGTCCGCGCGGCTTGTTTTTTGTTCTTGTCTTTGTAACTGTCTCTGCTTTCCCGGTGTTGGGTTTTGGTGAAGCATGTCTAGCCATGTATGTCTCGCCTTGTAAAGAAGGTTGCTCTTGATCAATAAAGAGGCTTGTGCTGCATGTGTTGCTGGTTGTTACTGCTTTGTTGAGATAATCTCTGCTAACTCCACGATCCGGGAAAACTTTCAACATTATAAGTGGGCGTGTCTCCTTTGGTTTGTTGAGTTTTCAACAGGGTATCCAAGGGGGCGTCTGCGGGTTGTTGAATTTTAACAGACTCATCCTACGGTCACTTTGCTAGGCCTAATTATGTAGAGCCCAAGTCACGGTACCGAGGATGGACCCGTCCCCGGAATTTTGGTGAAAGTGTCTTCAAGACACCTTATGAGGAGATTACTCTTCAGAGCTATGGCCCTTATAGTCATGGTCATAACATCAAGAAGGCTCCAAAAGTTAAACCCGTTGTGGAAAAGCCTCTTGAGTAGAAGAAGTCATGTGAGTGCTATCACCACAAAACCTATACCTCCAAGTCTGCTGCCCCTGCTAGACCACTCTCTCAAAAGTTCAAGCAGGAGAACTTTAGGCAAAGATACAACAAATTTGACTGATGGTGTTGCGGTAAAGTTGGTCACTTTGCTATAGATTTCTGGTTTAACCCCAGATACTATGCAACTCCTCAAGTTAATAATGTGAGAAAGACCACTCATAATATTAACACATGTTGGGGGAGTATGCTAACTAGAGACCAAAGACCCAAACGAGTTTGGGTTCCTATGGTAAACTGATTTGTGAATACAGGTATGTCCAATGGCCACCAAAAATTCTACCTAGTGTTTGGACAGTGGATGCTCTCGGCATATGACCGGGCCTGGAAGCCTACTCCAGAATTACTCTCCAGTCATGAATGGGCCAAAGGCCATCTTTGGAGGTTCCGACAGAGGAATTACAAAATACTACGGTATGATTACTAATGGTAGTGTATCTTTCTCAGATGTGGCTAATGTTGAAGTATTGGAACACAATCTTATAAGCATAAGCCAGCTCTGTGATAAATGATACATAGTAGAATTTCTTGCAGACAAGTGCTTGATAAAATCGATAGATAACATGGAAACGATTCTATTAGGCACTCGTAGTAGGAATGTATTTTGTTTGAATTTTATTTGCATAGACTCTTCTACGACAGTGTGCTTTTTGTAAAAAGATAGTGCGTCTCTTGGTGACCAATGACACAAGATACTAGCACATATAAATTACAAAACTATTAATAAATTATTTTCTCTTAATTCAGTACGTGATGCCCCAATGTTAAATGCGTCAAAGATAGATCTTGTCACGCATGTGTAAAAGGCGAGCAAACAAGAGCTACCTTTAAAAGCATTATTGGCAAAGACTCTAATAGGTGTTTACACCTACTTCATATGGACTTGTTCGGTCCACTGCAAATTAGAAGTTTGGGAGGTAAGGAATATACATTGGTTATTGTTGATGATTACTCTCGCTTTGCATGGGTGTTCTTTGTAAAACACAAGTCAGATACCTTTGATATCTTTACTAATTTTGTCAGCCAGATCCAGAATGAATACAACTGTTCCGTAGTCAAAATCAGAAGTGACAATGGAACAGAGTTCAAGTCTGGGGCTATGGCATAATTATGTGAAAGCCTAGGTATCTTTCATGAGTTTTCCTCTCATCGTACTCCTCAACAGAATAGAGTTGCTGAGAGAAGGAATAGAACACTCATTGAGGCTTGCAGAACCATGTTGAGTGATGCCTCACTACCGGAATATTTCTTGGCTGAATCTGTCAACACTTTATGCCACGTGCAAAATCGAGCACTCATAAACAAGAACCATAATAAGACACCTTATGAACTACTAAAGGGCAGGAAACTGACTATTTCATATTTTAGAATCTTTGGTAGTAAATGCTTCGTCCTTAATAATGGAAAGTATCACACCACTAAATTCAGTGAAAAAAGTTTTGACGGGAATTTTCGTAGGTTATAGTAGTGAAAGTTGCTTAACTGAAGGTTAGTTAATCACCTAGAGGGGGTGAATAGGTCTTTGAAGTTTTATTAGTTCTTTTGCTTATTTCAAATTGATCTATCTAGAGCTTGTCCTTAGATCCTGCAGTAAGAATAAAAATAAGAAACACAACAAACACACAAAGATTCCCCAATTGGGTACATCCACTTTCCCTCCCACCTATAAAACTTATTTGTTGAACTAGGCACAAACTCCACCATTATGCTCCTCAGAGCTTACACCTCAGGCCCTCAGCCTTATACACAGATTCTTCACAGAATCCAAACTCAGAACTACAAGGGTTCCTACCTCAGAGCCCAACAGAGCTCCTACATCTCAATGATCCATTGATCACCTACTATAGCCTTATTTCTAAAGCCTACAACTCAGGCTCTTCAACCCTGCAACTTCAGGAACACAGCCCTACTCTCAGAGTGTTGCAACACTCCGACAACTCAGTACCCTTCTAGGTACCTACAGCTCAGTCTCCTCCAAGTCCTACAACTCACTGACACACTTGTCATCTACAGCTCAGTGACTCTCCAGTCACCTACCTCAGGCACAAGGCCCTACACTCAGGCTGGGAGGACAGCTCTACCTCAGATCCACACTTGGATCCTACCTCAGAGAGCAGCACTCTCCTAACTTAAGCAATTAAGCCCCACAGCTCAGATCTATACATGGATCCTACCTCAGTACCCCAATAGGGCACCTACCTTAGTGACTAATTAGTCACATATCTCAGGCACAAAGTGCCCTACACTCAGATTCAGATAAACTGAATCCTACAGGAAGAGAATACAGAGTGTTTAAGAAAAATAAAACAATTGACTCAGAGATAAGTCTCTGAGTCTACCTTGCTGGACTGAGCAGATATCAGTCCAGCACTCTTGCTATAGAAGGAATTAGTCCTCTTCTATAGCTAACACTTTTCTGCTGCACCGATGAATAACTATCAGCTTCCTGAATGGATGAATCAACTTCTCTGTTCTAGAGAGAACTATCTTGTTGAGCTTGAAGTGCTTCAGCTATCTTCGTTTGCCTTTCAGGCTATCTCTGCTGGACTTGAGCTTTCAAGCTTGATGGAGAGGAAGATGTCCAGCCGCCTCTATATTTCTTTCTGTATTTTCTACGTTTGTTCTCCGTTCATTCGTTCTTTCTTGTTTTCCTAATCCTTTTCCTTTTTATACGTGTTGTTTGAATCAATGACACAATTTTATATGGGCCCAGCCAAGGATTGGTGAGCCCTATCTCCTTCAGAAAATGACAAAGCAACTTTTGGCGCCACTATAGCTTTCCTGCAACGGCTATATGTAAATTGACCTTGATGACGTCAGCAATGGTCATCGCCATTTGGACTTAGAAAATATTCCAGAAATCCATAAAGTGTTGAGTGATGTTAAGTCACTCAACGCCATCTGTCTTAGCTCCCAACTCTTCTGGACTTGTGAATTTTCTCTGGATTTGTCTCAGCTGTTCGGTCTCAGCGGTCTTAGCAGTTCTTATTAACAGCTGAGACAAGCTTCTGTCTCAGTGCTTTCTATCTCAACGGTCTCAGTGATATCAATTGTTTCTTATTATCAGCTAAGACAAGCTTCTATCTCAGCGCTTTCTTCTCAGTGGTCTCAATGCTTTATTCTTAACTGCTGAGACAACCTTCTGTCTCAGCGCTTTCTTCTTAGCGGTCACAACGCTTTCTTCTCAGCTATCTCAGATGTCTTAACGCTTTTGCCTTAGTCAATTTTTCTGGCTTTAGCTGCATTTGACGATTTGTGGGCTGAGCTCGACGAACTCTGATCTTCTCAGTGGTCTCAACGATTTTTGTCTTATTTAATTTTTCTGGCTTTAGCGCGATAAGTGTTGAGTTGAGCCAGACAATCTTTAGGCTGAGCTCGACGAACTGCAAACTAAGCTTGACGAACTGCGAGCTGAGCTCGATGGACTTCAAATCCTGAGCTCTTGAGCTTATTCTAAGGAATGTTGAGCTGAGCTCGACGACCAGCGAGCTATGCTCAACGAACTGCGAGTTGAGCTCGACGAATTTTGAGTTTACTACCAAACTAATTTTTCTTCACCTGTCCAACCATGGACTACCTGCATGTAAGAACTAGAGCACACATCAAATACATTATGCTCCTTAGCATGATTGGTGATGCCTCTTCAAATCATGAGGAACATTGTAGGGCACAATTCCCAAAAATATCTACCTATTTGAAGAAGGCAGAACACCCATCCATGCTAAGGTGCATCAAAACAAAAAAATATCATGATAGGTCTAATGATAATATTATCATGACAACTAACCATCTCGGTACAGGATAACTCCTCCTAGATGAGATGGCTTACCACTATGATTGAAAGATCAATGGTACAGGTGAATTATCAATCATTGGCAATGTGATAGTATGATTAATCAACAAAAACTTTATTAATCATTTACAAGGTACACAGTTTGATTAAGATCTACCTAAACATAAACTTAGCCAAACAATAGTAGCAAACCTGTGATTACAGGATTTCTATGAAAGAACAACATATTTATTTATTATAGATATACAACTGAGTGTTGCATTATACATTTATCACAATAATATAATTAGGGCTAACTCATATTAATTTCATTGATAAAGATTTGATGTTGCAACAATGTTGATATTCTTTACAAGACACTGAATAAATGTTTAAAGAACTCTAAGTCTTGCAACCGCATATTAGTTTCGTTTTGATGAACTAGAATCAGTATCCTTGAAAGCATCAATCTTCTTTCAGTTTTCAACTTTATTATCCTGCCTCTTGAAGTAAAGGAATGGCTTTGGAATATATCTGGGGGGCATTTTCTTGGGGTTTCTCTTCCTTACCAGGTTTTCTTTGAATACTCTTTCCCTTAGGGAATTTCTTTCCAGATGCTTTATGAAAGAAATTGTACCTAATCACCTAGAGGGGGGTGAATAGGTGACCTTATCTTTTTAAACTTTTAGGCAGATTTAATCACAGAATTATAAATACTTCTTCACAGCAATTCAGCACAGCAATCACAGAATCACACACACAGAGTACACACGGTTTTATAGTGGTTCCCCAAGGTCTGGGTACATCCACTTTCCCCCTTCGCCTATCTAGTAGTGTACTAGATTCGGCCAAACTCCTTCATTATTCCCCAGATCCTCAGATCTTACACTCAGAGCACCAACCAGGTTCCTACAACTCAGGCCCAAGGCCCTACCACTCAGTCTTCACAAAGACCTACACTCAGCCTTCAACAAGGCCTACACTCAGCCCTCAACAAGGCCTACACTCAGAGAAATGGATCTCCTGCACTCAGGCACATAGGCCCTACCACTCAGCCTTTATAATTTCAGGCTTACAACTCAGATCCCTTAGGATCCTACAAGAAATTAGAATTATAATGTGTAAACCTACAACTCAGAATGAGAGAGAAGAGTTGTCTGGTTTCTTGAAGAGTTCTTGGAAGAACTTTGCTGAGATCAACCTCCCTTGGCTTCCTTCAAAGCTTCTTGAATATAGAACACAGTAGGGTTGATTCTCTATGCGGCTGATCTTCAATCACTGCAACTTAAGATTCAGATCTCAATCTGAACCCTTCTTCACAGCCTGGTTCAACAGCTGTCTTCTTGGAAGGAGCTTTCTCTCCCCAACTACTTAGATCTTCACTTGAATTGATTCTTCAATGAATTACTTGATCATCTTCTTCTGTTGACAGAATAAGCCTTTATATAGGTCTTCTTCATGGTGACCGGCTGATCCGGTTTCTAACAGCTTTCTGACATCTCTGACAGTTGCAGTAGACAGGCTGGAATGGCAGCTGTCAAGTCATCCAGTCACTTCTTGAATTTTCTGTAACTGTCTGAAAGTGTCGAGACAGTCAGTCTTTAAGTGTCGACACTGATAGACCAAGTGTCAACACAAGTTGACTAAGTGTTGACACTAGCCTTCATGGTGTCGACACAACTCCGTGTGTTGTAGAATTTGCTTCTCGACACTGCTTCTTCAACATGTGTCGACACTGATATTGTGTGTCGACACAACTCCTTGTTCTTTAGTACTTAGTTGAATTCTTGTAAGTGTCGACACAACTCCTTTGTGTCGACACATCTTCTTGTGTTGAACTTGTCAAGTGTCGACACATCTTCTTTGTGTCGACACTTATACTTAGACTTCATTGAAATTTGTTGAGTGTCGACACAGCCTCCTAGTGTCGACACTTTCTTCATATGTTGAGACCTTTGGCTGAGTGTCGACACATCTCCTTTGTGTCGACACTTGTACTTAGAATTTGTTGAACTTTTGCTGAGTGTCGACACAGCCTCCAAGTGTCGACACTTCTCCTTGTGTGTTGAGTCTTCTACTGTGTGTCGACACATTCTTCATTATGTCGACACTTGTACTTAGACTCTGTTGAAATTTGCTGAGTGTCGACACAGCCTCCAAGTGCCGACACTTTCTGATGTCAACAAAGTTCCTCTGGGTGTCGACACTTCTTCTAAGTGTCGACACTGCTTCACTGGACATTTCTTCATTGTGTGTCGACACAGCCTGTATGTGTCGACACTTTCCTTCTGGTGTCAACTCTACATTCCTGGTGTCAACACAATTACTCTAAGTGTCGACACATCTTCTCTGGGTGTCGACACAAGTCTTCTTAAGTGTCGACACTTTTCTTCTGGGTGTCGACACATGGACTTAGAAACTTTTCAGCTTTCCCTGCAAATACTTAACATGTACAAGGTAACTCAAAATACATCAAATACATTTTGATGTATATCATTGAGTATGGTGAGGCTTCTTCAAATCAGGTACATTTATTCCAATGTACCCAACAATCTCCCCCTATTTGGAGAAGTCATAACCCTTAGTCAATGATATACACCATACATAACGAATTTACAGTATGATGTAAAACAAGATTATATAACAGGGTAAGTACATAAACATGTATAAACAAACATGTATACACAAATATCTCAGAACAATACTGTAATTAATTTAACACATTTCACATTGTTCTAAGAACTTCAACATATTCATTATTAAAAAGTTTACAGAGAGTTTAAAATCAAATGATTATAACTGTAAACTAAAGAAAAATTCTATCTTATTGCTGCTCAGGCTGCTTGATCACAATGCCCTTTCCTGATTGTATCTTTGCTTGGACTGGGGCTTCAGTGTCTTCAGCAGCAGCATGCTTCTTTCCTTTAAGATCCTTCTTTTTCAATTCTTCAGCCTTGATCTTCTGTCTTTCAAAATAATGATAAGGCTTTGAAAAGTACTTGTTAGGCTCCTGGGCAGTAGGAGGTAGCTTTCCCATCTTAGCCTTTCTCTTATATTGCACAATTGCCTCTTGCCTACTCTCATGCTTCCTCCACTCCAGTTCAGAATACCACTTGTTTCTATCTTGGATATTGTCCTTGGCATCCTTCCATGCAGTCAAGATGATATTCCTGGAAGTGGGGCTCCATTGTTCAAAGTCAGGCCTCAATTCAGCTTGATCCCTGAATCTCTTCTTAGACAATTGGGCTTCTTGTTCTTTCTGCAAAACCTCTTGTTCTTTCAGTATAGCCTCTGGCACTGGCTGAATTACTTTCTCTATGATGACCTTCTGATTTCCCTCAGGAGGGTTATACATTGATTGTATGTCTTGATGTATCATATCAAAATCTGGTGGAGGGTAAATTACTTGAGCCACTTCAGCTTGCTCCCCTCCAAGATATGCAGGATTAATACCAGACTCTGCAACATTGTCATCATCACATACTGGAGGATATCCAAGGGTGGCTCTGATGGAATTTGAAATCCATTTTGCATGATCAGAGCCTGCTTTAACTAACACCCTCTCCCCTTTATGACTTCTCTTTCAATGTGATCCCTCAGATCATCTTTCTGAAATCTTATTTGATGATTCAGATAATTAACTCCATCCTTATAGAAGGGTTTGAACTTTTGAAGTTGTTCAGTTATTGCCTTCTTAGAGTCTTCAAGAACAGTCTTAAAAGCAGTGATGCGCTCATGGAACTTCTTATCAAACTCTTCATGGGCAGTAGTCCTTGCTGTAGTTTGAGCAGCAGCCAGATTCTGCATCTCAGTGACTATCACATTGTGTGACTCAGTCAAATTGTCATTCATTCTTATTTGGTTTTCCAGGACATAGCCTTGCTTTACTGTCAGGTCTTCAATTTGTTTCTTAATATTTTCTTAATGAGTAGCCAAAAAGATTACTGCATTTCCTCCTTTATGGAAGCAGCCAGTCATATCTTTCTTATTCAGATTTATTTCAAATCTGATGGACTTAATATCTTGTGCAAGATCAAATTATAATGACTTATGCCCCTCATCTATGTACTTTTCCAGAGCTTGCCTTTGCTCATCCAGCTTAATCTGCATTGTCACCATCAATGAACTGTAGTCAGTAGATGGGCCTGGCTGTGGTGCAGGCTGTGGTGCTATTGTTTGTAAAGCTTTCTTATATGTCTGGCTCCTTCTCTTGAAAACTTGAAATTTTCTCTTCTTGGCTCTTACAGCCTCTTCATCTTCAGAAGCAGATGTGCTGGCAATATCAACCCTTTCCTTAGGGCTTGAAGGTAAATCCTTGTCAGTCCTAGGAACCTGCTCAACATCCTTTGGCACTTCAGGTTCCTTGCCTGCAGTTTTCTCTATATTCTCCACTTGCTCCCCCTCAATAATTATTGTCTCCCCCTCAGCAGCAGCACTTCCTTTCTCAAAATCAGTTTGGAGAAGGTCTGGGAATAGCTCTTCTATGGTAAATTCATGTTGAGTATGAGCTGGAGAAACTCTTATCTCATCAACAACTTGATCAGCAACAGATGTGTCCTCCATGACAACATCTTGGGGTTGACTAGGAAACTGAGGTTGCTGATTAACATCAGACAATCTGTCAGTCATATCTTCATTTTCAATAGATAAATCTAATTGGTGGATTTCAGTTATTACCTCGAGTATGGTCTGAGTAGCTTGTTCACTCTCTAGTGGAGTTGGCTCATCCACTAGTAGAGGCTCCCCCTGGATTGAATCCTGGTGAATTGGGCTAGCCTGTGGTAGCTCCTCCTGCCTTGGTGCATCTTCTTGTCTAGAAGGTGACTGGCCAGCATGACCATTTTCTTCCTCATCAGGAGTGAACACTACTTGCTCTTCAGAGCTACTTGATGACTCTTGAGCCACAGGGGTTGTCTTCTTCTTCTTCTTCAGAGGTGTTTCCTTCTCAGGAGTTGGCATTTCCTTGGTCAAGACTCTATCCCACCTAGAGAATATTCTCAAATCCATTCTCCTCATGTGGTTAATCTTAGTTCCAGCTGCTTGACTCATGACCTCTGGTATACTACCAGCCAGGTAAAGACTTAGAATCCTACCCAAATTGGGCTTCTTCATACTCTCTTTTATCTTCTCAAACACAACTGCAGACTAATCAGTTTCTAGTTTGAAGATAATTCTTGTCATTAGACTAAACATATAAGCAGATATTCTATCATGTCCTCCAGGCTTGCTCAGGATTACTTTGCCAACAATTTCAGATAGAAATTTGCCTTGCATGTTCATTCCCTTCCTGTTGAAAACAGAACCTATTTTCAGGTTGGAGTCCAATCCACACCATGTTAGTGCTTCTCTAGTCTTAGAAGCAGAAACATCTTCTTCTTCCTTAGTCCTAGGTAGTTGTAGTACCTTTCTCAGACTCTTAGGAGAGACTTTCACCTTAGCCCCATGAACTCTAGACTTTATCTTGAGTCCAGATTCATCTATTGTTGCTCCATTTAGAAATTCCAAGACCTCCTTCTTCCAGATCTTGATGGGTTCTGAAACAAGAAATTCTAATCCAGTCTCTATGATTAGTGTTATCACGCCTTTGATATCAGGTTCTGCGTCATCAAATGCGTGTCGCACCAGTTCATATCCTTCATTCACATTCTCTTCTAGCTTGGGCGACATTAGGGTTTGAAGAAAGTTGAATTGAGAGAAGAGAGGTGTCGACACACAAGTTTGGTCTCAAAACTTTGGTGAGCGTGTCGACAGACAATGGAAAAAACCTATTTATACCTTTCTAGAATCGAAGATGAAAGGGTGCGTCAAAATACTCAAATTGTGTCGACACTGTTGAAAAGTGTCGACACAGACTTATAATGTCTCGACAACTATGTGTCGACACAAGTATAGTCGACAGAATATATGTGTCGACACTTGTTTATGTGTCGACACCGCTTAGCTCGACACTTAGTCGAGACTTTACTTTACTAATTCTGTATAAATCTTAAGTGTCGACACCACCTTGGATGTGTCGACACCTACCCTGCATGTGTCGACACTAATTCTCTAAAATGTCGACACCGACTTCTAGATATGTCGACACCATTTCTCTGAAATGTCGACACCACTTTTCTGTGTCGACACGGACAACTCTGTGTGTCGACACCTTTTTACTTAGCCAATTTTGAAAACTTATTCTAAGTTTATCATACCTAATTCAATTTTAAACCTATTGAATTTGGTTTCATCTAAAGGCTTAGTATACATGTCAGCTAGCTGATTATCTGTATTAACATACTCTAGTGAAATACCTCATTTTTCCACATGTTCCCTTAGAAAATGGTATTTTATTTCTATATGCTTAGTCCTACTATGGGAGACAGGATTGTTTGCAATAGAAATGGCACTTGTAGAATCACAAAATAGAGGTGTTCTACTTACTTGAATACCATAATCTTCTAGCTGATGTTGAATCCATAGAAGTTGAGTACAGCAACTTCCTGCAGCCACATACTCTGATTCTGTTGTGGAGATAGCCACACTTGTTTGTTTCTTGCTACTCCATGAAATCAGTCTTCCACCTAGGAATTGACAGGTACCAGTTGTACTTTTCCTATCTTTCTTGCAGCCTGCAAAATCTGCATCTGAATAACCTGTCAGTTCAAAGTCTCCATTCCTAGGGTACCAAAGGCCTAGATAAGGTGTGCCCTTAAGATATCTCAGAATTCTTTTGACTGCTGTCAAATGAGATTCTTTAGGGCAAGCTTGGTACCTAGCACAGACACATGTAGCATACATGATATCTGGTCTACTTGCAGTCAAATACAATAGGGAGCCAACTATCCCTCTATACAAAGTCTCATCTACAGGTTTGTCTGCATCATCTTTGCTAAGAGACATACTTGACCCCATAGGAGTTTTCATGGTACTGGATGATTCCATACCATACTTCCTTATCAATTCTAGGGTGAACTTAGACTGGCATATGGATAAACCATTCTCGGTCTGTCTAACTTGGAGACCCAAAAAGAACTTAAGTTCCCCCATACTGCTCATTTCAAATTGTCCTTGCATTAGTTTTGCAAACTTTTTGCAAATACTACTTTCAGTAGACCCAAATATGATGTCATCTACATATATTTGGACTAGAATGATCTTACCTCTGGATTCCCTAAGGAATAGAGTCTTGTCTATTTTCCCCCTTGTGAATTTATTCTCAATGAGGAAACTAGACAGGGTTTCATACCAAGCCCTAAGGGCTTGTTTTAACCCATACAAAGCCTTCCTAAGTCTATAAACATAATTAGGTTAAGTTGAATCAACAAAACCTGATGGTTGTTCCATATAGACTTCTTCCTTCAGATTGTCATTCAAAAAGGCTGACTTAACATGCATTTGGTATACTTTAAACCCTTGATAGGTTGCATAGGCCAGGAACATCCTTATTGCCTCCAGTCTGGCTACTGGAGCAAAGGTCTGATCAAAGTCAATATCTTCTTCCTGCCTATAACCTTTTGCAACCAGTCTTGTTTTGTTCTTTATAATAACTCCATGTTCATCCATCTTGTTCCTGAAGATCCACTTAGTTCCAATTATGTTGTGGTCTTTGGTTTAGGAACAAGCTCCCAGACATTGCATCTTTTGAACTGGTTCAGCTCCTCTTGCATTGCCTCAATCCAATGAGGGTCTAGGATGGCTTCTTCAAATTTCTTTGGCTCTACTTGGGATAGAAAACTGGAGTAGAGTACTGAACTTAGATTTCTGCTCCTTGTTTGTACCCCTTGACTTAGATCACCAATAATTTGATTGGCTGGATGATCTTTTAGATGTCTATTTGCTGGAGGCAGCCTGGCTTCAGGTTGAACTCCTTCAGCTTCTTCAACTTGCTGCACCCCTTGGTCTTCTTCTGCATCAGGTGCATCTAGTACTCCCCCTGGACAGCAGCTACTATCATCCACATGCTGACTTGCAGTAGATCCTTCTTCAATAGTGAGCTTGTCCATCTTCTTAGTCACACCTGTGGAGCTGCAAATACTACTAGACAATTCATTGTTAATGAGTCTAGCTTCATCAAACACTACATGTACTAACTCTTCTATAACTTGAGTAGTCAAGTTGTAGACCCTATAAGCCTTACTGTTGTTGTTGTACCCAACAAAGATCCCCTCTTGGTATTTGGCAGCAAACTTGGTCAAGTAAGACTTTCCATTGTTAAGTATATAACATTTACAACCAAAGATCCTGAAATAGGATAGATTTGATTTTTTGCCTTTCATAATCTCATAGGGGGTCTTATTGTGGCTCTTGGTGATAGTAGCCCTATTAATTACATGGCATGCAGTATTAACTGCCTCAGCCCAGAAATATTCTGGGAGAGATGTGTCACTTAATAGGGTTCTACCAGCCTCAATCAAGGTCCTATTTTTCCTTTCAGCAATGCCATTTTGCTGAGGTGTTCTTGGTAAAGAAAATTCCTGAAATATCCCAAATTCTTCACATAGCTTTGTCATACTACCAGACTGGAATTCAGTCCCATGGTCACTTCTTATTTTGACCACTGTACTGTATAACTCATTCTGAATTTGTTTGACAAAACTGTAAAAGATATTAGGTGTTTCAGATTTCTGTCTAAGGAAGAACACCCAGGAAAACCTTGAGTAGTCATCTACAACCACAAATATGTAGACCTTCCTACCTAGGCTGTGAACTGGCATAGGACCAAAAAGATCCATATGCAAGAGGTATAAGCACCTCACAGCATCTTTATTTTCAATGTTATTAAAGGTGGATCTAGTCTGCTTGCCCTTTTGACAAGCTGAGCATATCCCATCTTTAATATACTTAACCTGAGGACCATTCCTCACTTACTCTTTGCTATAGAGTTGGCCAATTGTCTTGTAGTTAAGATGGGCTAGTCTCTTGTGCCATTTGACATAATGAGAGACTTTCTCATCAGCTACAAGACACACAGGAGAACCATTGTTCTCACATATAATGTCTAGACAATACACATTTCTCTTCCTATAACCTGTCAGAATGATTTCTTGATCATTTGATCTCCTGATATGACAACCATCTTTGACAAATGAGATGTCATATCGTAAATCACTCAGTTGACATATACTAATGAGGTTGTGTTTCAAACCTTTAACATAAGCCACTTGAGTAATTGTTATAAGGTTGCTAGAAATGTTACCAAAACCTTTGATGATTCCTTTTTCAGAACCACCAAAGATGACTTTAGGACCATCCTTGATTGGTGTGTAGTCCTTTAGCAATCCCCTAGTTCCAGTCATGTGCCTGAAACATCCACTGTCCAAGTACCATATTGGGGCATGGTCACTTGGACTCTCCTGCAAAACAGATTAGTTAACCTTAGAAACCAAAGAATTCTTGGGTCCTTGGTGCTGGTTAGTTTGCCTCTTAACAATACTACCTGTAGCTTTTCTAGCAGGCAGATTGCTACTCACCTTGGCACTTGAATTGTGCCAACAGTCTATGGCAAAGTGGCCTACCTTGCCACAACACCAGCACTCAAATCAGTTGTACCTTTGCTTAGGTAAAACTCTGGCTGTTTTATCTATAGCATGCTTGTTGAGTACTGGGGCTTTGCCCTTAGACTTGGACTGAACAGTTCTGGCAGGTTTAGTAAACCCCAATCCAGTTTTACCCTTTTGAGAAATGAACTCATCTATCAAAGGTAGAACAGACTTTGGTTTAGAAAACCTAGCTACAATATCTCTCTCCTTCTGAAGACTAATCTCCAGATTTCTGATTTGATCATTTTTAAATGTTATAGTCCCCATCTGAATAGCAGTTATGTGCTTCAGTCTGGCTATTTCATTTAATTTCTGATCAGACAACTTATCAAAATCTGTTGCAGCTACTTTGAGACTTGCAATCTCCTTAGCCTGACTCTTGGCCAAGGATTTGCTTTTCTTCAAAGCTTGCAACACTACTCTACATTCATCAATTAATTGATGAATGTCTCCTTCAGATTCAGATGCACTCTCATCACTTGATGATGATGAATCTGAATCTGACTCAGTACTAGAAATTGAATCAGCAGAACAATTTAGTACCTGACTAGGTCCAGGCTGCTCCTGGATTTTATCTCCTTCTGATAAGGCCATTAGTCCCTGGCACTCATTGTCCTCTTACTCATATATAGAGTTCATTAACTAGATGAACTCCTCTTCCTCTTCTTCAGTAAACAGTCCAATGTAAGCTTCAGCTTCTGAATCAGTTCCTGAAGAAGACATATCTGACAGGCTTTTGTTCTTCTTTGCAACAAAGGACCTTTCCTTTTTGCCCTTGATTTGAGTCTTCTTCTTATCAGTTGACTCTTTCCTCTTTTCTGGACAGTCAGCAACAACATGTCCCTGTTTGTTACAACAATAACAGACTATCTTTGAAGATGTAGTTCTACTTGACTTGGGCTTTCTCCTATCATTCTTTGATGACTTCTGTGAAGTGGATGGCTTAGACCTCCACTGTTTCTTCTTTAGGAACTTCTGAAAATGTCTTGTGAAAGCTGCAAAGTCCTCATCACTCTCACTGCTTTCAGAATTCCTGCTTTCTGGATCATCTGACCCAGTCTCAGCCACTTTTGGAGGTGGAGATGGAGATTTACTTTTATATTTCTTAGTGGCTTCAGTCTTGAAAGTCACAGTTCTTTCTTTATGCTCAACTCTGGTAGTCTTCTCCTCCTCCTTCCTTACCATCAACTGCATCTCATAGGATAACAGTTTTCCAAACAATGTTGGAGGAGGAATGTCTGCTAACTTGGTTATTTCCCTTATGGCATAAATCTTGGTGTCCCAGTCCTTTGTTAGAGACCTTAAGAACTTATCATTCAGCTCATAATTGCTGAATTCTCTTCCATAGGACATTAACTCATTAACTATCCTATAGAATTTCTTGTAGCACTCAGTTATGCTATCAGACCTTCCTTGTCTGAAGCTCTCATACTCTTGGTTTAACAAAGACTTTTTGTCCTGTCTAACTTCTTCTGAACCCTCCATGTACACTATCAGAGTATCCAACATCTCCTTTGATGTTTTACAGTGTATCAAGTTCTGAAATGTAGCATCATCTATTACACTTACTATAATATTCTGGGCCCTTTTGTCCATAGTGGCCAGAATAATCTCATCATTGGTCATTTCAGAAAAGTCTTTTGGAGTTCTCTGATTTGCATCCAACACAGATACCTTCATTGGCACATATGGCCCTAATTTAACTGTGATATAGATTCTAGGGTCAGAGGCCTCCATAAATAGTCTAACACTTTCTTTCTAGATGCCAAAAATCTCCTTTCTACAAATTGGCAACTTCATAGATCCAAGTTCTTTGTGATTCTCTGTGGAACCCATTTTCTTGATTTTCTTGATTCTGCACTGGATTATACTGAATCTGCCAACAGGATCTTTTACTCAGACAGTTATGTCCTTTTTGAGTAACCTCGCTTTGATACCACTTGAAAGTAATTGTACCTAATCACCTAGAGGGGGGGTGAATAGGTGACCTTATCTTTTTAAACTTTTAGGCAGATTTAATCACAGAATTATAAATACTTCTTCACAGCAATTCAGCACAGCAATCTTAGAATCACACACACAAATTACACACAGTTTCATAGTGGTTCCCCAAGGTCTGGGTACATCCACTTTCCCCCTTCGCCTATCTAGTAGTGTACTAGATTCGGCCAAACTCCTCCACTATTCCCCAGATCCTCAGATCTTACACTCAGAACCCCAACCAGGTTGCTACAACTCAGGCCCAAGGCCCTACCACTCAGTCTTCACAAAGACCTACACTCAGCCTTCAACAAGGCCTACACTCAGCCCTCAACAAGGCCTACACTAAGAGAAATAGATCTCCTACACTCAGGCACACAGGCCCTACCACTCAGGCTTTATAATTTTAGTCTTACAACTCAGATCCCTTAGGATCCTATAAGAAATTAGAATTACAATGTGTAAACCTACAACTCAGAATGAGAGAGAAGAGTTGTCTGGTTTCTTGAAGAGTTTTTGGAAGAACTTTGCTGAGATCAACCTCCCTTGGCTTCCTTCAAAGCTACTTGTATGTAGAACACAGTAGGGTTGATTCTCTATGTAGCTGATCTTCAATCACTGCAACTTAAGATTCAGATCTCAATCTGAACCCTTCTTCACAGCCTGGTTCAACAGTTGTCTTCTTGGAAGGAGCTCTCTCTCTCCAACTAATTAGATCTTCACTTGAATTGATTCTTCAATGAATTGCTTGATCATCTTCTTATGTTGACAGAATAAGCCTTTATATAGGCCTTCTTCATGGTGACCGGCTGATCCGGTTTCTAACAGCTTTCTGACATCTCTGACAGTTGCAGTAGACCGGCTGGAATAGCAGCTGTCAAGTCATCCAGTCACTTCTTGAATTTTTTGTAACTGTCTGAAAGTGTCGAGACAGTCAGTCTTTAAGTGTCGACACTGATAGACCAAGTGTCGACACAAGTTGACTAAGTGTCGACACTAGCCTTCATGGTGTCGACACAACTCTGTGTATTGTAGAATTTGCTTCTCGACACTGCTTCTTCAACATGTGTCGACACTGATATTGTGTGTCGACACAACTCCTTGTTCTTTAGTACTTAGTTGAATTCTTGTAAGTGTCGACACATCTCCTTTGTGTCGACACATCTTCTTGTGTTGAACTTGTCAAGTGTCGACACATCTTCTTTGTGTCGACACTTGTACTTAGACTTCATTGAAATTTGTTGAGTGTCGACACAGCCTCCTAGTGTCGACACTTTCTTCATGTGTTGAGACCTTTGGCTGAGTGTCGACACATCTCCTTTGTGTCGACACTTGTACTTAAAATTTGTTGAACTTTTGCTGAGTGTCGACACAGCCTCCAAGTGTTGACACTTCTCCTTGTGTGTTGAGTCTTATGCTGTGTGTCGACACAATCTTCATTATGTCAACACTTGTACTTAGACTCTGTTGAAATTTGCTGAGTGTCGACACAGCCTCCAAGTGTCGACACTTTCTGATGTCAACAAAGTTCCTCTGGGTGTCGACACTGCTTCTAAGTGTCGACACTGCTTCACTGGACATTTCTTCATTGTGTGTCGACACAGCCTGTATGTGTCGACACTTTCCTTCTGGTGTCGACTCTGCATTCCTGGTGTCGACACAATTACTCGAAGTGTCGACACATCTTCTCTAGGTGTCGACACAAGCCTTCTTAAGTATCGACACTTTTCTTCTGGGTGTCGACACATGGACTTAGAAACTTTTCATCTTTCCCTGCAAATACTTAACCTGCACAAGGTAACTCAAAATACATAAAATACATTTTGATGTATATCATTGAGTAGGGTGAGGCTTCTTCAAATCAGGTATATTTATTCCAATGTACTAACACTTTATCCATTCCTCAGAAGGATATACACTATCAATGTTCTTTAAAATTTGTCCATGGCTTACCCAAGCATTGATAATGATGGATTCAGAGGCATCACTTAGTTGTTCATGATCTGGATCATTTCTGTTCTCAGCTCTACTCTTTGCCATGAACTCTTCAGCCATTTGAGTTCCTTTCCTCTTTCTTTTGGCAGCAAGCCGTGCATCGTGTGCAATTTTAGCTTGTGCTGGGAAGTCTACGTCCTCTGGACTCTTTCTATCCAGGAGGGGCAAGTGTAGTGCCACCCTGGTGCCATGAATTACATTGAAGGCTTGATCTTCAACGAGTGTTGCTGCCTTAGCATGGCTGCTCTCCTCCTTTCTGCCTTCTTCAGAGATGGTCTTTTGCAGTAAGGAGGTGTTGGCTTCATTCTTGTTTGATATAGAATTGAATATTCTCTCATTTTCAGCAAGCAGCTCATCTTTTAGAAGTATTGCCTCCTTCATAGATTGGAAGACAACATTGGTGATATGCTAATTTACATGATCTGTTGCACCCTTGATCACCTCATCAGTTGCACTCACATATTTCTTTACATATCCCATGTCACCTGCACAGAGTTTCTGACTTGTGTCCGTGGCTTTCATGAGGTTGGTCAGTTTGATGCTAGCAGTTCCCGCCCTATCAAACCAGGTTGTGACCTGTTTGTTTAAGTGAGAGATTTCTTCTTTATTTTCATTGACTTCGATTGACAAGTCATCCCTGAGTTTGGCAACTGATTGATCAACATACTCCTTGAGGGTTGTGGTCAGAGCATCCAAGAGTGTTTTGATTTGGTTTAGAAATTCCTCATTAGAGATAGGGGTAGATGAAGTATGGCTCATAGGAGAAGGTGCAACATTCTGAGTAGGGATCTGAGAAGGCTCCCCATCAACTACAACACCTAAAGTAGGAAACATTTCCTTAGCTAATGCTGCATAAACACTACTAATTAAGAGGGTATAGGTATTACCTATAGTGGCTACAGACTCAACTATTTTGTTGACGACTTGATCCAAGTTTGTCAAATCCATCTGATCATACTCCCCCTCAGACTGAGCGTCCTTCTCTAGGCTTGACCTATCAAGATAAGTATTTAAAGCTTCAGGAGGCTCATGGTTATCTTCAGTAGTAGGCATATCATCAATTGCAGTTATATCATCAGTATCTGCCATATCTGCCTCATCTTCTGCAGCAACTTCTTCTTCATTGCCATTCTTTGACACTTGTCCTGACCTAGGGCTGGCATGGATTTTATCAACATGCACAACAGTGGCCTAGAGTTGAATGTTTGTAGAGGATTGACTGAGTGATAAGTCAACATGCAGACCAATATCAGCTGGAGAGGATGATCCAAGCTCTGGTTCAGAGCTGGAAGTTCTTTCTTCCTCAGTAGGTTTCTTCCTTGTACTCTTAGAGGAGTCCTTTATTCCTGACGGTTGGCTCATTGGTAGGACCCTAGTGAATCTATCCAAAGTATTTATGTCCATTATTTTTAGGCAGTGAATCTTCACCCCATGTTCCTGTTTGAAAGTATCAGGATAGATGTTCACTAGGTATAAGGAAAGAATTCTGCCCATGTTTGGAGAGGGTATACTGTCTACTAATCTCTGATAGATGAGAGAAGACCATGAGGTCTTTCTATTCAAGATAATTCTAGTCATGACATCAAACATGGACCTGAATATAGTGTCATGTGATCCAGGTTTGCAGATAAGGATTTTCCCTACAATATCTGCTACCAGTTTGCCTCTCTGATTGAAGAATTTCCTTTTAAGAGACCCAGATTTGGCCTCATTGTATCCACACCATCTGAGAGAACAGTCTTTGTTCGTGATGGCGGGCTTTTCTTCCTCACTAGGGTTGACGGAGGGTATATGAAGGGTCTTTCCTAGTCTCTTAGGGTTTACCTTTATTTTGATATCGTCAATCTTAGACTTAAGAGAGTTTTGAGAGGAGGACACTTTAATGTTTGAGAAGAATTCTACTAACTCTTTTTTAGGAATGGTGGAGGGTTCGGATAGGGCGTACTCTAGGCCTGTGATTTCAATCGTCCTTATCACTGCTTTAATCTCTAGAGAGGCATGACTGAATCCATCCCTCACAATTTCGTATCCTTCCTGGATCTCCTTGATGACATTTGGCGTCATTGAAACAGTGCGTCAAGACGCTGAGAGGGTTTCGGTCTCGACGGCTAGGGTTAAGGCTTTTAAGAGTGGAGCGGCTTTTCGTTTCTTGTCACCCTTATATTTATACTAAAAATGTTCAATTATTAATTAAGCATTTTAGCTTAAACGTATACATTTCGTTTTAACTGGTTGCATTTTAACAGGTTGCATTTTATCAATTTAGCACTTTGATTTTTCTACCTCTCAGCTTTTCTTCTACTTATTCAATGTATGTTTAATTTGTGGCTTCCCTTACTAATTGGATGTACAATCTACTTGACTTAATAAAAATTTTACTAGTTTTAAATAGAAGGGGACCCAACATGTTAATGAGCCAGTTCTATTGGCAGTCCAATTTATGCATCGGTTTACCTTAAAGCTTGCTAATAAGTTATTTAAATTTTATAATAAAGCCTACAAAAATTAACAGTGTAGATAATTGAATCATTGTCTTCTATTTGGTGTGCTTGATTAGGTTCAGCCTGAGTACATCTAACATAACTAACAATTAACAAACTTAATCTCTATATAGGAGAGAGAGAGAGACTTACCTTGAGGATTGCTTCCTCTAGCTTTTGAGGATTACATTCTTGACAGCTTCAACCTGAATTTGTTGCTTTTCCTGGAGCATATTCCTAGAGCAACTATCATGTCCCATATATTTGCCTGAAATACCCATTGTCCAAATATCAAGTCTCAATTGGACAGGTACTTGGACTATCCTGCAAAACAGAATCCATTTACCCTTAGACACCCAATGATAATTGGGTCCTAGGTTCTTGTTAGCATTATAAAACATCTGCCCAACTCTCTGCCTGGGCTGAGCACCTTTCTGTCCACTAGTCATATTCAAGTTGTGCCAACAATCAATGACAAAATGGCCCACCTTCCCATAGCACCAACATCTATGAATGTTGTACCTTCTCTTCAGGACAGCACATAATTGTTGCCCATGAGAGAAGTGAGCAGCTCCAGATTTTGCTGGATGAGCATAACATGATGTTGCTTCCTTCTTCCTGAGTGAAGGTGCTAAAGATCTAAATACTCATGGTCCAGAATGGGCCAATTGTATTTTTGGAGCCTGCCATCTAGTGGACTCTTTCTTCTCTTTATATAAAGGATATTTGGATCCAAATCTAAAGAACTTATCCTGAGAATTCTAGCTAGAGTGGACATCATCACTCCTTCTGAGATCATGTGCTTTACCCCACTGATAGAGCACACATTAGATTGATCCTTGAGAGGAGATCCAACCTTGACAGTTCTAGAAGGTGAATTTGCCTGTTGAAACACTGTCCTCTTATCAGGGAGTTCAGATTTGAATTGATAATTGATGTGATTAATACCCGCTTCTCATAGACTTGGCAAGTTACAGCTTTTGGCAACTGACCCTGTGACTGAGAAGGGTTAATCACAATCCCCAATCTCTCTGTGAACTTTTGTTCCAGATATCTAATATGCTTTTCTTCTCTTCCAGAAGCAAAGTCTGCCACTCAAGACTTTTCTTGAGTTCAGACACCTCATCACATTTCTTATAGAACTCAATAGATTTTTTATTATAAAGAGTTTTATAAGGCATTAGGACTTCTATCTCCTTGGCTTGCCTTTTAGCAAGAATTCTGCTCTTCTTTAGAGCATCTAGTAGTAGTCCATATTTGTCAATCAATTGATTAACATCAGTCTCAGATTCTGAGAAATATTTATTATAGGATGAAGATGTACCAATATCTGGACCGGTCTCATAGTCAGAGGAAGATGCAGAATTGAAAATAGGTTGTACCTTGATTGATTCTGAATCTGGCTGACTTCTTTCTTCTTCAGTCATTGTCATCATACCATGGCATCCATAGTCTTCTTCATCCATCTCATTGTCACTGTCTGATGTGACAGAGGGGTCCTGATACCTATCCTAGCAGCAGGATATTCCTCTTCTTCTTATGGATCAACAGCAACAGTTATCAGCCCTATAATTCTTCCTCTTCATCTTCAGATTTTAAGGAGGAAGAATCTGTACAGTTTCTCTCCTTCTTAGCCACAAAGGACTACTCCTTCTTGTCCTTGTTGTGATGGTGATGCTTTTTCTTCTTCTTCTCCTTGGGGCTTCTACCTTGAATGCCACAAATTTGTCCTTGGACTTGAATTGGTTACTCTTCTCCTCTTCTTGTTTAGCAGCCAGCTGCATTTCATAAGACTATAGCTTTCCAAAGAGTGTTGGTGGACGAGTGTCCGCTAGCTTAGCCATTTCCCTAATGGCACAAATCTGGGTGTCCCAATCTCTAGTGAGAGATCTAAGGAACTTGTCATTCAGCTCATGGTTGCTGAAGACCCTACCATAGGTTCTTAGTTCATTGACTATCCTAAAGAACCTTTCAAAATAGTCAACAACTTTTTCAGACTTGCTTTGCCTAAAGGCATCATACTCTTGATTGAGCATGGACTTTTTATCATCTCTAACTTCCTCAGAGCCTTCCATGTAGACCACAAGGGTGTCCCACATTTTCTTGGAGGTCTTACAGTGTACAAGATTTTGGAAGGTTGAGCCATCAATTACACTGACTATAATATTTTGTGCCATTTTGTCCATGGTGGACAAAATCACTTCATCTCTGTCCATTTCTGAATATGCCTTAGGCACTCTCACAGTTGGATCTATGGTGGAAGCCTTTGTGGGGACAAAAGGACCTTCCACTACTATTACATAGATCCTAGGGTCAGATGCATCCATGAACAGTCTAACACATTGCTTTCATAGGCCAAATCCTTCCTTCTTGTAGATGGGCAGCTTCATGGTCCCTAGCTCCTTATAGTTCATTCCTGATCCAATAATTTTATCTTATAGCTAACCTTGGAGGTATACTCAGATTATTAAATCCTTTTTGAAAAACCGCCCTCTGATACCACTTGAAAGTTGCTTAACTGAAGGTTAATCACCTAGAGGGAGGGTGAATAGTTCTTTGAAGTTTTATTAGTTCTTTTGCTTATTTCAAATTGATCTATCTAGAGTTTATCCTTAGATCCTACAGTAAGAATGAAAACAAGCAACACAGCAAACACACAAAGATTTATAGTGGTTTCCCAATTGGTTACATCCACTATCCCTCCCACCTATCCAACTTATTTGTTGGACTAGGCACAAACTCTACCACTATGCTCCTCAAAGCGTATACCTCAGGCCCTCAGCCTTATACACAGATTCTTCACAGAATCCAAACTCAGAACCACATGGATTCCTACCTCAGAGCCCTGTAGAGCACTTAGAGCTCAGTGATCCACTAATCACCTTCCTCAGCCTTATTTCTAAGGCCTACAACTCAGGCTCTACAGCCCTACAGCTTCAGGCACACAGCCCTACTCTCAGAGTACTGCAACACTCCTACAACTCAGTACCCTTCCAAGTACCTACTACTTAGCCTCCTCCAAGGCCTACAACTCAGTGACACACTTGTTACCTATAGCTCAGTGACTCTCCAGTCACCTACCTCATGTATAAGGCCCTACACTAAGGCTGGGAGGACAGCCCTACCTCAGATCCACACTTGGATCTTACCTCAGAGAGCAGCACTCTCCTACCTTTGGCAATTAACCCATGTTGCTCAGATCCACACTTGAATCCTACCTCAGTACTCCAATAGGGCACCTACCTCAGTGAATAATTAGTCACCTACTTCAGGCACAAAGTGCCCTACACTCAGATCCAGAAAAACTGAATCCTACAGAAAGAGAATACAGAGTGTTTAAGAAAAAAAATAATTGACTCAGAGATAAGTCTCTGAATCTACCTTGCTGGACTGAGCAGATATTAGTCCAGCACTCTTGTTGTAGAAGGAATTAGTCCGCTTCTACAGCTAACACTTTTCTACTGCACCGATGAATAGCTATCATCTTGCTGAATGGATGAATCAGCTTCTCTGTTCTGGAAAGAACTATCTTGCTGAGCTCGAAGAGCTTCAACTATCTTCCATTGACTTTCAGGTTATCTCTGCAGGACTTGAGATTTTAAGCTTGATGGAGAGGAAAATGTCCAGCCGCCTCTAGATTTATTTCTATATTTTTTGTGTTTGTTCTCTATTCATTCGTTCTTTTTCATTTTCCTAATCCTATTCCTTTTTTCTTTTTATATGCATTGATTAGAATCAATGGCACAATTGTATGTGGGCCTAGCCAAGAAATGGTGAGCCTCATCTCCTTCAAAAAAGGACAAAGCAGCTTTCGGCGCCACTGCAGCTTTCCCGCAACGGCTACATGTAAGTTGACTTTAATGACATCAGCAATGATTATCACCATCTAGGCTTCAAAAATATTCCAGTAATCCATAAAGCATTGAGTGATGTTAAGTCACTCAACGCCATCTGTCTTGGCTCTCAATGCTTCTGGACTTGTGAATTTTCTCTGGATTTGTCTCAGTGGTTCTGTCTCAGCGGTCTCAGCGGTTCTTATTAACAACTGAGACAAGATTTTATCCTAGCGCTTTCTGTCTCAGCGGTCTCAGCGGTTTTACATGTTTCTTATTAACAGCTGAGACAAGCTTCTGTCTCAGCGTTTTCTTCTCAGCGGTCTTGGTGCTTTATTCTTAACTGCTGAGACAACCTTCTGTCTCAGCGCTTTCTTCTCAGCAGACTCAACGCTTTCTTCTCAGCTATCTCAGATATCTCAATGCTTTTTGCCTTAGTCATTTTTTCTGGCTTTAGCTGCGTTCGACGATCTTGGGCTTAGCTTGACGAACTCTGATCTTCTCAGTGGTCTCAGCACTTTTTGCCTTAGTTAATTTTTCTGGCTTTAGCGCGACAAGTGTTGAGCTGAGCTCGATGATCTGTAAGTTGAGCTCGACGAACTGCAAACTAAGCTCAACGAACTGCGTGCTGAGCTCGACGAACTTCAAATCCTGAGCTCTTGAGCTTATCCCAAGGAATGTTGAGCTGAGCTCGACGACCAGCGAGCTGAGCTCGACAAACTGCGAGCTGATCTTGACGAATTTTGAGTTTACTACCAAACTCATTTTTCTTCACATGTCCAACCATGGATTACCTACATGCAAGAACTAGAACACGCATCAAATACATCATGCTCCTTAGCATGATTGGTGATGTCTCTTCAAATCATGAGGAACATTGTCTGGCACAATTCCCAACAAGTAGTCATAGTAAGGCATATAGGATTTTGAATAAGGAAACGTTGGTTGTAGAAGAATCTATCAATGTTGTATTTGGTGAGACGAGCTTGCTACATGACAGCTCTTCTAGTGTGTTTATTGAATATGCAGGTTCAAGACTAAAGGAATTAAACTTGGATGAGCCAACTGAAGAAAAAGCTCAAAAGTTCATCAAGATCACCACTCCAACCGCAATTGGAGAGGTTGATGACCATGATGAAGATATCATTCAAGTTGATGAAGTCACCCCAGTGGTAGAGGAAGCTCCAGATACAAGAACTCAAGAGCTCAGACAATTGAAGTATCACCCAATGGATCAAATCATAGGAGACCCCCATGATGGTGTCAGAACTCGTAGAGGTACAACTAATGAAAACTTATATTTGAGCTTTCTTTCACTGGTTGAACCAAAGTAGTTTGAGGAAGCAAACTCAGACGCATCTTGGGTAATGAAAATGGAAGAAGAACTGAATAAATTCAAGCATTGCCAAGTCTGGAATCTTATTCCAAGACCCAAAGGTAAGAACGTTATCGGAATGAAGTGGGTCTACAAGAACAAGATGGACGAAGATGGTACAATTATAAAGAACAAGATGGACGAAGATGGTACAATTATAAAGAACAAGGCCAGACTCGTTGCCACGGGATACAAATAAGAAGAAGGAATCGACTTCGATCAGACTTATGCTCTAGTGGCAAGGCTGGAGGCAATCAGGTTGTTCCTAACATATGCAGCACTTAAGGGCTTCACTGTCTATCAGATGGACGTGAAGTAGGCCTTCCTTAATGGTGACATAAAGAAAGAAGTGTATGTGGAACAACCTCCAGGTTTCGTTGATTCTAACTATCCTGAGCATGTTTATCTTTTATTTAAAGCTTTATATGGTTTGAAATAAGCTCCTCGAACTTGGTATGAGACGTTGTCTAACTTTTTTCATGAGAATAAGTTCACAAGAGGAAAGATAGATAAGACATTATTTTTTAGGGAAATAAAATGCAAGATTTTGCTAATGCAAATCTATGTCGATGACATCATATTTGGCTCTACTAACAATAACCTCTGCAAAACATTTTCCAAATTTATGCAAGGGAAGTTCGAAATGAGCAGTATGGGAGAGCTGAAGTATCTTTTAGGACTTCATGTGAAACAATCTGAAGATGGAATTTTCATCTCACAGACGAAATTCACCAAGGAGTTAATTAAAAAATTTGGAATGGAGAATGCAACCTCTATGAGGACTCCAATGGGTTCAGCTATGTCTCTAGACAAGAATGAGAAAGGGAAACCTTTTGATGAAATCAAGTAAAGAAGCATAATTGGATCCTTGCTCTATCTTACTGTTAGTAGACTAGACATAATGTTTTCAACATGTGTGTGTGCTAGATTTCAAGTGAACTCTAAGGAATCTCACTACGGTACTGCAAAGCGGATTTTGAGATACCTTAAAGGTACACCAAATCTTATCTTATGGTACCCAAGAAGTAATGATAACGAACTAATTGGTTTTTCAGATGCAGATTTTGCAGGAAGCAAAGATGATAGAAAGAGCACTTCCGGGACTTGCCAATTCCTTGGAAGGAGGCTCATTTCATGGAACAGCAAGAAACAAAATTGTGTTGCAATTTCAACGGCCGAGTCAGAATATATTTCTGTCGGCAGTTGTTGTGCATAATTATTATGGATAAAGAACCAATGTGAAGACTACAATATGAAGTTCAAGAACATTCCAATATTTTGCGACTCCTCCAGTATAATTGCAATAGCCAACAACCCAGTCACTCATAGCCGGACAAAGCACATTGAGTTGTGGTACCACTTCATCCGGGAGCATGTGGAGCATGGAGATATCAATCTCCAATATGTTCCAACTGACAGGCAGGTTGCAGACATTTTCACGAAGCCACTGGATGAGGCCAAGTTTTCGTTTTTCAAAATATAACTTGGCATGCTCAACAAAGAAGAATGAAGAAAAAGGTCACAAGCAAAGTTCAAGATCGGGTTACACTTCTCAAAAATTAGAAATTTCTTAGTTTGTACTTCATTTCTCGAGACGAATTGTTATTACTCGAGTACTCAGATATCTACTCGAGAACCACAGTCCGAGAAATATTACTCGAATACTTATTTTATTCACGAGGACTTCAAATTTCTTCTCGAGAAAGGACATCTCTACTCGAGAACAACATTTCTTCTACTCGAGAACAACATTTCTTCTACTCAAGAACAACATTTCTTCTACTCAAGAACAACATTTATTCTACTCGAGAACAGGTTTTCTTCTTCTCGAGAATATATAGATCTCTTCTCGAGAAATGATATTTCTCTCGAGAAATCAGATGTCAAGTTTCTCTCCAAGTTCGAATTTATTATATTGGCACTCAGGCACCTCCTACCGCCTTATTTTAGGTATGTGAGTACTATTATTTCCTTAATCATCATAATTTAAGAGTTATATAAATAGATTTAGTCCGAAAAAAGCCCCAATTCCTGAATCTCAAAACTTTTCTCGAGAACAAGAAACCTTTTGTCTTCCCTGTTGTCATCGTTCTCCTACTGCCGTTTCACTTTCCTTTTCTCTCAGAAGGCAAGACATCTGCTCATCTATCCTGATCGATGGCTCCTCAGTCGAAAGTTGGTATTGGCAGTGAGTTAGTTTCCATAGGGATTGTTGAACTCTATCATGATTTCCACAATGTTTTGTTGCTATTAGAAGCCGCCGGACTATCTTTCTTTTTGGAACATCCGTGCAAGATTCTACTTCCTGAAGTCGAGGAATTTTTCCAGAATGCCAAAATTAAGAGAAATGGGAGGATTCTCAAGAGCAAAGTTCACGGACTCAAGATCAAGCTATCCAGCCCAATCATCTCCAAGCTTTTTCGGCTTCCTATCATCGAGGAGGAAGATTACATAATTGAGGAAGACTATGATTACGCTTGTGGATTCCATGGTGTCTCCATTGTTGTGAGGAATATTCGCCACCCTAATCTCAATGCAGAGATCAAATTGATTGTCGACATTCTCGGAAAAGTTCTGTTATGCCGCACCAATTCGATTAGCTACATCACAAATGACTTCTTTGACATGATGACAGCTGTAATCTACAGGAAGAAATATCAATGGGGTATGATGATTTTTGACAAAATCAAAGACAATATCAAGGCACCAAATTTTGGCAGAATAGTTTCTCTTCTTCTTCATGAGCTCAATCCATAGATTTTTTTTCTTTTCTAAAGGTATTTATTTTCATCATATGAAGAAAGTCTCCATCTCTTCCATTCAAAGATGGGAACTCAACATTCAGAAATCTGCTCAAGCTGCCAAAGCCCATGATCTTGAAGTAGATGAGGATAGGACTCCATCTTCCCCTTTACATCAAGAAGTTGGCACATCTGGTGAAGTTGCTGAGGGGGAGCATGCTCCTATAATCCCAGAGTTAAGTCAGTCTGCTCTTCCTTCAGATGTTGCTCCACCTGCTGATATTACTACAGTTCTAGAAGATGATTCAGCCCCATCTGCTGCTGCCATAGACACCTCTCTTTCAGATGATAATTCAGGA
This sequence comes from Platanthera guangdongensis, assembly GCA_039583875.1. Taxonomy (NCBI): domain Eukaryota; kingdom Viridiplantae; phylum Streptophyta; class Magnoliopsida; order Asparagales; family Orchidaceae; genus Platanthera; species Platanthera guangdongensis. The sequence continues at coordinate 170,560,943 of CM077162.1, forward strand.
TTTATTCCTAAAGACATGGCTGATTTAGAAATCCTGACTGATACTCAGGTAAATGAACAAATTTAGTCTACAACTACAGATATTGACAAGATGATAGAAGAGCTCACATCTAAAGAATCTCTATCCCCTCTACCAAAAGTAGACCATCCTTCTCAGCAAGATAATTCCTATCAACTAGAACCATCCCATCCAGAAACTTCTCCTGAACCAGAACATTCTCAACCCCAATCTCCTATTGAGGATGTACAAAACGAAGAAATAATTCTTATTTCTGATAATAAAGAAGTATCTCCTGAAGAAGTTTAACCATGCCTCAGAAGCCTAGACTTATCCCTCCCTACTATTATGGGTGAGGAAGGATATGTTATGATTCATACCACCAGAGGCCAAAGCTCAGTAAGAATTGAAGAAATAGCTCCATGGACTACTCCTATACTACCTCCTCCACCTCCTCTAGCTAAAGCAAATACTGTAGATACCCTCCTGGGTAAGATTAAGTTTATGCTAGCCCAGCAAAGAACGTACTTTGATGACTCCCTTAAAGTTATCACTGACAGGATGACTACTCTAGAAAAAGAGATGAGTAGAGGATTTACTGAAATACAGCATAATATTGATTCTCTCAAACACCTGTTCCAAATAGGTGGGAAAGTCTTAGACCATACAATCACTAGTATTGGTCATGTCATAGACCAATCTGTTACTCTTGCATATAATCAAATTCAATTGGAAAAGAATGCAGAAGGTCACAACTTCAAGACTTGTGAAGAATTTGGAAAGTTCAAAGTGGATGCTATCAGTTCCCTATCCATAGAAGTCAGAAAGGGGGAGAAATTGGTAAAGGAATATCTAGAAAAATCTGAAAGTACCATGAAAAATCTTTGGGAAGTAAAATTGAAAGAGATGAATTCAACTGTACATGACCATATTCATGAAATAAAACTTCACACATATGATACAGCAGTTTGGATGCACAACTAATTTTTCTTTAATTTCAAGTAGATCCAAATGCTCCTCCTCCTCATCTCAATTTTGTTGCACAGCAACCTTCTGGTCCAATTCCCTCATTTTCTCCAAGACCTGAAGACTTTATAGAACCTCATGCTGAATATTCTCAAATCTGGTCAGAACAGGATATGCCTCAAATTCCTGCTCCAGAAATTCGAGCTTAGAAGAAAAGGAAATATCGTGACGGCGCTTCTGCCAGCCGGTCCAATCCTAATCCAGAAGATGAAAGGAGAAAAGCTCAAGAATTTGCTGAAGTGTGGAGCCCAACCTCCAAATCCCTAATTCTTGAAACTCTTAAACTTGTTGTTGACTTCAATGAAGACAGAATTGATCATTATAGCTCCTATGAATGGGACTTATATGAGAAATCTCTTAACAAAAGGACACTTTATGATAGAGAATATGGAAAGAACAATCCCAAGGCTCCTCCCAAACCTGCCAAATACTTTCCTAATCCATACAGTTATCTAAAGAGACAACAAGAGAAGAAAGAGAGGCAGCAACAATAGTAGAGCTAGTAGAAATTGAGGATGATCATAAATTTCACTTTTGAGATTTTGTGGAAATGGATTTTTCCTGGACAATATCTATAAATATAAATCCTTTAATTGTGATGACCTGATTTCTTTTTATAATAGCATTCCTCATTATTACTCTATTTGTTATTTACTTTATTTGTTTATCTTGATGTAATTCACCTTAGTATAGAGAGTTCTGACTTCTACAAATATGGGGAGATTGTTGGGTATCGTATCCACATTAACCCAGATTTGTATAAAGTCACCCTTGAACTAAGATGAATTAAGTTTGTATTTGATGTCTTTTCTAGTTGAGTGCTTGCAGGTTATAATTGCCAAGTGTGGACCAATGTCAGTCCACAATGAGTCACCAAACACGGGACCATACAGTGTAATATCTCATTGTGTGATCCATGGTGTTGACTCATGTGTAGCCTCTCTATTGGTACACACTTCTTTTTCAAGTGTTAAAGACATGAAAGAAACTCTGGGTTGTTGTTCTCCAAGAAGAAGAATTAAAAATTTTGTTAAGAAATTTTTCTAAGTAGAGTTGACCTTAGTACTCGAGTAAGCTTAGTCATGTATTCGAGTAGCAGAAACTATTCTCGAGAAATCCTAGTGAAGTTCTCGAGAAAGCCTTATGGTACTCGAGTAGATCTTGACTCCTTCTCAAGTAAACTCAAAATTTAAGTCAATTTTTTTCCAAGTCTTTTTCTCGAGAAGGCCAGAATTATTTCTCGAGAAGGCCAGAATTATTTCTCGAAAGGCCAGAAGTGTTTCTCGAGAAGGCCAGAATCATTTCTCGAGAACCAGAAGTTATTTAGCGAGTAACAAATATATTTTCTCGAGATGCATTTTTCTTCTTGAGAAATAGAAGAACTTTTCTCGAGTAACAAGTCTATTATTTATCGAGATACCAGAATTCCACCTCTACATTTTTCTAAGTATTTTTCTCGAGAACTTTATACCTCTTCTCGAGAAACAGAAATTTCTTCTCGAGAATACTTAACTCGGTCGAGAATGGAGTTCAGATTTCTGAAATTTCCTAAGTTTTGACGGATTCGATTTCAAATCTCATTAAGGTTTAATTGGTCCACATGGCTATCATTTAATTTGTTTATGACCGTTAGGAAAGTCCTATAAAAGGTCTTATCATAATTGAATAGCCCTAACAAGAAGATTTCCCAAGTTTCTGAATCGTTCTTAAGTTTCTAAATCGAGAAGCATCGTCGCCGCCGCTCTGTCTTCATCGCCAATCTTCTCTCTCGATCCAAAAGATTTGGAACAAGAAGTTTCAACAGATCAAGATCTTCAACATCGATAGATCTATTCCTTGATCGTGCTTAATCTAAAGTTCTCAGATCCAAGATTTCTCCGATTTCTTCCTCAACTTTTCTGATAAGGGCTGTACAATTTTTCAAGAAGGAAGAAGCCGAGTTCAACCAGATCTGTGAAGATAAGACATTGTATTTCTGATTGTAAATTCATTTTATTGTTGTATGAGTTTTACTCTGAGTTGTAGGAGATATTCTCTGAGTTGTTGTAGGAGTGGTTTTTGCTCCGAGTTGTAGGAACTTTGTTCCGAGTTGTAGGATTGTTATCAATCTGAGTGGATAGTGGAGTAGTCGAGTCTAGTGCATTGTTACATCAGTAAGGTGGAAAGTGGATGTACCCAAGGTTGGGCAACCACTATAATTCTTGGTGTCGTCTGTGTATGCTTATTTATTTTCTGTGCACCGCTCATACAAATTTTTATTCCACAAAAAGATGCAGAACTCACCAATTCACCCACTCTAAGTGATTTAGGTAGACAACTTAGACATTTTCAGTTATGACCCTAGGGCTGAGTCTGGTTGATGCTCAACATCCGTCGTCAGGCTCCCACCTAGCTGATTGGGCCGGCGAAAGCACCCGGTGGTTGATCAAAGGAAAGTAGGACCCTCGTTCCGGGGCTGTCCAGAGTTGCTTCGGCTGTCAGGATTTCACATAGCTGGGAAGGCAGGGGTCCTCGGTGGACAAAGTTTTCAAGACAAGTCCTCAACTATCGTCATCAATAGAACAGATTCGAAGGCTAAGGTTTTCTTTGAAGAAAGGATAAGATCTCGGGAAGATCTCGGCAAGTAAGGGGATCTCGCCAGCCTGAGGGAAAGTTAGGGCAAATGTCAAGGGCTCACTCTCGCAAGACCAAGAACTTGCACGCGCATGAGCTAAAAGGGCGAGAACGGTACGAAGTCTAATCCTAAGCAAAAAGTCGGTCTAAGGAGTCATGAGATGTTTCGGCCCTGAGCTAAGCGAGAGGATAAATCAAATGCATTTCAAAGTACTGCATTACTTGGCATCACGAAGAGTAAAAAGAAGAGGTTAGAATTTTTTATAACAATGTATTTCATTTATCGAAATATTTTTACATTGTCAAAAAGGGGGGCAAGGCCCGAAAGAAAGAGTACAAGCGAGAGCAAAATAAAAACGGGGAGAGGATGAGAGCCTCAAGGCGACGAGACCGAGTACTTGATCTCACTAGAATCCTCATCCCCACTCAGCATGGGCTCGGGAACAGGCTGGAAGAGTTCCGACATCAATATCTCTGTCGTCACCTTATTGCCATCGTTGTTGAGGAATCCGGCCTATTGCATCATCTGGAGCACGTACATAGCTCCACTGATGGCATGTTCCCGCATTACCGGGTCGATTTCGTGTTGAGTATGCAGTAGGGCCTCCTTCTTCGTGCCCGAGGGAGGAGGAATCAGCGAATAAATCCACTGCTGATTTTGAGCCCTTATCCGCATATTCTCATCCTCTAGATGGGCGATACACCCGTACTTCGCGGAAACGGTCACGGCATCCTGCAAAATGACCAAGGATCGGTGTAAGAGCAAAAGTTTGGCGAATATACAAGGAATAGTTTACCACTCCCGCCTCTAGCAGGGTGAGATCCTTCTTTGAGGTCGCGATCTCCTCCTTCTGCTTTTTCACCTCCGAGCTAAGAGAGGATCGCGCGGTGCTGTCATCCTCCATTTGACGCACAAGGTGGATATTGCAGCGCACTGACATATGCACGAGCTCGAGGATGCAAAATTGGGCCCGCGAGCTCGCATAGGCGAGTGACTTCATTAGCACCCTGTTGTAGTAGGCGGTGTTGTCCCTCCCATACATGTCGAAGGACAGCGCATAGGTCTGTCCTGAGACAGTATCACCCTCTTGCCAAGAGGGGAGCATGGTGGAAATAGAGGCCCTATTAGCACTTCGATCCCACACCAACAGGGGCTGTCGTTCAGCACATCTTCGCACAGGCCAAAGTTCATATGTTCCCTGGGTTCCGGCTTCTCCTGTGCCGAGGTCCCGCCGGCGTCTCCCACCCTCTTCACCACACCGCCGATGCTGATTTTAGGAGACTCTACAATGATCTTCTTGCCCTTGCCGAGATCATCAGCGGCTGGCTTCTCGACATTTGTGGGCTTCTCGGCGGCTTTTGGCTTCTCGACGGCTTCTGGTCTCTCGGTAACTGTTGGTTTCCCGGATGTTAGATTCTTGGAAGGAGACGGAGATGCCAGTACTACAAGCTTCTACTTTTTGCCGCTAGATCCTGACAATGGATTGAAAGAGCTCCTGCAGGCCGTAGCGGCAGCCTCACGCGCCAGCTCAAGTGAGGGTACGGCGCTTTCGGCAAATGGAGGATTAAGGGGAAGATCTCGCACCCCTGCATGATCATTATAAGTGAGAAAATTTTCCAAAGTTGATGCCCATGAAGTGCCGATTGCATTCCTTACCCTCCCCAACGAGAACTAGCAGAAGCGTGTCAACGTTCCTCCTTAGGAAGATGGCGTCAAAATCCTTCCCGGGAAGAAATTGGTGGAGGTTGGACTCGTGGCCGCCGAGACTGGGGGGATGATAAGTAGACTCTTCTTGCTGGATCGGCGAGAGGGGAAGGTTGGCAAAATCCCCAGAGACAAAAATGAATTTCTTCACCCAGTTGTGGTTTTTGTTGGGGAGACCTCTCACCTTAAGATTGTTGCTAGAGAAGAATGCAATCCCGTCCTTCTTGGGGCGAAAGTTAAACAAATTGCGGAAGACCGGGAGGCTGAACTCCATTCGCTCTGACCGCATATAGCAAGCGAATGTAACCAACAGGGCTATAGAGTTGGGGTTCAGCTGTGCGGGAACTACGCCGAACTAAGGAAGAGCTTGACAGACCTCGGGCCATAGCGCGAGGCAAAGTCCTCCTTCAAAGTGCTCGGCGGGGATGGCGAGTTCGACAGGCGAGAAGTGGTTGATGGCTTCATTGGCTTATGGATGTCAAGCGGTGAAACCCGGCGTGATGTAAAGGTTGACTATGGAATGGTATTCTTCTATGGACATGTTGCAGTTGACGAAAGGGTAGTCGACAAATGCCGTCGTGCACTTCTTCATGTCATCCCCTTCTCCTGACATCTCGCCTAGAAGAGTAACAAAAAGCAAGGCGCGAGTGCGAAAATAACGAAAAGCGGCGAATAAGAGCTATTGAAGACAATGATTAATATTGTAGGTGTACGAGCTATTTATAGAAAACATTTGGGCGGGAAATGACCCTAACATGAAAAAAGTGTGGATAACACATCCTTAGATATCGCCCCAGGTTCGGCTTTGGCCTTAGGCGAGATCCCGCACCGTCTCACTCGTGTCGCGGTTTCAAGCAGGAGGAACAACAAAAAAAAGCATCCGCAATTACAAAATATATGCATATATGCGACGAGACAGGTAAAGAAAGCGAGATCAAACGGCATACAACCACAACGAATTGTCGACATTCGGCATAATAACCAATAGTCATTATTATAGAATTGATAAAATAATAGCAGGAGTGGGAGGCGAGTGCCGCTAGGCCCACCAGGGGGGCGTCTTCACCATCCCCGGCCTCCCCTTCCCTCTCTCGGCGTGGCGCGTGCATAGTGAATAGAGCGAATCTTTTGGAGTTCTCGCTGCATGAGATAGAGCTGATCTTCGACCCTTGCAATGTAAAGGTCGGGAGATTCTATCTCGCCACCGACCTCTCCTAACATATTAGCAACTAGTTGTGTATAGCTATTCTCCAGACTATAAAGCCGCTCCTCAGCAGATTCCTGTTTCTCCCGCACCTGATTGGCAATCCCACACAGCACCAGCGATTGTTTCTGTACTATCTCGGCCACCTACTGCTTCATCCCAACAGTGTCCTCTGGATTGCCTAAGTAATCGACAATTGAATCTGGAGAAGGAAGGGGCGAGATCTCCCCGTCATCAATATCAACATCGGTGGAGATCTCGCGAAAACCTCCGATAAAAGGTGTTACATATGCTTAACTCTCCCATCGCTGGTGAGAAAAGTAAGGCGTTACCTAATCTGGCACCAGCGTCCTTATCAGAAGGATGGCGAGAAGTGTCAGGCCTCCCCTCAAAGGGGGTGTCGAAGGATATATTTTTCTTCCCTAGGCCTGGTGGGAAGATGGATGGCTCAGCGAAAAGTTTGGGGGTAGCATCTGCCAGGGAAGGACCATAGGCTATATCTGCAGGCATCCCGCGAACGGGGGATCTCGACGCCAGATTTCCCGTCTCCAATGTTCCAAAAGCTAGAGCTGCAAAGAAAAAACAGTTAAGCCAGGGGATAAAAAGCTAACAGTTAGAAGAAGGGTTACATTTCTCCTGCACGGGAACATCGAGCCAGAGAGGGGGGTGATCTCGTAGGATACCTGGCAGTGACCATTCCCCAGGAAGTCCGGTTTAGCACTCGCCTCCTTGACTTCCTTCTCCACCGCTGGGATCTGCAAATGGATACGACGAATCAACATTCTATCTCGGCAACAAAAAAGAGATGAGCAGTACTAAGCGAATGTAAATACCAAGTATGTCTTGGGTGGGGAAAGATTTTGAGGGGTCGACTCATCCTTGTCTAGGTCGCACCGGACCGCTTTTGCTCTCTTCATCTTCGGGGATGACCTGGGTGCTCTCCGAGAAAGCCAGGGGGCGAGTGAGCCCATCAAGACTTTGTTTTTATCTTGGACAGCGTGGAGACGGGCTAGAGCTTCCTTGGAAAGCGACATCGCAATTGGAGGCGAGAATGGCGACAGAGAGTTAGGGCAGTGATCATTTGCCACTATCCGGATATTTATATAGCCATGGCGGGTCCCACAGAAGATTCTCTTCCAGATCATCATCCACTCATCCAATATGTGGGGTTGGATGATTCTTTCCGAGCTTTACTGAAGCTCGCGAAGAGCGGGGATTGTGTACAACCCCACATTCGATGAGTGGACCCCCATCAGCACTCGCCCAGTAGGGCAGTTTGGCTTGCACTCATCCAAAGCCAGAAGAAGGGCATTCGCGCACCCCAGGAGGGTTGGTTTAACCATTCAACGAGTACAATCTTCCTCTAACACTCTCCTAAGGATCTTGCGCCTCAGCACGCGCACAAGACTAGTTCTCGCCAAGCCGGGCGAGTGGGCGCCTAGTCAAGCACTCGCCCCTCAAAAGTGCTTCAAGGTGGAGAATGCGTCATGCTCCCAGCATTCGCCCGTTCCGTCGAGTTGTGCTCTCGCAGATCATTCGTCCAGTAAGGTCCAGAGGCAAAATTACCTAGATGCCCTTGCTGGGGGTGCAAATAGCTTACTAGAACAGCAGAGTTACGATGTTGGCAGACCAATTTGGACTGCGTATAGCCGTTTAGAATAGTGGAGATTTGTTATTGGCAGGCCATTTTCAAAAATCTATAAATAGCCCCAAGGGGGTACCTTAGAAGGCATTTTTATTTGTGCCCCGTTCTTCTAGCGCTTTCTGAGGTAGGCTTAGCTCGGCTTTTGGCTAAGGAGGGGAAGCGCTCTAAGATCTTTTGGGTGTATGGTCGGACCTCTACGCCGAGCCCTTGGTTCTGTTCCTTATTCTCTTCACTCAGTCATTTGGCTCGCGAGAGAGAAGTAGGTGTGTGATCACCCCTTTCCCTAAGGGTGAACTACACAAGAGATCGAGTTCTCGGTTTCAATAACCAAGGCTTCTATAATATCAGAGTACATCATGTCAAGAAGGCTATAAAATGAGTCTCTTAAAACTCAAATCAGTAACTGACGGCAGCGATGGTATCGTCACATCAGGCCCTGGCATCCTGGCCTGGCTGGCCTCTTACATAACCTGTTGCTGCTCTATCTGCGGGGTTTACTCCTAAAAAGGATGACATAGCAAATGTTAGTCATAAATACTAAGTGGCTATCACATCCGCTCGTCGGCGACTCTAAGGCACCGGGCGGAGAAAAGAAAAAGGGTACAATATATATATGTAAGCACTAGTACAAAATAAGTGGCAAGGTGTTAAACTATATCAGAGTAATCATCAATATATCAGAAATAACCACAATAATTTATACTAGCAGTTCTACTATCAACAGTAGTGTACAAGTCTGAATAAACAACATGAAGTAACTTAACTTATATGAATGTTCATACAAACATATAAGTTAAGGATCTGCTTAACATAAAAGTAACTTATCATATAAGAGTGCTCATACAAACCTATATTGAAAGTGCAGCTAGATCTGATATACTCTATAGGGGGGTGAATAGAGTATATGGTGATTTTAAAACTTTTACAACTGCTGTTGTATTTTAGGTGTGTGTGTGCAGGGAAGCAAATACAATAAACCAAGATGCAGCAATTATCTAATCACAGCACATTCACAGAGCAAGGCCAGAAAACAAAAAGAAAAGAATGCAACCAGACGACACAAGAATTTTATAGTGGTTCCCCAAATCTGGGTAGTCCACTCTTCTACCACCCTGGTAGGAATCCACTGCAGGAAGGGGTTGATCAGGTGTCCTGGCACCAATGGGGTTTTGATCAGGTTCCCAAAAACCAAACCCTCAAGTCTTTTGGAGGGAGACTTGCAACCAGAATAATTTTGAAGGGAATTAAAACCATGTACAGAGGTGGAGTGAGAGGGTGATGAGGTCTTCTCTTTCTCAAGTCAAGTGAGAAGACTTGTGGATTGTTGTTTAGCAGCTTTGCTCCCCCTGAGATGTAGAATGAATCAGGAAGAATGTTGGAGCACTGCTTCAGGGTGATTGGTCTTCAAAGACCTAGAATTCCAGGTCCAGAGAAAGTCTTCAGGAACTTCTTGTAACTGATATAAATGTATTGTTTTTGAAGTTATCCTCAGTAAAAGCAGATGAAGAAGACTCTTGATATTGATGTAGTGTTCTTCTTCTTCTTCTTGATTAGTTTCTCTCTGGGCCAAGAATGAATTCCTTTTTCTTGTGTTGTCTGAATCATTGTCTATCTTTTTCTTGTTGTTGTGTATCTCTGTATTACTTACTGTTTCTGTATATGTCTATGTCTCATAAGAACACATTCGAATTTTTGAATATCGAGCAGTAATGGCAGACGGCCTGGAAAGGAGGTAGCAATTAAATATTTCCCCAACTGTTTCCATGGGAAAATGGTATGTAATAATCCAAGATTAACTGCGCATTCTAACGGTAGTATACTGTGAAGAACTGCCATTAAATGTTCAGGTATCAGCGCCATGGAATGAGACGGGAACGGAAGAAGACCTAGTCTGGAATCGTCGACCGAAGAACATAATTCGTCGAGCTGAGCCTGAGTTCGTCGAGCTAAGCTGAGTTCGTCGAGCTGAGCCTGAGTTCGTCGAGCTGAGCCTGAGTTCGTCGAGCTGAGCCTGAGTTCGTCGAGCTAAGCTGAGTTCGTCGAGCTGACAGTCTTCATTCGTTGAACAGACAATCTTCAATATCAGACAAACATTATTCGTTGAGCAGAGAACCAAATTCGTCGAGCTGAGAATAAAATTCGTTGAACTGAGAAAAGTTCTGGACTTGGACGAAATACTCTGCATCTGCTAAAATGCTGTGTCGACACAAATTGTTGTCGACAGATTGATCTTGGTGTCGACACAAATCCTCTGGTGTCGACATAAGCTGGTGTCGACTGAAATCCTGGTGCCGACACAAATCGTCTGGTGTCGACACGAACCCTAAGTGTCGACACAGATTCTCTGAGTACAAAAATCGTCGAGTAGAGATTAGCATTCGTCGACCTGAGAAGCTGTGAACTTGAGGGCCAAGTTCGTCGAGCTCAGAATATAATTCGTCGACCGAAGCACGAAGCTGGACTTAGAGAAATTCTGAAGTAGTCCTGAGAATGCTTGAAGTAGAATCCGGTGTTCGTCGAGCAAATAACATAGTTCGTCGATCTCAGCACTACAAATTGTCTCACGATCGTCGAGCGCAGAACTCCCTTCGTCGAGCTGAGTTCGACGAACGTCGAACTCATTTCACTTAGTCTGAAAAACTGATAGATCTGGAGTTCCTGATGGTCTTGAAGAAGGATGGTCCATCTGAAGTTGAGAAAGAGGACTGTCCTAGACTCTAAGACAAAAACTTGACCCAGACTATACATGATGGGTCACATCCTAAGTCTGTGAACCTAGCCCAAATCAACTAGGGATCCAACAATCTCCCCCTATTTGGGTGATGTCACTAACAGAGACTCCAAGCAAAGAACAAACAGAAAAACAAAGCAAAATTAAGAGATATATCTGGCAGAGAATTTACAACACATGCAACAGATATATATATATACATACTGGCTTTGTCTTAATGCAAGATACAGTCTGAAATAGAAGCAGAAATGAAATAACCACAAAATTGCTTCTCTGTCTTCTTCTGTTTTAGCTTGTCTTCTGGTTCTTTATCTCCTGACTTCTTGAAAATGATTTCCCTATTGGGATCTGAAGCTTGAGCATTGGTCATAGTCATGTCAGCTGCCCTATAATGTTCAGTGAAGTGGCTCTGGGGACAACTGCTTCTGGGTGAAGATGCATGTACTCATCAACATTGAGTAGCTTGTTTGCTTTCCCAAATCTCTTTAGCTCATCTCTCCTGTACTGAGACATAGTAGTTAAGCCTGTTGTGTCCTTGCCTTCAGCTTTAGCTTTGTTGATTAGAGATAAGCCAATGATCTCGTGGAACCTTGCCATTCTGGCTGTGTTGGCTGTTTCTGGATCTTCAGGAGGAGAATAGGGCCTTTCAGCTTCATGTTCCTTATGTTCCTGGTGCTGCTGCTGCTGCTGTTGAGGGTGTTGTCTGCCTGAAGATGGTGACCTTGGCTGACTGCCACCAGAGGATCTCCCTGTTTGTCTCTAATAAGTTTGAATAGGAGCAGATCTCTGAGAGCCAGAGCCAGAGGCACCTGCTGCTGGAGGAGGAGGAGGAGGATCCTTTCTGTATCTATGAACTGGGGGAGGAGAGTATCTCCTACTCCTCTTCCTCTCTTTTTGCTGGTTCTTTGATAGCCACATCCATGCAGGAATCCCTTTGTAAGGAGCAACATTGTGCAGAATATAGTATGGAGTGTCTGCAGTGGGATTAGGCTTGGGAGCAGGAGGAGGAGGAGCCTTCCTTTTCTTAGAGAGCAACTTCTTTTTTCTTTTTAGCAGCCTCCTCATCTGATTCATCATCATCATCATCATCAGAATCTGAACTCTGAGGGTTGTCATACAGAGCATTCAACTTCCTCAGAGTGGCATCAGGAATGATAAGAGGTTTTTCTTGAGGGGGGATAGAAGGTTCAGAGGGTGAGGGTTCAACAGCAGTAGAGACAGAGCTTGCAGCTGCTGCCTTGTTCTCTTCTTCAATGTCTGCCAGAATGAGCTCATCCAGATCAGGCATGGGAGAGTCATCCATGACAAAATCTAGGACAGAGCAGATTGCTGGAATAGTCACAGGAATTGGAGCAGTAGTAGGAGCAGCAAAGGTGTCACAAAGTTGCTTGGCAACTGCTGGACTAGCTGGAGAGGTATACTGGACAATAGCCAAATATGGCTTAGCAACCTCTACTGAAGGAATAGCCAAATGTGGCCTAGCAACCTCTACTGAAGGAAGCTTCATATATACAGGATCAAAGATATGAAGTATCTCAGATAAATTAACTGTGGGATTTATAAGGAAATCACCAGCAGTTGTTATTGTATCTACTGACTCATCAAAGCTACTGTCAGTGTTCATGAATTGAATAAAATCAATTGTTGTATCTGTAACTGCAACTGCATTATCAAGCACTGAATCAACTGTATCTGTATTATCAAAAACTGTATCTATATCAACTGTATCTGCATTATCAACTGTATCAACTTCTGCAGCTGCTGCACCAGCTTCATCATGGAGCATCACCCCCTGTCTGGGTTCAGGAGAACCTGGAGCCAGGCCCCTGAATGAAGAGGGGGAAGCAGAGATGGCTGAGATTTGGGCAGATAAAGAATCAATGGAATTCACCAGATGTGTAATGGCCTCTGTGATGAGTGATTTAATAAGAGGAGTCAGAAGAGAGATGATGGAGGGAATGTTGGAGGAGTCCATAAGTGGAGAAAGAATAGTGGAGGGGAGAGAAGCAGAGGAGGAAGGAGGAATGTGTGGAGGGGATAATGGTGGGAGAACAGTATGTGTGATTCAGTGGGTATTGTGTAGGATGGAATAGTGGAGAGTGTGGGGGAAGAGGGGATTGAGGAGGTGAGGGAATATGTGTTTCAGTGGGGGAAACTGGAGGTGTAGGGATATGTGCAAGATCAAGCGGTGGAGATTGATGTTGAGGTGGAGTCAATTGAGGTGCAGGAGGAGTGGGAAGAGATTGGGAGGTGGAATGGCCTCTTCAGTATCAGGGTGGGGAGTGACCTTGACGCGTCCTGGTGCTCTCAGAAGCATTGATGGAGGAGGAGGAACCCTTGGAGGGTTTGGTGATTGTCCTCTCCCATCGGCCAAACAGGCGCAGGTGAGGCGCTTGCTGGCATTGATGAATGTGAGGTCGGGGAGACCAAACATTAACTGGCCTTTTCCTGGAGGAAAATCCCCGGATTCTGCCGTAGCAGACTTCCTTTTGCTTGTTTTCTTCTTGATTAGGTCAAGAAAACCATACCCCAGTCGACTGACGCTTGTTGAGCACTGCGCACATGATCAGGAATTGATGGGAGAGTGATATAGTCATGTGCCGAGTGCTTGCCCATCAGAATTTCCCTATAATGTCGGCCAAAAATTGATAGATAGCGGCTGACAGTTGCTTCTTCAGAAGCTTATTAGGGTTACTGCAGGAGAAACCCATTACTTTCAACATATCAGAATATTCCTCAGCGTCCATTTCAAGTTGTCTTACCCATGATCAGTCCCAAAATTTCAGAGAGTACTGCTGGGGACAGGGAAACGGCAGTGTTTCCAATATGTCCTGTCAGATTTCGTCTTCAGAAACTGTGGCAGTGTACACCCATTCTCTTATCTTGGTGAGTGTAGCTTGATGCTGCATGTCATGAAATCCTTGAGATGCAATTCTTCAAGTAATTTTAGGATATAAAAGAAAAATTGGATCTGAATGTTGGAGGACTCAAAGTCCATGGAGAATGCTGCATCAAACTTCATCGCCGCAAGTGCTCCTGGAGGAATCGTCATTGATGACCTGCAAAGAAAATCACAGAGAAAACGGCGATCAAGAGCAAAGGAACTGAAAGCGTGGGACGGAGGTCGAAGAAAACCTAGATATAAGATTTTCAGAATATGAATCGACAAGCTCCGTTCCACGAAAAGAGACAGATCTTCGAACTGAGATCGACGAAATAAGTTAGAGGTGAGTAGTTCGTCAAACTCATTTAGAAGAAATGAAAACAGTTCGTTGAACTCCGTTCGACGAAATGGTTTCTGAAGCAAGGTTCGTCGATCTCCGGTCGACGAAAATTGTTTCCACACAGAGAATTCGTCAATCTCCGTTCGACGAGAATCTCTCAAACCTTCCCTAATTCGTCGAACTCCGTTCGACAAACTCTGGAAAATTTGTCGAATACAGACAGAAATTACTTTAACTCTTCTCCATCAATCATTCTCAGTTGATTTATAAAGAACAGATGTGTTTTCTCATCCAAAGGCTTGGTGAAGATATCCGCTCTCTGTAGATCAGTAGGAATGTGGATCAAGTTAATTTTCTTTTTGTCTACATTATCTCTAATTAAATGATGTCTTATTTCAATATGTTTAGTCCTAGAATGATGAACTGGATTCTGAGCTATAGCAATAGCACTTGTATTATCACAAAATAAGGTTGAATTATTTAAGTTGATACCATAATCTAGGAGTTGGTTTTGTAGCCATAGCATCTGTGAACAGCAGCTTCCAGCAGCCATATACTCCGCCTCAGCAGTTGATGTAGACACAGATGTCTTCTTTTTGCAAAACCAAGAGACAAGTCACATACCCAGGAACTGGCAAGTTCCAGAGGTACTTTTCCTGTCCACTCTACATCCAGCATAGTCAGCATCTGAGTATCCAGTTAACTCAAATTCTGACTCTGCAGGATACCAGAGTCCTAAACTAGGACAACTCTTTATATATCTCAAAATCCTTTTTAGAAAAATAAGATGAGATTCTTTAGGATTCACTTGGAATCTAGCACAAAGGCATGTGGCAAACATTATGTCAGGCCTGCTTGCTGTTAAGTATAATAGGGATCCAACAATTGCCCTATAATGTTTCTGATCTACAGGTTTCCATGCTGCATCAGAATCCACAACAGCATTGGTAGTCATAGGTATTTTCATTCCTGAGGCATCACCCATCCAAACTTTTTAATAAGCTTTTTAGCATACTTAGATGGGAGAGGAAGATACCATCAGGGAGCTGCTTCACTTGGAGACCAAGGAAGTAGGAAAGCTCACCCATGCTACTCATCTCAAATTTGGAATGCATGAGGTCAGCAAACCTCTTGCACAAATTGGGATCAGTAGACCCAAAAATAATGTCATCCACATTTATTGTACCAATAATATTTGGTCCTTATGATGCCTAGTGAAAAGGGTTTTATCTATGGTTCCTCTTGTAAATTTATGCTCTAAAGAAAGCTAGCTAGGGTCTCATACCAAGCTCTTGGAGCTTGCTTTTAAACCATAGAGAGCTTTATGCAATTTATAAACATAACAGGGTTGAGTTAGAGAGATAAAACTTGGAGGTTGTTCTACGTAAACCTCTTCTTGAAGTACACCATTCAGAAAGGCACTCTTAACATCCATCTGGAATACTTTGAACTTTTTGTATGCTGCATAGGCTAGGAATATTCTAATGGCCTCCAACCTTGCAACAGGGGCAAAGGTTTGGTCATAGTCTATTCCTTCCTCTTGTCTATAGCCTTGGGCAACCAGTCTAGCCTTGTTCCTTACTATGTTCCTTGTGCATCCAATTTGTTCTTATAGACCCATTCGGTTCCAATAACTGGGTAGTTATGGGGTCTTGGAACCAAATCCCAAACTCTACATCTCTCAAATTGATTTAGTTTCTCTTGCATTGCAAGAATCCAGTGGGGATCTTACTCAGCTTCATGGATGGTGAGAGGTTCAATTTGAGAGAGAAAACAGGCATGCATCAAGTCTTGATTGAGCTGATGTCTTGTCTTTACACCAACTGAAATGTCTCCAATCACTTGAGATCTAGGGTGATCTCTAAGTGTGACAAGATCAGTTTGTGGAGTTGGTTGAGCAACAGCTTCTGTAAATGATTCCTCTTGAGGAATGGTACTAGCTGTTGATGCAAGTTCAGTTACTTCCTCTTGGACTTCTTCTTCACTATCTTCAGCAGCATGTGGAGTGGGATGAGTTGGAACCTCTTGGGTAAGGTTTAGTCCATCCATAGACTCACACATTGGTGAAACCTGCAAAAGACTATTGGTAGAAATGTCTTTCTCCTTATAAGACATGTTAGCTTCATCAAAAGACACATGGACAGATTCTTCAATTTTAAGGGATGATTTGTTGAACACCCTATAGGCCTTGCTTACTTGGAAATATCCTAGAAAAATCCCTTCTTCAGCCTTAGCCTCAAATTTTCTAATGTATCTTTTGTTATTAGTGTGGACGTAACATATGCAACCAAAAACTTTAAAGTAAGTGATTTTAGGTTTCTTTTCCTTAAGTAATTCATAGGGGGTCTTGTGTTTTAGTTTATGTATAAGACATCTGTTCAGGACATAGTTAGCTGTGTTTACAGCTTCTGCCCAAAAGAATAGAGGCATGTAAGCATCTGCTAACAATGTACCTGCAGCTTCAATGAGTATCCTATTTTTCCTTTCAGCAACCTCATTTTGTTGGGGAGTTCTAGGAGCTGAGAAGCACTGTCTGATACCTTCCTTCTCACAGAACTCATGCATAAGAAGAGACTCAAACTCTGTGTCATGATCACTTCTGATCAATGCAACATGAGTAGAGAACTCAATCTGTATGGTCCTGAGAAAATCTGTAAGAACTTTGAATGTATCTGACTTAGCTCTCAGGAAGGCTACCCAAACTGAATCTGGAGAAATCATCAACAATGACTAAGGTGTAAGACTTCCCTCCTAGGCTTTGTACTGCAATGGGTCCAAAAAGATCCACATGAAGTAGATACAATATCCTAGGTGAATCACTTTTATTAATGGATTTGAAACTAGTTTTAGTTTGCTTGCCTAGTTGACAAGCCCTGCATAGGCTTTCCTTCTTGTAGGGACCAGAAGGTAAACCTCTAACAAGGTTGTCTTTAGATAACCTAGATATGTTCTCTAAGGTTTACATGTCCTTGCCTTTGTGTCATAACTCATTTGATTAATATAGTGATATTGAGTAAATAAATATCAGTTGTGGCAGAAATGAAATCTACTAAATATATGTTTCCTTGTCTAAGTCCAATTAAAACAGTTTGGTTTTTATCTTTATAATAGAGCAAGAGGTAGAGTTGAAATGTACCTGATAACCTCCATCACATAATTGACTTATGGATATAAGGTTATGTTTAAGTCCTCTTACATATGTTACCTTTTGAAGGTCACTGCTCCAATGCTTTACTCTTTCATACCCTTCTGACTGGCCACTCTTTGAGTCTCCAAATATCACCTTTGTCCTAGCTTGGACTTATAGCTGGAGAGATTTGCTTTGTTGCCAGTCATGTGCTTGGATCAGCCACTGTCCAGGTACCAGGTCTGACTTAGCCTTGGATAGCTCTTCACATGTACCTGCATTAAAAAATAAAGCTCAATTGTTCTTGACCCAGGTTACCTTGGGTCCTTGGTTTGGCTGAAAAGTAAAACTAGAAATGACTGATACTGTGGGTTGAGACTTATACCCTAGAGGGTGATATCTCCTAGGTGGGATTATCCAATCAGCTACTGGATTAAATGTCTTGTTAGCTGTTTTAAAATTTCTATAGGAGAAATGATTTAAATTTGGTCATTCTGGGATCGACGAATTATTGTAAGTTCGTCGACCAGAGTTCGACGAATGGGGATGAGATCGTTGACCTCCACTCAGAGAATGACCATGGTCATTTTCTGCGTCCCACGTTCGTCGACCTCTGCTCGATGAACCATACACAGTTCGTTGATCGCAGTAGGACGAATAATTATTTCTGAAGTTTGTGTTCAGTGTTCGTCGATCGGGGTTCGACGATCTTGCAGGATTTCGTCGATCTAAGTTCGATGAATTCTGCTGAACTTGGTTTTTAACAGCTTTCTTCTGTTTTCTATTTCTATTGTCTAGGGGATTTAACTTGTTTTCTGACCTGGGTTTTTCAGTTAGTTTCTCTTTACCCTTAGCAGTGATAACTTTATGGGAGTAGAAAGTATATTCTTCTTTATTATGGGGGGTAAACTGGTGAAGCACCCAAGCCCAGCCTGCCATTTAATCTGGCATTTACTTGCTTGTGATATCCATCAGCTTGAGGCTTCTCCCATTGAGAGATTGCTCAAGTTGTTTTGCCTCACATAATTCAGATTTTAACTTGACTTGATATCTGTTCATTAGCTAGTGTCAATTGGTCAGTTAGTTTTCTATTTTTTGTGTGGACAGATTCAAGGTTTTCTAGTCTAGTCCTCAAGGTTTTTATTTCTTTTCTCTGATTTTATTAGATCCATGCACATAGTTTTAAATTCTACTTTAAATAAGTCAGAATTGAAATCAAAACTAGAAATCACCTGATCAGCCTTGAGCCCGAGGCACCTTCATCTTCAGAATCCTCTTCTGATCCACAGTTGCTTCTGGAGGCATCTATTGTCATTAGGCACACCTCCTTGGATCTGGCTTCTTCTTCTTCTTCACTGGAGCTAGAGGAGGATGTTTCCTCTTCTGTATCACTCCAGGACTCAGTAACAAATCCTTTGTCTTTCCTTTATAATTGTTGGAGGAGGGTTTGCTGCTTTGTTTTCTTCTGGAATCCTTGTCCTGCCCTTGTCCTTTTTCTGATTCTCTGGGCATTCTGAAATATAGTGCCCAGGCTTTCTTCATCCAAAACACACAACCTCCTTAGTTGGTGTCTTGTCATATTTTGGCTTATATCTATCCTGCCTGATGATTTTCTTCTAAAGTACTTTCTTGCCATTTGTAGAATCTTTTGGCAAAAAGACTTATTAACTCCTCATTGGATGTAGATGTTTCATTGTCTCAAAAACTTTGAGGGCAAGCTGTGCTCCTTCCTAACTGGGGTAGTTGCCTTCTGTTCTGCTGCCTCTCTTGATTTGACAAGCTGCTCATATGACTTCAGCTTGCCTAACAGAGATTCTGTTGAGATCTCATTGAGGCTTCTGGCTTCTTTGATGGCCAGATTCTGGAGTCCCATGAACTGGGGAAACGCATCAGTATCTTGTCATTCACCTCAATTAAGGTGATGTCCTTGTCAAGAGTCTTGAGTTCACTATGATTGAACTTAATCTATTGTACATCTCAGCCACAGATTCTGTCTCATTCTTTTGAAATTCTGAGAGAAATGAGACTGGATCTCCTATCCTTCTTTCATCAGCTGAGCCTGCTACCATTTGATTGAGAGAGTCCAAAGGGCCTTGGCTGAGGTGCACTCAGCCACCTCTGAAATATGTCATCTGACATTGTTTGGGCCAGAATATTCATAGCCTTTGCATCAGCCATCTTGGCTTTCTTATAGGCTTCAGTATTGTCTGGAGGTGGTACTGCACTCAGATTAGTTGATGTGCTGGCAAAAGTTGCAGGAGCTGGAGGAACACCTGTTAAAATGACAGAAAAAATATCCTCATCAATAGAGTTCATATATAATCTAATTCTTGCCTTCCAGGTGGCAAACTTATTAAGATTGCACACTGGAGGTCTGATGCTTGTATAATCCTTGTTTTGGGCCATGTCTGTGAGAAGGATAAGTCCAATAACAGAATAAAAACAAACAGATATAACTAAGGGATCTTTGGGTTCAGGTGTTAGCCTGTACAACCAATCAGGTATGGTAATTTAACCAACCTGGAAGATGTGGTATTATTAACCAACCTGGCTCTGATACCAATTGAAAGTGCAGCTAGATCTGATATACTCTAGATGGGGGGTGAATAGAGTATATGGTGATTTTAAAACTTTTACAACTGCTATTGTATTTTAGGTGTGTGTGCAGTGAAGCAAATACAATAAACCAAGATGCAGCAATTATCTAATCACAGCACATTCACAGAGCAAGGCCAGAAAACAAAAAAGAAAAGAAAGCAACCAGACGACACAAGAATTTTATAGTGGTTCCCCAAATCTGGGTAGTCCACTCTTCTACCACCCTGGTAGGAATCTACTACAGGAAGGGGTTGATCAGGTGTCCTGGCACCAATGGGGTTTTGATCAGGTTCCAAAAACCAAACCCTCAAGTCTTTTGGAGGAGACTTGCAACCAGATAATAAATTTGAAGGAATTAAAACCTGTACAAAGGTGGAGTGAGAGGGTGATGAGGTCTTCTCTTTCTCAAGTCAAGTGAGAAGACTTGTGGATTGTTGTTTAGCAGTTTTGCTCCCCCTAAGATGTAGAATGAATCAGGAAGAATGCTAGAGCACTGATTCAGGGTGATAGGTCTTCAAAGACCTAGAATTTCAGGTCCAGAGAAAGTCTTCAGGAACTTCTTGTAACTGATATGAATGTATTGTTTTTGAAGTTATCCTCAGTAAAAGCAGATGACGAAGACTCTTGATATTGATGTAGTGTTCTTCTTCTTCTTCTTCTTCTTCTTGATCAGTTTCTCTCTGGGCCAAGAATGAATTCCTTTTTCTTGTGTTGTCTGAATCACTGTCTATCTTTTTCTTGTTGTTGTGTATCTCTGTATTACTTACTATTTCTGTATATGTCTATGTCTCATAAGAACACATTCGAATTTTTGAATATCGATCAGTAATGGCAGACGGCCTGGAAAGGAGGTAGCAATTAATTATTTCCCCAACTGTTTCCATGGGAAAATGGTATGTAATAATCCAGGATTAACTGCGCATTCTAACGGTAGTATACTGTGAAGAACTGCCATTAAATGTTCAGGAATCAGCGACATGGAATGAGACGGGAACGGAAGAAGACCTAGTCTGGAATCATCGACCGAAGAACATAATTCGTCGAGCTGAGCCTGAGTTCGTCGAGCTAAGCTGAGTTCGTCGAGCTGAGCCTGAGTTCGTCGAGCTGAGCCTGAGTTCGTCGAGCTGAACCTGAGTTCGTCGAGCTGAACCTGAGTTCGTCGAGCTGACAATCTTCATTCGTTGAACAGACAATCTTCAATATCAGACAAACATTATTCGTTGAGCAGAGAACCAAATTCGTCGAGCTGATAATAAAATTCGTTGAACTGAGAAAAGTTCTGGACTTGGACGAAATACTCTGCATCTGCTGAAATGCTGTGTCGACACAAAATTATTGTCGACAGATTGATCTTGGTGTCGACACAAATCCTCTGGTGTCGACATAAGCTGGTGTCGACTGAAATCCTGGTGTCGACACAAATCGTCTGGTGTCGACACGAACCCTAAGTGTCGACACAGATTCTCTGAGTACAAAAATCGTCGAGTAGAGATTAGCATTCGTCGACCTGAGAAGCTGTGAACTTGAGGTCCAAGTTCGTCGAGCTCAGAATATAATTCATCGACCGAAGCACGAAGCTGGACTTAGAGAAATTCTGAAGTAGTCCTGAGAATGCTTGAAGTAGAATCCGGTGTTCGTCGAGCAAAGAACATAGTTCGTCGATCTCAGCACTACAAATTGTCTCACGATCGTCGAGCGCAGAACTCCCTTCATCGAGCTGAGTTCGACGAATGTCGAACTCATTTCACTTAGTCTGAAAAACTGATAGATCTGGAGTTCCTGATGGTCTTGAAGAAGGCTGGTCCATCTGAAGTTGAGAAAGAGGACTGTCCTAGACTCTAAGACAAAAACTTGACCCAAACTATACATGATGGGTCACATCCTAAGTCAGTGAACCTAGCCCAAATCAACTAGGGATCCAACATATATGATGAGTATTTTGTGTATATAATACAATGCAATGTTATGAATGTAATGTGATGACTCGCCCATGCTCACACACATGCAATTGTTATATCGACACAGACTTGGAGTTTTCACTTTTCGAGCAGGCAGCTAACCTCTCAGACATCATCCATTGTGGCTAGACGGTGATAGTGGAACGGACTTTCCACTACTAGGCGGGCATCCACACTACCAATCATAGGCCTCTGTACGCCTCAACGCTAAGAACACAACAACAGAGCTCACATGCGTACTACGGCTTAGAGGGGTCTTGGGTAGATGTGCACCAAGAACACAACCCAAACTGTCCTACCGGTGTGGCACGGAAAGGACCTCGGGAATGAGAACCGAGGATATAGCCAATTCGTCCACCTGACATTACAAGAGCCCCGGGAATGAGCACCAAGGACCAAGCCCAACTGCCCAAGGTCTATCTGTCAACTCTCGTCAGTGTGACGACTAGCGAGCCCGTAGACCTACCATATTATCCTTAACCCAGGATTATGATACTACGTGTCAACTCACACCGCGTGGAATTTCACATGGCCTTGCTATCAACAATCCAATGCTCAACAGCACCCAAGGGCTCCACACTAAGTCCCTACTTATTATTCATGTCTTGTGCTCACAGCACACAAGGGCTCCACACCGAGTCCCTTATCAACACATCATTCTAGTGTGACAAACACACACGCACTTCCAACCCTTCCACATTTCCCTACCACACAAGGGTTCAACATTTACATAGGTGGCAAGCCACCTTATACAATATACCAATCCCACACTGTTACTCATAGGGAGACACAACTCTAAGCAGTGGACTATTATACACACTCGATTAATCACCCTATCACATGGTCATGCATTAACCTCATCCAATTCCTTCTTAATGTCAAGCATTCACAATCAATTATGCTTCCACAGGAATATCATTTATACAATCAAATGTATCAATTTATTTGTTCACTAGCTTACCCAAACCATTTGTTTGGCAACCTCCTTCAAATCGTCGGTACAATCATGTTCCACCAAACTATTTGTTTATCATGATTACGTATAGGCTAAGTCCACCAAAATCTCAACCTTATTTTCTTTCTTAAGGATCTGTCCCATCAGTCCTTTGTTTATCATAAATATTCATAAGCTAAGTTCAAAAAATCTCAATGTTAATTTACCATGACCTCTCAACCAAATTCAAACTCGGAACTACGCTAACCCGAGAACATGTACTTAAGGCTTGATTGCACACCAACTTCGACTGGACATTCCCGAGTCTACGGGACTCGTATGAAAACGTGTAACCATCTGTCGAAAGATTTTTCCAAGGGATACGACTTTTGTGTTTAGTCAAAAGCCCAGATCTGGCAGTAACATACCCAAAAACGGTTCTGAAGTAGATCGGTTCATCTTCTTCCTTTAGACATTTAATCAAAACTATATGCAGAACTTCTCCTCCCTTATTCACCCTCAATAGACCATTTCTCTTCATGAAACCAAGTCCACCATCTTCACAAGAAGAGAGGAGAGGTTGAAGACGTCAACTATCTAGGGCACAAGCCCTAGCATGGTCTTTACCAAGGAGATCTTCATCTCACAAGTCAAACTCTTTTGAGTCGACATCTCTCCTAGAAAATAACTACAAATCTAGCACCAAGTGAGAGGGTAGGAAGCACACCTCGTGTAAGACCCCATTTTTTCACAACCGGGTCTTATGCCCAGAACCGTCATTTTACGGTGACACTAACACTCTGGTTGGTCGTCACTACAAAACGCCAATCATGCCGGCATTAGTGATCACCAAAGAAGTAGAAATATTAACTAAGACAAATATAATCAGTCCACAAAAGTCACAAATATATAAGTGAGCAATGAAGATTAAAAGCAAAGTCCACAATGACACAAAATATGAAGAGAGTAGAAAAATAGCTTTAGCCTGATACATGTCTAATACAAATAATCTCTCTCACACAACTCATACATCTAGCAAAAGCAAGTGAAAACCGTCTTCGACCTATCAACATGTAGTAGTGGTAGCGTGCAGCAACTGCTCCTTATGTCCTGCCTCCTTGTCCTGTCAGTGTTGATGCTCCTGCTGCTCGGTACCCTAAAATGATGTGGTCCACCGACCGTTAGTCAAAATACTAAGCCACTATCGTCCTCGCCTCACCCTTGCGGCTCCTAGGTACCGTGCGTGGAAGATGACAGCGGAGGACAACAAAGTAGAGTAAAATAAGCATGTGACAACTACCCTAGCAGGTGTATGTACAAAAGAACTATAATAAGGAAGCAGTAATGTAAACAAGTAAAGTAGAGCAGTAAGTACATGTAAAGTAAACTATGGAATAAGTAACCTTAACTTATATGAATGTCCATACAAACTTATAGGTTAAGGGGTCTTTTGCAAGGCTCCCATCGTATAAGCTATCACATACTAGTTTATATGATGGGGTTTCAGGTTATTTGCAGGTATGTGTGTAGTGATATGTTATGTCATGATCCATACAAGTGCAATACACACACGACTCTATGCGCACAGACCTTTTATTCCCCCATTTTGAAAGTTATCTTCACTCCCAGGAGCCTCCATGGTGGACAATGGAGACAGTGGGTCGGGCCACCCCACTCCTAGGCGGGTAACCGCACTACCAGGCCTAGCCCTTATGTACGTCTCTGAAGGACACACCAGAGTCACCACATACTATGCTGACCAACCGCTAGTCTTTTCCTTGGCTAAGTGAGAACCACACTTGCTGAGTCAACATATCAACATCGGTGCGATCGACCGTCAAATACCGAAGACCCGCCACTTTATGCACATACATCCATGAATTTTTGAGCCATCGGCTCCCCGGACTAACCAGTCCGTGCCTATCACCACCAAGCCTGTTGCTCGTGAGTCTAAACCAAACTAACCTCTCGAGTCACTGGGGTGATTGAAAGTGAAGCCCTAGTATTTACTAATTACTCTTGACATTTTAGCCTTATGGTTTAAGGTTAACCTTGGACTACCCAGGGCATTCCCTGTGAAGGGCTCTCGAGGGCACTTAGAACTACGATGGGCTGAATCCCAAAGCTCCCTTTCGCAAGTTTTTATTATTGTGGGTATATACCCATATCCAATCCTATTTAATGTTATACTAAATCTAACCCTAGTTTATTTTGACACTCTCTCTCCACAGGAAAGACGATCTTTCGTTGATCCCGAGCACCACTTAACACTAGTCAACCCATCACCCTCCCCATCATGGCTCCTAATAATGAACTCATTTTCACCTTAACAAATCAGTATACTAATAACCCCAACTCCCTATGTCCATCCTACATGCTATCACAATTCTGTAGTTTTACTATATACACACGAACATAAGGTATATGATGAGCATGAGTGCTAACCCCTTCAAATATTCATCCAAATGCCTTAAAATTATTATTAGGAGACTATCATGACATATTTAGACTAAATCCAGCAACTTGTAATTTTCCTAATTAATTTAGCATTTATTAATGTTTTCTCAAAATTAGACCATGGGTGGTTTTGAACATGAAGCAGTAGAATTCCTTAAATTATGTCCACCTAAAAATTATGAACACTATAAGATATCACAATGTCATCGAATACCAAGTTTCACAAATTTTCATAAATGTATTAGCCCTTAATTAATTAATTCAAGATGATTGCAATAAATAAAGGTAAAGAGGAAAGTGCCACCAAGCATTATCCAAAAATTATACAAAAATTACCAGAGCTTTAATATGGTCATAAAACATTATTGACTAAGTTTCATACAATTCCAAGGTCAGCAAGCGATATAGAAAAATACTTCAAATAAATCCCTAATATGGCATTTTGTGAATAAACATACTTGTAATCTTTTCCAAACAACATGTAATAATTTCCCAAGCTTTAATTTGCCCTGAAAGGTTCTCTGGCCAAGAAAACTTACTTCTCCAATAATATATAGTATTTATTATCTATTCATCAAGACAAGGTGCACTAGTTCACTTAACACATGAAGTACTATGAGATATTGTTCAATCATTCCAAATTACTGACTAGCATATATAAATGATATTTAATCAATATTGCTGGAGTTTCAAAACACTCTAAGTTAATTTGACCATGGTTACTTCATAATCATCAAAAGGGGCAACTTGAAGGTTATAACTATATGTATGAGCTACTATCTTCTAAACATCCTATAATAAATTCCAGAGGCTCATATTGCTATAAAAACTCCTCTGCCAAAATTTCATAAAGGTCCAAGGTCATATGACCTTCAAATTTTTCCATAAAGAGGTATATGCCTAAACAATTTACAATTGATTAAGTTGTGTGCATGTGTCTAAATGTCACCAAATTTCTTCCTAGGGCTATTCACCACCCTAATATCACATGGACTAAACTCCAAGTCCATAAAAGGACATATCACCCTATGTCCTTCACAAATCCACAAACTTCAACCTTAGGGTTTGAACTAGGGTCCTACGTAAAATCCACCTTAATCCACCCCAAACTCCAAGTGAGGGTGTTTTAACTGACCTTGAGGCTTTGGCCAAAGTCCCATCCCTTTGGGTGAGATTGGCTCCTCCATGCCCCAAGAACCATTTGCCCTAATTTACCCTTAAGGGACCATACTTTGGTAACACCAATACCTACTTAAATCAAACCCAAATATGCTAAAATTTTTGCCAAGGTCATATAATGACTCTATTGGAAAACCACCAAAAGTTTGGTTGTTTTTGAGGACATTAGGCCCCTTAATTAATTCATACCTATTTTATTAAATTTTTATAAAAACATTAGGAAACGATTTTCCAAAAATTCCCATTTTTGGATATGTCTGAGGTATAGGTAAGAATGACCCCCATTCCAAATATCAAGTCATTTGAATGGCTGGATTGATGGGGGACTCAATTTAGTCTCTCGCTACCCTATGTATAGACTGCACCATTTTAAGTGTTGTGGTCAGAACACTGACCCAATGGATTGAAATAAATTTTTAAAATAAAGTATACTTCAAGGGATAAAATTTTCATGTTGGACACTTTTCATGGTTCTGCCCATAAGGGCATTATTTATTTGATTTAAAAGGGTGCACAGTAAAAATTAAAAATACACTATTAAATGATTTATATAATAACAGATCCAATGGCTCATGGGTTGTCTTCTTCCTCCAGCCGTTTGCCATGATTTAACCAACCTGGAGGCCATTCCAAGGCCATTTATCGGCGATCCAGCTCCCTCCCCGACCGACCACCACCGCCACCACCTCTGTTGAGGTGGTGTCTATCGCCGGAAGGCAGCATGGCCGCTAGAGGGGAGGTTTCCGGCGAACCCGCAAGGTATAAAAAGTCATGAAAATTCAAAATTTCTCTCACCCAATCGAGCTCAATTGAGCCCGATTTCTCTCCTAATTGATCTAGGATTCTAACACAAGGGGAGAGGAGGAGAAGTGGACCTGTGTGGGGGGTTGTTGCCTTGCCGATCTCCTAGTCGCCATGGCCGGTGGTGGAGCATTCGGTGCTCTGCAACTATATAGCCAAAATGTTGGGTACATTGGAAAATGTGTACCATATTTGGAGAATCCTTTCCTATCTCAATGATATGCATCAAGTTGTATTTGATGTTGTGTTGAGTTATCATGTGCAGGTTAAGTAAATGGGAAGAAAAATTCTCTAAGTACAAGTGTCGACACTTGAGAATGGCTGTGTCGACACCAAGGGCCAGATTGTGTCGACATCCAGAATTTGTGTCGACACACAGAAAATCTGTCGACAACGCTATGTCGACACCAAGGGCCAGATTGTGTCGACATCCAGAATTTGTGTCGACACACAGAATTTTGTCGACAACGCTGTGTCGACACTAAGGACCAGACTTGTGTCGACATTTTCAGGAGCTATGTCGACACACAGAGGAGCTGTCGACATATTCCAGAATTCTATCGACAACGACTGTGTCGACCCATAGAACTTGTGTCGACACACACCAGAATTCTATCGACACCAACTTTGTCAAGATAAGGAGTATTTGTGTCGACACACAGAGCTTGTGTCGACACATTGCACAGAAGCCTTCAATCAAATCTCTCTCTATCTGGTTGGAGATATCAACAACTTTTCATCATTAATTTCTGTAGGATCTGTACTAGATATGAGTGTAGTAGATTTACATCTCTGAGTTGTAAGCCTAAATTATAAAGGCTGAGGTAGGTTTGTGTGCCTGAGGTAGGGGAATCTGTTCCCTGAGTTGTAGGCCTGTGAAAGAGGCTGAGGTAGGGCTGTTGCCTGAGTTGTAGGAGTTGGGTATCACTCTGAGTTGTAGGCTTGTGAAAGAGGCTGAGGTAGGGTTTGTGCCTAAGTTTGTAGGAGTGTGGATTCACTCTTGAGTTGTAGGAACCATTCTTGGTTCTGAGCAGTAAGATTTTGCGGATCTGAGAAGAATGAAGGAAGTTAGGCCGAATCTAGTACACTGCTAGATAGGCGAAGGGGGAAAGTGGATGTACCCATCATTTGGGGAACCACTATAAAATTATTGTGCAATCTATGAATGTTGTGTATGTGAATGTTGTGTTATAATTCTGCTGAATACATTGCTAAACTAGATAGAATTATCTGTCTAAGTCAGAAAAAGAATTTAACTTATTCACCCCCCCCCCCTCTAGGTGTTTAGAACACTTGAAACCAATTATTTCACAGAAGTCTCAAAATCTTCAGGGCAATAGTGGGAACAACTTCTCTAGGTATGGGGAAGCTTTTAAAACAACCAAACGGGGGAGGGGAGGAGTCTAGCTTCAATGGCCATTAATGGCCTTGAAAGCTCATTTTCAGCCAAGGTGGATTCACTGCACCCAGCCACTGAAAGGGCCTAGAAAAGCCCTTGATCTTCTCAGAACTGATGGGGGAGATGAATCAAGCCTTTGGAGATGGAGAGAGGATGTCCCTTTGCCATGAATGGCCCTCTTTCTCTCTCTCCTCCATTAAAGGGCAACTTGACTTTCTCTCTCCTAGTCACTTCCTCCAGAATTTCAATGGTAAGTTAAGTAAATATCAGCATCCTAAAGCTAGTGGGCCACTCAAATTGGGCTTAGCCCAAGTGGTATGGGCTTGGTTAGGTCATTTGGGCTAGTTTGACCTATTTTAGGGTTGAGTTGACTTTGAAAGTGGGACCCACTCCAATTTGACCTTTTGGGTTCACCCTAATGGGTCCTTAGTGACCCATTGGCTCTCCTAAGATCTATGGAGACTTGATTAGGGTTGGTTTGACACCTTGTAGGTCACTTGACCATTAATTAGGGCACTTTGACCACTTTAGGGTTTAGGTTGACTTTTGTCAACTTGACCAGTTGGGTTGACCTCAATGGGTCCTTAGTGACCCAATGGACCTCTTAAATGGTTAGGGAGGTTTAGGTGGGGTCATTTGGGCAAGTTGGAGGTCCATTAGCCCTAGATAGGCTACTTTGACCATTTTAGGATTAGGGTTGACTTTGGTCAACTTGACCACTTTGGTTGACCCAAATGGATCCTTTGTGACCCAATGAACCTTCTAAAGGGCTAGGGATGTTATAGTGGGGTCAAAGAGTCAAGGTGAGGCCCTAAAGTCTAACCCTAGGTTAGGTAATTGGAATGTGTTATTTACAGACCATGGTGATCTCACCTTCATTCCTAAGTTCACTTGGTCTTCATGGGCTTCCTAGGGTTTTGTCATGACCTAGTCATGACAAAACCACTCCTAGGGGTCTAGTTGTTTGAGTGATGTTACAAATCTCAATAAAAAAAAATTCATCCCCGAAATTCAGGTTAGACCTGCGGGGTTTCTATTGAGAGTAACTGGATGTAAAATCCCTCAGAAATCGAAGTTATACCTGATGCAAAGAGCTCCAGGTACTTCTGTTGTATCAGATCTAGTGGCTCCCAGGTATGCTCCTCCTACCCATGATTTTCCCACATAATCTTGACCACCGAAACCTTCTCGCTCTGCAAGACTCGCACTATCGTATCATCTATCCTGACTGGCTCTAAGCGGACTGATCGATCAGAAGCTATCGAGCCATCTATACTAGTAACCTGCTGCTCCGACCATAATAGAGCCTTCCTAAAAGAGGAGACGTGGAAGACGTCGTGCAAACCCGCTAACTCCTGTGGTAGCCCCGGTCTGTAAGCAAATGGGCCGATCCGCTCCAGGATCCTGTAGGGCCCCATATTCCTCAGACTGAGCTTCTCCCGCCCGCGTATCCATGAGACTCCATGCATCGAACGTATCTTCAGGACCCCCCCCCCCCCGATATCCAACCTGGAACTCTACTTGATGATGTCACACATCATAATGCTTGGCCTGTCTGCTCTCGGCTTCCAGCATCCTATCTCGAATCTGTCACACTTGGGCATCTGTGTCCTACACAAATTCTGAGTTGAGTGTCATTGGATCCTCATCCTAGATCCAAGATAGTGAAGTCCTACACCTCTGTTCGTATAATGCCTCCTAAGGGTCATGTCTATGCTGGACTGATGACTGTTGTTATAAGAGAGCTCAATCAGCGACAACAGTCTCTCCCATGGCTCTCTGTAGTCCAGAATGCATAAGTGTAAAAGATCATCCAGTGTCCTGATGGTACGCTTCGTCTGCTTGTCCTTCTGAGGGTGTAGAGATGTGCTGAATGTCGACTAAGAGCCCAAATAAGCCTAAACTGATCTTATCTCCTTGTCGAGCAATATTGCTCGTATTTTCATTTTCCAAACTTGTCCAAGTTACTTGAGAGCTTTATAATGGATAAAGATGAGGCGGTCAGTAGTTCCACCAAAACCTCAGAATGTTCAAAGCTTGGGCATTCTCCTCGGACACTCTCATTGGTAAAATAATGTGGACCTATTATTAAACACAAAAGGATGGTCGCGCTCTCAAATTTTTATTTTGGGACAATCGGACGCATTAATTTTTGTGTGCGACCCTATATCATAACCACATTTTCTCTACATTTAACAATGTATTATAGTAAGGTAAAATGCGTGTTATGATGCCACATCAGTAGGGATAACTGCAGACGCTCAGGCAAGACATTAAACCCTACTATTTAGATGAAATTCATAAGTCGTTATGAAAGAAATTCAATTTTAAGTTAAGATGGTTGTATTCCTCGGCACGGTGGATCAACTAGTCCACATGTAAAAATATAGTTATACGCTGCAGAATTACTTTGCTTATGTTGATTTAACATCTTACACGAGCATAAACAACCCCAGAGGATAACCCGCGGCATGCAAGACTCTAGATTTATTATAAGTATAGAAATAATCTTTACGTTAGCTTAGAAAATAGTATATTAGTTTTATAAAGATGACAGGTACGAAATACGAGTGAAAATGCTTTTTATAAGTTAAAATAACTAACATTCAACCTAGCATAAAATATTCCCCAGAGAGCAAGTATAAATAACCACAGAAAAGACAACTCAGCAGCGTAGCAAAGTAATTAGCATTTCAAAATAAAACCATTAGTGGGCGTCAACTTCCTAACAAGAACCCACTGGACAACATGTATGTCTTTACTAATAAGAGAACAACCAAAAACTACCTCATAAGGGTGAGGAAAATCTCTGCAACAAGCAGTCGCTCAACTGGCTACTGCCCTGAACCTGAGGCATTCAAAAGAAGAACACCTCAGCAATAAAAATACAAGTGGCAAGGAAAAATAATCAAGTGATAAGTACAAAGCAATAAAAGGGTTTACCAAACCCGAGTAAAAGAATTGTTGAAAACCACAGCTGATTAGCCAATTTAATACAAGTACAGAAAAAGTTTATAGTAAAGGAATTAATTGGATAAATGCACCAAGTGCGGAACGAAGCCATTCTTCGACAATATCTGCAAGTATTAACATGAAAAGTATAGACTGATCTAAGAAACAACCTGAGAACAAAACAGCTCGAAAAAACGTGAATCATTAACACTTAACAAAATCAACTAGGACGGAGTCGGTGACCAATTGTCCCATACCAGGCCCCTAGACCTAAATGTCTCAAAAAAAGAAGGCCCTGCGGTGGTGACCATTTGTCCAAACCCAAACCAACAGTCCTCGAAAAACAGAGACCAAACATCCTCCAAGTATAATGATATACAGACCGACATCCAGTTGGCGGTCCTTTATCCACTGCCAACCTTCACAGCCGAAGAAACGTCAAACCTTACCAAAACCCAAGTCTAAACCCAAAGAGAAACTCAAACTAGTCCTAAAACCACTCTAAGGACCATACACGACGAATTGGGACAAAAACGGCAAAAACAATTCAAAGGCTAGGCCAGATTCGGCAAAATCACCAAGTCCAACGAAAATTCGGCGAGTATACTCGACACACACGATGATACTCGTCGAATCGGCGAAAAAGACTTGGCGATGAAAATTTACCCGACGATACTTGACAAAATGGACCAGCGATACTCGCCGAAAACGACTTAACGAAAGACAGACGATACTCGTTGAATTTACCTTAAGCAAACTTATGTTATTCTGCGACTACGAAATTATACACGCCGAAAATGACTTATCCTAATTTGGCGATACTCGCCGAATTTCTACCCTATGCCCGTCAAATTCTACTTAGGCTACATACCGTTACTCGATGAAAATTCCTTACAAAAATCCGACGAATTTAAGGTTCTCTACACCTATACTCATCGAATTTCTCTCATGATATACGTCGAATTTTACTTAACCTGAATTTCCTAATTTTTATGGTTTTGGCCGAAATCTTGCCCTAACCTAGGGGTTCTTCCAAAACTCAGTCTACACTACTCCTATTATCTAGGGAAGGAGGAAAGAGAAGTAAATAAGGACTGAAGATGGACATGCAAGGGAAGAGATCCACTTGCCTTGAAATCTCTGAAAAAGTGTCGCCCGCCTGCACCGCGACACAGATCGACCATAAAATGCCCTAAGCAATGTTTCCTGAAACTTTTGAAGGAGAAAGGAGGTTAAAACCTCAAATCCTAAATCACAAAGATCGGGGAAACAGGAAGATTTTACCACGATCGCGAAGCCCTCGTCGAGAGCTTCCCAAATCTCTACTCAAATGACGGATCTAACCACCAGATCACCGGAAATCGCATGCCGAAACAAGTCGTGACTGCCGCACGACTTCCGCGAAACGACGGTCGTCGGGTGAGGAAGAAGGTGAACAGTAGGGTTTTGTTTACGCGGTTATATATATATATTAATAATTAATTAATTCATAATACATTATTACCTTACAATTAATATTAATAATTCCCAAAACAATCCGAAATTCAAAATAACTCGAAATTCTACGAAATTCGCATCGTAGTTAAATACCGACGTTACGAATTCAACGGCGAAATAGAAATTCAAATCCGACAATCCAAACTCGGGAAAACACCTCCCAAAGTGTTGAAGTTGGTGACCGAGCGGTCTGTCTTGGCGAGTTGGAGACCGCGCGGTCTGGCGGTTTGACTCGGCGACTTGTAAACTGGGCGGTCTAGCAATCTTCACAGGCGACCTCTCTGCATCTCTTATTGTAGCCGTGTGGTTTAGTCCTTCTGTCTAACCGCGCGGCCTATGCGATTTACTTTGTACAGTCCGCTTAGTTTGTAATTTTTTAGTCCACATCTCTTATTTGTATTCTCTCTTCTCTCCTCCATTCTATATAAGGGAGGGCATACCTTTGTAATAGTTATCTTTTTTGGATAAATAATTTCAATATTCAAAAGTTTATTCGGCTTGTTCTCTACTTTTCACTTCTTTTCGCTACTTTCTAACATGGTATCAGAGCACACGCTCATTTCCTCCTGATTCTGTGCGCTCTCTGTTGTTCGCGGCTTGTCTCCCGCGTTCTGCGACTTGTTCGCGGCCTTGCTTCTCATCTGTCTGCGCGGCTTGTTTCTATCCGCGCGGCTTGTTTCTGTCCGCTGCCTGTTCGCGCGGCTTGCTTCTTCTTGGTTCTCTTCTCCTACTGCTCTTTGTCGCAGCGACCTGTTTCCTTGTCGCCGCGCTCCTTGTTCTTTCCTGCCGCTCCGACTTCCTAGAGTCGGCGGTCTGTCTCTGTCCGCGTGTGTTGTCTCTCTATTCGCGGTTTGCTGCTGTGATCTGCCTGACCGTGCGGGTTGTTCCTTTCTCACCCGCATCTTGGTCGCGGTCACCTGCTCTTCTCCTCTCTTCTGTTCGCTCGCCTTTTCAGTCCGCGCGACCTCTTCCCCGCTATGCCTTTGACCGCCTTCTAGCCGCTGCTGTGATCTGCCTGACCGTACGGGTTGTACCTTTCTTACCCGCATCTTGGTCGCGGTCACCTGCTCTTCTCCTCTCTTCTGTTCGCTCGGCCTTTTCAGTCCGCGCGACTTCTTCCCCGCTGTGCCTTGATCTGCATCCTAGCCGCTCGTGTTCGCAGCGGCTTCTTCCCTTTTTCCCGCCGCGGTTTCACGCGGATTCTTCCTTGTTTGAGCGGCCTCTCTGCCCTTCTTCCTTTAGCCGCTCCTGCTTGTTAGTCGCCGCGACCTCCTGGTTTTAACCGCGCGGCTTGTGCTCTGCACCTTGGTCGTGGCCTTCGTGCCGCTGGTGTGCTGTCACCGAGACCGCTGCAGTTTCTTCTTCCTCCCTTCATGGCTTTCATATCCTCCTCCACGCCATTCGCCTCGGTTGTCACGTCTTCTGGTCGTGCACACACGTTGTTACTCAGGGCAAATGGCTGATCGACACTGGTGCTACGAATCATATGACCGGCCATCTCCCGTGTTTCTCTCTCCTAGAAAAATGCTCGCTTGCCCCCGGTTATTCTCGCTGACGGCTCTTCATCATCAGTTATGGAACAGGGATAGTTCATGTCACTCCGTCTCTTCACTTGGCGGATACTCTATACGTGCCCCAGTTCCCGTGCAACTTATTATCTGTTACCTCTCTTTGCAAGCAATTACAGTGTTCCGTCACATTTTACTTCTACTTCTTGCTCTTTTCAGGATCCGGACTCCCAACGGACGATTGCTACTGGGACTGAGAGTGGCGGCTTATACTTCCTAGACAACATTTCTGCTTTTTCCACCTTCTCCTCCACCTCCACAGATCTTCTCCAATGGCATCTCCGCCTTGGTCATGCTCCTCCCCGTCTTCTTCGTCAACTTCTGCCCCACCTTCCTCCTCAAAGTCCTCCGCTCAACTGTGAGGCCTGTCAGCTTGGCAAGCATCGCCGCTCCTCCTTCCCTCCAAAGCACGTTCGTAGCTCTACCCGTCTGTTTGATCTTATCCACTCTGATATCTGGGGTCCTTCTCCTACTCTTACCATTGGTCGGGGCAGTTCCTATTTTGTCACGTTCATTGATGATTTCTCTCGCTGTACGTGGGTGTATCTGTTAAAAGATCGCTCCGAATTATTCTCTGTATGGACATCCTTCTATCTCATGATCAAAACTCAGTTTGGTGTTTCTATTCAAGTTTTTCGATCTGATAATGCCCAAGAATATATCAGTCGTGACTTCTCTACATTCTGCATGCAAAATGGGATTCTTCATCAAACTAGTTGTGTCTATACTTCACAACAAAATGGTGTGGCCGAACGCAAAAACCGTCACCTGCTCGATGTCGCTCGCACCTTGATGACCCAGATGCATGTTCCTCGCTCCTATTGGGGCTATGCTGTTCTCCTTGCCTGCTACCTCATCAATCGCATTCCCTCCACGTTCTCCACGGCCAAACCCCGTTCTCCATTTTGTATCCGGGAAAGGAGCCGTTTCCTCTCCCTCTCCAAATCTTTGGATGCACTGCCTTTGTGCATACCCTTCTGCCACCCGTGATAAGCTCTCCCCTCGCTCCACCAAATATGTCTTTCTGGGGTACTCCACCACTCAGAAAGGCTACTGTTGCTTTGATCCCGTCCTTCGTAAGCAGTTCGTCTCTGCTGACGTCACCTTCTTCGAGAATACCTCCTACTTCTCGGATGACTCTTCTCCTCTTCTCCCAGCTTCTGATTCTCCTTCCGTTCCCTTCGTTCCCTCGCCTCCTCCTACACTCTCCACCACTACACCGTCTCCACCCCCTCCTCTTCCTCCACCTCTCTCTCTCCCTTCTCCACCTCCCTCTCCCTCAGCTCCGCTGCCGTCCCTCTCTTCTCCCGGGCCAGCTTTCTCTACCACGGATGCTCCGGATGCCGCGGGCCCGGCTGACCTGGATCTTCCTATAGCTCTTCGCAAAGGGTGTGGGACCGTGTACCTTACACCCCAAATTGTTGTTTGTTTGTTTCCTATGATCATCTTACTCCTTCTCGCAGGGCATTTGCACTGGCTATCTCTGCCACTGCCACACACCCGCTCCTATCAGGAGGCCCTTGCTATTCCTCACTGGAAGATGGCATGGATGAGGAAATGGCGACCCTCACTGAGCGGGTACCTGGACTCTTGTTCCTCCCCCCTTTGGTACTGATGTTGTTGGTTGTCGCTGGGTCTTTGTGGTCAAATTTAGCCCAGACGGCACTGTGGATCGGTATAAGGCTCGCCTTGTGGCTAAGGGCTTTACTCAGACCTATGGGGTTGATTACTTTGACACCTTTCTCCCCTGTGGCTCGTCTCAGCACAATCCGGGTTCTTCTCTCTGTGGCCGTCAATCGGGATTGGCCGATTTCTCAGCTGGACGTCAAGAATGCCTTCCTTTATGGTGATCTTCACGAGGCCGTTTACATGGAGCAACCTCCTGGGTATGTTGCTCAGGGGAGACACGAGTATGCCGGCTGCAGAAGGCAATTTATGGCCTCAAGCAGAGTCCTCGAGCTTGGTTTGACAAGTTCAGCGGTATTGTGGCGGCTGTTGGTTTTGTGCGAAGCTCTGCTGATCACTCTCTCTTTATTCGCAAAACTCCTTCTGGCTGGTTGTTCTTGCTGTGTACGTCGATGATATTCTTCTCACTGGCGATGACCAGGAAGGGGTAGCCCTGACAAAGCGACATCTTCACCAACATCTGATCACTAAAGATATGGGCTCTCCAAAGTACTTTCTGGGGATCGAACTCTCTCGGAAGCCCGACTCCTTAGTTCTCTCTCAGCGTAAGTATGCCCTTGATCTTTTAAAAGAGGCAGGATTGACTGGAGCTAAACCTGCCCGATGCCCCATGGCTACTGGGGAGGACAAAACCTGGACAGATGATTCGCCTCCTCTTTCAGATAGTTCGCGGTACAGGCGTCTGGTTGGTAAGCTCATATATCTCACAGTGACCAGACCCGACATTCCTATGTTGTGGGCAAGGTGAGTCAATTCATGCAAGCGCCTAGGGAATGTCATCTACAGTTCGCCTTGCGGATCTTGGAATATGTCAAAGCAGCGCCTGGGAAAGGATTACTGTTTCAGAAGAATGGTCATCTGAGGATTGAAGCCTACTCAGATGCAAGTTATGCTGATGACAAAGGGGATCGCAAGTCAACCTCAGGTTTTTGCACCTTTGTTGGGGAAATCTGGTGAGCTGGAAGAGCAAAAAGCAGTCTGTTGTCTCCAGGTCCAGTGCAGAAGCTGAGTATCGCAGTATGGCGTCAACCACTTGTGAGTTGAAATGGTTGCGGGCTCTCATGCTAGATTTAGGAGAGGTGTACAACCATCCTCTACCTATGTTCTGTGATAACAAGGCCGCCATATACATCTCCAAAAATCCGGTATTCCATGAAAGAACAAAGCACATTGAGGTTGACTGCCATTTCATTCGTGAAGAGATTTTAAAAGAACAAATTTGCACTCCGTTTGTCACGTCTGATAAAGAGCTAGCTGACATCTTCACCAAGCCAGTCTCCGCCTCGTTTCTGCATGTTTGCGACAAGCTGGGCATGATTGATATATATGCTCCAGCTTGAGGGAAAGTGTTGAAGTTGGTGACCGAGCGGTCTGTCTTGGCGAGTTGGAGACCGCGCGGTCTGGCGGTTTGACTCGGCGACTTGTAAACCGGGCGGTCTAGCAATCTTCACAGGCGACCTCTCTGCATCTCTTATTGTAGCCGTGCGGTTAGTCCTTCTGTCTAACCGCGCGGCCTGTGCGGTTTACTTTGTACAGTCCGCTTAGTTTGTAATTTTTTAGTCTCACATCTCTTATTTGTATTCTCTCTTCTCTCCTCCATTCTATATAAGGGAGGGCATACCTTTGTAATAGTTATCTTTTTTGGATAATAAAATTTCAATTATTCAAAAGTTTATTCGGCTTGTTCTCTACTTTTCACTTCTTTTCGCTACTTTCTAACACAAAGCCCAAACACAAGCATTCCCAAAAAGGCTCCACCGAGTCACCAAAACAGACCCGGCTCGTAAGCGAATCTTGCAAATAGGCTAAACCCGGCCATATAGAAAAACCTAAAGAGCAAAACCACACTCTAACCATGGCACATGCCAAACATGCATCGACATAATGCCTTGACATCATAAATATGCCAAACAAAGATTTAAACCAAACATCGAAAAATCGCGGGCGTTGCACCCTAGGCTTAAATTAAATTGGAAAAACTCCGATTTTTCTCCCAAGGTTCCTAAAATTTAATACAACTCTTAGGGAGGCCTAAAATGAACACACAATTTTTCTCAAATTTTTTGAACAACTTTGGGCCTCTAATTTGGCCAATTAAGTCTCATTTGGGCTTTTAAAAATATTAAATCAATTCTGAAAATTCTCAATTTTTTTTGTCGAGAAAGCACTTATTGAGGGGAATAACTTTTATGTTCAATACTTTTTCCCTGAGAAGTCTATATTTTTTATAAATGTTATCCAAAGTTCTGATTAAAAACTGGTCTACATATAGCAGATCAGGCTTGATCCTGCGGCCAGGATTGAGCTAGACAGGGAAAATAGCCAACACTTCCCCAAAACAGATCTGCCACAGATCCGCTGTGGGGGCATAGAAGATGAGGCGGGGGGTGGGAATTGAGAAGATCATGTTCGTTCATCTCATTCCCGTGAGATGAATGGTGATGATCTTCCCCGTCGGAGAAGAAGGCGGTGGCCCTCTACCACCGCCAGCTGGCCACTATTGGGCGTCGGCGCCGCCCCCGATCGACCCATCGAGGGCCGGGGAACATCTGGGTGGTGATTTGGCGGCCTAATGCCGCCGGCCACCGCCGGCCCCCGCTGGCCACCGCCGGGATTCGAAAACCCAAGAGCAAGGTGACAGCGGCTATGCTCCCAGTGCCACCGCGCCACCCTTCCTCTCAGGTGACCATTCCGACCACGAAACCATCACAGCCAGCGCGTTGGGAGTTGCGCTCCTCTCCGATGGTGGCCCGGTGACTTACCGTCGCCGGCCGCCGCCGGATTAAAAACAGAGGAATTCTCTATTTCTCGAGTGTCGTCGGAGCGGCATTTTCCAGCAACACCCTGCCCTTCCACCACCAGGGAGGGGTATCCCTAGTGTACTAGACCTTCCCTAGCACCACCACCGGCTTTGGGAGAAGCTAGCTTCCTAGGGTCACCACCCGACCTGGAGCATTGTTCGGGTGGTGTAGGGGGCGCTCCGGACACCGGGTGGCCCATGAAGGACGTCCAAAATATTTGAAAGGGAGAGGGGAGAAGGTTATACCTGGCCTGAAAGAGCTTGAGAGGGCTCCAGCCGAGTTTCCATTAGAGGCAGCGTAGAGCTTGGCTCGGGTTGGCTTTTCACGATGACTTAGGGTTCTGGCAAGGGCTCCCTGGGTTTGTTTGGGTTGGTGAGGAGGAAGGCAGGGGGCATAGCCTTTTATAGGCTTAGGGATGGTGGCCACTCCTCCACTAGCCAATATGGGATTAATCCCATGAGGGGAGGAAGTCCTCTCCTCCCCTCCACTTGTCTTGGCCATATAGCACCATCCTAGGGCCTCTAGGTGGCAGTCATCCAAGGGGAGAGGGATGGGCTTGGGCCTTGATTCCTAAGGAAAGAAAAGAGTTGGGGAAGGAAAAATTAGGCCTAGCTTGGCCCATGGCCCATTCCCATTATATAACTGATTTGAGTAGCCCAAGATGAGAGAGGGGGTAGGGCATTAGCTATTAATGAAGAGGAGGTGTGCACCTCCTTAAGAAAATTTCCAAAAATTGATTTTTAGGAGGGTTTGACAAAATTCAACCCTAGGGTGGGTCCCCCTTGTTAGTCAAAGTCAAAATAGGTCCATGTCATTGGGAGTCGGGTTAAAGTTGGGGTGTCATGTCATAATTTGTGTGCGCACGCTTTGCAGTGCACAATTATGCTTAATTTGACCACGGGTTGACCACCCATAACTGAAATTGACCAGGACGCACTTGGTTGAGCTCGTATTGAACATTCGAGTCCAATGCCACTAACCGGGATCGAATCATAGTTCGTTTGCTAGTTATTCAAAATTTGTGCGTCGCAACGCGCTAAAATGGTCAAAACACGTATAATCATCGTTAGACTTTGAAATGCTACACAACAAGTTCCAGTGGGTTCGTATTGACTATACGAAGCCATAGGAACTGACAGAACTCAAATTGGAGTCCTCTAGGTCATTATCTGAACATCTCATTTTTGCGACCTTTTACGAGGAATGGCCTTAATTACCATATGACCTCAGAGTTCAACGGAACGAGTTCCAATGCGTTTGTATCGATTGTACAAAGCCAAAGAAGCCGACAGAACTCCAATCAGAGTTTTCTAGCTCTATATATCCTGCCTAGGGTTACCTTCTAACCTAGTGTGGGCCATGGGTAGAGGTTCGGGTCACTTGTATTGGGCCCATTAGGGTCTTGGTGGCCCAATAAAATTCAGGATGTTACAATACAATAA
Organism: Platanthera guangdongensis; assembly: GCA_039583875.1. Lineage (NCBI taxonomy): Eukaryota > Viridiplantae > Streptophyta > Magnoliopsida > Asparagales > Orchidaceae > Platanthera > Platanthera guangdongensis. The sequence goes on from CM077162.1 coordinate 170,601,487, forward strand.
AAATAAAATAATTTTTGTCCCCGAAAATTTACTTGAAGTACGGGGAAAGAAACAACATACCTGGGGAAAGAGTTCTGTGTGCTTTTCTCAGACCAGTACTTCAGGTTCCCATGTGTACTCATCTCGTCCATAATTTGACCATAATATCTTAACCATCGAGATGGCATTGTTATGCAGATTCTTCACTTTATGATCTACTACCCTGACTGGTTCAAGCTGGACGGATCTATCGGATTGTAGTTGTACTGGTGGTGTATTTAGATGTTGCTCTGGTTGCCGGAGGACTCGTCTCAAGGATGAGACATAAAACATATCATGAAGATTTCTTAATTCTGGGGGCAGGGCTAATCGATAGGCAACGGGGACACCACGATCTATCTGTAACAACCACATCCGTTCATATGATATATTCTAGAAGGTCCGGCCGGGGCCCCACAGGATATAGCACAAAACAGTCGGTGAAGGTATAGGATGATACCAGAGTTGCGCATCGCACCTAACACAAAGCATTCTAGCGGAAGCCTAGACTACAACTGGAACTCCTCATGAATTTCCAAACATAAAACTCCACATTTTATAAACTATAGGAATGTCTGACAACAAGTCAAAAGAGTTGGCCTTATGGCCTTACATGGCTTTCAAACAGTGGCCTAAACAAATGGGCGCGCAGGCCGGCCACAAGAAAAGAAACCACACAAAAGTAACACATTTAGCATTCGAGGGCTAGCAGCAGTAGCAGCAACACCAGCAGGAACATCAACCTCTATGCATCCCGCTCGGCTCTCCAGCACCTGTACAAGGACAATCCACCCAACGGTGGCAAACAAAAGCAACGGTCAGCGTTCAGCTGACCAAATTATAACGACCCTACCCATTCTCTCTGGGCAGCGGTATTCTTCCTTGCAGGCATATCATATCACAAGTATGGCAATATAGCATCAAAATGTGCTTTCACGCACACAAGCCATCACAACCGTTCGCCACCCGGCCCAACGGTCCGTGCACTCAGGGCACATTCTTGGTATTCTGGCAAAGCTCTTGCCCACCACCGTATCAGGGTTACAACCCAACGGTAACTCTCTTGAGCATTTACTCTATGGCGTGCAGCCGGAGTTAGTCTTCCTACACCGGGATGGCCCGTAGCCCCACATTGTGTCATGGCGCGCAGGCCGAAGACTCTTGCTATGCGCTCCAACAGACCGCACCTTTTGGTCTCACGTAGGACGGACATAGCGCAGGTTGGATCCTCCACCCCCCGTTGCTCAAATCGCCTTGCCTTCTCCGAGTACAGCATACTCATGGCTATATCTAAGGCGCAGGTCAGTCTCACCAATCCTGTTCTTGGCATTCAAGCCTGGGTATTTCTCTATACCCATTTCTCTCACAGCAACAGCAGTTCTTTCCTGGGCACACCAGTACTTCTTGTGACTCTCTCCACAGGTGGACACCGCACAAGCACAAATGTCAGGGGTCTTTCTTAGCTATCATGCCAGTACTTCCTGTTACTCGCTTCACAGGTGGACACCCTACGACATCAAGCATCACAAAAGGGTCTTTCTTGGTCACACCAGTACTTCCTGTGCCTCATTCACAAGGTGAACCCAAAACATCACATGGCTCTTTTTCCTGGGTTACCACTCCAGTACTTCTTGCTACTCCTTTTCGCAGGTATAACCTGTAGACTCCTTACACTACACGTTATCACGGAGTCTTCTCCGGTTCGTATGCAACATCACCAATCCAGACCAACCTGTCCAGATGGGCTTCACACAGCATGCCTATTCCGTACTCCATTTCCGGATCTATATGCTAACAAAGGGGATTTCAAGCATCCACCCAAAGATTCCCAAAACCAGCCACCTCTTGGTGGGGGAAATCACAAGATATGCCAAAATGAAGCCTTCACATGGCTAGGAAGAAAAGTCATTACCCTTGACGACCGCTTCGGTGCCATGGACTCAAAGCTAGCGTGCAAGACTCGCAAGATCGTTTCCTCCGCAACGCCGGCTTCGGATTTCTCGTCGGTAAACCGCAGCACCACCAGCAGCAGCCCCCTTTCCCTCTTCCTCCTCCTTTCTCTCTCTATTTCTCTCTTAACTTGAAGAAATATCAAGGCCAAGGAAATGAGAATCATTTCTCTGATTTCGGCCTTTAAGAAAAAGAGGAAGAAGCTTCAGCCCTTGGATCCAGGCTGAAGGAATGGACGGCCACGATTCTGCCAAAAACACTGATTTTGACCCGACACGGCCTCTGACACGGCCGTGTGCCAGGCCGTGTGCCTCAAGCGGTGGTCAACCGACTTATCCAAACCAGTGACACGCCCATGGGACACGCCCGTGACATGGGCCGTGTCACCAACACGCCTTCAGACACGCCCGTGTCTGTGGCCGTGTGCCTGGGTGAAAAAATCCCAAAACATCCCGAGACTTCACACGGCCTGTGACACGCCCGTGTCCCAGGCCGTGTGCCCAGACATGGCACAAAGACACGCCCTGTCGAAATCCTTCGGCAGGCTGAGTTCGTCGACCTGACTTGACACGCCCTGGGACACGCCCGTGTCACAGGCCGTGTTCAACACTCAACACTCACTTCTCGACACTCGACGATCGTCGAGTAACAATCGTCGAGTACACGACACGGCCATGGACACGCCCGTGTCCTGGGCCGTGTGCCTCCTCTCGACACAACGTCGAGAGAAAAATCGTCGAGACAAAGGCCGATCGTCGACACAACCTCGACACGCCCTGCGACACGCCCGTGTCGCAGGCCGTGTCAGCTGACACGCCCTGGGACACGCCCGTGTCCCAGGCCGTGTCACCCAAAAATTTCCTGTTTCCGAAATTTGGGCTGTTACAATCCTCCCCTACTACAAGAAATTTCGCCCTCGAAATTCAGACACAGGAAAGGCAACAGAAATCAGCAAGAAAAATGTGACAACATATAAAATTTTATGTTACAACATTCTTGCTACAGATTACAAAAACAGCTCAGGGAACTCTTCTCGCATGGTTTGCTCTCGCTCCCATGTCAGTTCTTCACGGCCGCAGTTGTCCCACCGGACTTTTACCATACCGACCGTCTTGTTCTGCAACTGTTTCTCGGCTCGATCTTCGATCTGAATGGGTCTAACTTTCGTTGTTAGCCCATACTCCACCGGCACACGATCATCCGCGATCACTTGAGCTGGATCTTTCACGGCCTTCCGATGCACCGAGATGTGAAAGACATCATGTAACCCACTCAAGTCCGCCGACAGAGCTAGCTGATACGCCGCTTCGCCCACTCGCTCAACCACTTCAAAAGGACCCAAATATCTTGGACTCAACTTTTTCAATCGTCGAATCCTGGAGACACCTTTGAATGGCTTGATCTTCAAGTAGACCCAATCGTCAACCGCAAATTCTACGTTCCGGTGCTTGGCGTTGTAGTACTTCGCTTGTCGATCTTGAGCAATAAGCAATCTCTCTCGAATAGTCTGGATGGTTGAGTTTGCTTCATCCACCTCATTTGGTTTAAAAACCCAGGCTTCACCCGCTTCTACCCAAGCCAAGGGAGTACGGCACTTCCTTCCATATAGAGCTTCATATGGTGCCATCCCAATGCTCGTCTGGTAGCTGTTATTATATGCAAACTCTACCATATAGAGGTTATCTTCCCATCTCTTTCCGAAGTCAAGGGCGCACATTCGGAGCATGTCCTCCATTGTTCTGTTGGTGCGTTCAGTTTGGCCATCCGTTTGGGGATGAAAGGCCGTACTGAAAGTCAATTTGGTGCCCAACAGTCGGTGAGCTAGCCTCCAATCATTTGACGTGAATCGCCCATCTCGATCACTTACGATGCTCCGCGGAACACCGTGAACTCGTACAATCTGGTCAACATATAACTTTGCCAAACTTTCAACTGAATCATCCCGTCTGTTCGGGAGAAAATGTGCTACTTTCGTTAGCCGGTCAACAATCACCCAAATGGAATCATTTCCTCGCTGCGATCTTGGCAACCCGTGCACAAAATCCATGGAAATATCATCAAATTTCCACTCTGGGATCGGCAGTGACTTCAAATAACCGCCCGGCTTTTGGCACTCCGCCTTCACCATCGCACATGTTTGGCATTTAGAGACATACATGGCAACATCTTTCTTGAGCCCTGGCCACCAGAAAAGCTTCTTCATATCGTTGAACATCTTTGTGCTCCCGGGGTGAATGGAATATTTTGTATAATGCGCTTCATACAGCAGTTCTTCCCTCAATTTCCCCACATTCGGGACGCACAAACGGCCCTCTTTTCGCAAAAGACCGTCATTCCATGTGAATTTGCCTTCTGGCCCTTCATTCACATAGCGCAAGAGATCTTCATCCAACTCCGTTGCCCGTCGAACTCGGTCTGCAAGGTCACATTGCACCTCGGTCCAGTTCAAACATGCAATGGCAGTGGAATTCTTGTCAACACAATAGATCTCCAATTCTTCCAGTTCCTGGATAAGACGTTCATCATGCCTTTGTAACCAATTTGCTCTAGCCGGAACCCGCCGAATCAAGGCATCCGCGACAACATTCCCCTTCCCGGGCGTATAGTGAATCTCGAAAGTGTAGTCCCCAAGGAACTCCAACCACCTTTATTGTCGCATGTTCAAGTCTTTCTGCTCCAAAAGATACTTTAGGCTCTTATGATCGGTATAGATCTCCACCTTCACTCCATAAAGGTAGTGTCGCCACAACTTGAGTGCAAAAATCACCGCCGCTAATTCCAAATCATGGACGGGATAGTTTCGCTCATGCACCTTCAGCTGGCGTGAGCCATAAGCAATAACCTTTCCATTCTGCAGAAGAACGCATCCTAAGCCGCTCCCTGAGGCATCACTATAAATTACAAATCCATCGGTTCCACATGGCGAAGACAACACCGGTGCCGTGGTCAACCGAACCTTCAGCTCTTCAAAAGCTCGTGCGGAATCTGGCGTCCAAACGAACTTCTGATCTTTTTGCGTCAGTGTGGTTAGCGGCAAAGCAATCCGCGAGAAGTTTTCCACAAATCTTTTATAGTAGCCCTCAAGTCCAAGAAAACTCCTGACCTCGGCCACAGAAGACAACATTGGCCACTCTTGTATGGCTCTTATCTTCGCTGGATCCACTGCAATGCCCGCTCCACTCACCACATGGCCCAAAAATGCCACTGACGATAGTCAAAACTCGCACTTCGAGAACTTGGCATATAGCTGATTTTGCCTCAACGTGTTCAACACCAACCGCAAGTGAATCTCATGCTCGGCTTTAGACTTCGAGTACACCAGGATGTCATCAATGAACACTATCACAAATAGATCCAGGTACTCACGAAAAATACGGTGCATCAAATCCATAAACACCGAGGGCGCATTGCACAGTCCAAATGGCATGACTGTGAACTCATAGTGCCCATAACGCGTTCCAAATGCGGTTTTGGGAATGTCACCTTCCCGAATTCTTAACTGGTAATAACCAGACTTCGGGTCCAACTTCGAATAGACGGTCGAGCCCACCAGCTGATCGAATAACTCATCAATCTGGGGTATAGGATACTTATTCTTCTCGGTCAGCTTATTCAATTCACGGTAATCAATACACAACCGCAACCCACCATCTTTCTTTTTTACAAAAAGCACAGGCGCGCTCCAAGGTGACATACTTGGGCGGATATAACCTTGCTCTAGCATTTCTTGTAGTTGAACCTTCAACTCAGCCATCTCTTTAGGCGCAACGCGATATGGCGAGCGGGCCACAGGTTTCGCACCTAGCACCAACTCGATCGTGAAGTCAATCTCTCGCTGGGGTGGTAGCCCAGGGAGATCCGTGGGAAACACATCGGTAAATTCTGCCACAATCGGAACCTCACACAACGTGGCCTTAGGCTCAACAGCCTGAATGAGTGCAAAGTAACACTCCGCACCCTTCCGAACAGCTTTGACTACCTGGAGTGCAGACATCAACGTCCCGCCCACTCCTCGCATACCCGCGAACTTGGTCTCCTATTCGGTATTCTGGCCCAACGTGATTTCTTTGGACTGGCAATCAATCATAGCATGCTGATCCGCAAGCCAATCCATCCCAAAAATCACATCGAATTCCGATATTGGCAAAACAAATGCAGTTAAACGAAAATCCCGACTTCCTAACTGAACCGCCACATCGCAAGCTTGATCCGCAAGCATCCAACAGCCATTCGGCAACACCACTCTGACGCTATTTGTCTTTGCATGACTGGGTATCCCAAGCCGCGTAAGAAACTCACTAGACAGAAAAGAATGTGATGCACCTGTATCAAACAGTGCTCGTACTAGCGTGTCCCGAATCATCACAAAGCCTATGACAAACATGTCACACACACAAACCGCAAACATAGGAGGACTAAGCAAAACATACAAACAAAAGCATATGCAAAACTAAACTCATACCTGTGACACATCACTCTGCTTGATGGCCTCTTGCAGGCCAAGATTGTAGACCCGGGGTTGCGCCTGCGAGGCAGAGGAATCCACCACCGCCTTTCCTTTTTCCGCATAAGATGCTCCCTCCTTCTTTTCACTCTTTGGCGGCATCCTACAATCTCGCGCAATATGCCTCATCCGGCCACAATTGAAGCAGATACGAGTGTCTGGCTTAGAGGTAGCCCCTGACATTGCTCCCATTGCACCTGATGAAGGAGCTTATCCACTAGGCTTGGACTTCTTACCCCATCTCTTCTTATAAAATGGTTTTCCCGATCGGGGCGCCTTCCACTCCGGTTGCGTCACAGCCAAAGCTCTCTTCCCTTGCACCCTTTTCATATCCTTTTCCAACGCGGTCGCAGTGTCAACCAACGCTTGGAAACCTTGGTTCACAGAACTTGACACAAGGAACCTAAGCTCGTCTCTCAGTCCTTCATAGAACCGATTAGTCTTCCTCTGTTCATCAGCAAATATATAACCCGCATACCGCCCCAAGCGAGTAAATTCATGCAGGTACGCGTCAACACTGCCATCACCTTGAGTCAACCGTTGGAATTCATTTTCCATGGCTATCCGTTGAGCCACAGGAAGGTGTTTCGCTAGGAAGAGCCGGGAGAATTCTTCCATGGATACTTGGGTTAAAGGACGGCCCGCCAAGTGATGCAACTCCATCTCATCCCACCATAAGCGAGCTTCTCCTTCAAGCAAAAAGGTAACTAAAGTAACTTTCTGATGCTCCGCCGTTCCTATCGCCATCATCACTCGTTGGACGCGCGAGAGCCAATCCTCAGCCTGCATCGGGGTTCCTGCTCCCGAGAACGTAGGCGGATGGAAACTCATAAACCGCGTTAGCTGCTTCTCAGCCGCTCGAGGAGCCACATCTCTGACAGGTTCAGGCCTTGCCGCCACCTGTTCTGGCCTCACAGTCGCTTGCTCCTGCCTAAGGGGCTGGCTTTGGATCATGGTAAATAAGGCCTCCGCAACTAAACGCACATGTTCCGCAGACAGTGGAGGTGTAGGCACCGCGGCTGGTGCCGTACTTTCATCAGAATGCTGGGGCTCAGACGGCCCAGCTCCACTTCGTGTCACCTAAAGGTGGACAAGACACACACATTAGCGGTCGTACCCAAGCAATCAACACAAACATCAGAACACACAGGTTCCTCAAACACATCAAGTTTGCATTCCTATCATGGACATTCAGTAGTTCATTCGTAGACTTTGGTGTGCATAAACACGTGCTCGCCACCCCACGAAAGAAGTCGGCCACGACTTCGAGAGGGAACGACCAAGACGACCGATACCAAAAATATGACAACCCCATCCGTTCATATGATATATTCTAGAAGGTCCGGCCGGGGCCCCACAGGATATAGCACAAAACAGTCGGTGAAGGTACATGATGATACCAGAGTCGCGCATCGCACCTAACACAAAGCATTCTAGCGGAAGCCTAGACTACAACTAGAACTCCTCATGAATGTCCAAACATAAAACTCCACATTTTATAAACTATAGGAATGTCTGACAACAAGTCAAAAGAGTTGGCCTTATGGCCTTACATGGCTTTCAAACAGTGGCCTAAACAAATGGGCGCGCAGGCCGGCCACAAGAAAAGAAACCACACAAAAGTAACACATTTAGCCTTCGAGGGCTAGCAGCTGTAGCAGCAACACCAGCAGGAACATCAACCTCTATGCGTCCCGCTCGGCTCTCCAGCACCTGTACAAGGACAATCCACCCAACGGTGGCAAACAAAAGCAACGGTCAGCGTTCAGCTGACCAAATTATAACGACCCTACCCCTTCTCTCAAGGCAGCGGTATTCTTCCCTGCAGGCATATCATATCACAAGTATGGCAATATAGCATCAAAATGTGCTTTCACGCACACAAGCCATCACAACCGTTCCCCACTCGGCCCAACGGTCCGTGCACTCAGGGCAAATTCTTGGTGTTCTAGCAAAGCTCTTGCCCACCACTGTATCAGGGTTACAACCCAACGGTAACTCTCTTGAGCATTTACTCCATGGTGTGCAGCCGGAGTTAGTCTTCCTACACCGGGATGGCCCGTAGCCCCCCATTGTATCATGGCGCGCAGGCCGAAGACTCTTGCTATGCGCTCCAACAGACCGCACCTTTTGGTCTCACGTCGGACGGACATAGCGCAGGTCGGATCCTCCACCCCCCGTTGCTCAAATCGCCTTGCCTTCTCTGAGTACAGCATACTCATGGCTATATCAAAGGCGCGGGTCGGTTTCACCAATCCTGTTCTTGGCATTCAAGCCTGGGTATTTCTCTATACTCATTTCTCTCACAGCAACAGCGGGTCTTTCCTGGGCACACCAGTACTTCCTGTGACTCTCTCCACAGGTGGACACCGCACAAGCACAAATGTCAGGGGTCTTTCCTAGCTATCATGTCAGTACTTCCTGTTACTCGCTTCACAGGTGGACACCCTACGACATCAAGCATCACAAAAGGGTCTTTCCTGGTCACACCAGTACTTCATGTGCCTCATTCACAGGGTGAACCCAAAACATCACATGGCTCTTTTTCCTGGGTTACCACTCCAGTACTTCCTGCTACTCCTTTTCGCAGGTATAACCCGTGGACTCCTTACACTACACGTTATCACGGAGTCTTCTCCGGTTCGTATGCAACATCATCAATCCAGACCAACCTGTCCAGATGGGCTTCACACAGCATGCCTATTCCGTACTCCATTTCCGGATCTATATGCTAACAAAGGGGATTTCAAGCATCCACCCAAAGATTCCCAAAACCAGCCACCTCTTGGGGGGGGGGAAATCACAAGATATGCCAAAAAGGAAACCTTCACATGGCTAGGAAGAAAAGTCGTTACCCTTGACGACCTCTTCGGTGCTATGGACTCAAAGCTAGCGTGCAAGACTCGCAAGATCGTTTCCTCCGCAACGCCGGCTTCGGATTTCTCGTCGGTAAACCGCAGCACCACCAGCAGCAGCCCCCTTTCCCTCTTCCTCCTCCTTTCTCTCTCTCTTTCTCTCTTAACTTGAAGAAATATCAAGGCCAAGGAAATGAGAATCATTTCTCTGATTTCGGCCTTTAAGAAAAAGAGGAAGAAGCTTCGGCCCTTGGATCCAGGCTAAAGGAATGGACGGCCACGATTCTGCCAAAAACACTGATTTTGACCCGACACGGCCTCTGACACGGCCGTGTGCCAGGCCGTGTGCCTCAAGCGGTGGTCAACCGACTTATCCAAACCAGTGACACGCCCATGGGACACGCCCGTGACATGGGCCGTGTCACCAACACGCCTTCAGACACGCCCGTGTCTGTGGTCGTGTGCCTGGGTGAAAAAAATCCCAAAACATCCCGAGACTTCACACGGCCTGTGACACGCCCGTGTCCCAGGCCGTGTGCCCAGACACGGCACAGAGACACGCCCTGTCGAAATCCTTCGGCGGGCTGAGTTCGTCGACCTGACTTGACACGCCCTGGGACACGCCCGTGTCACAGGCCGTGTTCAACACTCAACACTCACTTCTCGACACTCGACGATCGTCGAGTAACAATCGTCGAGTACACGACACGGCCATGGACACGCCCGTGTCCTGGGCCGTGTGCCTCCTCTTGACACATCGTCGAGAGAAAAATCGTCGAGACAAAGGCCGATCGTCGACACAACCTCGACACGCCCTGCGACACGCCCGTGTCGCAGGCCGTGTCAGCTGACACGCCCTGGGACACGCCCGTGTCTCAGGCCGTGTCACCCAAAAATTTCCTGTTTCCGAAATTTGGGCTGTTACACTATCACCTGATAGGGGCCCAAGTAACAGGGATCTAACTTTTTTTATTTCCTTAATTGGGAGACACCAAGCATGGGCTTGATTTTTAAGAACACCATTTCTCCCACGCTAAACTCGACCGGTCGGTGTCGTGCATCATAATATTTGACTTGTCGACTCTGTGCTTCCCGCATTTGCTCCTGGATTAGCTGTATCACTGCCGTAGTATCATCAATATAAGTCACTCCCAAGGCTTATGGTTCCTCATCTTGAGCCCATGTTAGCGGAGTTCTGCAACGTATCTCATACAATGCCTCGTATGAGGCCATTTTGATGCTGGACTGATAACTATTATTATAAGAAAACTCAACTAAAGGTAGCAGCTGCTCCCACGGCTCGTTGTGTTATATTATGCAAAGTCGGAGTAGATCCTCCATTGTCCGGTTTGTTATTTCTGTTTGTCCATCTGTTTGCGGATGGAAGGCGATGCTGAAGGCCAATAGGGTCCCTAAGTATTCCTTTACCTGTCTCCACTCCTTGGATGTGAAACGTCCATCACGATCCGACACAATAGACTTCGGCACTCTATGGAACCGGACTACTTGTTCTATGAACAATCTGGACAGGATGTCAACTCTGTCGCCCTACAGGTTTGGAATATATCGTGCTACTTTGGTAAGCCGATCTACGACGACCCATATGGAGTCATTTCCGGTATAAGATCGGAGTAAGCCATGAACGAAATCCATGTAAATATCCATTTCCATTCAGGTATCGGCAGGGGCTGCAGCAGACCTCCCGGGTTGCAACATTAAGCTATAACCCTTAGGGAAGTCTAATACTGAGCCACGAAGTCGGTGACATCTTTTTTCATTCCAGGCCAATAAATGGTCTTATGTAGGTCAACATACATCTAAACTACACTATGATGAATAGAATACCTTGACTGGCGCGCTTCTTGAAGGATATCATCTCGGATTCCTCCGATGGAGGGAATAAATATACGGTGTCTGAACTGCAAGATCCCATCATGCAGAATAAACTCCTCTTGCGCCCCATCTTGTAGAGACTAGATGATTAGAACTATTTCTGGATCTCCTGGGAAGTCCTCGTGTTGCGCCCATTTTTTACAGCTCGGTTGCATGAATGTCCATTTTTATCTGCGACGAACATGCTCTCTCTACGAACGCGTGCCAGAGGTACCGCCCATGCGATATAGGAGGAATTTTCGAAATTAACAGAATGGGCACGTGGCATTAACATCTTGCGCAGGCGATGAGAATGAAATCAAAAGAAAGGCGAGTCTTAGTTTCCAAATGCAAGACACTTCAAACTGCCATATGTTGAAACCGAAAATCGGTCTCCTGTGGAGTTCTACCCGTGGGGAAGGGGTGACTGCGCACCTACTACCCTCAAGCGAACGATCTAGGCACGGGACTAGGATGTTGGGTATTGTATCCACAACGTACCTGATTTGAAGAAGCCCTTGTACAAGCTAAGGTAAATAGACAATGTATTTGACAAAATATCTCAAGTTGTGCTTGCAATTATTCCACGCTAAGTGCACACCAATGTCAGGGTGCAGTAGGTCAATATACACGGGTCTGCACGACGTAATCCCTCGTTGAGCAGATCAGTGTGTTGGCCTACGTGTACTCTCTCTATTGGAGTGTACTTATTTTCAAGTACAGGGCTGTGTTAAGGCAAGAGCAGACAAGTAGCAAGGATGGGTCAAGGAGCACCTCATGGGTGGAAAGACGAAAAATCGTCTAAGTATAAATCGACGAGAATCACCAAGTGATTCTCGCCGATTCGGCGAGAATAACCTTTGATTCTCGCCGATTCGTCGAGAATCATTGGTTGATTCTCGCCGACTCGATCCAGCTACTTCAAAAGCGTGCAACCCTGATGCTAAGTAATAATCGACGAGAATCACCAAGTGATTCTCGCCGATTCGGCGAGAATCTCTAGCTGATTCTCGCCGTCTCGACCAGGCTTAATCAGAGCGTGCAATCAAGTCAACATCGACGAGAATCATCTTTGATTCTCGCCGAATCGACGAGAATCACCTTTGATTCTCGCCGATTCGACGAGAATCACCTTCGATTCTCGCCGATTTTGACTTAGGCGATTTTCTGGAAACCGCTGGACCGGATTCTGCCGCTGGCACTGTTTTGAACCGGATTTAGGGTTTCTTCTGGTGGGACCCATAACGGTCATAAAAGAGTATTTCACTGTATAAATACACGGGTATTTTTGAACAATAGACAGACAGAGAAAAAGACGAAACACGAGCCGCCGACCGTGACCTAGATCGCGATTCCTGCTCCTCCGACGTCGCCGCTCGTGCAAGTTGTTCGCCGACCTTGATCGAGACTTCTTCACGATCTTCCGGCGACAGAAGCTTAGCCAAGCTTAGAGTCTCACGCGTCTAACCAGAGATCTTTTGTCTCTTGATTTGTTGATCGGGAAAACCTCCCCGTCCGAATCGATTGAGACGATCGATCCTGGTGTGACTGTTGGAAGACCTAGCTAGCTTTGCTACGAAGTTTGGATCTCCAAAGTACAGCAGCCGCACATCGTTGTCGCCGCCGATCCCGTGAACCAAGCCGCCGCCCATCTTGCCGCCGCCGGTTCCGGGGAGATTCTCTCCAAGAGAGATCTAGGGTTGTGGACTCTTCGTGGACTTCAAGAACACGTCGTTAACGAAGAGGGACACCTTGGTCTTCAAACGTAGTTTGTATTTCTTGTACATTCTAGTTCATTTTTGTTGTAACGGAACGTTGGTTCCTAGTTGTAAGGGTTGGGTGTAACCCGTGTTGTGGGAGTGTTGACTCCTACGTGTGGAAGGGTTCCTTCCGATAGTGCAAGGATTGGATTTCAATCCTATTGGTGAAGAGACCGAGTCGTCCCTTGTTGGGAGATAGGTCGAAGGGGGAAAGTGGATGTACCCAAATCGGGGAACCACTATAAATTGTTTGTGTACTTTCTGTACTGTGCTGTTTTTTTTTCTTGTGCAGGTACAATTTTAAATTCCGCAAAAATGTTGCACGTCACCTATTCCCCCCCTCCCCATAGGTGAAGGTAGTTGACACTAGGTGGACTTTCAAGTGGTATCAGAGGGAGGTTACTCATCAAAAAGGTTAACACCTTGAGTTGAATCCTGCTGCCAGTGTCAAGCAGAAAGCAAACATCTACTATGGACGGGCTCAAGTTCACAGGCAAGATCCCTGTGTGCACCAGACTCAACTTTCCTATCTGGAAGGAAAGGATCAGGTTCTACATGGAAGCAGTTGATCCTCGTCTCTTCATGATCGTGGAGGAGGGACCTTATGTTCCCACTAAGGTCTCCACCATTGATCCTACGAAGAAAGTACCAAAGAAAATTTCTGAAATGGACAAGGACGAGATGGTGTTGGTGGGGCTTGATAAGAAGGCGCAGAACATTCTGGTCAGCGCGGTCGATGACTCAATGATGCAGAACTTCAGCAACTGCAGGACAGCAAAGGAGATCTGGCACTGCCTGATTATCCTTATGGAGGGCATTGATGAAGTGAGGGATGATCGGAGATCCCTTCTGAACCAGAAATATGAGGCCTTCAGACAAGGGCCTAAGGAAGAGATCGGAGTCACCTTCGAGAACTTCCTCAAGATTGTCAATGCGCTCAAAGGATATGGAAGAGTGTTCACTGATGGTGAACTTAATGACAAATTCCTTAGGTCCCTCACTAAGGAATGGGACACAAAGATCTGCGCCATCCGAGAGTTTGGCAGACTAGCTGAAACAGACCCGCAAATTCTGTTTGGGAAGTTGATGTCCTATGAGCTTCAACTGAACACCAGGAAAGCAGAAGAAGAAGCAGAGAAGGCTGCAGCCAAAGAGAAGACTGTGGCTCTAAAAGCCATTCACTCTAGAAAAGGCAAGGGTGCGGCGTCATACCGTGCCAGGAAAAAGGATGAGGAGGAGGACTCCGAGTCATGCTCCTCCAGCTCAGAGCTGTCTGAGGAGGATATCTCCCTCATCACCCGAGAATTCAAGAAGTTCCTCAAGATGAGGAATCAAAGAAAGAGAGACGGCTCCTCCTCCAGGCTTCAGAAGAAAAATTATTCTTCTGACAGGTATACTTCTAAACTGAACAAACATCGCTCCTCTGACATTATTTGTTTTGGATGCAATAAGCCAGGACACGTCGTGGCCGACTGCCACCTCGGTAAGAGAGAAAAAGGGAAAGGAGAGGAGCACAAATCCTCTAGAGATAAGAAGAAAGAGCGGAGCTACATCGCCAAAAGGCCAAAGACACTGAGTGAGTCTGATTTTTCAGACTCCAGTGATGATGAGGAAGCCTACTTCGGGCTGGTGGGTCGCTCCGACTCAGAAGGAGAATGTCCCTCATTTACTGGGAAGGTAAAAGCTCACACTCCTCTCTCCGACTCTGAATCTGATCCTGAGTCTCAGGATGATGACCCTGAGGATAGCCTTTCGGCCCGTGAAGCTGAGCTCCTCGAGAAGTATGAGCTTCTGCTCAACACTTTCGAGGAGTGCCGTAAGAGATTGAAGGCTGAGAAAAAGGAAGTGAAATTCCTTAAGGGTGAGAGTGTCTCTCTAAGGGAAGAGATCACCAGTTTGATTTCTCTCCGACAGGAGCACCTTGACCTGACTTCAAAGCATTCAGAGTCTCTTAAGCTCCTTGATCTTAAGCAGGAGGAAGTCGACAAGTTGGAAGAACAACTTGCGGTAGAAAGAAAGATCGTCAAGAGCTTCTCTATGCCAAAAATAGTTCTTCCAGTTGTTGATACCTTCTCTGCTCAGGACAAAGGAGCTGGCTTGGGGCATGAAGGGGTATCTGGTTCCTCATCCAGGAGAAACAGGAACCAGAGGAAGAATAAGGCCGCCAAGAAGGCCTCTGCTGCTGAAAAGGGAAAGGCTCCGCTCAGTCCTGTTGCGTTCAGAAAGCCTAGCTTTCCTTGCAACCAACATGACTTTGAATCAACCTTTGGTCATCATTTCCGGCCCTCGGTTGCAAAGCTAAAGATCCGATATGATGGTTGGAACTTTCCCCGGAACTTCGGTGAGAGTGCCTTCAAGGCTCCTTATGAGGAAATCTACATGGGAAATTATGGTCAATTCTCTAGCGGCCATAATGGAAAGCAGGCACCAAGAGTCAAGCCTGTTATACTGACGAAACAGAAGGTGAAGAAGTCATGTGACTGCAATCACCATGAGGCCTCCACCTCCAGATCCAAGGCCCCGACTGTACCCACCATTCCCAGGGTAAGGCAGGAGCCTAGGAAGAGGTACAACAGATTTGACTATTGGTGTTGTGGCAAAGTCAGTCACTTTGTCGTGGATTGTTGGTTTAACCCGAGGTATAACGAGACTCCCTATGTTAGCACTGCGAGGCCGACCACTCGTAAGGTTAACCAACCGAGGGGGAGTATGCTAACCAGGAATCTAGGACCCAAGTTCGATTGGGTTCCTAAGGGAAATTAATTTTGTTTTGCAGGAATGTCCAAAGGCCACCAAAACGCCAATCTGGTACTTGGACAATGGATACTCCCGGCACATGACTGGGACAAGAAGCTTGCTGCGTGATTACACTCCAGTCGAGAATGGACCAAAAGTCATCTTTGGAGGGTCAGATCGAGGAGTCACCAGAGGTTACGGTATGATTTCCAATGGTATAATCTCTATCACTGACGTGGCTTATGTTGAAGGGTTAAACCATAACCTGATCAGTGTAAGTCAGTTATGTGATAAAGGTTATGACGTTAAGTTCTGCAAGGATAAATGTCTGATAATTTCTTGTTCCTCTTCTGAGACGGTATTAACAGGCATTAGGAGCAGAAATATCTTCTGCTTAAATTTTCTCACTTTAGATTCATCTACCCCTGTATGCCTTGTGGCAACAGGCAGTGCATCTCTTTGTGAACTATGGCACAAGAGATTGGCACATATTAATTTCAAAACAATTAGTATGCTGTTTTCTAAAAACTTAGTAAAGGATGCTCCTGTTATCAAGTGCATCAAAGATAGCCCCTGTCCTGCATGCCAGATGGGCAAACAGACTCGGGCTACCTTTAAGAGCATTGCAGACAAAGACTCTTCTCGATGTCTTTACCTTCTACATATGGACTTGTTTGGTCCAATGCAAGTTCATAGCTTGGGAGGCAAGTCCTATACGCTAGTGATAGTTGATGATCATTCTCGGTTTACATGGGTGTTCTTCTTAAAACGAAAGTCGGATACGTTTGACATCTTCACTAGTTTTGTCAAGCAGGTTCAGAACGAATTTAACTGCCCAGTGGTCAAAATCAGAAGTGACCATGGAACAGAATTCAAATCTGCTGCTATGACAGAGTTTTGTGAAGAACAAGGTATCTTTCATGAGTTTTCCTCCCCGCACACTCCTCAGCAAAATGGAGTTGCGGAGAGGAGAAATAGAACTCTCATTGAAGTCTGCACGACAATGTTGAAAGATGCTTCTCTCCCAGAATACTTCTGGGCAGAGGCTGTCAATACAGCTTGTCATGTACAAAACCGAGCATTGATCAACAAGCATCATCGTAAGACGCCTTATGAGCTACTGAGAGGCAGGAAACCAACCATGTCCTACTTGAGGATCTTTGGTTGCAGATGCTATGTACTGAATAATGGGAAGTACCCGCGTACTAAATTTGGTGAAAAATGCTTCAAAGGCATATTCATGGGCTATAGTTCCCACAGTCGGGCATATAGGGTCTTCAATAAGAAAACCCTAGTGGTAGAAGAATCAATTAATGTTGTATTTGATGAAGGAAGTTTGCTTAACAGCAATTCTTCCAGTGGTATTCTTGAAGATGCAGGTGCACGACTTGAACAGCTGGATCTCGTTGAGATAGCTAAAGATGAAGCTCCTAAGTACATCAAAGTTTTCACCTCCACGTCATCTGGGAATGTTGAAGATCAAAATGGAACAAATCTCTTAGAAGAAGGAGAAGCCCAAGAAGTAGTTGAAGCTCCAGATGCCAGACTTCTAGAGCTCCGACACGTGAGGGATCACCCTAGAGATCAGATCATCGGAGATCCTTGTGTCGGTGTCAGAACTCGAAGAGGTACTATTAACGAAATTTTACATCTTAGCTTCCTGTCACAGGTTGAGCCAAAGAAGTTCGACGAAGCGAACAAAGATGCGGCATGGATTCTGGCCATGCAAGATGAACTACATCAATTCGAACGTTGCAACGTTTGGACGCTGGTTCCCAGACCACACAAGCAGAATGTGATTGGAACCAAGTGGATATTCAGAAACAAACTGGATGAACATGGTGTCATCATAAAGAACAAGGCAAGCCTGGTGGCTCAAGGTTACAGACAGGAGGAGGGGATTGACTTCGATCAGACCTTTGCACCAGTGGCAAGGCTCGAGGCAATCAGATTGTTCCTGGCGTATGCTTCGCACAAAGGATTCACAGTCTATCAAATGGATGTGAAATCAGCATTCTTGAACGGATACCTGAAAGAGGAAGTATACATCGCTCAACCCCCAGGTTTTGTCAATCCTACTTATCCCAATCATGTATATTTTCTTAATAAAGCTTTATATGGTTTAAAACAAGCTCCACGAGCTTGGTATGAGACTTTATCTAGTTTTCTTCTTGAGAACAAGTTCTCTAGAGGTAAAATAGATAAGACATTATTTCTCAGGGAAGTCAAAGGCAAGATTTTGCTGGTGCAAATCTATGTCGATGACATAATATTCAGCTCAACGGACAACAATCTTTGCAAAAGGTTTTCCAAACTTATGCAAGGAAAGTTTGAAATGAGCAGTATGGGAGAGCTAAAGTATTTCTTGGGACTTCAAGTGAAACAGTCTGAGGATGGAATCTTCATCTCTCAGACGAAGTTCACAAATGAACTCCTCAAGAAATTCGGCATGGAGAGTGCAACCTCTATGAGGACTCCAATGGGATCCACTATGTCTCTGGATAACGATGAGAAAGGTAAACCTTTCGATGAAACCAAATACAGAAGCATCATTGGATCCCTGCTCTACCTTACTTCCAGTAGACCGGATATTATATTCTCCACATGTGTCTGTACCCGATATCAGGTGAACACTAAGGAATCTCACTATGTCGCTGCAAAGTGAATTCTAAGATACCTTAAAGGTACTCCTAATCTTGGCTTGTGGTACCCGAGAAACAATGATGTTGAGCTAATAGGTTTTTCAGATGCTGATTTTGCAGGGAGTATGGATGACAGGAAAAGCACTTCCGGGACGTGTCAATTCCTCGGAAGAAGGCTTATCTCATGGAACAGCAAGAAGCAGAATTGTGTAGCTACCTCCACAGCAGAGTCTGAGTACATCTCTGCTGGCAGCTGTTGCGCACAACTCCTATGGATCAGAAACCAGTTAGCCGACTACGACCTTCAGTTCAAGGAAGTACCTATGTACTGCGACTCCTCCAGTGCAATTGCAATTGCCAACAATCCAGTATCGCACAGCAGAATGAAGCATATTGAAGTGCGCTACCACTTCATTCGGGAGCACGTGGAGAACAAGGACATCTCTCTCTGTTATGTCCCCACGGACAAGCAGATTGCAGATATATTCACAAAGCCCTTAGACGAAGCCAAGTTTAGTCTCTGTTGGAACACCCTATTACTAATTTGGGTCAGGATCACTATGTCTCTAGGAATCTATGTTTTGACCTTCTGTATAGCTTAATAGGTCAATTAGTATTGAGTCTAAGGGTTAGAAGGCTAGGATTGGAAGCTGCCCTGAAGACCCAAGTTTTTCTGGAGACTAAGTCCAAATCGTCGAGCTCAGCACGACGTTTCGTCGAACTCCGGTCGACGATCGTCTAGCTCAACTATTGACAGATCGTCGAGCTCCATTCGACGATCGCTGAGCTCAAACCTCATAATATCGTCGAGCTCTGGTTGACGATCGCTGAGCTCAACTTCTCAATATCGTCGAACTCCATTCGACGATCGCTGAGCTCAGGTCGACGATTTTGACTCTGCACTGGTCTCTTCAAAACTGAATTGGGGATGCTAAACTATGAGGAATGAAGACTACCGAAGCTCCAGGCTCGTGCTTCCAGGGGGAGCCTCTGCCAGGAACTCAAGTGTGAGCACAGGTGCAAGAACTGAGGGGGAGCAAGGGGTCAAATGCTACAGACCCAGATTTGCAGAAGCTGAAAAGGGGGAGATTACCCTCTCGGCTAAGGCTAAGGTGGCTCCAAGTTGGCTAAGGTTTGCTTTCTCAACTCAATTTTAAGGTTATGGTTCTATTCCCATACGCTCTATTCACCTTAGCTTGTAGGGTTTAGGCTTCTTCAAATAGGGGGAGATTGTTGGGTATTGTATCCACAACGTACCTGATTTGAAGAAGCCCCTGTACAAGCTAAGGTAAATAGACAATGTATTTGACAAAATATCTCAAGTTGTGCTTGCAGTTATTCCACGCTAAGTGCACACCAATGTCAGGGTGCAGTAGGTCAATATACACGGGTCTGCACGACGTAATCCCTCGTTAAGCAGATCAGTGTGTTGGCCTACGTGTACTCTCTCTATTGGAGTGTACGTATTTTCAAGTACAGGGCTGTGTTAAGGCAAGAGCAGACAAGGAGCAAGGATGGGTCAAGGAGCACCACATGGGTGAAAAGACGAAAAATCGTCTAAGTATAAATCGACGAGAATCACCAAGTGATTCTCGCCGATTCGGCGAGAATCATCTTTGATTCTCGCCGATTCGTCGAGAATCATTGGCTGATTCTCGTCGACTCGATCCAGCTACTTCAAAAGCGTGCAACCCTGATGCTAAGTAATAATCGACGAGAATCACCAAGTGATTCTCGCCGATTCGGCGAGAATCACTAGTGATTCTCGCCGAATCGTCAAGAATCTCTGGCTGATTCTCGCCGTCTCGACCAGGCTTAATCAGAGCGTGCAATCAAGTCAACATCGACGAGAATCATATTTGATTCTCGCCGAATTGACAAGAATCACCTTTGATTCTCGCCGATTCGACGAGAATCACCTTCGATTCTCGCCGATTTTGACTTAGGCGATTTTCTGGAAACCGCTGGACCGGATTCTGCCGCTGGCACTGTTTTGAACCGGATTTAGGGTTTCTTCTGGTGGGACCCATAACGGTCATAAAAGAGTATTTCACTGTATAAATACACGGGTATTTTTGAACAGTAGACAGACAGAGAAAAAGACGAAACACGAGCCGCCGACCGTGACCTAGATCGCGATTCCTGCTCCTCCGCCGTCGCCGCTCGTGCAAGTTGTTCGCCGACCTTGATCGAGACTTTTTCCCGATCTTCCGGCGATAGAAGCTTAGCCAAGCTTAGAGTCTCACGCGTCTAACCAGAGATCCTTTGTCTCTTGATTTGTTGATCGGGAAAACCTTCCCCGTCCGAATCGATTGAGACGATCGATCCTGGTGTGACCGTTGGAAGACCTAGCTAGCTTTACTACGAAGTTTGGATCTCCAAAGTACAGCAGCCGCACATCGTTGTCGTCGCCGATCCCGTGAACCAAGCCGCCGCCCATCTTGCCACCGCCGGTTCCAGGGAGATTCTCTCCAAGCGAGATCTAGGGTTGTGGACTTTTCGTGGACTTCAAGAACACGTCGTCAACGAAGAGGGACACCTTGGTCTCCAAACGTAGTTTGTATTTCTTGTACATTCTAGTTCATTTTTGTTGTAACGGAACGTTGGTTCCTAGTTGTAAGGGTTGGGTGCAACCCGTGTTGTGGGAGTGTTGACTCCTACGTGTGGAAGGGTTCCTTCCGATAGTGCAAGGATTGGATTTCAATCCTGTTGGTGAAGAGACCGAGTCGTCCCTTGTTGGGAGATAGGTCGAAGGGGGAAAGTGGATGTACCCAAATCGGGGAACCACTATAAATTGCTTGTGTACTTTCTGTGCTGTGCTGTTTTGTTTTTTTGTGCAGGTACAATTTTAAATTCCGCAAAAACGCTGCACGTCACCTATTCCCCCTCCCCCATAGGTGAAGGTAGTTAACACTAGGTGGACTTTCATAGGAACACAAGGGATAGACCCAAGGTCTCAGCATGGAGAACCCGCCGCATACCTGGAAGACTAACGAACTCTTCCCCTCCCAAGCCAAGGGATGAGCTAAGGCACCTTCGGAGGGCTCTCTTGGCCGACCGGAACATATAAGGAGGATCTCAAGATCCACTCCCTAACTAGAGGTGCCACCTCGGGTCTATGTAAAATGTTCATAGCCCGCCTTACTATTGGCACAAAACCGCCCAGTAGCCCTACTCTACGCAGCCCCAATTGGGTCGCTAACAGCGGAACTCCGTTATTCTGAAAGGATGGCAACAGGCCATCAGGGGCTTCCCGGTATCTATACCTCGGGGCCCCCACGGGGGGAGCGGTTCACGAACACACCGCTCGCCCAAGATAGGAGGAGTAAACTACATATTCACAGCGCATCACAGATATTAAAAAATATTACAGGAATATGAATTCCATACTCAGCACGCAGGCCGGCAATATAAACAAAAAAGGCCTTCGAGGGCCGGCACGAGCTCGGGCTTAAGCCCGTTATTCCCCGCTTGGTACTGCAACACCTGTACGACAACGTCTCGACGAGCGGCGGTCAACTAGGCATCGGTCGGCTAACATATTGCGCACACCCACTTTTTGGGGGCTATGGCGTGCATTCCCTGCAAACGGCTAATAAACAACTTCCTCGGAGTCTTCTCCGGGAACCCCAGAACATCACCAATCTGGCTCACACGTCCGGATGGGCTTCACACAGCATGACTAAACCCGTACTCATGCTTCCAGGTACTAATGCAATTAAACGTGGGGACACACATGTCAACCCGCCGGAAAGCTCCCTTCCCCACACCCGTTGGTGGAGAGGGGCTTCCATGCAAATATGTAAACCGAGGGCTTCACCTGCCCAAGTAGAAACATCGTTACCCTTGTTGCGTGCTTGGCAGCGGAGCCAGGAGAGGAGCTCCGGGTCGATCCTACTACTTGCGGCCGCGTCGGTGGTCGATCTCCACTCTAGGCCGAGCCTTTCTCCAGGCCGAGCCTTGCTCCAGGCCGAGCCTTGCTCCAGGCCGAGCTTGCTGCCGATGGCGGTGGCCAATCTCCACTCCAAGCCGCTTGCTGCCGGTGGTAAAAAGCTAGGGCCCGGCTCCAGGCCGAACCCCACTCCAAGCCGAGCCCTGCTCCAGGCCGAGATAAAGAGAGGGGGGTCGGGTTTCTCCAGGCGGCCGGGAGAGAGGGATGTCGAGGTGTGCTGCTCCAGGCCGGGAGAAATGGAGGGGGCCGGGTTGCTCCAGGCGGCCGGGAGAGAGGGAGGTCGGGGTGATGGGGCTCGGCCTGATCTCCAGGAGGCTGGAAAAAGGAGCGGCGCGCGGTTGCTGCTGCTTTAGGTGGCCGGAGAGAAAGAGGGAGGCGGGGCTCGGGCTGCCACTTCAGGCGGCGACGGGAGAGAGGGAGGGGGGGCAGTGTCGGGCTGCTCCTACTATAGGCCGACGGGAGAGAGAAAGGGGGGTCGGCTGTGCTGCTCCTGTTGGCCGACGGGAGAGAGGAAGGGGGGCGACGGCTGCGCTGCTCCTGGCCGAGAGTGAGAGAAGGGGGCGGGCCGATCCTCCTGCGCCGAACCCTAGTGAGGGAGTTCCAAATAAAATCCCCCCTGCCTTTCCTTTTTTCTCCCTTTTTCTGCTGTATCCCGCCTCCCCTCCTAAAATCCCCTCTCCCCTTCTTATCTATCTTATCACATATCTATAATATATACATAATATATTATATATATTATAATATAATATATATATATATAAATTCTAAACTTATGCGAATAAAACCTCCGCACGCACGCGCGAGGACCCGCACATCTTCGAACGGGGTCGCACCAACTCGTCGCCCATAACACGCCCCTGGGCTGATATTTGGGGAGGGTCCCACTTGCCCGGCTACGGGGTTGTACACCAAAACTTTTTATTAGACCGTCTGATTTTCTCTCACAATACCATTTCGGAAAGCTCTCAAAGTTGTCCATCCACTGGCAAACTGGGTGAACCTGTTCGAGCTAAATTTGCAATCTCAGATTGAGCATATTCAAATCCGTTTAAATGTTAACCCAGTGTTATCCTTTCGTCAATTTCGTTCTAATGGATATGCCGATGAAGGCTTCGGAAAACACTTCCAAGAATGCGGTAATAACCGCGACATAACTTCGTGCTCACTCCACTTCCCCATTTCGGAGATTCCGCGAAGAGGCGGCGGCGTGCCAGCCAGGCCATTGTCGCGCGTAAAAATTTGAGTCGCCAAAATTGCTTAATATGAATAGAAACGGAGCCCGCAAACTGAAAGATCGCACGTCGAGGAGCTTGGCTTAAATAAAATTTATTGGTCTATTCCAACGTGTGTGACCATACCAGCACTAAAGCACTGGATCCCATCAGAACTCTATAGTTAATCATGCTTGGGCGAGAGTAGTACTGGGATAGGTGACCTCCTGGGAAGTCCTCGTGTTGCACCCATTGTTTGCTGCTCGGCTGGATAAATGCCTATTTTTACCTGCGGCGAATGCGCTCTCTCTACGAACATGGGACCGAGGGTACCGCCTACGCGGGGTGGGCGGAATTTTCGGAAACAAGAAAATGGGCATGCGACCTTAACATCTTGTGCAGGTGATGAGCCTGAAAACAAAAGAAAGGCTCTTCTTAGTTCCCAAATGCAAGGCACTTCAAAAGGACATAACTTTTGATCAGACCGTCTGATTTTCTCGCACAATACCATTCACAAAAAGGTAAGCAGACATATGTGATTTTCACATCAAACACAACTATTGTCAACACAAATACTTCCACATCATGATATGACGTCATAACTGCATCTTAACATATCACTTTCTTCCCATATGGACTCTTATTACTACGGGCATGTCATTCCACTCTTACATGTGATACAAAGATAAGCACATAGGGCATACATTGAGGCTTAATCAAACGACTTGATTATTCATCACAACATGTATTAATACGCAAAACAGGCATTGTATACATCATTACTTATGAGGAAATGTACGATACACAATTATAGTTATTTATGTACACATACTCAACATTCCCTTTCAGTGTGGTGTTGTCTAAGGGCCACTTTGGTGGTCCCAAGCAATATGTCCTCTCTGTCACACGAGTAGCAAGCATGTGGAGTTCGCCCTACAACTGCTCCAGCCTTAGCTTTCTTTGTCCTTGGCGCATCACCATGATATTCTCGGGAAATATGGCCTACCACCTTTTTTGTGATCCTATGATTGTGGAAGTTTTTTATTCCAACAGATGTAACTTCTTCTTCCACTTGCACAAGTTTGATTTTGAAACATTTGCAAAGTTCAGCACGTTGAACTCTCGTTTCGCCCTGAACTTTTCCAAGTCTATTTCCAAAGACCTAGCAGTAATTACCAAGGCATAGAATCCAATTAACCTTGGACCCACCAATAGACGTCGTAGTTCATCACACAGACCATCATAAAATCTGTTGGCCTTAGTTTCCTTGGTCTCAAACACAAACCCTGCATGTTGTCGTAACTCAACAAATACATGAAAGTACTCCTCAACCATGTACGGTCCTTGCATCATACACATATTCAACGACGGGGCCGATGTTCTTCCCCTTGCAATCAGCTCAAGTACACCAAACGACATTGCACTCACCACCGAAACAGAGTGTTGTATATGCCTCCCATGTTGGGCCTTGGTCATTGCGAAGACCACATCAGCGATCAACCGAACCGTCTCTACCAAAGGAGGAGGTGTTGGCACCTCAGTTGGCGCATTTCTCTCCATCGAATGTTGGGGTTCTTACTTCCCCTCAACACTTTTAGTCGCCTACCATCGTGAAACACACAATTAAGCAACTCACACTATTGCAAAAGCAATAATAGGAACACACAAGTTCCTCAAACATGTGTATTTTCATTCCTAAGTGGACATTCTTGAGTTCATTTATGTTATAACGGTAAGCACTTACATGTGCTCACCACCCCACAAAAATATTCGACCACAAATTCGCAGGAGGAAGACCAGGACAAGTTGATACTAAATTGTAATGTCTCCATCCGTCGCATGAAATATAATAGAGAGTTTGTGTTTGGTCTATTGATCTCAATATCCCAGATTTTTAAGAAATCAAACGAGTCAATGACATACACACATAATGTATTTGATGTGTGCTTGAGTTCATGCATGCAGGTAGTCCATGATTGGACAGGTCAGCAAAAAGAATATGCTGGAGAATTCAAATTTTGTCAAGCTCAGTTCAAAGTGTGGGTCTCAGATTTCATCGAGCTCAGCTCGTAGTTCGTCGAGCTCAGCTTGCAGATCATCGAGTTGAGCCCCTCCTTGCCTTCATGGACAAGAGAGCTCAAAACAATATTATCAGTACAGTAGATGATTCAACGTTCCAGAATCTGGTGCACTGCAAGACCTCCAAGGAGATGTGGGACATCCTAGTTGTGTTCATGGAGGGCTCAAAGGAGGTGAGGGATGACAGAAAATCCATGCTCAATCAGTAGTATGAGGCCTTCAGACAAGGAAAGTCTGAGGGCATTGCTGAGAGCTTTGAGAGATTTTTCAGAATTGTGAATGAACTGAGAACATATGGAAGGGTCTTTAGCACCTATGAGCTGAATGACGTATTTCTCAGGTCCCTCTCCAAAGGATTGGGACACAAAGATTTGTGTCATTAGGGAAATGGTAAAGTTAGCTGACACTCCTCCAATTCTATTTGGAAAGTTATTGTCATATGAGATGCAGCTTGCTGTAAGAAAGGAAGAAGAAAAGTGTAGTAAGTCACAGGCTAAGGAGAAGTCTGTGGCCTTCAAAGCTGAAGCCCCATCCAGGAGCAAAAGGAAGAACTCTCCACTCAGGAAAATTACTGTGTCAGATTCAGAGAGCTCAAGGACCAGCACTGCAGACAACCATACATCTGATGAGGACCTTGCAGCCTTCTCCAGGCAATTTCAGAAGTTTATGAAGAAGGGGAATTGGAAGAATAGAAGGCCATCCTTTTCCTCACAGCACAGAAGGAAATCCTCTAAGTATGACAGGTTTGCTCCTAACTCTAGCAAACATACTTCCTCTAATGTTATTTATTTCTACTATAGCAAACCTGGTTATATAGTTGCTGACTGCCCAGTGAAGAGGAAAGAAGGAGTAAAGAAGCATCATAAGGGAAATAAGAAAGAGAATTCACTTGTGGCCAAGAAGTAAAATACATGGTCTGACTCTTCCTCTAGGTCAGATAGTGAAGAATAAGAAGCCTACATTGGTCTAATGGCTGTTGCTGAAGGAGAACCTGAAGAATACCTTGCTACTGGGATAGGGATCAGGACCCCTCTGTCATATTCAGATAGTGACTCAGAGGTGGATAAAGATGAAGAAGATGCTCAATGACATGGACTGATGGCAATTACTGATGATGAGAGTAGCCAAGATCAGCCTGGACAAGTTCAGGTAAATTCAAAATCTCTGCATTATATTTCAAGTCATGAGGCTAGCTCAGATTCTGAAGCTCAATCATCAAGAGATGAAGGGGATTCAGATTCTAAGGATGATGTCAATTCCTTAATTGACAAGTATGGAGAACTTCTTGAATCATTCAAGAGGTGCAAGCTCCTTGCCAAGAGACAGGCAAAAGAGCTTCTCAGTCTCAAGAGCAAGTGTGAAAGCCAAGAAAACGCTCTCACTGACATGGATGCACAGTGAGTCCAGCTCAAGGTGATCATTGATGAGCAGTCTGTGGTAAGAGTCTCAAATGAGAAACTTATCCAGAAACTTAAAAATGATCTCCTAAATAAGAAATTGCTAGTGACAGAATTTTCTAAGCCAAACACTGTGCTTCCCTTAATTGACACACACCTCACCCAAGTGGGTAAGAAAGGGTTAGGATTTAAGAGACTTACTAGACCTCCCAATCCAAAAGGAAAGGGAAAGGGAAAGGTACCAGTTGTGCCTCTAGCCTCATTGCCTCAAATTCCTTTTCAGAGAGTCGTGTTGGCTTCAAAAAGGTATGACCATGAAAGCTGTTATGGTCACTGGGAGAATGGCAGATCCACTGGTATGGACCAATATGGCCCTAACCAAGGTGGAAGATACAGCCATGTGAGGGCCTTTAAGGCTGCCCATAAGGAAATTCAAATGGTCCATCCTAGACCATTTGTTTTTGGGGCCCCAGCCCCAAAACTCAAGGATATTGCTGCTACAGGAAATCTGAGTCAACCAGCAAAAAAATGACCCAAGGTGAGTCTTCTGTCATGGCTGGGATGGCAGTTTCTTATGCTATCAGATGCATGTTAGCTGAAAAGAGACATGCAGTGGGTGGATCTTAGAAAAGTCCAAAACAGCCAGCTGAAAGACTCTCCTTCAGTCGAATGACCGCTGGAAGAAAGCAGAAATGTACAACAGCACATCTTCCCACTGTTTATGGAGCAGTCAAGCCAAGTGCTGGTCCTAAATAGAAAAGGAGATATAATATCTATGAGTGTTGGTACTGTGGCAAAGTGGGCCACTATGTTGTGGATTGCTGGCACAATCCTTCTGTGTCCAGAGGTAGCCAACCTGTCAATAATACTGCAGGAAGACAAGGTTATTTTCAGACTAATGTGAACCTAAGATCCAATAGATATTGGGGTCCTAAGGTGAGATAATTTGTGTTCTTTTCAAGTTAGTTCAGGTACCTATTCCACTAAATGGTACCTGAATAGTGTATGTTCCAGGCACATGACTGGAACAAAGGAGCTGTTGAAGGAGTACACTCAAGTAAAGAATAGACCTAAGGTCATCTTTGGAGGCTCTGACAAGGGAATAACCAGAGGTTATGGTAATATCTCAAATGGCATAATCACCATCACAAAGATGGCTTATGTGGAGGGGCTACAATACAACCTCATAATCATAAGCCAACTATGTGATCTTGGTTATGACATTTCTTTCCATACGAATAAGTACCACATTAAGAGGTTGATGAGTATTCCAGATTTGTTTGGGTGTTCTTTCATAGAAGAAAAGATGAAACCCTTGATATTTTCATGAATTTTGTCATGCAGATTCAGAATGAACTTGCATGCTCTGTGGTCAAAATAAGAAGAGACCATGGAACTGAATTTCAGTCTCCTGTCATGACTACTTTCTTTGAGGAGCAAGGGATTCATCAGGAATTCTCCTCTCCAAGAACACCCCAGTAAAATGGGTTAGCTGAGAGGAAAAACAGGACACCCATAGAAGCTGGGAGAATATTGTTGAGTGACACTTCTCTCCCTAAGTATTTCTGGGCTGAGACAGTTAACAATGCCTGTCATGTTCTCAACAGGGCTTCTATCACCAAAGGCCACAAGAAGACTCCCTATGAGATCTTGAAGGGTAGAAAACCAAGCATAGCCTATTTCAGGATATTTGGTTGTAAGTGTTTCATCTTGAACAATGGTAAGTTAAAAGTGACTAAGTTTGCTGTCAAATACCATGAGGGCATCTTTGTTGGGTACAGCAATAATAGTAAGGCATATAGAGTGTACAACTTGACTAATCAGGTTGTAGAAGAATCTGTCCATGTTGTGTTTGATGAGTCAAGCATGATTAACAGTAAGCTGTCAAGCTCCTTTCCTAGTTCTGCAGGTACAGAAGTCATGATGGAAAAACTCTCCATCAAAGATAAATACCCAGCCATGTATAAAGAATGTGGAGAGGAAAGCTGTCCAGAGAAAGCATAGGACGGTCTAGCTGGAGATGAAGACCAACCAGTTGAAGAAAATGGTGCTCAGCTAAAAGCAGTCAGGCTACCCCCTACAGTCAGATATCTGAGAGATCATCCTCCAGATCAGATAATTATTGAGGCCAGCCAAGGTGTACAGACCAGAAGTAAAAGTTTCAACACAGCCCTATATTCCAGCTTCCTGTCACAAGAAGAGCCAAAGAAATTTGAAGAAGCATATCAAGAGCAATTCTGTATTGGTGCAATGCATGAAGAACTGAACCAATTCAAAAGGTGTAAGGTCTGGAAGTTGGTTCCCAGAGCAGATGGACATAATGTCATTGGAGTCAAGTGTATTTTTAAAAATAAACTTGATGAAAATGACATTGTAATAAAGAATAAAGCTAGACTGGTGGCCAAAGGTTATATACAGGAAGAGGGGATTGATTATGATCGGACTTTTGCCCCAATTACAAGGTTGGAAGCAATCAGATTGTTCCTTGCATTTAAAGCCTTTCAGGGATTCAACGTATTCCAGATGGATGTAAAGTATGCCTTCCTGAATGGAGACTTGAAGGAAGAGGTTTATGTAGAGCAGCCTCCAGGTTTTGTAGATTCCAACTCTCTTACTACTGTATATAGACTTAGGAAAGCTCTTTATGGGCTCAAGCAAGCCCCTGGAGCATGGTATGAGACATTGTCTACCTTTCTCATTGAGAACAAATTCTCAAGGGGGAAGATAGACAAGACCCTATTCCTAAGGGAATCTAAGGGCAAGATCATCCTAGTCCAGATTTATGTTGATGACATAATATTTGGCTCTACTGATGACAACCTCTGCAGAAAGTTTACAAAACTTATGCAAGGAAAGTTTGAGATGAGTAGTATGGGTGAACTGAAATTTTTCTTGGGACTCCAAGTAAGACAGACTGATGATGGTCTATCCATATCCCAGTCAAAGTTCACCAGGGAGATAATCAAGAAATATGGCATGGAGAATGCTTCCACAATAAGAACTCCCTTGAGCTCAAGTATGCCTATAGGCAAAGATGATCTAGGGAAATCTGTTGATCTAACTCTGTATAGAGGTATAGTTGGCTCCCTTCTCTACCTCACTGCAAGTAGGACTGACATTATGTATGCAACATGTGTCTGTGCTAGGTATCAGGCCTGCCATAAAGAGTCTCACTACCCTGCTGCGAAAAGAATCTTGAGATTTCTTAAGGGCACCCCAGATCTTGGCCTATAGTACCCCAGGAATGGATAATTTGAACTAATAGGCTATTCAGATGCAGATTTTGCAGGCTGTAAGGAGCACATGAAGAGCACTTTTGGCTCCTATCAATTTCTAGGTGGAAGACTTGTATCTTGGAGCAGCAAGAAACAAATGAGTATTGCAATCTCAACAGTATAGTCAGAGTATATTTTAGCTGGATGTTGATGTGCTCAGTTGTTGTGGATCCAGCATCAACTTCAAGACTACAATATTCAGATAAGTAGAACTTCACTCTTTTGTGATTCTACTAGTGTAATTTCTATAGCTAGGAATCATGTCTCTCATAGCAGGACTAAACATATAGAAATTAGGCATCACTTCATTAGATAACATGTGGAAAGAGAAGACACCAGCCTTGAGTTTGTTTCCACAAACAAGCAAGTGGCTAATATCTTCACTAAGCCACTAGATGAAGCCAATTTCAACACCTTCAAATTTTAATTAGGTATGTTGAATCTTGTATAGCTTCAATTCTCTCTTCTACCATATGCTACACTGTCCATTTTGCAGGTAGTAAAAGTTCTTCCTCTAAATAATGAAGATGGTGTGCAACTGTTGAGGGGGAGCGAGCCAAACAACTGAACTGGATTGAGTCAAAGTGGGAAGATCTATTCCAAATAGATAGGGGGAGAAAACCCCCACAGAATGCTCCCTATTGCAGAAGTCAAAAATGGGGAGGATAGTCAAGGGGTAAGAAGAATAGACATGTGGAACAGTAAGGGTGGCAGTATGCCAGGGGGAGTAAGTAATTCTCCACAGGCAGGAGAAATATGGTAACATTTCCACACTCTAATAATGTTAAATTTTGTTTTATGATGAATATGTTGTGTTATCAATGACTTGTATTATTGATCAAGCAAAGTTTTGACTTCTTCAAATAGGGGGGGATTGTTGGGTCTATTGATCACAATATCCCAGATTTGTAAGAAGTCAAACGGATCAATGACATACATATATAATGTATTTGATGTGTGCTTGAGTTCATGCATGCAGGTAGTCCATGATTGGACAGGTTAGTAAAAAAAATATACTGAAGAATTCAAATTTTGTCAAGCTCTGTTCAAAGTGTGGGTCTCAGATTTCGTCGAGCTTAGCTCGTAGTTCGTCAAGCTCTGCTCGCAGATCGTCGAGTTGAGCTCACCATTAGTCGAACGGAGTTCAGAACTCGAGATTTAGAAATCATCGAGCTCAACTCACCTTTCGTCGAGCTGAGCTCACCGTTCGTCGACCTAAATTCAGAAGCTTAGGATTCAAATTTCATCGAGCTCAGCTCACAGTTCGTCGAGCTCAGCTCACAGATCATCGAGCTCAGCTCACTACTCATTGAGCTAAATTCAGAAGCTTGAGGTTCAGAATTCATCGAGCGCAGCCGACCAATCATCAAACGCGGTTCAACATTCGTTGACCTAAAGTCATACAAATTGACTAAGTCAAAACTGCTGAGACAGCTGAGACAACTAAGAAGTATGTCTCAGCATAACCATTGAGACAATACAAGCTGGAATTTCTCTAAGTCCAGAAGCATTGAGTGAAGCAGGTTCACTCAACACTTCTAAAAAAGAAGGAAGTGCAGAGACAAAAGATAGTCTCAATTGTGAAACAGACACCGCTAAGACCGCTGAGAAGAAAATCATTGAGACAGGAGTCAGTCTCAGCTGAGAAGAAGAAAGCGTTGAGACCGCTGAGAAGAAACTGTTGAGACAGCTGAGAAAGAACCGCTGAGATGAAACCAGTAAAAATTCATAAGTCCAGAAGCGCTGAGAGCCAAGACAAATGGCATTGAGTGACTTAAAATCACTCAACGCTTATTGAAGATCTGGAATTTTTTAAGTCCAGAATGTGATGACCGCTGCTGACATCATCAAAAGTCAACAAGTCAAAGTGGTTCAAGGCGTTGCGGGAAAGCTACAGCAGCACCAGGATGGCCACTGCTGACGTCACCATGAAGTCAACAAAGTCAAATTACATGAAGCCGTTGCGGGAAAGCTGCAGTAGCGCCAAAAGCTGGTTTGTCCTTTTCTGAGGGAGGTGGCGCTCACCAATTCTTGGCTGGGCTCACTCCTCAATTGTGTCGTTGATTCAAATCAACAGATATAAAAAGGAAAAAGAAAAGGATTACGGTTACGGAGAACAAACACAGAACATACAAAGAAAACCTGAGGCGGTAGGACTTCATCTTCTCCGATAAGCTTGAAAGCAAAATGTCTAGCATAGTTAGCCATAAGGCAAAGAACGAAAGCTGAAGCTATCTCAGGTTCAGCAAGATATTTCTCTCCAGAACAAGGCAGCTGATTCATCTATTCAGCAAGGAGATAGCTGTGTGAAGGGCCATCAACCTTCAATAGCAGATTGCTGCTCACCAATGCGGCAAAGGAGTTAGCTGTAGAAGAAGACTCATTCCTTCTACATCAAGTGGGCTGGATTGATATCTGCTCAGTCCAGCAAGGTAGACTCGAAGATTTATCTCTGAGTTAGTTGTTTTAAATTTATTTCATCTTGTATGAACTACTATAGGATTCAGTTAACCTGAATCTGAGTTGTAGGGCCTTTTGGCTTGAGCTGTAGGTGATAATTAGTCAATGAGATAGGTGCCCTGCTCGGGTACTGAGGTAGGATCCAAGTGTGGATCAGAGAGTAGAGCTGTCCTCCCAGTCTGAGTAGTAGGCCTTAGAAATAAGGCTGAGGTAGGTGATTGGTGAGTCACTAAGCTGTAGGTGAAAAGTGTTTCACTAAGTTGTAGGCCTTGGAGGAGGCTGAGCTGTAGGTGCATAGAAGGGCACTAAGGTAGGTACCTGAAAGGGTACTGGGTTGTAGGAGTGCTACAGCACTCTGAGAGTAGGGCTATGTGTCTGAAGTTATAGGGCTGAGAAGCATAAGCTGTTGGTCTTAGAAATAAAGTTGTGGTAGGTGGTCAGTGGACTACTGAGTTATAGGAGCTCTGCAGGGCTCTGAGGTAGGAACCCTTGTAGTTCTGAGATTGGGTTCTGAAGAGAACCTGTGTGCAAGGCTGAGGGGCAGAGGTGTAAGCTCTGAGTAGCATATTAGTGGAGTTTGTGTCTTGTCCAACAAAATAGTTGGATAGGTGGGAGGGAAAGTGGAAGTACCCAATTGGAGAACAACTATAAAAACTTGTGTGCTTGGCTGTGTTGTTTGTTTTCTTTCATATTGCAGGACCTAAGGACAAGCTCTAGTTCACACAAGAAGAAAATGGCATAAACACTAATAAAATTTCAATGACCTATTCACCCCCTCCCCCCATATAGGTGACTAGCTAACCTTAAGTAAATAACTTTCAGTCCGGTCGGGGCCCTACACCATATTCCACAAACAAACAATGGAATTACATGTTAATATCAAAACTACTTGAATCCTAACTCAGAACATTCTAGCGGAAGCTTTAGGGTTGCATGAACTCAAATAACAATTGAATGTCCATTATATATAAACCAAACCATTTATATATATAACAGGAATATCACTTTCAAATACACAAAAGTTATGACCTTAAGGCCTTACAGTTACATTTCACAAGTGTGATTTACAAACATTGGCGCGCAGGCCGACCACACATGAAAACAGTAAAACATCTTCGCTCGGCCTTCGAGGGCCGGCATAGCAGCAAGGGCTTCAGCCCGCTATTTCCTGCTCGGCTCTCCAGCACCTGCACAAGGACAATCCACCACAAGGGTGACAAACAAGGTAACAGTCAGCATTCAGCTGACCAATTTATAACAACCCTACCCCTTTCCCGGGGCAGTGGTATTCCTTCCCTACAGGCATAGCATTAGCACAAGCAGATATATTATAAGAACGTGCACTCACGCATAGTTCAATATATCACAAATGAATGTCTCAACGACAAAACGCTCCGTGCACTCAGGGCTCATTTTCGGTGTACCTGTTGTCAGGGTGCCACCACCGTTCAGAGGTCCCAAACATAACGGTTAACTTTGAGAATTTATAGTCTCTACAGCCCCCGGCCTGAGACTTTAGTCTTGACGACATACAGCCTAAGACTCTCATTATGCGATCCTAACGAACGCCAATAACTTAGGCACTTGAGTAAGAAAACCATAACACAGATACAGGTCAACCATTGCCCGTTGCTCAAATCGTCAATTCAATGTCTAGTCTGACGCGGGTCAGCTTCCCCTTGTTTGTTCGGCTCATTGGCCTTTAGGAGCTCGCAGCTCACAGATTAGCCTCACAGTCTCCCAGTGACAAGCTTTACAATCAAAAGGGTATCTGGGAGCTATCGCCGGCGATTCTCACTGTCGCAAGATGTTAACAACATAATTCACTTTCTATACCAAACCCAGCAAAAACCCTGCAGTAACCTGTAATGTAAGAAACATTGGATTTTTACAGCATAAATAGCTCACCAAGAGCTATCGCTGTTGGCAATACTCACTATCGCCCGACGATATCCAACAGACATTCAAACTGTGGTATTTCATGGGTATTTCATGGGTATTTTCCTGGAGTGCAACTTTAGTACTTACTATTACTTTCAATTCACAGGTATAACCTCGCAGACCTCATAAACTACTCGTTTATACTCGGAGTCTTCTCCGGCACGCAAAAGAAAATATCACCAATCCAGACCAACCTATCCAGATGGGCTTCACACAGCATGCCTATTTTGTACTACATATTTCTAGATCTATATGTAAGACTCACTGGGGATTTCACGAATCGACCCAAAGTAATTCCCTTCACTTTTCCACCTTTTGGTGGGGGGATTCCAAGCATATGCCAAAAGAAGGACTTCACTTGCCCAAGAAGGAAGATAGTTACCTTTGTAGTTTTCTTCAGAACCATGGCGAAGCTTTTCTACCCTGACGGAAAGGAGCACCTCACTTCCCTCTTCGCAAATCTAGCCTCGGCTCTGACTTCCAATTACCGAATATCCTCCAGCACTCACAAAGATCAGCCTAACTCTTCATTAACTTCTTCTTCTTAAGATCTTTGAATGAAAGGAAGAGAGAGTGTGAGAAGAAGAGAATGACTTCTCATTCCTCCACTCATCTGGTTAAGTGGCCTCGGGATTAATCACAGCCACAAACTTATTCCATCAAGAGAAACAAGTGGCTGCAAAATCAGCCGAAAAGTCAAAGTAGTCGTTATCGTCACGTGATATCGATGTTGCCTGGCAACATCGACTTCAGCCACTTAAATCCAGTCAACCACCGCTCTCTGGCCTCTTAACAGTCATCTGACACGTGTCCATGTCACGTGTGAAAGATATGGTACCTAAACACCTAGAGGGGGGGGTGAATAGGTGACCTAAACCTTTTTGAAACTTTGTTGGCAGCACAACAGTTATTTTACAGAATTCTACAGCTAACAGCAATTACAGAATATAAACAGTTAATCCACAGCACAGCACAACACATCAGACACACTAATTTATAGTGGTTCCCCAATCTTTGAGTACATCCACTGTCCCCCTTCGCCTATCTAGCAGTGTACTAGATTCGGCCAACCTTCTCCACTATCTCAGAACCCAACAAGGTTCCTACACCTCAGGCCCAAAGCCTTACACTCAGCCACCAAGGCCTACACTCAGCCACCCAGGCCTATACTCAGCCAATTAAGGCCTACACTCAGAGTTCTTCAACTCCTACACTCAGGCAACCAAGCCCTACCCTCAGCCTTTATAATATAGGCTTACAATTCTCTCAGATCCAATGGATCCTACAAGTTAAAATAGAAATACAATAGCTAACTCTACAACTCAGAAAATAAGAGAGGAGTTGAGAGTTTCTTGAAGAGTTCTTGGAAGAACTCAGCTAGATCCAAACTGACTTAGCTTCCTTCAAAGCTTCTTGAGTTAGAACTGAATTAGTCTGAATCTTCTGCAGTTGATCCTTGACCTCTGCTTCTTGAGATCCAGATGATTCTGAATCTTTCTTATCAGCCTTAGTTCCAAAGACTGAATTCTTGATTGGAGCTCTCTCTCTCCAACTTCTTAGATCTGCAGTTGGACTGTCAGATCTTCTTGTGTTGATCCTCTGTGTATCACTTTCCTAATTACTTGAAGAATCTGATCAACCACTTTAAGTATTCTTGACACCTACTTGTAACAACAATCATCAATCAGTTTCTGTATACTATGGGTTCCTATTTATAGGCTTCCTTCATGGTAACCGGCTGGTCCGGTTCATAACAGACTTCTGATTTCTCTGACAGTTGCTGTAGACCGGCTGGATCGGCAGCTGTCATGTCAACCAGTCACTTCTTGAAATTCTCTAACTGTCAGATAGTGTCAAGACTTTCTGTTCTTAAGTGTCGACACTTATAGACTAAGTGTCGACACATATTGTGTAAGTGTCGACACAAGTCTACAAGGTGTCGACACAATTCCTTGTATGTCTCGACACAGATACTTCTTCAAGTGTCGACACTGAAATTAAGTGTCGACACAAGTACTTGATCTTCATTCTTTAACTGTATTCTTCTAAGTGTCAACACATCTGATGCAGTGACCCAGAGCCGACCCGCTCTGTCGACCAGGCCTCGCACCTGGCCTAGCCAGAGGCCCACGTCTGGCGGCCCACTGCCAGGCCCACCGTGGCGTCACACCATGGCGTCCCTTTTATCAGGCCCGCGGGCCGTACACCCCAACCCATCTCCGGCCCAACCACAGGCGCACGGTAGGTTGTTGAGGCCAGGTTTCGATCCCTGACCTCCTTGATAAAGAGCTTTCAGGCAAGCTCTCATCAACCAACTGAGTCGTGGATCAGTTGGTTGATGAGAGCTTGCCTGAAAGCTCTTTATCAAGGAGGTCAGGGGATCGAAACCTGGCCTCAACAACCTACCGTGCGCCTGTGGTTGGGCCCGGAGATGGGTTGGGGTGTACGGCCCGCGGGCCTGATAAAAGGGACGCCATGGTGTGACGCCACGGTGGGCCTGGCAGTGGGCCGCCAGACGTGGGCCTCTGGCTAGGCCAGGTGCGAGGCCTGGTCGACAGAGCGGGTCGGCTCTGGGTCACTGCATCAAAAAAAGTGCACTTCTTGGTGTCGACACATCTTCATGTATTGAAACTGTCAAGTGTCGACACTACTTCTTGGTGTCGACACAAGTCTTCAATTTTATTTCTTCAGCTGAGTGTCGACACATTCCCTTAGTGTCGACACATTCCCTTAGTGTCGACACTTGTCTTCAATTTTATTTCTTCAGCTGAGTGTCGACACATTCCTTAGTGTCGACACTTGTACTTAGAATATTTTGTAAACTTTTCTGTTCTTTGCTAAGTGTCGACACAGCTCCTTGTGTCGACACTTTCTTCAAGTGTTGAGTCTTTAGCTAAGTGTCGACACAATGTGCTGAGTGTCGACACTTACTTCAAATGTTGACTCTTCTGGTTGTGTGTCGACACATTGTGCTGAGTGTCGACACATGTACTTAGACTCTGCAGACTTTTGCTGAGAGTCGACACATCTCCAAGTGTCGACACTTTCTGGTGTAGACTCAGCTCTTCTAGGTGTCGACACTTCTGCCAAGTGTCGACACAGCTTTTCTGCATACTTCTTCACTGAGTGTCGACACAGCTTTTCTGCATACTTCTTCACTGAGTGTCGACACAGCTCCAAGTGTCGACACTTTCTGTCTGGTGTCGACTCTTCTTCTCAGGTGTCGACACAATTACTCCAAGTGTCGACACTGCTTGTCTGGGTGTCGACACAAGCTTTCTCAAGTGTCGACACTTTCCCTCTGGGTGTCGACACATGGACTTAGAAACTTTTAGCTTCAATCCAGTGTATACCTAACCTGCACAAGTAACTCAAACAAACATCAAATACATTATGATGTATATCATTGAGTTAGGTGAGGCTTCTTCAAATCAGGTACATTTGATCAATGTACCCAACAATCTCCCCCTATTTGGAGAAGTCATAACCCTTAGTCAATGATATACACCACTCATAATTAAAAATTACAAAATGATGAAAAGCAGATTATAATCAACAGGGTTAACATGAACATATAAAACTTCACACATATACACATTCAACATTCCAGAACAAATAAGAAACAAACACATTTCAGATCAATCATACTATAGTTATCACATATTGTTCTAACATTGTTCCTTATACATTTTCAATGTTGTACAAAAATGTTTTTCATTTAAAAGATTACAACAAGCTTCAAGTTTAATTCCTAATCTATTTCTGATCAGGTTCTTTGATAACAATTCCTTTTCCAGCTTTAACTTGAGCTTTGACAGCAGCAGCAGCAGCAGGCTCAGCATCAGCAGGCTTCTTGCCTTTTGAGTCTTTCTTCTTTTGTTCTTCAGCCTTGATTTTCTGCCTCTCAAAGTAATGATAGGGCTTAGGAAAGTACTTGCTAGGCTCCACAGCTGTAGGAGGTAGCTTTCCTAACTTAGCCTTCCTTCTATACTGGACAATGGCTTCCTGCCTGATCTCATGCTTCCTCCATTCAGCTTCTGAGAACCACTTGTTCCTCTCATGTGCATTGTCCTTGGCTGCTTTCCAGGCTGTGAGAATGATGTTCCTAGAAGTAGGGCTCCACTGTTCAAAATCTGGTTTTTGCTCAGCCAGTTCCCTGAACTTCTTCTTTGACAGCCTTGTTTCTTCTTCTTTGTCCATAGCCTCTTGCATAGCTGCTGTAATAGGTTGAGTAACCTTTTCTAAATGGACATTGTCCTTGCCCCCAGATGGGCTATACATAGTGCTCACCTCTGCATGAATCATTTCAAAATCTGGAGGTGGATAAATGACTTGAGCTACTTCTTGTGGCTCACCTCCAAAATAGGCAGGGTTCAGTCTAGATTCAGCAACTGTTGGGGTTGTGGAACACTTCCGGTCCTCTTGTTTCTCACACCGGGTTCGCCCACGTGAGCTTAGAGGAATCGAAGTGTGATCCCCCCTCGACATCTCCGGGACCCACGACAGCGGGGGTCGGGGGCGGCAGCCCCCGGCGGAGGTCCCGCTGTCCGGACAGCGGGCAGGGGTCCAGGGGACAGCGTCCCCGGTGGGGGCTCGGGGGCAACGCCCCCGGACCAAATTTTTCTGATGGGAATTTTTGGATCGGCGATCGTCGAACGCTGTGGTTCGACGATCGACGATCGTCGACCGGCCCTTTTGGTTCGACGATCGACGATCGTCGACCGGCCCTTTGGTTCGATGATCGACGATCGTCGACCGGCCTTTTGGGTCGACGATCGGGGTCGCGATCGTCGACCGGCCTTTTGGGTCGACGATCGACGATCGTCGACCGGTCTTGCTTGGTCGACGATCGTGGTGGCCGGCAGACGTTTATATACGTTGTTTTTTCCCGATTTAGGGATACGGATTCATTGCAGTCTGTGGCGGCGGATTCTTTTGGAGCCGATACGAGGTATCTCGTTGAGATCGATCCAGAAGGTATTCTTCTTTGGTGTTTCTTGTCCAGAAGAGAGGAGAAGAGGTAGGATCGGATTTGATCCTTGCAACCTTTTGTAATCTGTTTCTTTTTTTGGTGAATACAAGAAGGAAGAAGAAGGGGAGAGAGGACGTAGCCCGGTTTTGGGTGAACCTCTGTACCATCTTGTGTTTGTGACTGCTCTGTTTTTTGTTCTGTGTTTGTTATTCGATATTCGGATTTCTGCTTCTCGGCACCCCGGATTTCCTACATTTGGTATCAGAGGGAGGTTCTCTCGATTCTTGAAAATGAGTTTCAGGAGGAGTGCGGATCGAGATAGAGAAGTTTGATGGCAGTCGATTTGATCTGTGGAAGATGAAGATGGAAGATCTGTTGGTGGATCGAGATTTGTGGGGAGCAATAGCGGATGCTCCACCGAAAGAGAAATCTACGGAGGAGGTTGTTGCAGCCTGGACAAAAGCCGATCGGAAAGCCAAAGGTCTGATCCGGCTGTTTCTTACAGACTCTGTTTTAACAAACGTCATGGAGGAAACTTCGGGCCAAGGTTTATGGCGGAAGTTGGAGACTCTGTACCAGAGCAAATCTCTGGTGAACAAGTTGCTGTTGCGGAAGAAGTGGTACAACTTGAAGATGCATGATGGCGGTTCTTTCTCAGAACACCTGACCAATTTCAACACCGTTGTGGGTCAGTTGATCTCTATTGGTGAAAAAATCTCTGATGAAGATAGGGCCATTACCTTGCTCTGTTCATTGCCAGACTCTTGGGACAATGTTATTGTTGCCATTGGGGGCAATGGAGATAGGGCTCTAACCTGTGAGTCAGTGTGTGCAACACTTCTCTCAGAGGAAACCAGGAGAGCAGGTTCCGAGAAGACAAGCAAAGGTGCATTGAGTGTATCCAGATCTCGCCCTCAATGGAGGGATAATAAGCAAGGTGGATCTAGAGACAAGTCTCGGGGTAGATCCAAGAGCAGAGAAAGAGAGAAAGAGAAGAAGCATGTACGTTGCTGGAAGTGCAATGAGGTTGGGCATGTGAAGTCTCAATGTCCAAACAAGGCTACTCAGAAGAAGGAGGCAGGGTCAACTTCGGGTGCTAAGAAGGAGACCGATGGCGGTGACATGTACATTGCGGCTGCTTGTGTTGCCCATCAGGATGCTGATGTGTGGTATGTTGATACAGGAGCCTCTTACCACATGACTCCTCATAGACACTGGTTCTGTGAATATGAGAGGTTTGAGGGTGGTGATGTCATGCTTGGAGATGATACTGTTGTTCAGATCATTGGGCGTGGCAAGGTGAGGCTGAAGATGGCCGACGGCACCATGAAGACCCTTCCGGGGGTGATGCACATTCCTGGAATGTGCAGGAATCTGATCTCGGTGGGATCTATGGCAGATGCGGGTGTGATCTTCAGGTGTGACATGCACTCGTGCAGGATGACCCGAGGAGCGATGGTGATTGCCAAAGGCATTAGGCATGGAACACTGTACAAACTTCTTGCTGATACAGTGGTGCCTAGTGGGGCCTTTATTTCTGAAGGCAAAGAGGAGGACCAGGAGGAGCAGTCCAGGCTGTGGCACCAACGGCTTGGACACATAAGTGAGAAGGGACTGTCGACTATGACATCGAGCCAGATGGTGGTGGGTGTGCCCATGTGCACCTCAAGCTTTGGGTTCTGCGAGCATTGCCTACTTGGCAAGCAGAACCGGGTTAACTTTCAGGGGGCAGGGACGAGGGCCACCGGTTTACTGGATCTTATTCATAGCGATGTATTCGGACCTACTCCAGTTCCATCTCTTGGTGGAGCTAGGTATTATGTATCTTTCGTTGATGATTATTCTCGCTATTCTTGGCTTTATTTTCTCAGGTCCAAGGCAGAAGTTCTAGACAGGTTCAAGGAGTTTAAGAACCTGGTGGAGAACCAGTTGGAGAGAAAGGTGAAAGTCCTCCGTTCTGATAACGGAGGGGAGTATTGCTCGGATGCCTTCGAGCAGTACTGTACTGAGCAGGGGATTGCACGTCAGAAGACCACGCCGTATACTCCAGAGCAGAATGGAGTGGCGGAAAGGCTCAATCGGACCTTGATTGAGAAAGAGAGGTGCATGCGCAGTTGGGCCGGTTTGGGGAAGGAGTTCTGGGCTGAAGCGGTAGCTACCGCTAATCATTTGAAGAACAGGTCCCCCTACATCTGCAGTGAAGGGGTGTACCCCCTTTGAGGCCATATTTAAGGAAAAGCCAAAATTGGCTTATGCTCGTGTTTTTGGATGTGATGCATACGTTCACATTCCAAAGGAGAAAAGGGGGAAGCTGGATATGAAGTCCGAGCGGTGCATCTTTGTGGGCTACAAAGATGGCATCAAGGGATACAAGCTTTGGAACCCGGTGACGAAGACGGTGACGTATAGCAAGGATGTGGTCTTTCATGAAGTCCGTCCTCAAGTCACTACACGATTGGAAGAAGAGAAGGATGCAGAGAAGGTGGTAGTGGAAGGGAACATGGAAGCCTCTTTGGAGGATGCTCAGATTACTACTACAGAAGGTTCGGATTCAGATTCTGAATCTGATGACTTGGAAGAGGTGGGCTTTGATGATGAGTCAGAAGAGGAGGTTGCTGATGCTCCACTTCTGAGGCGCTCAACGAGGGAGAGGAGGGCACCACTCCGGTTTTCCCTCAGTGCTGTTGGAGCACAATATTGCTTGAACATGCTTGGAGAAGATCCCATTTCAGCCAGGGATGCAAGGTCGAGAGCTGATGCAAATCAGTGGGAGCTTGCTATGGAGGATGAGATGGTTTCCTTGCGGAAGAATCGGACTTGGGGTCTGTGCAAGCTTCCGAAAGGAAGGAAGGCCATTGGAAGCAAATGGGTCTTCAAGCAGAAGGTGAAGGTTGATGGCACTGTGGAGAAATATAAGGCAAGGTTGGTTGCCAAGGGATTCTCACAGGTTGAAGGTGTGGACTACGACGAGATTTTCTCGCCGGTGGCCAAGCTCACTTCTATCAGGATGGTTCTCTCCATTGCGGCTGTGCATGATCTGGAGATTGAACAAATGGACGTGAAGACGGCGTTTCTTCACGGGGATTTGGAGGAGGAGATTTACATGCGGCAACCTGAAGGATTCGAGGCCAAGGGCAAGGAGGATCAGGTGTGCAGGTTGAAGAAGTCCCTTTATGGACTTAAGCAATCTCCGAGGATGTGGTATCAGAAGTTCGACACCTACATGCTGGAGTTGGGTTTAGAAAGGTCGAATTCTGATCACTGTGTGTATTTCCAAAGGAAGGGAGAGCACTTCACTTTTCTGACACTCTACGTAGATGACATGCTGCTCGTAGGGAATAGTGTCAAGATGATCCAACAGTTGAAGAAGCTGCTCTCTGCCAAGTTCGAGATGAAGGATTTGGGGCCAGCAAGTGTGATCTTGGGGATGCAGATTACCAGGGAAAGAAGCAAGAAGAAGCTTTGGTTGGGGCAGCAAAGGTACGTCGAAGAGGTGTTGAAGAAAATTCAACATGGCTGATTGCAAGCCTGTTGGTGCCCCTATGCCCGTTGGGGAAAAGCTATCTGCGGAGATGTGTCCCAAGACACATGAAGATATTGAAGACATGGCTAAAGTTCCATATGCTAGTGCAGTGGGAAGCTTGATGTACGCCATGGTTTGCACTCGGCCTGACATTGCTCAAGCTGTGGGAGTGCTAAGCCGGTATATGGCCAAACCAGGGAAGGAGCACTGGAGTGCGGTGAAGCGAGTGTTCAGGTATCTTCGTGGAACTTCAGATTATTCTATATGTTATGAAGGTGCTGAAACGGGAAGAGTCCTGGACGTGGTTGGACATGTGGACTCTGACTGGGGAGGTGATCTGGATAGCAGGAGGTCCACCAGTGGGTATGTTTTTACTTTATTTGGTGGCGCTATCAGTTGGATGAGTCGACGGCAAGGAGTGGTGGCACTCTCGTCGACGGAAGCAGAATATATGGCTCTTACCCATGCCAGTAAGGAAGCCATATGGCTGAGAAGGTTGTGCTGGGAGCTCGGTTTTGAGCAAGGTCCTGTGAAGATTTGGTGTGACAGTCAGGGGGCGATTCAGTTAGCCAAGAATCCTGCATTCCATGCTAGGACCAAGCATATTGATATACAATATCACTTCATCAGGGAGAAGGTGGAGAAGCAGGTGGTTCAACTGGAGAAGGTTGAGACCAAGGTGAACAGCTCAGATTTTCTTACCAAGGCTGTGCCTGTTGCTAAGTTTCAATGGTGTGCAACAGCAGTGGGGTTGAAGAGGAGGATTGGAGGAGCTGCTCTTATCTGCGGAAGTTTTCCAACAAGTGGGAGAAGGTTATGGGCCCACCACGCTTCCGCTGCGCAGGGTTCAGTCCAGATTCAGCAACTTCATTGTCATCACACAGGGGAGGATATCCAAGTGTAGCCCTGATTGAATTTGAAATCCATTTTGCATGCTCAGAACTGGCCTTGACTAACACTCTCTCCCCCTTTATGACTTCTTGGGCTACATGGTCTCTTACATCATCTTTCTGGAACCTGATTTGGCTGTCCAAATACCTTATGTCATCCTTAAAGAAAGGTCTAAGCTTGGTAAGCTGTTCAGAAATGACCTTCTGGGAATCCTTGATTGCAGTCTTGACAGCAGCAAGTTCTTCTTGAAAAGCTTTATCAAATTCAGCCTTGGCAGCATCAGTAGAAGTAGATGGTTCAGCAGACTTATTCTTTAATTCAGTCACTATAGCATTGTGGGAGGCAGTTAAATTGTCATTCATTCTTAATTGATTCTCCAGCACATAGCCTTGCTTCAGTGCTATATCATCTACTTGAGACTTGATTTTCTCCTGGTGAGTTGCCAAATAGACCACTGCATTACCACCCTTGTGGAAGCAGTCAGTCATTTCCTTCTTATTCAAATTCAT
This sequence comes from Platanthera guangdongensis, assembly GCA_039583875.1. Taxonomy (NCBI): domain Eukaryota; kingdom Viridiplantae; phylum Streptophyta; class Magnoliopsida; order Asparagales; family Orchidaceae; genus Platanthera; species Platanthera guangdongensis. The sequence continues at coordinate 170,646,034 of CM077162.1, forward strand.
TTCAAACCTTATTGATTTGATATCTTGAGCTAGATCAAATTGTAGGGACTTTTGGCCTTCATCAATATACGTCTCTATGGCCCTCCTGTGCTCATCCAGCTTAACTTGCATCGCTACCATTAATCCACTGTAATCAGTGGATGGAGCTTGTTGGACTAGAGAGTGTTGAGCAACAGTTTGTAGAGCCTTCTTATAGCTCTGACTCCTTCTTTTGAATACAAAGAATTGCTTCTTTTTAGCTTGTTCAGTCTCATCATCCTCAGACTCTGAGGTACTGGCTATATTCACCCTGTCCGTAGGGCTTTCAGGCCTTGCAGTCTGCACACCAGGTGCTTGCTCAGTTTCCAGCCTAATAGGCTCTTCCACAACTTCCATGTTCTCCCCCTCAGTAGCAGCACCCTTCTCTTCAGCTGCAGCAACTTTATCCATGTCAAAGTCCTCTTGATCTAAATTAAGAAATAGATCTTCCATTGTGTATTCAGCTGGAGACTGTGCAGGAGAAGTACTGGGTTCATCAACTACTTTATCAGGAACAACTTCTTGAACTACTGATGTGTCTTGTAGAACAACATCTGGTAGTTGATTTGTTTGCTGAGTTTGCTGATGGACATCAGACAAATCAGAATCTATTCTAGAAAAATCTAAAGTATTGAGGTCAGAAAGTACCTCTTGGATAATTATGGTAGCTTGCTCACTCTCCAGTGTAGATGGTTCTTCTACACCTGGAAGCTCCCCCTGGCTTAGATCCCTAGGGATGGGACTAGTGTGAGGCAGCTCCCCTTGAGTCTCAGCCACATCTTTAGCAGCAGGGGTCTTTTCTACTATCTCCTCCTCTTGCTCATCAGGTGTGAACACCACCTGTTCTTCACTTCCAGAACTGCTTGAAGACACTTGGGCCACAACAGCAGTTTTTCTCTTCTTCCTTGGAGGGGAATCCTTCTTAGAAACCTGCTTCTCTGGAGTAGGAACTTCCTTAGACAGCACTCTTTCCCATCTTGAGAGTATTCTCATATCCATCCTTCTCATATGATTGATTTTAGCACTAGCAGCATTGCTCATGACCTCTGGTATTGTACCAGCCAGGTAGAGACTTAGTATCCTGCCCAGATTGGGCTTCTTTAGACTTTCCTTAACTTTCTCAAACACAACCAGTGACCAGTCTGTTTTAAGGTTGAAGATGATTCTGGTCATAACACTAAACATGGAGGCTGACACCCTGTCATGCCCTCCAGGTTTACTGAGGATAACTTTACCCACAACTTCTGACAGAAACTTTCCTTGGGTATTCATTCCTCTCCTATTGAATACTGATCCTATCTTCAGCTTAGGATCTAGACCACACCAGGTAAGTGCTTCTCTGGTCTTAGATGTAGTCACTTCCTCTTCATCTTGAACTTTAGGTAGCTGAAGTACCTTTCTCAGAGACTTGGGTGAAATCTTGACCTTGGTGCCATGCACCCTTGATTTGATTCTGTAGCCTGAGTCATCTACAGAAGCTCCAGCAAGGAATTCGATTACCTCCTTCTTCCATATTTTAGTTGGTTCTGAAACCAGATACTCCAATCTAGAATCGGTGACTAGGGTTATCACCGATTTGATGTCTTGATCGCCATCGTCGAACGCGCCACGAACCAGTTCATAGCCTTCGTTAACGTTCTCTTCCAGCTTGGGAGCCATTAGGGTTTGGAGAATTAGTCTTTAGAAGAGAGAAATGTCGACACAGTAGTTTGGTCTCGAAACTCTGAAAGCGTGTCGACACACAAAGACAGAATCCTATTTATACCTTTCTGGTTTGAAGACGAACAGGCGGGATGGATTACTAAAGATGTGTCGACACTGGCAAGAAGTGTCGACACTGACTTATAATGTCTCGACACTCATGTGTCGACACAAGTTTAAGTCATCAGATTTGATGTGTCGACACTTGGTGAAGTGTCGACACCTCACTACTCGACATGTAGTCGAGACTTTACTTAGAAAATTCTGAGTAAAACTTAAGTGTCGACACCTTATTGAATGTGTCGACACCAACTCGACATGTGTCGACACTAACATTCTGAAATGTCGACACCAACTTCCTAGATGTGTCGACACCATTTTCCTGAAGTGTCGACACTTACTATTCTGTGTCGACATAGACTTGTCTATGTGTCGACACCTTTTTTACTTAGCCAATTTTTTAGTTCTGTAAACTTAGTCTAAGTTTATCATACCTAGTTCAATTTTGAACCTATTGAACTTAGCTTCTTCTAAGGGCTTAGTAAACATATCTGCTATTTGATTATCAGTTTTAACATATTCAAGTGCAATATCATTTCTTTCTACATGCTCCCTAAGAAAGTGATATTTAATCTCAATATGTTTAGTTCTACTATGTGATACAGGATTGTTAGCTATTGATATAGCACTTGTAGAATCACAGTAAAGTGGAGTTCTACTTACCTGAAATCCATAGTCTTCTAACTGATGTTGAATCCACAGAAGTTGAGCACAGCAACTTCCTGCAGCTACATATTCTGACTCAGCTGTGGAGATAGCCACACTAGTTTGCTTCTTACTGCTCCATGAAATGAGTCTTCCACCTAGGAATTGACAGGATCCAGTAGTGCTCTTTCTATCTTCTTTGCATCCTGCAAAGTCTGCATCTGAATAGCCTGTTAGATCAAAATCTCCATTCCTAGGGTACCAGAGGCCTAGATAGGGAGTGCCCTTTAGATATCTCAAGATTCTCTTGACTGCAGTCAAGTGAGATTCTTTGGGGCAGGCTTGATACCTGGCACAAACACATGTAGCATACATAATGTCAGGCCTACTTGCAGTCAAGTATAGTAGGGAGCCAACTATCCCTCTATACAAGGTTTCATCTACAGGTTTCCCTGCATCATCCTTGCTTAGAGACATACTTGACCCCATAGGAGTCTTCATGGTACTGGATGAATCCATACCATACTTCCTTATGAGTTCTAGGGTGAACTTGGACTGACATATGGATAGACCACTTCCAGTCTGTTTAACTTGGAGACCCAAGAAAAACTTCAGTTCTCCCATACTACTCATCTCAAATTGACTTTGCATAAGCTTTGCAAACTTTTTGCAAAGGCTACTTTCAGTAGACCCAAATATAATGTCATCTACATATATTTGGACAAGTATGACTTTGCCTCTAGATTCCCTAAGGAATAGAGTCTTATCTATTTTCCCCTTGAGAACTTGTTCTCAATGAGGAAACTAGATAGGGTTTCATACCAAGCTCTAGGTGCTTGTTTTAACCCATATAATGCTTTCCTAAGTCTATACACATAATGTGGAAGAGTAGGATCAACAAAACCTGAAGGCTGCTCCACATATACTTCTTCCTTTAGATTACCATTTAGGAATGCTGACTTCACATCCATTTGGTATACCTTGAATCCTTGATAAGTTGCATAGGCCAAGAACATCCTTATGGCCTCCAGTCTGGCTACTGGGGCAAAGGTTTGATCAAAATCAATACCTTCTTCTTGCCTATATCCTTTTGCAACCAGTCTTGCTTTATTCTTTATGATGACTCCTTGTTCATCTAACTTATTTCTGTAGATCCACTTAGTTCCTATAACATTGTGGTCTTTAGGCTTTGGAATCAGCTCCCAAACTTTGCACCTTTTGAACTGATTAAGTTCTTCTTGCATAGCTTCAGTCCACTGTGGATCTTGTATAGCTTCTTCAAATTTCTTTGGTTCTATTTGAGACAGAAAACTTGAATATACTACAGCATTCTGATTTCTGCTCCTTGTCTGAACACCTTGTCTTGGATCTCCAATTATCAGCTCTACTGGATGATCTCTTAGATGCCTGTTGGCTGGAGGCATCCTTACTTCTGGTTGTACTTCTACATCATCTTCATCATGCTGAGTTCCTTGTACTTCTTCAGCTCCTGGTACATGTAGTTCTCCCCCTGGACATAAGCCATCTTCTTCTACTTGCTGTCTTGCAGCAGGTACATCTTCTATGGCTAGCTTGTCCATCTTCTTAGTAAGACCTGTGGGGCTGCATACATTGCTAGACAACTCATTGTTAATTAGTTGTGTCTCATCAAAAACTACATGCACAGACTCCTCTACAACTTGTGTAGTCAAGTTGTAGACTCTATAAGCCTTACTATTATTGCTGTACCCAACAAACACTCCCTCTTGGGTCTTGGCAGCAAACTTAGTTAGGTAAGACTTTCCATTGTTAAGTATGAAGCATTTGCAACCAAAAATCCTGAAATAGGATAGATTTGGTTTCCTGCCTTTCACAACTTCATAGGGGGTCTTGTTTAACCTTTTAGTGATGGTAGCCCTATTTATCACATGGCATGCAGTGTTAACTGCTTCAGCCCAGAAATACTCAGGCAGTGATGTATCACTAAGTAGGGTTCTACCAGCCTCTATCAAGGTTCTATTCTTCCTCTCAGCAATGCCATTTTGCTGAGGTGTTCTAGGTGAAGAGAATTCTTGAAATATCCCATAGTCTTCACACAGCTTTGTCATGCTTTCAGACTGAAACTCAGTACCATGGTCACTTCTAATTTTGACCACTGTACAGTTCAATTCATTCTGAATTTGCTTAACAAAACTATAGAAGACACTAGGTGTTTCAGATTTCTGCTATAAGAAGAACACCCAGGTAAACCTTGAGTAGTCATCAACAACTACAAAGGTATAGACCTTCCTACCTAAGCTGTGAACTGGCATTGGACCAAATAGATCCATATGCAAGAGGTATAAACACCTCACAGCATCTTTGTTGTCTAAGCTTCTAAAGGTGGATTTAGTCTGCTTGCCCTTTTGACAAGCTGAGCAAATGCCATCTTTAACACACTTAACTTGAGGACCATTCCTCACTAACTCTTTGCTAAAGAGTTTGCTAATAGTCTTGTAATTAAGATGGGCAAGCCTCTTGTGCCATTTGACACATTGAGAGACTGTCTCATCAGCTACAAGACAAACAGGAGAACCATTGTTCTCAATCATAATGTCTAAACAATAGACATTCCTCTTCCTATAACCTGTCAAAATGATCTCTTGATCACTTGACCTCTTGATATGACAACCATTTTTAACAAATGAGATGTCATACCCTACATCACTTAACTGACTTATACTAATGAGGTTGTGTTTCAACCCTTTAACATAAGCCACTTGAGTAATGGTAACTAGGTTTGAAGAGATGTTACCAAACCCTTTGATGATTCCTTTTTCAGAACCACCAAAGGTCACCTTTGGACCATTTTTGATTGGAATGTAGTCCTTCAGTAGTCCCCTAGTTCCAGTCATGTGTCTGGAACATCCACTATCCAAGTACCATGTAGGGGTATGGCCACTTGGACTCACCTGCAAAACAAATTAATGAACCTTAGAACCCAAAGTAAACTTGGGTCCTTGGTGATTGTTAGTTTGCAACTTAACAAAGCTACCTGTTGGCTTTTCACCAGGTAACTTACTACTCACCTTGGCACTGGCATTGTGCCAACAGTCCATTGCAAAATGGCCAATCTTGCCACAGCACCAGCATTCAAACTTGTTGTACCTTTGCTTAGGTACAACCTTTGCTGTCTTGACTACAGCAGGCTTGTTGAATGTTGGGGCTTTGCCCTTGGACTTGGACTGATCCTGAACAGTCCTAGCTGGTTTAATAAAACCCAATCCAGCCTTTCCTTTATGATGAATAAATTCATCAATCAAGGGTAGCACTGATTTAGGTTTTGAAAACCTAGCAACTAGCTCTTTTTCCTTCTGAAGATTGATCTCCAGTAACTTAATTTGATCATTTTTATAAGTGATAGTTCCCATCTGAATCACAGTAATGTGTTTCAGCCTAGCTACCTCATTGAGCTTTTGATCAAATTCCTTCTCAAAGCCTGTTGCAGCTGCCTTTAGATCAGCAATTTTCTTTGCCTGACTTTTGGCAAGGGACTTGCTTTTCTTATAGGCTTGCAACAGTACTTTATATTCATCTAAGAGCTGATGAATATCTCCCTCAGATTCAGAAACACTTCCATCACTTGATGAAGATGAATCTGACTCTGAACTAGAACTGAAATCTGAACTTTGAGTTGGACTTTGTACCTGACTAGGTCCTGGCTGCTCCAGGATTTTGGTACCTTCAGTCAATGTCATCAGTCCTTGGCACTGACACTCTTCTTGTTCATAGATTGATTCCATGATCTGCATAAACTCTTCTTCTTCAGCAAATAGCCCTATGTAGGCTTCAGCATCTGTCTCAGTGTCTGAAGAAGAAATGTCTGAAAGAGTCTTCTCATTCTTTGCAACAAAGGACTTCTCCTTCTTTCCTTTGAAGTGAGTCTTCTTTTTGTCACTGGATTCTTTTATTCTCTCAGGACAATCTGCAATAACATGTCCCTGTCTATTGCAGCAGTAACATACTATCTTAGACTCAGTTGCCTTGCTAGTCTTTATCTTTTTCTTGTCCTTTTTTGAAGGCTTCTTCTCCTGATACTGAACTTCTTTCCCTTTGGAAAATGAAGGTCTGGACCTCCACTGTTTCTTCTTCAGGAATTTCTGAAAATGTCTGGTGAATGCAGCAAAGTCTTCATCACTTTCACTGCTTGTAGACTTTGTGCTAACAGACTCATCAGATTCAGATTCAACTATCTCTGGAGGAGGTGTTGATGACTTAGTCCTCCCTTTCTAGGTACTTCTGACTTGAAAGCAACAGTCCTTTCTCTGTGCTCAGTCCTTGTTGATTTTTCCTCCTCTTTTCTCACAGACAGCTGCATCTCATAAGACAACAACTTGCCAAATAGTGTGGGAGGAGGAATTTCTCCCAACTTTGCCATTTCTCTGATGGCACAGATCTTGGTGTCCCAATCTTTGGTTAGGGACCTTAAGAACTTATCATTCAATTCATAGTTAGTGAACTCTCTTCCATAGGACATAAGTTCATTAACAATTCTGTAGAATTTCTTGTAGCATTTCAGTGATGCTATCTCCTCTTCCTTGCCTAAAGCTCTCATACTCTTGATTAAGCAAGGACTTCCTATCTTGCCTAACTTCTTCAGATCCTTCCATATACACTATAAGAGTGTCCCACATCTCTTTTGCTGTCTTAGAGTGAATTAAGTTCTGGAAGGTGGCATCATCAATGGTACTTACTATTATGTTTTGTGCCCTTTTGTCCATAGTGGCTAGGACAATTTCATCCTTGGTCATCTCAGAGAAATCCTTTGGAGTCCTCTGATTTGCATCCAATACTGAGATCTTCATGGGCACATATGGCCCCTCTTTGACTGTGATGTAGATTCTAGGGTCTGAGGCCTCCATGAATAGCCTTACCCTCTCTTTCCAGATTCCAAAAATCTCCTTTCTGCATATGGGCAGTTTCATTGAACCCAATTCCTTGTGATTCTCTGAAGACCCCATGTTTCTTGATTTTCTTGAAACTGTATTCTGACTTACACTGAATCTGCCAAAACTGGATCTCCTCAGACAGTTAGTCCTTTTTGAGAAACCTCGCTTTGATACCACTTGAAAGATATGGTACATAAACACCTAGAGGGGGTTGAATAGGTGACCTAAACCTTTTTGAAACTTTGTTGGCAGCACAACAGTTATTTTACAGAATTCTACAGCTAACAGCAATTACAGAATATAAACAGTTAATCCACAGCACAGCACAACACATCAGACACACTAATTTATAGTGGTTCCCCAATCTTTGGGTACATCCACTGTCCCCCTTCGCCTATCTAGCAGTGTACTAGATTCGGCCAACCTTCTCCACTATCTCAGAACCCAACAAGGTTCCTACACCTCAGGCCCAAAGCCTTACACTCAGCCACCAAGGCCTACACTCAGCCACCCAGGCCTACACTCAGCCAATTAAGGCCTACACTCAGAGTTCTTCAACTCCTACACTCAGGCAACCAAGCCCTACCCTCAGCCTTTATAATATAGGCTTACAATTCTCTCAGATCCAATGGATCCTACAAGTTAAAATAGAAATACAATAGCTAACTCTACAACTCAGAAAATAAGAGAGGAGTTGAGAGTTTCTTGAAGAGTTCTTGGAAGAACTCAGCTAGATCCAAACTGACTTAGCTTCCTTCAAAGCTTCTTGAGTTAGAACTGAATTAGTCTGAATCTTCTGCAGTTGATCCTTGACCTCTGCTTCTTGAGATCCAGATGATTCTGAATCTTTCTTATCAGCCTTAGTTCCAAAGACTGAATTCTTGATTGGAGCTCTCTCTCTCCAACTTCTTAGATCTGCAGTTGGACTGTCAGATCTTCTTGTGTTGATCCTCTGTGTATCACTTTCCTAATTACTTGAAGAATCTGATCAACCACTTTAAGTATTCTTGACACCTACTTGTAACAACAATCATCAATCAGTTTCTGTATACTATGGGTGCCTATTTATAGGCTTCCTTCATGGTAACCGGCTGGTCCGGTTCATAACAGACTTCTGATTTCTCTAACAGTTGTTGTAGACCGGCTGGATCAGCAGCTGTCATGTCAACCAGTCACTTCTTGAAATTCTCTAACTGTCAGATAGTGTCAAGACTTTCTGTTCTTAAGTGTCGACACTTATAGACTAAGTGTCGACACATGTTGTGTAAGTGTCGACACAAGTCTACAAGGTGTCGACACAATTCCTTGTATGTCTCGACACAGATACTTCTTCAAGTGTCGACACTGAAATTAAGTGTCGACACAAGTACTTGATCTTCATTCTTTAACTGTATTCTTCTAAGTGTCAACACATCTCCTTTGTGTCGACACATCTTCATGTATTGAAACTGTCAAGTGTCGACACTACTTCTTGGTGTCGACACAAGTCTTCAATTTTATTTCTTCAGCTGAGTGTCGACACATTCCCTTAGTGTCGACACTTGTCTTCAATTTTATTTCTTCAGCTGAGTGTCGACACATTCCCTTAGTGTCGACACTTGTACTTAGAATATTTTGTAAACTTTTCTGTTCTTTGCTAAGTGTCGACACAGCTCCTTGTGTCGACACTTTCTTCAAGTGTTGAGTCTTTAGCTAAGTGTCGACACAATGTGCTGAGTGTCGACACTTACTTCAAATGTTGACTCTTCTGGTTGTGTGTCGACACATTGTGCTGAGTGTCGACACATGTACTTAGACTCTGCAGACTTTTGCTGAGAGTCGACACATCTCCAAGTGTCGACACTTTCTGGTGTAGACACAGCTCTTCTAGGTGTCGACACTTCTGCTAAGTGTCGACACAGCTTTTCTGCATACTTCTTCACTGAGTGTCGACACAGCTCCAAGTGTCGACACTTTCTGTCTGGTGTCGACTCTTCTTCTCAGGTGTCGACACAATTACTCCAAGTGTCGACACTGCTTGTCTGGGTGTCGACACAAGCTTTCTCAAGTGTCGACACTTTCCCTCTGGGTGTCGACACATGGACTTAGAAACTTTTAGCTTCAATCCAGTGTATACCTAACCTGCATAAGTAACTCAAACAAACATCAAATACATTATGATGTATATCATTGAGTTAGGTGAGGCTTCTTCAAATCAGGTACATTTGATCAATGTACCCAACAACGTGGCACTATCGCTTAGCGATATCCACTATCGCCACGCGACATCAAACTAATAGCTCACTCAACGCTTTCATGCGTTGAGTGTGTTGAACTCATTCAACGTTGTGGCATTAAGTGCATTGCGCTCACTCAATGTTTTCCCGTTATTGTCCAGGCGATACCTACTGTCGCCTGACATTATCGAAGTTAGTATCTCACTTAATGCTTCGAGGCATCGAGTGCGTCGAGCTGACTCAACGCTCTAAGGCATTGAGTGCATTGAGTTCATTCAACGCTTTAAGGAGTTAAGAGCATTGAGAGCTGGGCTATCGCCACACGATACCCACTAATTCCATGTGATACTCTCTTACTCAATGATTCATTGAAAGGTGTCGAATGTCATCGTTATCGCCGCCGGCGATACCCACTATTGCCCGGCGATAGCAACCAAATGATTGGCTGTCAAATTTGGGGTGTTACAATTCGTCTGATAAAAGAATCTGTATAGACAATCCAGACGGGCGGACGACATTTTTCTTAGTTGCAATAAAGTCCTAAGAAACAAAGGAGTGTGTTGCTTTAGTATCAAAGAGACTTTTTGCGGGGTGTCCTGCCAAAAGTAGTCATATCACTATATCGGGGGTTGGTCCATCCTGAAGGTCTAAGGCGTAAGCCTCCAAGGGCGCTACTTGGCCCTGCCAACCTCTCCTACTAGCTCTACCTCTGTGTCCTCTCTATCCCTATCCTCGTGCCGCATGTCCTCCCTGAACAACTCCTAATCCTGGTCTTCCTGCCGCCTACCGGAAAAAAGTCGTCACGTGTCTTGGATGCTAGCACAGAAAGCAGTTCCCTGCAAATGGAACATCTCATCGAGCTACTGGTGTGGGCTATGGTACTAGAGCTAGCCTGGGCTCTTATTGCGGTGCTGGGGATACTAGTGGTGTTGGTGGGCACCTATAAGGTTGCCTGCACTGTCTTTGTCTGCGGTTTATTTCTTGTCAGCGGGGAGCAGCTCCTCTATCTCGTCCCTGACCTCCGGGGACCTCAACCTGTCCTCAGTGTTGTTGGGCCACCATCCTCTGATCTAACTCTAACACCACGGCATGAGTCGCTATGGTGTGGAAGGTGGACTGATAGATCATAATCAAGGTCTGTCTCAGGTCATCTCGTAAGCCTCGATAGAAGCGAGCAGCTCTATCTCTGTCTATGACTACTAAGTTCTCAGCAAATCATGCTAGGTGGATGAACTCTCTCTCATAGTCTGGCACCGCCCGGTCACCCTGACGGATGTGCAAGAACCTCTCCTGCAGCACAGCTCGGTCAGCGTCTGAGATGAAAAGCTCTAGAAAAGCCTCTGAGAACTCCCACCACGGGATCGTGCTCAAAGGTCGTCCCCTGAACGTCGAGCGGTTGGCCTCTCTCCACCAGTCTCTAGTATATCCTTCTAACAGAGTCACAACTAGTGACACTGCAGCTATTGTCGGGCACATCATTCCTACCAACAGCTCCTCTACACACTCAACCAACTCCTCTGTCTGTATGGCAGTCTACGTGCCTCTAAAGGTAGGAGGCCTTAGCCCCTAGAATGTCATCAGTAAGTCAGTGGGTACCACCAACTGCTGTGTTGGTTGTGCCCGGGTATGCCTGCACGTGGGTCCGCCCATGCATATATGTATATGTATATAAATACAAATATATGTATACATATATTTGTACATATATATGTATCTATATATGTGTGTATATATAGGGCGTTGTTATCCGCACCGCAGTTTTGGCTAGTCGCACCGCACTTTCTCCTAATTTTTCGTTTCTTTTGGAAATACGTCTTGTACATGCATTTTTAGGAAAAATGTTCAACACGAAAGTTGTAGATCTCGACGAGATCTACAACTTTTGTGTTGAACACTTTTCCTAAAAATGCATGTACAAGGCGTGTTTCCAAAAGACGCAAAATATTGACGTATTTCTAAAGTACGCCTTGTACTAGCATCTTCGAACGGACTTCGCCCGTTCTCGATGCGTCGCTGCGGGCTCCCCCCCCCCCCCCCCCCCCGACAAAATTTAAAACAATTTAAAGCAGTTATTTAAAATTTTATAATTTAAAAATATTTGAATTTCTAAAATAGAAATTTTAATAATTTTATAAATTATAAACAAATTATTTATTATTTTTTAACCAAATTATAAAATTAAAAAAAACCAAAATATGTAATTTATTAAATTATATTAATACTTATTATTTTAAAAAATAAATAAAAAACGAAAACGCCTGTTTCAAACCCTCCCCCCCCCCCCCCCGCTTCCGCCTGCTCACGCAGCGCAGTCCAACGTCATTCTCTGCCGCCGCCGGCCTGCCCGGCACCCACCGGTGGGGGGCGGCAAACCCGCCAGGGGGTGCCGGGCAGGCCGCCGGCGGCAGAGAATGGCGCTGGACTGGTTTGGCGAAAGTAGGGGGTATCGGGTTTTCAGGAGAGATGAACAGTAATTTTTTTTTAGATTTGACTAATTGCGGGCCTATCTTTATAGATCCAACGGTCAGATGAGATTTTTTGGAGATCGGACGGTCCACATGAATTTCATGGTGTGCTTCCAAATATCACTATTGTTTTATATAATATATATATATATATATACATATATATGTGTATATATGTGTGTGTGTGTGTGCGCGCGCGCACGCGTGCGTGCGTGTAGGAATCGAATTTCATGAGTGTTGAGGTAAATACCCACTGAGTGCGGCCAGAGGCCTTATATCCATATCCACCTTCTATATAGGTGGATTAATTTATTTAGAAAAGATGGAGCATTTGTGTGGGGGGGGGGAATCGAATTTCATGAGTGCTGAGGTAAATACCCACTGAGTGCGGCCTGAGTCCTTATCCATATCCATCTTCTATATAGGTGGAGTAATTTATTTAGAAAAGATGGAGCATGGATCTTCCTCAGAACGGAAGATACCCTGACATTGTCTGTCAACTTAACTTGAAAATAATCAGAAGTCAAAGTTTATGGAGGACCGATTGGTCATAAGGTAACAATGGAGCTTTCCCCACTAAAGTCATCTAGTTGGGCAATAGGTGCCTAGAGGCAGAGCATATTCCTCAGAAAGGATGTTTAGGGAGCTTAAAGCATCAACTAATCGACCTAAGGAGCCTATCGCTAGAGGCGAAGGTGACCAGTTGGGAATAAGGCATCTAAGGAAATCTCCTCCGCAAGAGCCATCCAGTTGGACTATATCACTATCTGCAAACAGAGCTCAATCCTCAAAAAGGATGTCGAGGAGAGTTAAAGCATTCATTACTTGGATATTGTCTTCAGAAAGGTTTCAGAGCGATAGTGATACCTTTGTTGATGCACGGCTGGCTATATCAATTAATCACTCAAACCATCATGGACTCCCAATCTCCCACACATGCCAGCTGTGTGAATATCCAATGAAGCAATTGTAGTGGCCTTACAGTAGTGTTAGAGGAGACGAGCTTGTGCCAGTAGTGAGGGCTGGAAACTTAAAGACTTTTGCAAGAAGTCAAATCTGAAGATCACAATTCAAGGGGGGTCAAGTAAGTTCTCGGGACTCCGCATGATTGTATCTGAGGATCGCACATCATTGGGGAAACAAGTAAACAATATTATGATAAATGGGACCACATATGATCAACCATCTAGACATGATCCGGAGATCTCATACCAAGGAAAACAAGTCTGTGAGCGGCAAAAACTACTGCTCGTGCATTAAGGCTCTATTTGGCATGGTGTTTTTAGAGCAGCACATGGCCACTTATTGAATGGCCCCACCAAATGCAAATACACTTGAAATTATAGGCCATGTTACGTTTATTGTTATTTGAATCTTTACATTATTGTTATTTTTGCATTGTGATAGACCTTGGAGACAATTTATGTTTTATGATCTACTTATTAGGATTTATATAATATTTGTTTATCTTTGCGTTAAATAATTAGTATAAAATATATTTATTATTAAAAAGTAAAAAATATTAAAAATTATTTTGATACAGAAAATGCTAAACATCAATTTAAACTGCACTTAAATAAAAAAATTTCAGACAATTCACAGTTTTTCCAAAACAATTTTTGACAACTCCAATGCAATCATTGATTTTCCACCACTATTTTTTCTACCTCCACCAGTCCCAAAAAGAGCCAATGTTTGATAATTTTTATTCAACACTACCATGCATGTATTATCATAAGTTTTTGAAATAGATACATGCATATATAATATAGTTTTTTTATTTGGGAAAATAAAAATATGAAATAAATTGAAAAGCAGCTGAAAGTACTAAAACTTGCATCATTTAATTTTAGGTCATAAGTAAATTAATGCAGTCTCATATTAGAAATAAAGAAATCATTAACTGAAGTTGCTGCAGAAACTAGCGGCATTCACGAAAAAAACATGTTGCCAATGTTGAACTACATAAGGAAAAGGAAAACAATGCAGCTGTAAAATAACAGAACTAACACATACTAAATAGATAATAATAGATCACGTGCTTAGTTATTAAAGACGCAATGTGCATCAAGTCGCAAAGGGGTCTTGGAGTGTAGGTGCAAGGCGCAAACGTGCGGTTGACGAAGGCAAGGCGCAACCACATACATATTAAATAATCAGCATCAAATATCATTTCAGCTTCTCGATCAAATTTACTATATAGTCTACTAATTAATCATTCATTAGCATCATTTATATCTCTTAAGAAATAGAATCAATGTGGTTTGCGTGCATCATATCTAAGTTTCAACACGACTATCTTTTACAAACACTAAACTGATAAAAAAAATTATTGAATTCTTACATTATTTTTTTCTTAATTTTTGAGGAAAAAATTTACAACAAAAATTTCACTCAGACACACCTTTTATATTCTAAAGGCATAGATATGGCGCACAGAGGCGGAAACCTCTAAGTCTGATGACCCTGAATCCTTAATAGATCACGTGATTAGTTATTAAAGACGCAAGGTGCATCAAGTCGCAAAGGGGTCTTGGAGTGTAGGTGCAAGGCGCAAACGTGCGGTTGACGAAGGCAAGGCGCAACCACATACATATTAAATAATCAGCATCAAATATCATTTCAGCTTCTCGATCAAATTTACTATATAGTCTACTAATTAATCATTCATTAGCATCATTTATATCTCTTAAGAAATAGAATCAATGTGATCGCGTGCATCATATCTAAGTTTCAACACAACTATCTTTTTACAAACACTAAACCGATAAAAAAATTATTGAGTTCTTACATTATTTTTTTCTTAATTTTTGAGAAAAAAATTTACAACAAAAATTTCACTCAGACACACCTTTTATATTCTAAAGGCATAGATATGGCGCACAGAGGCGGAAACCTCTAAGTCTGATGACCCTGAATCCTTAGGCGCGTCTGAGATGCGCCTTTAATAACATAGATCACATGATAAAAAAAAGTTTAGCAGAAATAGATATGAAATCTACATTCAAACCACGGTTTAAAACAAAAAAATAAATTGTAAAAAATCAATTTACGGTTTCACTACAAAGAGCTGACTCTGAAATTCGGAGAAACTGCTCTCTCAAACTGTGCATTTGACAAGAGAATTCTACATCTTGCCAATGTTTTCCCTGCTTGAATCAAGAAATATTGTCACTCTCCTTGCAACCTTCATGAATTCACTGCACATGAAACATAAATCACTAAATTGAAGCTAAAGCAGTGTTATAAGAGAAGAGCTCATGCTTAAATTTAACACAAACTTCACAATGGCTTATGTAAAAGGAGCATTTCCGGTGTGTTTAACCACACCCGTAGTATCTCCATCAAGAACACGACTGCTCAAATTCTGCTTTACTGATTCCAGACATGTCTGCTAATCTTCTATCTAGCTCCTCGTATGAACCAAATGCAGAGAGGTCAAGGGCGTGTCCTATATCCTCCGAACCCAAAAATAACATGCATTGGCCAAACTCTGATCCAAACTCGTTTGCTTTTCGAACTCGATACTACGAAAGGCCGCCAGAAGATGAAATATCACCCATGCCATTTTGATGAATCAATGATCCGGAACCATCTAGCAAGTTTGTCATCTTGTCATAATACTTATTAGAACGGATGTTTGCGCAATGAGAGAGTTCATGCTCAGTGAAGATGGGTTTGCCAAACAGCACAAACCGAGGCGTTGTTGCAATGCACGCTTTGTTACAATTCTTCTTCACATTCAGAGACTTTGCATTCCATTTTTTGTTGTGAAGAGCATTAAGAGAAGGATTCCCAATGGTTAATGTGCAGGACACATCTTCATGGACACCCAAATTTTGAACAATGAGGCATGTGGAGATTCTAGGAGAATGAGCTAAGTGATCAAGTCGATGAAATCCAGTATGGAGATTTGGACCAGCCTGCACCATTCCGAAGTGGAGCTCTGGTATATCTGTTCCATAGTGGCAATGCCTGGGTCCCTGTATGCCAACTGCAGGAGTGCCATTTCGGAGACAACACGCTGGGCTGCTGTTGGGAATGAAGAGGGTTTGGGAGAATGGTAAAATTCATGGTGCTGGAGGATTCTAGGTTTTTTTTGGGGAGGTGAGAAAGGCGACGAGTGGATAGATTGCATATTTGAGACAAGTACCACCAACCATGGGCTCATCCGTTTTACATTTTGCAAAAGATCAGGCTCATCCCATGAAGCCTGCAAAATCAATTTTGAGATAAACAGATATCAAAGTTTAGGTCAATTGCTTAAACTAACAGTAGTATGTAAAGGTCGGCCGAAAAAGAAACAGTTTTTAGATTTTGTTGGAAGATATCTCTATACGAATTTGCATTAATCTGAAGAATCTTATGGTGTGGTCTAACATGTCCATCAATATGTCATTTTGTCGGGAACATGATATTTTTTTCAGAAAAAATAAATCATGTCTTTTAATAACATACAAGGTAACATATTTGATTGTCTCTGATATTGCCCACAAGACATTCGAACATATACTAGGAATATATATTTAAACACATATATGTATTAAACTTATTGTTTAGTTATTTTTAATATATGTTTTTTTATAATAAATTTGTACCATTATTTCACAATATATTTTTGTTAATTCATATTACAAAACGTGTTAAAACATTGAACACATCTAATAGTTGATTATTTTTAAGTTTTTAACATAAAATTATTTAGGCTTTAATTATTTTTAATAGCTATAAAATTTGGTGTTATCAAAATAAAATTATTATATAATATTAAACATATTTGTAATATATCTATATGTACTTTTTATTGATATTTTATTTTGAAAACTCTTCAAACTTATTTTGGGATATATATGATCTATTGTTCGTCTATTTGTTCTTTTTATTAATATTTTATTTTGGAAACTCTTCAAACTTATTTTGGGATAGATATGACCTATTGTTCGTATATTTGTTGTGTTTGTTTTTTTTTCTTTCAAAATGTATAATTATATACAAAAAAATATGTTTTTTTATTTATAAGGTCCGAAAATCCAATATTTTAAATTATTTCTACATATCTTCAATTTCAGATATCTCTGAAATTTAAAACCCTTAGGTGAAACACACTAGAAATTCAAGAGAATGTTAGATACGAATGACAGAATTGGCCAAACCATCAATACACCACATAATTAGAAATCATATGCATTCGGAAGCAAGTTTATTTGGGTCAAAAACTAAGTATATCCGTCGTGTAAACAAATCTTATATATCTTTATTATATAATACAATATGCATATTTGGATCACACCATGAATCTCATCTGGACCGTCCGATCAAACTCCATTAGATACGGGCCGTTGGATTCAAAGCAGGTGGTCTGCCTATAGCTTTTCCTCAAACTTCAGCACTATTCATTCTCCCAGAAATCCCGATACCCGGAGTCCGAATCCCGTGCGTTCACGATGTCGCCCCGCAGCCGGCGGCGGAGCCGCCGGCGGCCTGCCCGGCCCCCACCGGCGGGTTCGCCGGCCTCCGGCGAACCCGCCGGGGGTTGTCCGGCGGCGAGCGGGCAGGGCCACCGCCGGCGGTGGCCCTGCCCGTGAGCTCCAGTTTTGGAGCTCACGGGCAGGGCCACCGCCGGCGGTGGCCCTGCCCGCTCGCCGCCGGACAACCCCCGGCGGGTTCGCCGGAGGCCGGCGAACCCGCCGGTGGGGGCCGGGCAGGCCGCCGGCGGCTCCGCCGCCGGCTGCGGGGCGACACCGTGAACGCACGGGATTCGGACTCCGGGTATCGGGATTTCTGGGAGAAGCGGGGGGATTTGGGGGGTTTTTTTCATTTTTTTATAATTCTTTATTAAATTATAATAAATAATAATTTAATTATAAAATAATGATTACTATAAAATAATAATTCTTTATTATTATTATAAAATAATAAATTATAATTTAATTATAATAATTCTTTATTAAATAAAATAAATAATATTTTAATTCCAGTTCGCCGAGGCCCGCCGGGGGCGGGCGAAGCCCGCCGGGGGTCAAGCGGGCGAAGCCCGCTTGATTGCGGGCGAAGCCCGCAGCGACGCATCGAGAACGGGCGGAGCCCGTTCGAAGATGCTAGTATATATATATATATATATATATATATATATATATATATATATATATATATATATATATATATATATATATATAGAGAGAGAGAGAGAGAGAGAGAGAGAGAGAGAGAATAGTTGTGGGTAGCTCAGCGCTCTCACGATCAGGCCAAAGTGGGTCATCTTAGCTCGAGAGTGAGCTGAATGCGTAAATAGTTCAAACAGAGAATTAACATCAGAAAACAACATTTTTACGTAGAAAATCCAGAAAGAAAAAAAATCATGGGGTTAAGCATGGTTTTGAAAGATAACAAAGATTTGATTTTTAAAGGGTGACAGACCACCACTCGTTTACAAGTATTTATAAGTATCTGGTACCAAATGAAGGTTTATGCCTCATTTTACAGTTTTTCAGGGGGGCACACGAATAATTGTGCTCGCTTAGCCATTAAACAGATGAATATGAATGCATGGTTTAGGTTCCTCGTATCACCAAATTTAGGGATATTACGACCTTGCTCACCGGGCGATTCGGGCAACTCGAGAATCTCGATCAAGCCTGCCTGAAGGGTGACGGCGACACAAAAGTGGCGGCAGCGGTGGCGACAGACGCGCACGAGAGACGACGACGTCGGCGGAGGCGTGCGGGTGATCGTGAAGACGGCAAAGGCGGCGGCAGTGATGATGACAGCGGTTACGACGACGGCGATGGAGGTGAGAGGCGGGCGCGGGAGACAGTGGCAACAGGCGCGCGCTGGTGCGTGATGCAGCCTACGCGCTGGAGCACTGTGAGTACTTCAACGTTCGTTTGAGGGATCAAATGAACTCGGAATTGTGTGATGTCCCGACCAGTCTAAAGCAAAGATCAGAGCGTGCTTCGGGCGGATCGTGATATCACAGGCATGGGCGGAAAGAAAATTCACGTATGTTAGACGGGAGCTGAGATACTAATAATTAGTTTTAAAAAAATACTTTTGAGTAAAATAAATTGTTCTTTTGTGAAAGCTTTAAAATATGGCAGTGAGAAATAGATGTACATGTATTTTAATAAAACTCATGATACAAATTCAGATACAGATTTTATGTCATGACAAATTCAGAGAAATGAATATGCAAATAATGTCAAATTCTAGTGCAATAATTATTTAGCCTAGCAGTTGCCCATGATAACAGAGAAAATTGTTAATAGTAATTATTACATAAAAAAATATCTGACATTAAAAAAATAAAACACATAGAACCTGACGCGGCGAGAAGATAAACTTCTAGAAGCAGGAGCTTGACGCAAATCGGTCTCGAGTAGTGGGCGGCGCAGTCACAGACACTAAGCCAAATTTCAAAACAAGAAGAAAAAAGTCTCAGAACATTGAAACAAAAAAAGTGAGCAAAGTAAAATAATGTACGAGTAGGGGAAATAGAAATGTATGTGTACCAGTTTACATGAAGCAAAGCTAGCAAGAAAAGCAAGTAAGTGAGACAAGCAGAAATAACCAAAATTACTAGACTACTCCGGAGAATAGCATAAATTTGATCAAGTAATGACATAAAAAGTAATCAGTGAAAGGTGTAAGTGTTTAAATTTGATGCACATGGTTCTAGTACAAGTTTAAATGCAAGACTTATCAGAAAATATGTGCTTGCTATGGTCATTCATTGGTTCCCATTACAAGTGGAAACTCGAGTCAAGGTGTCACGTCAATTCAACACTACCTTTCAATGATTGTGTTATGGATCCGTCGTCAGTTATCATGTTATTATTATTATTATGTTGAGTCGTGTTGTATCGAGTCGTACTCTTAGCGTCATAGTATTTTTATTTTCACGCGTCTATGGTTGTATTTACGATTATACCATTATGAGTTCTATTTAAAGGAACTTTTGGGGTCATGTAAGTTATGGAAGAAATTTAGTAAGCTTCTCTTTTCTCTCTCTAGTTCTTCTTTTTCTCTCTCAAGATTCTCTTTCTCTCTCTCTCTAGTTTTTCTCATCTCCTCCCTCATTTTAGGGTATAACCTCATCGTATCCCCTCCTCCTCCCCCCACAATTCTCGACTCGTAACAACTTGGTATCAGAGGCTCATTCCTCCCCTCTGCTCGATCGGTTCCGTCGACTTTCCTCCCTTCGGGCCACGTTTTGCACCTCCCGACTCTCCCGCTGCACCACACCGCCACCCCCCACTGTTCCGGAGCTTCTTCATTGTCTTCTCCATCCAGCACAAGCCCGACATCCTCCAAGAAGAGCTCGACCAATCCGTCAACCCAACGCCCCTCCGCCTCCTTCTATTTTTGCATACATCTCCGCTTCTTCTTCCCTGCGGGAAGAAGAAGCCCCCAACCTTCTTCTCCCTCCCTATATCCTGTTGTTAAACCCCTTCTCCATCTTCCTCTTCCTCAAGCAAGCCCCCCCCCCCCTCTTTTGGTTTTATTTCTATTTAATTCCTACATCTTCTCATCCAAGCACGTCTGTCTCTTCCTTTTATTTTTCTTTTACTTTATCCTCTTTGGCCCCATTGTCATCTCTCTCCTTGTAAACATCCATCCTATCTCTTTCAGCTCCCCCTCACAAAGCACGCCTCCCATCCCTCCCATCTTTTTTTTTGCTTTTTCTGGCCCCATATCCCACCAGCCCTTTATTTTATCTATTTTATTTTATTTTATTATTATCCCCACCACAGCAGCACCTTCACATCACACCTCATCCTTTTGTTTATTTTATTTCTCCTCCTAACCGTCTCTCTTCCAGCCCTCTCTCATCTACCTTTTGTTTTAATTTATTAATTTTCCTCCCAGTCCACTTTTCCTTAATCTACTGATATTTTTTTTTGTTATGGTTAGAGATGTTCTTAGCATATGATAGTCTGGGTTCTGATTGGGCCTCGGTTGAATGTTACTTGATGTATTCTTTTCTAAGATATTATGGCTACTCTGACTATTTAAGAAGGCAAAGTGTCCGCAAACACACTGCACAACATCTTTATAATTTTTTGGATTTTTTTGTCATTTCATAAGTTGTCTACTAGGCACTGTTGGAGCAGCGTGATTTGATGACTAGTTCTGAAACGAAGATTGATTGCTTGCTGGGAAGGTCTGAAGTTGAAATGGGTCAAATGTAATCTGGTTATTTTGCGTCATCTGCAAAGAGTAGAGAATAATTTAGTAGAGAATAATTATTAGTAGTAAATTGTTAAGGGCTACTTGGAGTACTGCTACTGGAGCTATCTCCAGGGGTGATATTTGTTATTTTTTTTGCGATCATATCGCGGAGAGTACTAATAAATCTCTTAATATCAGCTACTTCTCTGGATAAATTTCTATATGTTGGGTGCAATATTTATCGGCTTTGCTCTAAATATTCTAAAATTCTCAAGTAACGCATATTTTCTGCGTATAATATGTGAAGTCTTTTGTTATCGTTCATTAATTACTTTGAAGGATGCGAGACAGTTGGTCTGCGAGTTTATTATCGATACCTTTGATGTGCTCAAATAATACTCTGTAATTTTTATTTAATATGTGGTCCATGAAATTAGTCCATCGTTTGTACCTAATTTTCTTTTTATTTCTATATTGGTAAAATTTTACTATTGCTTCGCAATCTGTTCTTACTAATATCTTTTGTTTGTTTATGGTGAACAGGCGGAATGCATCTAATCTGTGGCAGACTGCTAGGATTTCATGGTCAATGCTACTGGCGGGGCCTTTTTCTTTAAAATTTTCACTACTGTACCGACATATCTATGATAAGACTTTGCAAGTAGAAGAGAGATCTAGGGGAGATTTAGAGAGGGAAAGGAGAGGAATTAGGGTTAGGGAGAGAGGGAGAGGAAATACCTTGAAAATAATAGTCCATGCCATCGAAAGGGAGCCCCGGGTTTATTAATACCTGGGGCTCAAGGGGGCCGGCCGGCCCCCCCACTTGGGGACTGAACCGGGTCGGTTCAGTCCCCCCTTGGCGCCTTCATAGGTTGGGGGCTGAACCGGATGGTTCAGCCCCGTTGTTTGGCCTCCGTTCTTTTGGTCGCCGAGTGTACGTTTGCCCTTGAAATTGTAGCGGATGCGGCGGCATAACATTCCCTCCCCCTTCAAGCGGCAATTTGTCCTCAAGTGGGAAATCCGGAAACGCCTCGCGAAACTCCAAGAAGTCAACCCAAGAATTATGTTCGGCGGTCATGTGCGCCCAATTGACGAGTAGCTCGAGCCGGTACTCGGCACCCCGCCGCTTCCATTTGGTCAACAGAATCGCCTCCGGCGAAGGCCGCAATTCGCCGCCGCTAGTAGCCTCTGGAAGAGTAGGGCTGGAAGCGGAGTTCCCGAGCTTCTTCTTCAGTAAGGATACATGGAACGTTGGATGGATGCGAGAACCCTCCGGGAGAGCAAGAGTATAAGCCACGGGCCCCACCCGGCGGAGGATGCGGAACGGGCCATAGTATTTCGGTGCCAGTTTCTGGTTGGTCCGCCGAGAGACCGATAGTTGCCGATATGGTTGGAGTTTAAGGAAGACCTCATCGCCGACCGCAAACTCCCGCTCGGTACGATGTTTGTCGGCCTGAATCTTCATGCGATCTTGGGCGATGCGTAAGTTCTCCCGGAGTAGCGATAAAGTCCGGTCGCGATCCAGTAACATCCGGTCGACCGCGGGCAGAGCGATGCTGGCTGGCTCATAAGAACTCAAATTAGGCGGGGGGCGGCCGTAGACCACCTCAAAAGGAGTGAGCTTGCTGGCCGTATGGAAAGATGTATTGTAGCAGTACTCCGCCCAATGGAGCCACCAAGTCCAGGAGCGTGGCTCATCCATGACAAAACACCGCAAATAGGTTTCAACCCCACGGTTGAGGACCTCCGTTTGCCCGTCTGTCTGAGGGTGATGAGCTGTGCTCATGCGGAGGGAAGTCCCCTGAAGTCGAAACAGCTCCTGCCAGAAATTGCCCACAAAGACGGGGTCCCTGTCTGATATGACAGCGCTTGGAATTCCGTGAAACCTCACAATCTCCTTGGCAAAAACATCAGCAATTGTTGCTCCTGTGTACGGATGACTCATAGCGATGAAGTGTCCGTATTTGGACAACTTGTCAACCACGACCAAGATGACGGATTTGCCCTGAGACTTGGGCAGGCCGTCAATGAAATCCATAGAGACAGTGTCCCAAATCTGACGGGGGATCTCCAACGGTGTCAGTAGCCCGGCGGGAGAGGTAGTCTCGTACTTCTGTCGCTGGCAGATCTCGCATTCACGTATAAACCGCTGAACATCGCGTCGCAGCCCTTTCCAAAAAACATTCGCCCGGACCCGTTGTAATGTTCGCAAGATGTCGGCGTGTCCGCCGGTGGGTGAGGCGTGAAACTCTTGCATCATGACCGTCCTCCAGGCCGACGTGGCAGGGAGGACTAGCCGGCCCTGATGGTAAAGTCTGTCTCCCTGCAAGTGGTAGCCGGCCTCAGTAGGCTCCCCCTGTCGCAGTGCTGCAATGATGGCTCGTAGATCCGGATCCTGCTGAACTTCTGCCTGTATCTCTTTCAGTGACTCAATCACTGGTCCTGAAATATGGGACAAGGAACTCTCTGGTAGGCGGGAGAGTGCATCAGCCACCACATTTTCCTTCCCCTGCTTATACACAATCTCATAATCGTATCCCAGCAACTTTGTCAGCCACTTCTGCTGCAACGGTGAGGCTAATCTCTGCTCCAGAAAATGTTTCAGGCATTGGTGATCTGTACGGATCTGGAAGTGTCGTCCCAAGAGATAAGGCCGCCACAAGGCGACCGCATGCAGGATGGCTAACATCTCCTTCTCGTACGTCGAAAGGCCCAGTGTCCGGGGTGCCAACGCCTTGCTGAAGTAGGCCAAGGGTCGGCCCTCCTGTATCAACACAGCTCCAATACCGACCCCCGACGCATCGGCCTCCACTACGAACGTCTTGGAGAAATCTGGAAGCGCCAGAACCGGGGTAGTAGTCATAGCCGCCTTCAGAGACTGGAAGGCGACCTCTGCCTCTGAACTCCAGTGAAAAGCGTCTTTCTGCAACAGCTGAGTGAGGGGGCGGGCTATCTTGCCATAATCCTTCACGAACCGCCGATAGTACCCTGTCAGCCCGAGGAAACCCCTCAAAGCCCGGACCGTCGTGGGGGGTGGCCAATCTACCATGCTCGCGATCTTCTTTGGGTCAGCTTGTACCCCGTGTGCGGACACCAGGTGTCCCAAGTACTCAACCTCCGGCTGTCCAAATGAGCACTTGGACCGCTTGGCGTACAGCTTGTGATCTCGCAACATGGTGAGGACGGTGCGGACGTGCTCCAAGTGATCCTCCCAACTCCTGCTGTAGATAAGTATATCGTCAAAGAAAACTAGCACATACCTTCGAAGAAGAGGGCGGAATATTTCATTCATGACTGCCTGGAAGGTCGAGGGTGCGTTGGCCAACCCAAATGGCATCACCAAGAACTCATAGTGACCATCGTGGGTACGGAAGGCCGTCTTGTGGACGTCTTCCTCCTTCATGCGAATCTGATGGTAACCGGACCGGAGATCCAATTTGGTGAATAAGTGTGCTCCGTGTAGCTCATCCAGCAACTCCTCGATCATAGGAATGGGAAATTTGTCCTTGATGGTGGAACTGTTAAGTCCCCGATAATCCACGCAAAATTTCCACGAACCGTCTTTCTTCTTCACCAGTATGATCGGGGAAGAGAAAGCACTAGTACTGGGACGTATAATACCGGAAGTCAGCATCTCGCGTACGCTGCACTCTATCTCGATCTTCTGAATATGGGGGTAGCGGTAAGGCCGGATGTTGGTGGGGTCCGTCCCAACCTTCAACTGGATCTGATGGTCCCGGAAGCGGGACGGTGGAAGGGAGTGTGGCTCCTGGAAAACATCATCGTACTGTCCCAAAAGTATTTGTATCTGCTCTGGCTCCGCGCTAGCCTCCGATCCCACGGGTGTCACCCCCAGAATCATGGCTATTGTCCTGCCTTGCTCCTCCAGTCTCTGCAAACCCCTGAGTGAGATCTCCTTGAGTGGAGATATCCTGATGCCTTGCAAACAGTGGTCCTTACCCTGCTGAGTAAACTCCAATGTCATCCTGTCCCAATCTGTGGTCACCCGCCGTAACTGCCGGAGCCACTGCACTCCCAAGACCATATCCGAGCCTCGAATGGGGAGAAGGTAGACGTCGGTGTGGCAGATGTACCCCGGCATCCGCAGCTCGGCCCCTTTCAGGACCCCTTCGCATCGCAACTTGCTCCCATCCGCAACCATGACCTGGAATGCGTCTCCCGATCAATTGGAATCCCTGTCTTGAGAGCCACCTCGGGGTCAATGAAATTGTGGGTGCTCCCACTATCGACTAGTATAGTCACCCGCTCCTGGCCAATTGCCCCTGCGATCCGTAAAGTGAGGGGAGTTGTGCACCCTGCCATCGCCTGAAGAGATATTCCAAACTCCGTAAGATCCAGATCATCCTCAACTGAGTCACCAGTAGTGTCTTCTTCGCCGTCCTCGTTCCGCAGCATGAAGACTTGGACCTTCTGACACCGATGCCCCGGAACGAATTTCTCATCACACTTGAAGCACAACCCCTTGTCCTTTCTGGCCTGCAGCTCCTGCCACGTCAACTTCGTCACAGTGGGACGGCCCCCGGCCGGTGGTTCCTTCCTGGTTACGTCTGTCACTGTGGGTGCCCGTCCTGTTGTCCGAGTCTTCTGCCGGTTGTACCGCTCCTCCTGTATCCTGGCTAGGCTGATGACATGACTCAGACTGCGTGGCATGTACGTGTGGACCTCGTCTCTCAAATGGTCCTTCAGTCCGGATACAAAACAACTCAGCATTGTCCTCTCTTCCCAATTGACCCGATTGGCCAACCGTTCGAATTCTGTCCGGTACTCTGTGACTGATCCTTTCTGCCGCAGCTTCTGTAACATAGCCTCCACATCTTCATACTCTAAAGGCCCGAAACGAGCCGAGAAGGACTCCACAAACTCCTCCCACGGTGCGTAATTGCGTCCCCTCAGAAACCACTTGGTCCACTGGAAGGCGTCCTCCTCCAGATGGAAAGACGCCAACTGGACCCACTGCCCCTCCGAAATCTCTTGGTACTTGAAGAAAAGTTCAGCCTTCTGGATCCACTCTAAGGCGTCGCCGCCCTTGAACTTAGGGAAGTTCATACGTGTCAATTTGGGCTGCATGTATGGCCGGGGTTCTGCAGGTGCTGGTTGGTAAGGTTGCGACGGGGCCGCTGCGGGCCCGGGCCGCCCCTGGTCCATGTCGTAGCCTCCTTGTTTCCCTCCACCCCATGGGTTGCCATTTCCGTAGTCCGCCGGTCCTCCGTAGAGCGGAGGTATCGGGAGGATGCCCGCCACTCCTCCGATTCGGACCACATTCGCTCCAGTTGGTCGAAAAGGGGCCACTCCTTGCCCCGGACCCCGCCAAGAGGGGCCAGCCTGAGTTCCGGGTCCGTTCCAGACGGACTGGGCGCCGAACGGCCCGCATGGAGCCGCCAGGCCTTCCGGCGGCCTCCAGCCGCCTGGGCGGCGGTAGCCGGCCTCCGTCGGCCCTCCGACGCTCCCTCCAGGGCCCTCGTATCCCTCCTGGGTTGATCCCGCCGCACGGTTGGCGTACGCGCCGATCCGCGTAGGATCGGCTTCCGCCGATCCCGCAACAGAGAAGCCGCATCCTGTAGGCCCCGATCTGGCCCCCTGCTGCACTCCGCTTCCGATTCCAGTGCCATTCTGCGCAAGAGGATGGTAGGATGCCTCCGTTTCTGATCCTTCCACCGCGGGATTTTTTCCTTTCAGATTTTGTGCAAGTAGGGTTTTGATCTCCTCCATGCGCGCATCCAAGCGATCCTCTAGGGTTTTTTTGGAAGGATTTCACTTGTTCTTCGAGCGCCGTCATCGTGTCCGACAACCCTGCATAGTTCTCCTCGAGGGATGCAAGCCGCGCGGTTTCGGCTTCTGAGCGAGTCACCATCGTCGCAGGATGTTGCTCTGATACCAAATGATAAGACTTTGCAAGTAGAAGAGAGATCTAGGGGAGATTTAGAGAGGGAAAGGAGAGGAATTAGGGTTAGGGAGAGAGGGAGAGGAAATACCTTGAAAATAATAGTCCATGCCATCGAAAGGGAGCCCCGGGTTTATTAATACCTGGGGATCAAGGGGGCCGGCCGGCCCCCCCACTTGGGGACTGAACCGGGTCGGTTCAGTCCCCCCTTGGCGCCTTCATAGGTTGGGGGCTGAACCGGATGGTTCAGCCCCGTTGTTTGGCCTCCGTTCTTTTGGTCGCCGAGTGTACGTTTGCCCTTGAAATTGTAGCGGATGCGGCGGCATAACAATCTACTCTTCATTTTTTCCTGTATATTTATGGGGTTTGCATTTTAGAATGGCTCCCCATTCGGTTTCACATCCATCTGTTTTTATTATTAGGTATTCATCATCTAATGGTAATCTTAAATTTGGTAGAGACTTAAATGTTTCTTTTATTTTTTTTATTTGCTTCTTATATTCGTTATTAAATGTCTTTTGCGTGCTCTTCATCTTACTATATAATGAGCCTGCTAATTTTCCTAGATCTTTAATGAATGGTCTTGCATAATTTACCAATTCAAGGAATTGTTGTAAATGCTTAACAGTTGTGATAGGTGGAAAGTCCAGAATCTTTTTACTTATGTTTTTGGAGTTTTATTTTTCCCTGCCCTAAAATTACTCCAAGAAATTCTAAATTTTTTTCGAAAGAATGGGCCTTTTGGGTGCTAATAACTAATCTTTGTTTCATAAATTTTGATAACACTAGTTTTAAATGTCTTATATATTCTTCATGTGTTTTTGAGTGTACTAAAATATCATCTATATAAACACTTGTAAAATTTCGATATTTATTGAATATATCATTCATTTTTCTTTGGAAAATGTTAGGTGCGTTTTTTTGTCTGAAAGACATCACTAACCATTCAAAGTGTCCTAATGGGCATGTGAATGTTGTCCATGAAATACTATTCAGATGCATCCTTACTTGCCAAAATCCTGATTTTAAATTAAATTTGCTCAAGACGTAATGGTTCTGGATGCTTTTGAGTAACTCATTTTTATCAGAAATATTGTAGGCATCATCTATGGTATTATCATTTAATCGACGATAATCTATGACCATTCGTGATTTTCCACAAATTTGTTCACTATGTTTATTGACTATGAATGTTGGACTATGATGTGGACTATTACTACGCTGAATGACCTTAAGGCTAAGTAAATCTTAAAATTTGTTATATTTTCATTGGTAGCATCTATCTTTTCAGATTCTATGAAAAAATTTGGGTCTTTAAGTTCTAATTTGCAAACTAGTTTGTTTCTATCACAATGACGTTGTGGATGATTTTTGAATGTTTCATATTTTTCTAATGTGCTAATAAGATGGTTTATATCCGTATTTCCAGTCTCTAATAGAGTGTATACTGGATTTAGAGAAATTGTAGAAAGGATTGGTGAAGGGTAGGCTTCGAAATCGTCTATATAAAATTCGAGATTATCAACGTAGGTTTCCCATTTATCTACGCCTTGGGGCAATGGAAGGGGAAGAGGACATTCACCTTTGGTCTTACAATGGCATGTAGGTGAGGTTGTAGGTGAGGTGTCGATGGTGGTGTTGGTTTCTACTCCACCACGCTTCCTAGGCAACTCTGAGATAAAACGTAAGGCTGGTTGCTGGAGGAGGTGCAGATCGGTACTGGCAATAAGAGGGGGTCGTAGATTGTTTGGTTTAATCCTACAATTACCTCTCTTATTCTACTACTTCCAATAACCCGGCTGGTTACGAGGTAGAAGCTTTGGATCTTAACTTCTTTTATATCTAACATTATTGAGACTACTATTTTATAAAATAAGTTTTGATTTTGTAAATACTATTTTGCAAATTGATAAAACAATTTTAACAAATCCTCTCATCTCCGAGTCTACCTCGAACAAGCTTCTTTTTCACTTCTTTAAAGATGATCTGTAGGAGGGTCATCCTGAGCGCAAGATATCACATGAGTCCTTACTACGTCCTCTTCGGTCTCAATTAGTTTAAATTCAGATTTTATAACAAAGTTGTTCATATCAGTATTTGTATGCGACTGCGATACTTTTTCCCTACGGCCTCTCGTCTGGCGGTACTTCTTCTCCCCGGCCCCCGGGCTTATACTGATATAATTTTTGTTATAATTTCCTTATTCAAATCTCTTTACATCGTTGGGGTTGGCCTCAGCCACCCATGGGCCGAGCTTGTTATAACTCAGTAATCCACATGTATGTAGTCGAGTACATACACCTGTGGACCATCTCTAGATCGCGTGAAATATATTCATGTTTTTTTCCTCCGGAGAGGAGGGGAGAGGACTACTCACTAAACATTCACAGGATAAGATCAAAAAAACTTACTAATTTTTATTCGAAATATGAAAGATACTTACAGTAAGACTGCACAAGAACTCTAAAAACACAAGCTCAAACTCTTACAAGCACTCACTATGAACTCTGTAAAGAAAACTGTGTCCTAGAACTTATCTCTCGCCTCTTTATATAGAGGGGCGAGCTTTCAGCCTGGATGCAACGGGAACAAATATTATTAATAAATACGCACTACGGTCTTTTTTTATCTATAAAACAAAAGATAATAAAAGACGCATTACTGTCTTTTATTATTATTGTTAAATAATAAAGCATCTCGGCTGTAGAAGATGTCTCCACCAGCTCCACGTGGTATTTATAATAAAAGATGCCTTTATCAGCTCCACTTATTAAAATTCCACTTTCTTTAATAAAAGGTGTACTACGACCATGTATTTCTTAAAGCAGAAGGTTGTGGTCGTGGAAAAATTCTCTCATATTTTATGTAGTTTATTCACACCTCATCCACAGTTTTTTCGTGGTGGAAGTCACGGTAGTGACTAAAGGGATAAGAGCGAATAACGAAGAAAACCACCCACAAAAACCATGGGCGGGGTCTGGCCTTCTTTTGCTTGTCTACATGACTTCTACCATTTTTCTACAAGACCATGTATAATTGTCTATGTTGTTACTTTTGTTGATTCTTCTGCTATGAAGCCTTCATCATCAGAAAGACAGTTATATCTTTGGACAAAGTATTTAATTCTATTTCTCTCACAATGCTTCGTCAACTTGTGATTCGGGTCTTTGAAGCTGAGGCCCATTGGATAAAATAATTTTACATCTTTTTGTTCCAGCCATATGCGAAAATCTCGCGTTTCTACTACTAGAACTCTACTGTACGGGAGGTCTACATCGTACGTTTTTTTATAACTTCTAAAGGCTCTGATTTGTTTAAGTAGGCTGAGCTCTGAGTTGACGATATTTGAGCTATCTATATGATTAACCTGGAAAACTGGCTTTTCTTTAAACCGGAAGATGTATATCTCCCTTTTATTATTTTCTAGACAATTAGGCTCGTAGTAGGGGGAATTTCCCGTATATTGGCCTCTACTCCTCCTCCATAATGTGCTGCATCTAGTAACTGAAATATAACTTCTGTTATTCTTGTTTCATGTATATGTCTAACATGCCCTTTTCGAGTGAAAAAGAAGCGGGTGATTAATTCTAATTCCATTAGATTTAGAATGGTAAATTCTGCTCTCGATATTGTTATATCGGTCCATTTTGCAATGTCTATCTGTAATCTTAGATACAAGAAATGTAATTCGTTACCCCTCGTTTCCGAGTGAGTTATGCAATCTATTTTGGCCCCCTTCAGAATGTCTTCTTTCTAAGTAACCAGATTTCTAAGTATTATTTGGTAATTACACTGACGTTCTACTTGCTTTTGTAATACTTTGGCTAAAACATAACTTTTTACAGGTGCAAGTGCTGATGGGATGAACAATTTTCAAAAATTCGACTATTTAGATCTAGAAATATTTCAGAAAAATACTCACACAGTCCAGGTAGATAACGATTTTAAGCATGAATGTTACTGTCACCACTCGCACACACATTTACTGCATTGAACGGATAGCCAATTAAACAAAATAATAGATTTATTTATTAGTCTTAGTAAAACATTAGATTTTACGACAAAAAAATATGAATTTATATCAAATTAATATAGAATCTTTAAATTATAAAAATAAGCTTTTAAAAGAAATAACCACCAATCAGCAGTATATCACGAACCAACTCACTCATGTGTACGAAAAACTAAAAATAATAATGCATGAAAAAAAACTGTCATAGTCACGAACACAATTCTGCAAAAATTAGAAATACATCATATAGATTTACAAATAAAATATAATAAGATTGAGTAATTCTAGGGCAGGGAAAAATAAAACTCCAAAAACATATAAGTAAAAAGGTTCTGGACTTTCCACCTATCACAACTATTAAGCATTTACAACAATTCCTTATGTTGGTAAATTATGCAAGACCAGTCAACAAAGTTCTAGGAAAATTAGCAGGCTCATTATATAGTAAGATGAAGAGCACGAAGAAGGCATTTAATAACGAAGATAAAAAACAAATAGAAAAAATAAAAGAAACAGTTAAGTCTCTACCAGATTTAAGATTATCATTAGATGATGAATACCTAATAATAGAAACAGATGGATGTGAAACTGGATGGGGAGTCATTCTAAAATACAAACTCCATAAATATACAGGAAAAAATGAAGAGCAGATATGTCGGTACAGTAGTGGAAATTAATGAATCAGGATATTTAGTAATGCATAGAGATTTACTGCTCCAAGAAGAACCGGAGACAGAGTTATACGCCACAACAGAGTACGAGCAGCAAATAGAATTGGTCAATGGAGAATCTACATCTCAAGCAAGTAATATATATACATTTAACACAGATTGACAACAAAATAGGGCATCCGCCTACACCCACATACAACGACTATTAAGGAAAGAGATACTAATAAACCTAAAGGAAAATGAATGTCATTAGAAACCATAGATAAAAAATTATTAATCAATGATGGAAGATTATTAAATATCACGGCACATGACCCCCAAAAATTACCAACAGTATTGGATATATGGAGCCAAATGGTAGTTAGAAAATATGATGAATTAGAGATAATTAAGTCACTTGAAGAGATGTATAATTATCTTGAGAAGTTTTTAGGAGAAACAGCAATAGCAATCTAAGAATCTTATAAAAAAGAATAACCCCTAGACTTTAGTCGAGATATTTCATTAGGCGCAAATCCATATAAATTCACAAATAAGATAACATACTTGTTATTAGGATATCAACCAAATATTACCTCAATAGCACAGATAGAAGTCATCAGGAGATTAGAACTCCAAATCAGGAAATGGCATTACATCAAACCATTCCTCCAAAATTATATGTATTATAGTAGTATTGCAGAATGTTTTTATGATCAAACTATAAAAGAAAAACTATTCTTAAAATTTTCAGATCCATTAGGAACTGTTATATATAAAAAATACAAAAAATGACAATTAAATTTTCACCAAGTAGACAATATCAGTATAAAAATAAAATTTATTCTAGATTGTCTGGTAGAAAAATGAACTGATCTCCAGATCAATAAACAACTCAAAGGCGAGTATAGTTTTTGCCGAAACATATATCCTCTATTACAACTATTAAGCATTTACAACAATTCCTAGGGTTGATAAATTATGCAAGACCATTCATCAAATATCTAGGAAAATTAGCAGGCTCATTATATAGTAAGGTGAAAAGCACGCAGAAGGCATTTAATAACGAAGATAAGAAACAAATAGAAAAAATAAAAGAAACAAGTTGAACCGTCGTATTGCTCGTCGGGAGGCTCGACTCGGCCACGTCGATGCTCAGCTCGACCTCAAGCTCGCCGCCCTCCGCATGTCTTGCGACTCGTTGGTGGTTTTTTTGTCACCACCACCACCAGAGCTGGACTCGCCCCTCCCCCACCAATGATGGTGCCACCACCGTCGTCCATCGTTCATGATGCACCGTCGTCGTTGTCGCCGCTGTCGTCGCCGCCACCATCGTCGTCGTTGCCGTCGTCGTCGCCGCCTTCGTCGCCGCGGCCATCGTCACGAAGGCCGCCGCCGCCGTCGTCGTCACCTTCGTCGCCGCCTCCTCTACCGGCTCTTACTCCGCCCACCCCGGCATTGCCTCCCCCTCCGGCCACATCACCTCCGCCACCACCATCGTCATCGCCACCAACTCAACTCATGAAGTCGCCACCACTGTCGTCGTCGTCGTCGTCATCACCGTTGTCGCCACCGCCGTTGTCGCCGCCACCACTCGCCGTTGTCGCCGCCACCACTCGCCGTCGATATACCACGTCTCTTTACGATGGTCGTCATTCCAATGTTGTCGCCTCCTATCTGATCACCTGCTCCGCCGTTGTCGGTCATACCGCTACCTCCTCTGTCGGCCCTTCTTTCGTCGGCCCCGGCATTACCGTCTCCTCCGGCCATCTCACCGCCTCCTCTACCGGCTCTTTTCCCGCCGGCCCCCGCCTTGTCCCTCCCACCGGCCACAGCGCCGCCTCTTCTGCCGGCTCGTGCTCCGGTGACCCCGACGGACCCGTTTCTGATGTCGGTCGTCGTCTCTCCGCCCTCTCTGTTGTTGTTGCTCACCATCGCTCCACCGACCGTACGGAAGCCATTACTTTCGCCGCACGTCTTTTCGTCGCCACCGCTACTCGCTGAGACCGCCGTTGCCGCTACACCTGATCAAACATTGTTCTGGCGGGAGATCAAACTACCCGAGGAGCCGACTATCCACATGGAGTTTGAGCTTGGGGACAAGCTCGATGTCAAGGACGGATGGAGTGTTACGGATCTGCCGTCAGTTATCGTGTTATTATTATTATGTTGAGTCGTGTTGTATCGAGTCGTGGTCTTGGTGTCATAGTATTTTTATATTCACGCGTCTAAGATTCTATTTACGATTATACCACTATGAATTCTATTTAAAGGAACTCTTGGGGTCATGTAAGTTATAGAAGAAATTTTGTAAGCTTCTCTTTTCTCTCTTTCTAGTTCTTCTCTTTCTCTCTCAAGATTTTCTTTCTCTCTCTAGTTCTTCTCATCTCCTCCTTCATTCTAGGGTATAACCTCATTATATCTCTGCCTCCTTCCCCCACAATTCTCGGCACATAACAGATTGCTTATGACATTAATGAATTTAAGGATTCATGATTTCGTGATTCCTACCATATCAAGACATGTTACTAATTTATCGATTCAGATATTCAAGAGTAGAATTCATAAATATAAAAATGGGGGGAATAAGATCATGGAACAATATTTACCAATATCTTGTAACCAAACATGCCTAAGAAGCAAAAAGATTTAATGACACTCAAGATAGAAAGTGAGTTTTATACTTTATAAGGTCAAGAATTCGTGAGTGATAAGATTATTATACATCATTTTTGGAATAAAAATTACTTATCAAGATTAAGGTGGCGTTTGGTTCGGCTGTTAGGTTGCGGTGCGCTAGGAAGCACCGGAGTTTTGATAAAAAACGGTGTTTGGTTCAAGTTATTTTGAAACCTCCGTTTATTAGCAGCCGCACTATTCTTCTATAACCCATCCGCAGCAAATTTCTTCGTTCTTCTTCTCCCGCGTGACTTTTCTTCTCCCGCGCGATGTTCTCCTCTTCCAGTCCCAAGCTCCTCCCTCCCCCCCTCCTCCACAGCTCTTCTCCAAAGCTTTAACGGAAAAGACCTCCTCCATGTCCGCAGGTTTGTTCTAGCTCCCGTTCTCCAAAGCTCCGACTGGGCCCTAGTATTCTCCTCCTCCATGGTCGCAGGTTTGTTCTAGCCTATATCGATCTCTTTTTTTCATAGCAGATTTTTCAGTTTTGTAATATGGATGGAGCAAACCTCCTCCTCGTTAATTTGTTGAATGGTTTTCATATCGATCTCTAGCCAAGCTCCAGATTTTTTTGTTTTCTTCATATTTTAGAACAGTTTTGTAATATGGATTAGAACAGTTTTCTTCATATTTTAGAACAGTTTTCTAATATGGATTTCAAATTTGTTCAGTTTTGTTGTTTTTTTGTTCAAATTTGTTATTTGAATTAGATATCGATTGTAGCTACATCAGTAAAGCTTGTTCAGATTTTATAACAATAGTTTGCTAATGTGTGTTTTGTTTTCAAACTATTTTTCCAAAATTTTGTTTTGAAAACTTCATTCCACCCAAACAGTTTTTTAACAAAACTTTGTTTTCTAGAATCAACATTTTTCCTATCAGCAGCTTTTCATCAGCAACTTTCCATCAGCAACAGCCCAACCAAACAGAGCCTAAACCATTCTAAGACACGATTATCTTCCAAGTAAACATGTGTATGATCCGAACATTTTATATAAAACACAATTCATTTATTTCCTAGCAAGAAATCTTAACATTTATCATTATAACTGCTCGTGCTCAAAAAGAACTACTAGCTTTACAATTATCCATCAAATAAGACGGAATTCATCTAAGTGGGAATCCAATCAAAATCATTTTCATTCACTAACTCATATCATTCTAAGTGTATCAACACCTAATCTAACAATTTGACAATGTAGGTATTCAAATGTAAATTCACATAACATAAGAAAAAACGCAATCAAGTTAAGTCAATGTTTGCAAGAGAGAGAGATCTATCTACTTGGCTTAAATGAGGCTGAATTTGATGGTGGCAGCTGAATGACATAAGATAAATCAAAAATCTTATTTCAGACCTGCTCAAGAATGACGAAAATGATATAAAAAAATTCATTATGCTAACACATGCATTCTACGACGCGGAATTTAAACAGAGGGTTTAGCAGATTTACCTTCCTCAAAAGTGAGGGGAGAGGAGATTATCACACAAAAATGGAGACTTGGAGGCACTTAGGTTACGAAACCCTAAATCGGAGAGGGTTTTGAGCGAGATCCCACTAACTGAATCGAGGAGCGGTGCCGAAAAACACAAACACATAATGGCTAGACAACAACAAGGGGTAAAAAACATGAATCGCAAAATATACGAAATTTGGAGCGCAAACTTTCCAAGAAAATTCATAGAAATATGAATAAAGGGGAACAAGAGGAGAATCTTACCAATAGGAACCAAATCCGAGCGAAAAATTTAAGTAGAGAGGGATTTGAGCAAAAACCCTAGAGAAAATGGAGTTGTCAGAGGAAGAGGAGGCGGTTGTTGGCCTTGAGGAGGAGCAAGAGGCTGACGGCCCTTGGAGAAAAAAGGGACCACTGGCCCTGAGGAGAAAGGGAAAAATGGCCTCCCTGGCACAGGCTGATCGAAGAAGAGGAGGGGGAAACAGCCGGCCACAAGCGGAAATCGGCGGCTAGGGCAAGAAATGAGAGGTGTCGGCCACGGGAGGAGGCATCGAGGACAACAGGGGGTGCGGCTGGAGGCGGAATCGGGAGCGGCGGGTGCATGCGGGAGAACTGCGGGGCGAGGGAGAAGTGCGGCGCGCGGGAGTCAGGGGAAAGACTAGCC
The DNA here is from genome assembly GCA_039583875.1 of Platanthera guangdongensis. Classification (NCBI taxonomy): domain Eukaryota; kingdom Viridiplantae; phylum Streptophyta; class Magnoliopsida; order Asparagales; family Orchidaceae; genus Platanthera; species Platanthera guangdongensis. The sequence continues at coordinate 170,682,576 of CM077162.1, forward strand.
GACAGGTTTACGGGAAATAAAAAGGGGGGGCGGTCGGTTTAGGTATTAAAAGGGTTAGGCTATTTTTTTGTTAATTACAATTATGCCACTAAAATAAACCCTCATTTTTAATTTGATTTAAAACATGGGTTGTTACATTCTCCACTATTTAGAAAGTTTCGTCACGAAACTTTTTAGGATTTCCTGACAGAGGCTCTTATGGCGAAGAATTAGATGTCATTCATTCCAACAAGATTTGCAAATTAAGGCATAAAATCTAACTATGAATATACTAAAATAGAAAAGGGGCAAGCGCGGAGACGTACCAATATCAAGAGAAAATTTGATGATACTTGCAACGCATATCAGATTCAAGTTATCAAGTGTACTCCTCAGATTTGTCATGCATCCAAAGCACTCTGACCATAGGAATGATTCTCTTTCGAAGCTTGCGGACTTGATACTACACGATCTTAGAGGGTTCGGCCGGATACGAAGGATTGGCTTCAGGGATCACAGGAATTCCATTAGCTTGAAATTGAGAAGGCTCGAGAATTTGAGAGCGAAAAATCTTTGCACGAAGAGAAAATAGAACACCAAATAGGAAAAAAAAGATGAATGACGATTGAGTGTCAAAATAAGTGAGTCACCCTAGTAATGGAAGAACACAAAACAATGTTGAAGCAATTCAGCAGAACAATTTACACGAACACTCTCATTTCTCGCTGATACTTAGGAGCTTAACTAGAAGGGTAAACAAGAGCACTGAATAAGGATTGATAGATAAGCGGAACAGAAAGAACTGATTACAAATATCAAGGACTCGAAACTAGAGATTTTAACACATTTCATACCGTCGGGTACATAAATCATTTAATAATTATAATATTTTCATTGAACACCTCTAGGTAATAATCATGCAAATGCAACAATGAGATCATGTGCGATGTCAAGCAAATAATAAATCCATTTGTGTACAATCATTATTGTTGTTTTTAACTTGACATTTCTACAATAATTTATGATATAAATGCAAATGAATTGATACACATGTCATGTTAAGTGCACATTTCGCTTAACATGTCATGCATATTATAATCTAATGTCATCGCACTTAAAAATATTAAACTGTTCATAATCATTTAATATTTGCAAGCGGTGTATATCCTAATGGAAATTCATATGTACAAAAATGTTACGTTTTCTCATAACCCCTTAATATTCGTGTGCATAATAATCAAGCATATGAGTGTAGTGTGTGCGTGTTTCAGCCGCGAACAACAGATAATGACAAGATGAATGAAGTAATAATGCATACATATATATTTATATAATGAATTTCAAAATATGTAAAAATTATAAAATATTTTATCTTTAGAAGCTAACATAGCTCTGATACCAACGGTCACGACCCGTCTAAAGCAAAAAATCAGCAGATACCAATCTTTAGAAGCTAACGTAGAATAAGAAAACTAAGTGCAAAGAAAATGGCATACACCGATCTTCTAAAAACAGCAGCAACAACAACAACACACAAGCCCTTTATCCCACCATAGTGGGGTCTTCTATATAGATTATTTGTCGTCATTGCGCCAAATCTTTAGTCTTAATCTCATTAATGCCTAAATACATCATGTCTATCCTTATAGTTTCATTTCAAGTCTTTTTTGGTCTATCCTTCCCATGTTTAACATGCCTAGTGGCTCAATTATCACAACACCTAACAGGTGCGTCTAATGGTCTCATTTGTATGTGTGTGAGCCATCTTAATCGATTTTGTCCCATACGCGTAATTTATTTTTGGGCTACCTTTAATGCATCATTCATCCTAATACACATTGCATTTACTGGAAAAATATAATGTACGGAGCATCTAACATTAGCAATAGTATATCCCTGTTAATAGTGAAGCTTCTCAACAAACTTAAACAAGGAATAATTAGGTCTTGAACAAAAACCAGTTCATAAGAGCTCACTCCAATTGGAGTAACCATAGATTGAAGGTGGAATAACAAAGAGACGTAGGCTCTTCTTGGCGCGGTGGTGGCGGTGGTGGCGGTGGGTAAAGCTTCATGCCCACCACCACCGCCCTTTTTAGTCTGTTTGACTGAGGAGCTTTTTCAGAATTATTTCAAGAAAAGAGTTTTGGGACTTTTAAGCAACAGGTACAACGGGCTTTCTAAAAATAGTTTTCTCTGTTTTCAGTTTTTTTCTCTTTTATTCGAGAGTTTGCGAAAGTCACGCCCCGATCATTCGGGATCGGCCATTCTTCCTTCTCATCACTGAAAAGATTTTCTTCTCCCATTTGCAATCATTGCTTCTCCGAGTTGTCCTTTTGTAACATGCTTATTTAGGATTTATATAATATTTACTTGGGTTATTTACCGGGACCTCCCCTCAAAGTTTGTGTAATTACAGCTTGCACCCCTCAATTTGGGACCTCTAACTTTCGAAATTACAAAAACCTCTCCTCAATGTTTACATTTCATAACATCTACGCATAAAAGTACCCCCTTCGGAGTAAATGTTCAGGGGGGGACTTTTTGTGCATGAATGTTATGAAAAGTAAACATTGAGGGGAGGTAATTGTAATTTTGAAAGTTAGAGGGGTGCAAGTTGTAATTATGCAAACTTCAAGGGGAGGTCCCGGTAAATAACCCTATTTACTTATCTATGCAATAAATGATTATCATAAAACAAAATTTTATTATTAAAAAGCAAAACTATTATTAAAAAATTGTTCTTCCAAACATAAAAGCGTAAAACACCTTTTTGAAAAACACTTAAATACAAGGAAACAAGACATGAACCAACAACACAAGGTGAGAACACAGATATTTGTGTTTTATGATGCATATGACGTACCTGAAGAAGCCGCCACAGTGATCCAGGCCACCGCATATGATCAGCAGGATGAACATCAGATATTGTACCCATAAACCAACTTATCCTTGAGGAGTCCTCCGCCTCAAAAGCCATCTTAAACCGCATTCCGGAACACCACCGGATCTTCATTGCAGCTCTCACTAGTGAGGCCTTCACGCAAAACTCCGGCGTGCTAGCCCTTGGATAGTAAACAACTTCAAAGGGCTTCCCTGCAGCCGCAAATGTTGCAGCCTCAATCACAGTCTGCCTTCAGTTTCCCCCTTCCCCTCGCAATAATACCAGAATGGTTGCCCACTCCATTTCCATTGCCTCTATGGAACTTATTATCTTCCTCCCACAAGAAAGCCGAGAATCCCCCATGCATACATGATCCTGTAGGATGATTCCAACCTGCAGGAGCCTCAGGCCCATACCCAATTCCTCTCCTTGCGCGCCGGACTCCCACGGAGATCACCATTCTCAGTTCTTAAGAACACAATAGAATCACCTGCCACAAGCTTTTTTTTCATTAACAAAGTTGCTCCAACCCGTAGTGAGCAAATGCCATCGAGGTGTCCCTCTATAGATATGACGGAATTTCCAGACTTTACCATGGACATCCTTAGCTAGAACTGTTTGGACTGGCGGGTCAGACGAGTAATTCAATCTTGGTAATATAGTCTCTGCACAATATCTGGGAACAGAGAAACCGCCACCATTGTTAGCATCAGATTGAGTCAATGTCTTTGCAAAAGATGCAGGTTTGTGTTGCAAATCTGAGCCCTTGATACCCAAAACCAAGTCCTCCATCTTCATTGTAATCCGGCTCGTTACCCTTCAAAGGTATCATTTGTATTTTGGTGAAGACCTCATCAGTGACAGAATCAGCCAAAAACCTCACAGAGGTGACACGGCAAAGAATCAGAGGCGGAATTCTGACAGAACTGCCAAAGTCCACGGGACTTTGTGCATGCTCGGTATGGCCCTGAGGAAAATAATAGACTTTTGAATTTAGAGATGGGATCTGCACTATTCCACCAGCACAAGCATGCCACAACTGGGTGTTCAAGAACTGCTCAGTGCCCGTCTTTGTTTCCTTCAAAAAAATCACAAAAACATATGGTTACAGCTAGTTAAATTTACATTCTTAACTATAAATGTGCACATAACTCCTGAATTTAGATCTTCAAAGAGGGAAATCTAGATATGATCTCCGGTTTTGTTTATCTTAGTAAAAATTGGGAGAAAGTTTTTTCACCTCTTCATAAACCAAGTTACTCTTCATTGTTTTCCTCACCAATTATTGTACACAACGACAAGTTTCTGCAGCAAAATATCAAAATAATAAGAATCATACAAAGCTTTTAATTCTGTACAGAAAGCTGTAACAGCAGATGTAAAGGGCGTTTTTCGGAATGTTTTTTCTATAAAAAGAGAAAGGAGAATTTTTTTCAGATCCATCACCTTTTGTCTAAGTATAATTGGGTAAAGCATGAAGATTGGAATTATATCCACTGATTTGAAGAAGCCAATATATCCAAACACTAGAAGGTGTGTTTCCAATTTCAAGAACTGCAAACTGGACTGAAAATTGATAAAACTGCAAATCAGAAGATATTCCAAACAAACTCCACTTCTGCAGTCCTCCATGCTCAAACCCCCATCCCGCAAGAAAAAAAACCCAATAACCCTAAGCCGAGGAGTTCATCTAACTAACAATTAAAAAGTAGAGAAGAAAGTCTTCATTTATTTTGATTCCAAAACTAAGATCATGAAATATCGCCCTTTTTCTCCGTTAATGCACCCACTCCCATAAGGAGGAGAAACAATTAGACAGAATCCCATGTAAAGGCAGTTCTTAGAAATTTCCGCCCAAATGTATCATTAAATCGTCATCACAAACCGATTAGTGTGAAGAATGGCTCTTCTTGAAAAGAAACAGGAGAACTTTCATTACTCAATCAAAAACTTAGCAGTACTGGATACATATATATATATATAACCGAATAGATGGCCAAAAGTTAACGGAAAAACAACAACTAAATACACACCGTTATAACTGACAACACAAAACAGACTAAAGTGAAAACGTAAAACTCCCCCTCAAGATGGGGAGTAAACATCCAGTATCCCCATCTTGGAAATCAGAAATTGAAATTGAGTCTATGATAATGGTTTGGTAAGCAAGTCCGTCAATTGATTCTGAGTTTTGACATGAACCTTCAAACAGCCATTTTGGATAAGTTCTCTTACAAAATGGCAATCTATATCCGCGTGTTTGAATCTCTTATGGAGAGTTGGATTAGCTGCTAAGTGTAAAACCGACTGATTGTCGCATAATAACATGGTTGTTGGTATGTGTACCTCGAAATGAAGAAGCAATCTATGCAACCATACCACTTCGCTAGCCAATGAAGCAAGTGCACGGCATTCCGCCTCCGTGGAAGATTTAGAGACAGTTGGTTGTTTCTTTGACTTCCAGGAAATAAGGGAATCTCCTAAGAAAACACAAAATCAAGTTATTGATCTCCTGGTATCCAAATGCCTCCCCAATCAGTATCAAAATAAGTTGTTAGTTGCAACAGTCCTTCTCCTGGAGTGCCTTTGAGATTTTGTAGCAAATGATGTACAGCATGAAGGCGAGCTGTGCGAGGAGCTGCCATGAATTGGCTTAATTTTTGAACAACACAAGATATGTCTGGTCAGGAGACAGTTAAATACATCAAACGCCCAATTAGGTGTTGATATGATGAAGCATCTAGCTTAATGTCGACGTCAAGAGCTTGAAGTTTAATATTTGGTTCCATGGGCAGAGTAGCTAGTTTAGAATTGAGGAATCCTGTATCAGCGAGTAGAGTGAGAGTATATTTCCGTAGAGGAAAATACTAGTGGTAGACCGAGCAATTTTGAGGCCCCAAAAATATTTCAAATCTCCCAATTTCTTAAGTTTGAACATTTTTGAAAGTAACAATTCCACTTGATGTAGAGATGATAAATTTGGACTAGTGAGGACGATATCGTTGACATATACAAGGACAACCGGGTTTGTCACCAGATCGAAAAGTAAAGAGGGAGTAATCGTTCTTAGATTGAATGAATTCCATTAGTAATCAAGGAGGATGAGAATTTCTGAAACCATTGCCGCGAGGCCCGGCGCAATCCATACATGGATTTTTACATGCTAATGCTCTATTTGTTTGGGCGTTTCACAGCTCCGTTTTGGGCAAACGCCGCCGGAAGAAGGGTAAACAAATGAACCTCCGGCGGCGTTTGCTCCGTTTCCACCCGCCCTCCTTGAGAAACGTCCCAAAAAGCTCTATTTGGAGCAGCCACCTACCCCCTCCGGTTTGAACTCTCCGTTTCCACCCGCCGGATCGATCCGCCACCGCCGAACCAAATGGAGCCTAAGGGTCTGTTTGGGACAGCTCTGGCGGATTGAAAAGCTGCTGTCCGGATAGAGCTGTTTTGAAATAGATTTCTGGGGAGCAGTTTTGAAAAGCTGCAGAGTGTTTGGGTGTTATGTGCAGAAGTGCGCTTTGAAGAGCGATTTTCTCTTTTTTCTGTTTGGAGAAACAGCTTTTGAAAGCTGTTTTTTAAAAAACGAAAATACATAAATATTTAGAAACAACTGATAACATGCGTCTTTTACATAGTTATAGCAAATAGAAAAAAAAGATCTTGCAACATCCGGCGACTCTTTTTTTCAATCATTTCGATCACCTGTTCGAAAATAAATTGATATGAATCAAACTTTTGATATTTTTAACCCTTTCAATTTTTAGTAAGCGTTGGATCGAATTTTTACCTGCGCGCGCTGTATATCTCTTCGGCAATGTTATCTCGTACTGTAGACATATGTTCTTCTTCATCAGCATCACGCATATCGCTTTCAATTTCATCATCTGCCGCAGGTTCCTCAGCCTCTGAGGGAACGAAAGAACACTCATCAGCATCACAAGCATTAAACTCAGGGTCCCAGCGAGACGGATGTCTCCGAATGAAGTTATGTAGGGTCATTGTCGCTAGCACAATGGAACGTTGTTTCTTGAAGTTGTACTGTGGCATTTTGCTCAAAATGTGCCACTTCTTTTTCCACACTCCAAACGTTCGCTCGATCACACTGCGAAGAGATGAATGCGCCTTATTGAAATGTTCTTGCCTTCCTTGTACAGGCTGACTCTCACGGGCAAAGTCAGCCAAGTGATATCTTGTTTCTGGATACGGCTTCAGATAACCTTTTTTTAACGGGTAACCAGCATCCACTAAATAATATTTACCTGCATTTATTTGGTTTGTTAAGCAGGTAAACATTATGAAATACAAATAATTAGAATAAATGTAAACATATTGATTATGATACCTTGTGGGGGATGCGGAAAGTGCAATCTATCGTCGGCCAATGCCCGTGCAAAGATGCGACTGTCATGAGCAGATCCTTCCCATCCAGCGAGGGAAAATGTAAAGCACATGTTAAAATCACAGACTGCCATGACATTTTGGGTCGTCGTGTCATGACGTCCTATGTATCGTACTTGATCTTCTACGGGTATCCTCGCATCAACATGTGTACCGTCAATGGCACCAACGCAATCCTTGAAAAATGGCATGTAACGAGGATCATACCTTATCTCACCCGGAATCTCTCTGAATTGACAGTCAGTAGGCTTTATAGCATCAATTGACAGTAACAGTAGAGATCTAAGCCCTTTCGAAAAATATCTACTTATTGTTTCGGTCGAGTGCTGGAACCGTTCTTTCGTCAATCTAACGGAACCTCCTTGTGCTAAGATATACAATGTAATCCCTAGGATTTCTCTTGAAGACGTCCGATGTGATCCTTGAAGTTCAGCATCTGCTTCTAGTTTATGGAGTAAATCTATGAAAATGCGTTTAGACATCCTAAATGCGTCATGTATTCTATCTGGATGTCCTTCTAGTAACTCTTTGATCCATTTCGAACCAGTTTGGGTAGATGTCGTGCATGGACGGGTATCTCGAACATGATAATTCATCCTCTCGATCGATGACATAACTACACTGCAGTATTCTATATATTGTCTCCGCTCTGGCGAAAGACTGGTTGAATCCCCAGAATCTTCAGGGGAGGAGTCATGTGCTTCCATTATTAGTATCTGCATTCGAAGCATAATAAAACATAAACATTATATATATGCGAAGATGATAACAAAAAAACTATTACAGAAGTGCGCTAGTAGTACTCAAAATAGATGGACGACATTAAAAATTAAACATAAACATTATAGTGTTTTACATGCAACACATAAAAGGAGATTTCGATCAAGGTAAGCTCGTATCACTGAGCCCTCTTCTCGTACGCCTTCATAATCCACCAAACCCTCGTATCTTCTGGGATATTCATGAAGATCTCCCTAGTGGTCTTGTCTCTGATGTGCTCGAGAGCAAAGTAATATAGATCCAGGTTTGCCCGTAGCTCTGGGCTGCTGGAAATCAACTCCACAACCTCTTTGACCGTGACAACTGGCGGCGGCTTCAATGCTAGAGTGGATTGATGTAAATCTGACATCAGAGAAAATGTCACTCCTTTATTCCTCCCTATCTTCCTTTTTTTACTCGCCGAAGAGGACGCATTCCCAGGAGGTGTTGTAGTTCCCCCGTACTCTTCAGGTCCACCTTGATTGTTCTCCATGTTATCTGCCACATCATCGTCTTCCAACTATATCCTCCCCACATCAGGTGGCAAACTCCCAACTGAAGGAGCCCAAGAGTCTTCTCCAGTTGCGACTACCTGACTGAACATAGTATTCAATTTCTCCTCCAACTCTGGTGCAATACCTCCGCACCGAAATTTTTTCGCCGCTGGAACAACCTGTTGCAATCAATGTATCAATGTTAAAATATGGAAAAATATGAACTCATTTATTGAAATGAAACTTGAATTTGATCGGACCTTAATCTTCTCTGCCCACCATTCCTCTGAGGCAGCAATAGTTCTCTTCTCTGGATCCCAGCCTAAACCAGTCTCAACATGTTTCAGTTCCTTCCATAACTTCCAATCCTTTTTCAGATGATCTCATTTATTTTTCATCTGCATTCGATCGTAGCTTTTCCCCGTGCGTTCTTTAAACCCTGTAATCAGATTTTTCCACTCTTCTTTGCTGAAGTGGGTGGTTGGCCGATTCCCCAAACCAATCTCTTTGATGCAGAGATCACAAAATAAAGTCACTTCACCTGACTCCCAACTCGCTACGATTCCTCCTTCCTTTGGTTTTACCATTGTACTATAAACTAATCAAATTAAAATAAGAACTACTAATAATACACATGTACAACCCAAAAAAAAAACACACAACACACATACACATTCACACTCATACACATACACACACACAGACATAATACATACCCAAACCCAAAAAAAAAAACACACACACACACACACACAACCACACACCCTCATATACACATACACACATAATACACACATAATACACACACACACACATACAACCATACACTTTTCATATACATACCCAAACCCAAAAAAAAACACACACAACCATACACACTCATATACACATACACACAAACACACATAATACACACACACACACATACAACCATACACTTTTCTTATACATACCCAAACCCAAAAAAAAACACACAACCACACACAACCATACACACTCATATACACATACACACAAACACACATAATACACAAACACACACATACAAGCATACACTTTTCTTATACATACCCAAACCCGACAAAAAAAACACACAACCACACACACTCATATACACATACACACACACACACATAATACACACATACACACATACAACCATACACTTTTCTTATACATACCCAAACCCAAAAAAAAAACACACAACCATACACACTCATATACACATACACACAAACACACATAATACACAAACACACACATACAAGCATACACTTTTCTTATACATACCCAAACCCGACAAAAAAAAACACACAACCACACACTCATATACACATACACACACACACACATAATACACACATACACACATACAACCATACACTTTTCTTATACATACCCAAACCCAAAAAAAACACACAACCACACACAACCATACACACTCATATACACATACACACAAACACACATAATACACAAACACACACACACACACATGCATACACTTCTCTTATACATACCCAAACCCGACAAAAAAAAACACAACCACACACACTCATATACACATACACACATAATACACACACACACACACATACAACCATACACTTCTCATATGCATAGCCAAACCCAAAAAAAAAAACACACACACAAACAAACATACATACATACACACATACACACAAACACACATACATACAACCCTAAACAAAAAAAAAATCACACATTCATATACACACACTAATCATATAAAGAAATTGTGTATGAGAGAAGGAATTTGGTATACCTAACCGGAAGAAGAAAATGGGCCACGGAGAAGGAAGAGTAGACGCTGGAGGAAGAACCTCCTCGTTGTTGTCTCCGGAGAGGAGGAAGAAACCTTCTCTGTGAGCTAGGGTTTGTGCGATCGGGAAAGAGACGGAAGAGGAATCGTGAATGGGTTACAGGCGATCGGTTACAGGCGGCGGCTAGCGAGCTGGAAGTTCTGCGGCGAGTTGCGATCGGGAGAAGGCGTCGCCGTCAACGATCGGAAGCCGGCGGCGTCTGCGATCGGGAGAAGGCGGAAGGAGAGGCGAATCGCGATCGGGAATGCGGAGTCGCCGCGGGATCGGGATCGGGATCGGGAAAGAAGCGGAAGAGGGATCGCGAATGGGGCAGACGCGATTTTTCGCAAAAGGGGATTTGATGAAACGCAGGGGGGGGGGGGGGGGACTGCTTCCCAAAAATAGCTCCCAGAGCTGTTTTTTGAAAAGTTATTTTATTGGGAAGCTGTCCCAAACAGATCCAATACCTGCTCTGGCGGCTGGAAAAGAGCTTCTCCAGCCGCCAGAGCTGTCCCAAACAGACCCTAAGTTCTCAATCAAAAACTTAACAGGAGTACTGGGTACATATATATAGATATAGCCGAATAGATGACCAAACATTAGCTAACCGAAACTGGAAGCCCTTCATTCACTCCAATCTGGCTCTCCCTCTTGGTGAAAGAAGCTTTCCAAAGCACAGTTCATGTTCCTTCCCCTCAAATAAAAGCAGAAAAGGACGAAAAAATAGAAAAGCAAAGAGAAGCTTGAAAAAATAAATTCGCATTGCAAAAATTCAGTGTTTTGTTTCTGTGACAGCGGTGGGCATTGGTCGGAGAGGAAAGATGACTGCAAGGCAATAAAACACTACAGCTTACCAAGCCAATGGCACACACAAATGTAATGGCGTAAGTTCTTATTTGACTTTGCAAAAATACAGTGCTTTGTTTCATTGTTTTTGTTTGTTTCTGGGGCTCTCCCGCTTCCTTCCACTCTACGGCGGTGGGACTCATGGGAGATGGAGGTGCCCTAAACAATAGTTAAAGCACCGGTGTTATTCAGTCTTTGATGGGAAGAACAAAAATTTTGATGGGGCTTCCTTACCAATCAGAGCAAAGGAGGAGCTCCATGATCTTATAGGCTCTCTTTCCAACAAAGTCCTACTGGCTCTACAAATATAGAGAGGGAGATTGAAGGCTCTATTTTTTTTTGAGTGATTGTATTAGCAGTCTGTAAAATTATAAAAATGGAGGTCACAGGATCACTCTCAACCATCAAGAAAAGTAAACCACTAGCAATAGAAGATGCAAAAACAACACTTGTATTTATTTACTGTTTTACAGGGCGAGACATACAAGCGCGAGACATGATTTCGCGTTGCACCATATGGAGTTTAAAAAAAACTAAGTACAAAGCTGCCGAACTGGAAAACTGAGACCACCAAGACGCCTGTTCGCACTTCTGATCGCCTGACCGCAAAGGTCGTCTGACCGCAGAAGTCGTCAACCTGCAAAGTTCGCTACGAACAGAAACTTGAACTGTTGGAGAACAGACCGCACAGTTCGCGCGAACTGACAAGCTAAACCGCGCAAACTGATCCACAGACCGCCTGCTTGAGAACTGCCAAGGATAAATTGCTTAGGTCGCCAACTTGTGATATCGCCAGCGATAGCCCTTATCGTCAGGCGATAGCAACAAACCTCCAACTGCTTCCGCGACTTCCACGCTGAAGCTACCACTGACCAAATCGCCAGCGATAGCCCTTATCGTCAGGCGATAGCAACAAACCTCCAACTGCTTCCGCGACTTCCACGCTGAAGCTACCACTGACCAAACCGCCAGTACTAGTTGTCTAGTCGCTCAGTGCTAACCGCACAGTTCACAAACAGCTGACCAAGAGCCCACAACACCTTGTCGTGCGGCTAGAAAAAAGTCTAACCGCAACCTTGCTCCAAGCAACTGTTCTCTGTGATCCAAGATACAAATGAGAGGGTCGGGACCCCTATTTATAGGCGGGGAAGGTAGATAAGGTCACCGCCACAAACAATAGAGTTATCGCAGGAGGATAGGTGGTTAGCCAACCCTAACCGCGCGGCTTCGCGGTTAACCAAAGTTCTAACCGCGCGACCTGGGGTATCTACAGCAGCAGGCGGACAGAAAAGATTGCCCGGCGATAGGCAATATCGTCGGCGATAGCGGCAGTTCGCATGACCTGGTGACCTGCCGATTTCACTTCAAATTTTCAATACTTCCCTTGAAGTGAGAGTCGGAAACAACCCCAAACAATCCCCACAACCACTCAAACAGACCTTTCGACAATGGCTTCGTGAAGATGTCCGCGACATTGTCCTTGCTCTACACATACTCCACTATCAGAGATCCCTCCAGCACCTTCTCCTGAACAAAGTGATGTTCGATCTCGATGTGTTTTGTCCGCGCGTGACACACTAGATTTGTAACCAGCTTCAGAGCACTCTAATTGTAACTGTGAAGCAGAGTAGGACCTCGCACCTCCTCATGGATGTCCTCCACCAACCTGCACAGCCAAATGCCCTCCTGGGCCACTAAGGACGACGCCTTGTATTATGTCTCAGTGGCGGAGATAGACATAGAATCATGCTTCTTGTTGCACCACGAAACTATCACTAATCCGCACATGAAGACACACCCAGATGTTGACTTCCGATTATCTATATCTCCATCATAATCAGCATATGTGAACTCGTGCAAGACGAAGCTCGTGTCCTCATAAAAGAGCCTCATGTCCGAGGTGGACTTCACGTACTTCAGTATACTCTTTGTCGCCACTAGATGAGACTTCATGTGCTCTTGCATATACTGACTTACTCGGCCAACAACATATGAAATATCCGGCCTCGTAATCGTCAAGTATATCAAGCTCCCAACCAGAGCCCGGAAGACTAAGGGATCTGGAAGAACCCTCCATTCATCTCGTATATCCTTTCTAGGAGACAAGCACACCAATCTTCTTCCTCTCCACTTCCAGATCAAGAAAATGGTGCAGCTCACCAAGATCTTTCATCTCGAACCGAATAGATACCTCCACCCTTAGTTTTGCTACCTCTTCATCAGAGTTCCCTGTCACGATCATATCGTTGACATATAGCGGCACCAGGACTCGAAGCTCCTCCTCCTTGTTGAACAGACTTGAATTTGAATCAGAATCAAGGTACCAGCAAAACTGAAGGTATTTTTCTATCTTCCCATACCAGGCCCGAGGCGTCTACTTTAAGTCATAGATGGCCTTCTTGAGCTTGCAGACATGTCCTAAATGAGTCTCGGATACATACCCTGGTGGTTGCACAATGAAGATATCTTTATTAATCTCACCGTAAAGAAATGCATTTTTCACGTCAAGTTGTCAAATCTTTCATGACCGGCAAGCTGTCAAAGCAATCACCATCTGTATCGATGTCATCTTGGCCACAGAACAGAATTTCTCTTCGTAGTCTTCTCCGTACTACTGAGAGAACTCACGAGTTACAAGGTGAGCTTTGTACCTCTTGATATTGTTTCCTGCTTTCTTCTTCAGCTTATAAACTCATTTGCAAGTAACCGGAATTATGTCATCTACCTTGGGTACAAAATCTCAAGTTTCAATCTTCCTGAGGGCGGTCATCTACTCAGTCATGGCATCTTCTCACTCCTTTACTTTAATGGCGTTTTCAAAGCATAACGGCTCCCGCTCGTCCAGAGGTCCTGCAAAGAAACATGAGACCAAGCTCACCATGTGGCCATCTCTGTACCGAGCTGATGGTATAATAGTCTGCTTCGACCTTCGCAAGGCCAGACCACTCTCCACCACTTCCACTGTTTATTCTGCATCAGCTCTCCTGTCAGAAGTACTAGGAGCATCGTCCCCCTACTTTCAGAACCCGAAGCACCTGACCTGAGCCTAATGAAAACGGAGCTCCTGGAGACGCAGGCAGCTCCACCAGAAGATCTTCAATAGCTTTCTTTTCCTTGCCTTCTACCCTGTTATCTTGTAGCTCAACAGTTGAGCTATCAAGGTATGACGTCAGCTCGTCAAATATCACACCCCTCGAGACAGTAAACTTCTTTGTCTCAGAATCCATGCATTTTCATCCTTTCTTCCATTCATCATAGTCGATGAAGACGCACTTCTTCGCCTTAGCATCCAGTTTTGTCCTTAGAGCATCTGGGACATGCATATAGGGGGTAGAACCAAACGCCGGAAGGTGTCCCACACTTGGCTTCTCCTTGAACATCAGTTCATGCAGAGACTTCATGTTGTTGGGACTCAAGGGCATTCAGTTCATGACATATGTCCCACACGTCATTCTTTCCACCCATAAGGCCTTGGGAATGTCTTTGGCATGAAGCCAGCTCTTAAAAGTCTCCACCAAATGACGGATCTTCCTCTCTGTCACTCTATTCGGTTGTGGAGTGTGAGCACAAGTCAACTCCCTCTTGATCTCGCACTTTCTGTAGAAGTTAGAGAACTCATGGGAAGTAAACACTCCCTCATTGTCCGTCCTCAGCTTCTATATTTGCAACTTAAGCGCATTTTCAATGAGCTACTTGAACCCCACAAACTTCCGGAAGACTTCGGACTTCTCTTTCACGAAGTACACTCAAGTGTATCTGGTGAAGTCATCAACCAAGACCAGCAAATATTTGTTGCCTCCGAGACTAGGGATGACACGTGGTCTCATCAGAGCACGGTGGATGCACTCCAATGATGTCTTGCACCTGGACAAGAATTTGTCAAATGGGAGGCAATGTGCCTTCCTAAACTGACACCCCACGCACACATGACCATCGTCAAAGATGAAACACTAGGCAATCCTTTCACCAAACATTTTGTCGTCATATCTTCAGCTTATCTATCTCAATGTGCTCCAACCATACATGTCAGATAGCAGCACTGTCATTAACCATCATCTTCTCAATATAATAACTTGTTGACAAAACGAACAAGTTTTTTACTATCACGGCCCAGGCCCGGCTCGAGAAGTCTTAATGGGACCCGACTGGTTCAACTATGGGGGTTGCAGCCCAAGTAACCCAAACGCATTTCTGGCCTATTTATCAGCGCAACGCGGTGTTGGCGTTGGGTCTTGAACCCGCAACCCTTGCTCACTTGGTGATGAGGAGTGATATTAAGTCTCATTATCAAGGGTTGCGGGTTCGAGACCCAACGCTAACACCGCGTTGCGTTAATAAACAGGTCAGAAATGTGTTGGGGTCACTTGGTCTGTAGTCCTCATGATTGAACCAGTCGGGTTCCATTAAGACTCCTCGAGTTGGGTCTTGGCCGTGACAAAAAAGTGCAGCTCAGTTGGTAATGATGAGTGATATTAAGGCTCCTTATCAAGGGTTGCGGGTTTGAGACCCAACGCCAACACCACGCTGCGCTGATAAACAGGCCAGAAATGCGTTGAGGTCACTTGGGTTGCAGCCCTCACGATTGAACCAGTCGGGTCCCATTAAAACTCCTCGAGTCAGGTCTGAGCCGTGACATTTACCCTTCTCCCAACATGAGTAACATCAATTTTACCGCTGAAAAATTCAAGAACGTAACCTTTGTTGGCCCCAAGTATTTGGCGAGTGATGGTTGGGTTCTGAAGGAATCTTAAGAGGGCCCCATCCTTTTCTCCTGTAGGCCTATAAATACTCTCGTCATCAAAAGAGGGGGAGAGAGGTTGTGCTTTCTTTCTGCGACTGCTACAGAATGTCGTTTTCCAAGAGTTTCGAGAGCATATCGCTGAGGTGTGGAGGGAGAGTATGTCTTCCAAGGTCATGATCTTTCCTTGGCTCTCCCGAAGGCCCTCAGGCTCGCCTTCTAAGGATAAGAAAAACAAGAAGGCCCGCCGCGATCCCACCCAGAGCAAGCCTGCTCCTTTCAAGATACCGGCGCCGACAATCGTCCTAGGGGCTCAGGACGTGAGGGAGAAATCGACGAGGGACGATACGCCCACTCGCGGCGACGCGAGCCACCAAGAGTCTCCTGAGACCCAACTTCTTCTGGTCTCGGCCACTCACGACCCCTCCAGCGATCCTCCCTCGATCCCCGGTAATTCATACATCACAAAATCTTGTTGATTTACACTGCTCCTTCCTCTGATCAACCCATGTCTCGCTCTGCAGCTTCTAACTTTGGGACCGCTAGTCTGGGCTCCCTCCCACCGGAATCATCGACTCGCAAGGCTTCTGATAACCTCCTTCTCCACTCGTACCTTGCATTAACAAGTGTCATTGAAATTTTGATTCCTTCTTCCGTCTTGATAGCAGATCCAGACCTCTCTCGCCCTGGTCTCGGAAAGTCGCTCACCCTTACACTCTGGCGACCCCACTCGGGACAACCAAGCTCTTCCCGTCAACATACTGGCAAAGAGCTGTCAGTTTCGCAGGATGAGTCGGTAATTTTCCTCCCCTCACTCTCACCATCCTGACCTCTTCCTCGAAGTATACTAACTATGTTGATTATCCTGGGGGTTTTCGAGACTGAAGAGCTGTCTGAAAGGGACGTCGAGTCGCCACCTCCCTCCACTCATTCGATCGCCGAATACCTGGGTGACCCTAGCAACCCCGAGGAGATGAAGAGGCGAACGACCGACATCCTAATCAAGTACGGGCTCATGGTGCGAGGACTTCAGGAAAATAAGGCCATGAGTGACCACCGGATGCGAGACCTCGAAGATGGCTATGCTCAACTTGCCAGAGAGGTGCAAGGAATGGTCGGCGCCAAGGCGACGTCTCCACGAGCTCATATTGAGTGAGCAGAAGAGCATGTGTGCCTCGCTCAGTTGGACCTCAACGCTCTTCGCAAGTATAATAATCCTCGTCGACCGCCGGGGACAGGGGCGCGAGGTCGGGGAAGATGAAAATGGCTCCCGTTTTGAGCGTACAGACATTCACCCCCTCTTCCCCAAGATTCTTCTTGTCGCGCTTCCGCTTTCTATAGGATAGGTTGTGAGATGCATTTCTTTTTCTTTAATTTTTTTCTCTATGCTTATGGACTCGCTAGTTGTTGGTTTATAATAATAAATAGCATGTGTCAACTTTCTCGTTGTCGTGGTGTCGCCGCTTTTTTTGTTCACGGTGAGCTTATTATCTCGACCCACTCGCGAGTGGGTGTCGATAGGTCTCACGCCATACCTCCCTGGACTAGGCAGGCGACTCGCGGGTAGGTAAGGAGAGATCTCGAGGCCACGGCTTCGGGCGAGACGAGCTACCACCGGCTTGACGCTTATATGCTTATGGACTCGCTAGTCTCTGGACAAGGATTAGAAAGGGAAACTTTTCGATGAAATCAAGTACAGAAGCATAATTGGATCCTTGTTCTACCTTACTGTCAGTAGACCAGACATAATGTTCTCAACATATGTATGCGCTAGATTTCAAGTAAACTCTAAGAAATCTCACTATGATGCTGCAAAGCGGATTTTGAGATATCTTAAAGGTACACCAAATCTTGGTTTATGGTACCCAAGAAGTAATGACAGCGAACTAATTGGTTTCTCGGATGCAGATTTTGCAGGTAGCAAAGATGACGGGAAGAGCACTTCCGGGACTTGTCAATTCCTTGGAAGAAGACTCATTTCCTGGAGTAGTAAGAAGCAGAACTGTGTTGCAATTTCAACAGCTGAGTCAGAGTATATCTCTGCAGGCAGTTGTTGTGCACAGTTGCTATGGATAAAGAATCGGTTGAAAGATTACAATCTCAAAGTCCAAAACATCCCTTTGTTTTGCGACTCCTTCAGCGCGATTGCAATATCCAACAACCCAGTCTCTCACAGCCGGACAAAGCACATCGAGCTGCGGTATCACTTCATCGGGGAGTATGTGGAGCATGGGGACATCGATCTACAATATGTCCCAACTGACAGGGAGATTGCAGACATATTCACGAAACCGCTGGACGAGGCCAAGTTCTCGTTCTTCAAAACAGAACTTGGAATGCTCAAAAAAGAAGATTAGAGAAGGAGGACTCGCAACATAGCTCAGAGATCAAGGAATACATCAAAAGTTGAACTTTCTCAAAATTCTGACTTAATGACTCGAGTAAGAAGAAAGTCACTCGAGTACTTCTTTAAACTACTCGAGTACTCTGCAAGTCGCTCGAGTAACACTACTCGAGTACTCCGCAAGTCACTCGAGTAACACTACTCGAGTACTGAGTTCCCACTCGAGAAGTATGAAGATATCACTCGAGTACCTTCATTATCTCCCTTGAGTATTGTCGGTCCACTCGAGTATCAGGAAGACATTTTCTCAACTTCCATTCAAATTTCTTTATTCGCAACCCGAAACTTATGCCACCACTTTCAAAGATATGTTAGATTAATTTCTTCCTTAATTATCAATAATTAGGGTTATATAAATAGAAAAATCCGGATTTCATTTTCTACACGAATTCAAATCCCTCTCACTCGAGAAAAGAGAAAGCCCTTTCGTCTTCCGCCGACTGTCGCAGAGCTCGTGTCGTCTTCTTCCCCGCAGCGAATTTCTCACAACTCTCTGGACCATGGCACCGCCTTCAAAGATTGGGATTGGTTCTGAACTTGTCACCACCGGTATTGCCGAACTGTCAGACAATTTCAGAAATCTCATTCTTCTCGACACCGCCGGCTTGACATTCGTTCTCCAGCAACTGTGCAAAATCCTATTTCCAAAAGTTGAAGAATTCCTTCAAAACATCAAAGTAAGGAGAAATGGCAAGGTCCTCAAGTCTACAGTCAAGGGAATTAAGATAAAACTTACCAAAACCTCTGTCTCAAATCTTCTTCGGCTACCCGTAGTTGATGAAGAAGAACATCTAAGTCATGAAGACTCTGACAGAGCTTGCATGTTATGTGGACTATCATTAGAAGTTCTTACCATTCGTCGATCAGACCTCAACCCAGAAAGCAAATTCCTGGTGGACATCATTGGAAAGATTCTCTTGTGCAAGACTAGTTCTATAAGAGACATCTCACTTAATATGTTTGATATAATGACAGTCATCATCTGCAGAAAGAGATTTCAATTTGGTATGTTGATTCTTGATAAGATAAGGGAGAGCATCAAGGCTCCTAGCTATGCCAGGATCATCTCTTTGATGTTGCATGAGATAAATCATGAAGTTTTTGATTTCTCCAAACGAATAACTCTTCACCACATGAAGAAAGTATCAATTTCCTCTATTCAGAGATGGGAACTGAAGCTGCTGAATCCTGCCCAGTCTGCCAGAACTCATGAACATCCAGCTGCAGAGGACAGGACTCCATCTCCCTCTCGACCTCATATTGTCAGCACATCTGGTGCAGCTGCTGAGGGGAAGTCTGCTCCTTCTGTACAAGAAGAAAGGATACCTACTCCACCTGCTGTTGCTTCTCTCCCTCCAACCACTTCAGAAGAAACTCCTTCAGATGCTCAGGTACAAGACACAATTCGCTCTACAGAAGAAGCCATCAATCAGATGATTGAAGAATTAAGTTATGAAGAGCCTCTTCCTCCCCTCCAAAAAGAACAATCTACAGAACCAACAAAGGAACCCACTCCAGTACCATCACCCTCTCCTGTTCCATCTCCAGAATCCCCTGTTCCCAAATCCCCTGCTGCTGACATAGCACAAGATGAGACAATACTAATTTCTGATGAGAAAGAACAAACCACAGAACCAGTTGAAGCTCCTCTAAAGAGCCTGGATTTCACTCTTCCCACCTTCATTGATGAAGAAGGAGATGTTTTGATTCACACTACCAGAGCTTAGAGCTCAGTCATTATTGAAGAAGTTATTCCATGGACTGTTCCTCCTCCTCCAGCTCCTCAGACTACAACTCCACCTCCTGCTACAAATGATCTAATAGGTAAGATTGAACAGATGCAGCTAGAACAAAGAAAATATTTTGATGACTCCTTGAAGGTAGTTCAAGAGAAAGTTTTGCTCTTGAAAAAGAGATGAGCAGAGCTTTTGCTGAAATACAGCACAATACAGATGAGCTCAGACAGTTATTCAAGATAGGTGGCAAAGCTTTGGATCACACCATTACCAGTGTTGGCAAAGTGACGGAACAATCTATTACTCTTGCTAATAATCAGATTCAGTTAGAAAAGCTGGCCCAAGAGCACACTTTCAAAATCTGTGACAAAGTGGGCACCTTCAAAGAAGCTGCCAAAGATGAACTCTCTGTAGAAGTCAGAAAGGGGGAGACTTTAGTCAAACGACATTTAGAATCTTCAGATGTTGTCAAGCAAACTCTCTGGGAAGTAAAGCTAAAGGAAATTCATGATGATGTGCAGAATCAGATCCACAGTGTAAAATTTCATACCTATGATACAGCTGTGTGGATGCACAACCAGATCTTCCCTGATTTTCAAGCAGATCCAAACATAATTCCTCATCATCTGAATCTCCTAGGTCCTCTAGCTCCAACTCCAGTTCCTCAGCCTACTTTCTCTCCAAGACCTGAAGGCTCTGAAGCCCCTCCTCCAGAATCTTATACTTAGGTTTGGGAATCAGATCCAACAGATATATTTCTTCAAGCTCCTCCTGAAATTCTCATACCAAAGAAAAGGAAGTATGTTGATGGAGCTTCTGCCAGCAGATCCATTCCAATTCCAGAATTAGAGAAAAGGAAAGCTCTTGAATTTGCAGAGATTTGGAGTCTTACATCAAAGTCACTAATACTTGATACTCTCAAATTAGTTTTGGACTTCAATGAGAATAGACATGATCATTACAGCTCCCAAGAGTGAGACTTGTATGAGAAATCTATGATCAAGAGAAGACTCTATGATAGAGAGCATGAAAGGAACAATCCTGCTGCACCTCCAAAACCTCTCAAGTACTATCCAAAGTCATACAACTATCAAATGAGACAACAAGAAAAGAAGGATAGACAACAACAACAATAGCAACATCAAGCCTAAGGATGAAGAAAGTTATAAGGGTGTGGACGGGAATTGTGTAGAAATGATTTTTTGGCAATTCTATTTATATACATCCTTAATTTTGTTAATCTACTCTTTGCTTATAATCCTTGTGCGTGTTACTCTGTTTCCTCTCTTGCATATCTAGCTCTTTATTTGTTTATATAATTTATCTTACTGTGGAGGGTTCTGACTTCTATAAATAGGGGAAGATTGTTGGGTATTGTATCCACAATAACCTAGATTTGGTGAAGTCACTCTTGAACTAAGATGAATTAAGTTTTATTTGATGTATTGTTTGAGTTAAGTGTTTGCAGGACTTAATTGTCAAGTGTAGACCAATGTCAGTCTACAATGGGTCACCAAACACAGGACCATATAATGTAATCCTAAATTGTGTGATCCATGGTGTTGACTCATGTGTAACCTCTCTATTGGGATACACTTCATTTTTCAAGCACTAGGATTATTGGAGAAAGACATCTTGCTGATTCTATAGAAGAAAGGAAAATTTTCAGGAAACAATTTTCTTCCAAGTATTTTACTCGAGAAGAACTTAAGTACTCGAGTAGATTTCCTGATAGTACTCGAGTAAGTTAAGTCTGACTTTCGAGTAAGGGAAATGGTTCACGAGAAGTCTGAACATAGTTCTCGAGTAGCCAGTTCCATTACTCGAGTAGACCCCTTCTTATTCTCGAGTTAATAGATTTTTTATCTCAGAATTTTCTAAGTCTTATACTCTAGTAGTTAAGTTCAGCACTCGAGTAGATAAGCTCTTTGTCTCGAGTGACAGAAGCAAAGTTCTCGAGTTGTATTTACCTCACTGGAGTAGTAAAGTTTATGTACTCGAGAAGTCTGCTTACTTCTCGAGAAGTCTAGAACTAGTACTCGAGTAATCAGTTTTAAACTCCCAGAATTCTCTCCAAGTCTTTTTCTCGAGTGGTTCATCTCCACCACTCGAGTAATACTTCTAGCACTCGAGTAACTTTTTTCCACTCGAGTGATGATGAATTTTGTTTTGAATTTTCTGAAGGACTCCTTCTCGAGTTGTCTGACATTGCCCTCTCGAGTACTTATCACTGTACTCGAGTAGTTCTCTTTTCACTCAAGTAATTCAGTCAATTTTCCAGAAATTTTCGCTAAGTCCTAAACTGACAGGATTTTCAAATGACTTGACGTGATTGGTCCACGTGGACGTCATTAATGCTAATTATGACCGTTAAGGAGATCTTATATAAGGTCTTGTCATTTTGACTAACCCTAACAAGCGCTGAAAAGAAATACTCCAAGAATTCTGAATCCATTTTTCTCTTTCCTAAACGGAAGCCATCACCGCTCAACATCGTGCAAATCGCCTAGGGCTTTCGTTCAAGAAGATTCAGTTCAGTCGACTTACAGATCGAGATTGTTCTTCAACTTCTTCATCTTCTCTCTGATCGTGTAAGTCAAGAAGTTTCAAATCAGGATCCAGCCGAGTATCTTCTTCAATAATTTTTGATAAAGCCGTAAAGTTCAAGAGGAAGACCTTGGCCGAAATTTTCAGATCTAAGAAATATTGTTGTTTGTATTTCATATTCTCAATTTATTCTTGTAGGAGATTACTCTCCGAGTGTAGGAGCTTCGTTCTCCGAGTTGTAGGAAGTTTTCATCTTCCGAGTGTAGATCTGTATTGTAGATCGAGTTGTAGGAACTTTCTTCCGAGACGTAGAATTGGTTTCAATCTGAGATAGTGGAGTAGCCGAGTCTAGTGCTTTGCTAGATCGGTGAGTGGAAAGTGGATGTACCCAAGGTTGGGGAACCACTATAAATCTCTGTGTCCTCTGTGTTTGATTGATTATTTTTTGTACATAGATCGCTAATTTTTTATTCCGCAAAAAGACGCACAACTCACTTATTTACATCCTTCTAGGTGATTTAGGCAGACAACTGAACACTTTCAAACTAAATACAATCCGCGCAGTTTAAGCGGTTTGACATTGTCAAACCGCAACACTGTACAAAGTTGCTGATCACTAGCGGCAACAGAGGTAAGTCGTCAAACCGCCACTGAAGACCGCTAGACTGTCGTTGCTAGTCGTCAGACCGCAACTGCGGGTTGCCACCAGATCGCAGTTGCGGACTCCCACCAGACCGCAGTAGTGGACTCCCACCACTACTGCTGCGGTCAACCTCCAGGCCGCAGCTGCGGCTAGTCTCCAGGCCGCTGCTGCGGCTAACCATCATGTCGTTGTTATGGCTAACCATCAGGCTGCTGCTGCGGTAAGTCTCCAGACCGCTACTGCGGCTCATCTTCAGACCACAGCTGCGGCTAGCCTCCAGACCGAAGCTGCGGGAAGACCTCTAAGACTTGAAATCCCTGCGGGAAGCCGACTACCAAACCGCAACACTGCTAAACAGTCAGACTGTCAATCCTGCCAAGATAGCCGCCAGACATAACCGATGTCACTAACCAGCAGGCCGCTGAGCCAAACCGCCAGACCGGGGAGACTAGATGATCGTTGTGGCAAGATATTAATCTGCCCGGTCTCCTCAAGCTTCAATAGTCGCCCAGTGTTAACCGCACAGTTCGCAAATAGTTGACCAAGAGCCCACAACTTTTTATCGCGCAGCTAGAAAAAAGTCTAACCGCAACCTTGCTCCAAGCAACTGTTCTCTGTGATCCAGGATACAAATGAGGTGGTCGAGACCCCTATTTATAGGTGGGGGAGGTGGATAAGGTCACCGCCACCTATGTAGCACGGGGCAGAAATGGGATACAGTATACGATACGAAACGGATACAGGAAACGTGATTTTTAAAAAAATAAGAATACGGGAAATATTTTTAATTATTTTAATATAAGTATTAATTAATATAAGAATATGACAACTAACAGACTAATTGTACATATCTTGAATTGTAATGAAATAATTGTAATAAGACTATATTATATATCATTGACATTTCATATAATGTTATAAATAACATTCAAGGAAACAAATATCATAAAGAACAATATATCGCATATCCACGCAATACATCATTACATTAATTGATTATTGTTTTGTTAAAGAAGAAGAAAAAGAAGACGAGAAAGAAGAAAAAGAAAAAGAGGAGGACGAAGACGAGGAAGAGGAAGAATAGGAGGAAGAAGAAAATGAAGAAGTGGAAGAAGAAGAGGAAGAAGAGGAGGAATATGAAAAAGGAGAGTAAGAAGAAAAAAAAGAAGAGGAAGAAGAAGAAAAAGAAGAACAGCAGGCGGAAAAAGAAGAGGAGGCGGAAAAAGAAGAATAAGAGGAGGCGGAGGAGAAAGAAGAAGAGAGGAGCTTACCAACGACACGTCGACAGGGTCATGGGAGCGTATCCTCGAGCGCCAACAACTGCAGGAGAAAGAGTTCGGGTGTGATGCGGGAGTGAAAACTTAAACCTAAACCGTGATTATAAGGTTCTGTGAATCGGGGGTTCATTTTCGTGGGAATTGTGTATCCCAATTGTGGGATACGCGATTCTGATTTCATTTATATTTTTATTTTAAAAAATGTTTCTTATAGTTTTGAAAACGCTTTTCCAAGTGTTTTCGGGTGTTTCCCGCATCCGAAGCGCGTTCGAGCAGATACGTAGAGCATGTTGAAGTAGTTGTGCTTCGTAGACCGACACAAACGATAGAGCTACCACAAGAGGATAGGCGGTTAGCCAACCCTAACCGCGCGGCTTCGCGGTTAACCAAAGTTCTAACCGCGCGACATGGGGTATCTACAACAGCAGGCTGACAGAAAAGTTATCGCTCGGCGATAGGCGGTATAGTCGGCGATAGCGGGAGTTCACGCGACTAGACGACCAGCCGACTTCATTTCAAATTTTCAACAGAAAAGCTATCGTATTAGCAGTGTGCTTATAAGCTATTCATAGCTCATTGGGCTTTTTGGCACTATGCACCTCTCAAATTATCTTGTTTGGCACTTTGCACCTTAAAATTTAAATATGACACTTTGCACCCCCACCCCGGAACATTTACATGTATTTTGGAACTTTGCACCCCAGGATATTGTAATGAGGGGTATTTTCGTCCAACTTCCTCATCAATATACATGATGCTTGATTCCCCCAAATCCTAAAATCCTTTTCAGAAGTTCTCGAGCGAAAAACCAAATTATTTGGATCAAATTACCCCTGAATTTTAAGCCTATGATGCAAAATGCCAAAATATATGCAAATGAGAAGTGCAAAGTGTCATATTTAAACTTTTGGGGTGCAAAGTACCAAACTGAATAATTTGAGGATGCAGAGTGTCGAAAAGCTTAGCTTATTGTCATTTACAATCCAATAATTTTAGAGTGTTGTTATGTGCAAACCAAGTTCGGCTATGTGCAAACCAGGTTAAGTGCAAACCAAACTAAAAAATCATAAATACTTGTGAACCCGTAAAGGGCTGATCTGCACCTAGCTGTTCTGGCAATTTTTTTGAAAGAGCGGTTTGTACATAGCCAAAACTGGTTTGCACATAAAATTGAGCTAATTTTATTGCACTCCAATATTTTATGAGGATTGTTAAGTGCAGCACATTTTTCGCTACGTGCACTACAAAGTCACTAAATTTTTAATTCAAACTTCTCCCTAAATTTATAACTAAGGCCACGCCAGTTTTGCGCACCGCAAATTCTTCTCTCAAACCCTAGCATCGACACTTCAGCCTGGCCCCGACACTTCCACCTGGTCCTGCCCGTCCGCGGCTTCAACCCTCGCCGCCAGCCCCGACGCCGACCGCCAACCCCGAAGCCGGTCGCTTGTTCGACGATCGACGCCTTCCACTTTCTCGACACCCTCCGCCGCTGCTTCCGCCTAGGCGTGCCCCTCCGCTGGGCGTCATTGCTTCCGCCCGGGCGTGCCCCTCCGCCGCTTCTTTGCCCGCTTCAACGCTCGTCGTCACTGCTTCCTTCTGATCGTGCCCCTCTGCCGTTTCTCCGTCGGTTATTCTGTTGCTTCAACGCTCGCCGCCAACGCCTACGACTGGTCGTGCCCCTCTATCGTTTCTTCCACAGCCTAGACCCACCAACCTGAGGTTTGTCCCTTCAACCCTAGGACAATGCGTTGTTTGTCATTTTTTCTGAGTTCTAAGTTCTCCAAAACTGCTATTTGGGTTTCCATTAATTATACATTTTAACACAAAGGATATAGATGTTCTAATTTTGTTGTGACTTCTGTGACTTTCTCGTGTATTTTTACATGAGAAACATATTTTTCTGGAGATTGAGACACTCCGCATTTTTTTGACCAAAGCTTTTGTTGCAACTTCAACCATAATTGAGGGGAAACACTTTGTGTTTCCCAAATTCATTTGTAATGAAAACACAAATATCATTTTTTTGGCGGACATCTTTTAGCGTGTATATATCATTTATATTGTTTGTCCGTGCTAAAATATGTATTTGTACAAATTGGAATAACTTTTACAGTATGGAGGGAGATACTTCTATGGTAATTAGTAATTGCGATGATAGGACAGTTGAAATTGAAGTTGGTTCTCATTTTGAGACGGATCAAGTTTTTGAGAGCAAAGAAACCTTAATTGAATGGGTTCAAAATGTTGGCCGTAATTTGGGTTTTGTTGTCACCATCAGCTGCTCCAATAAGGTTGCGGGAAGGTTGACACCTCGTGTGATCCTTGGTAGTGATAGAGGAGGTCATTATCGGGCCAATCAACACAATAAGGGTCGAGAAAAAAAAGGACTGCGTAAATCTTCTACTAAAAGATGTGGTTGTCCTTTTTCAATTAAAAGCCAAAAAATTGCTAATATTGATGAGTGAAAAGTAACTGTACTATGTGGGAAACATAACCACGAGCAGGTTCATTTGGAAGCTCATGTGTATGCTAGTCGACTGCTTGAGTAAGAGGTAAAAATAATCGAAAACATGTATTCATCAGGAGTAAAGCCGCGCAAAATTTTAGCATCTGTGAAGAAAAATAGCTGTAGTAATACAACTACTATAAGGACTATTTATAATGAGAGTGTGCGGTTACAGAAAAAACAACTGGATGGTTGTACCCCGATACAATTTTTATACAAGTGCATTGGTTTGGAGGGCTATGTCAGTTACAATAAAGTGGAGGAAAGTACCAAAAGGTTGCAAAGTCTATTCTTTGCTCACCCAGTCAGTATCAAACTCAGTAATATGTTCTCAACTGTGTTTCAGTTGGATTGCACTTATAAAACTAACAGGTACCGCATGTCATTGATATGCATTGTTGGAGTAACATCAATCTTTCAGTTTTTTTTCTTGTTTCACATTTCTTTCAAATGAAACTGAAGGCAGTTATAGTTGGGCCTTGAAATGTTTCAAATCAATATTTGAACCAAATTGTGAACCTGTTGTGTTGGTAACTGATAGAGAATGTGCGTTAATGAATGCAATTAAAGTCGTATTTCCAACTTCTAAGGATATTTTGTGTCAAGTGCACATAAATAGAAATATATTGGCCAATTGTAAGAAGTTTTCAGCAAAAGAAAAGAATTTGAGCGGTTTATGTATGCATGGCAAGGGTTGATTGATTCATCAACCGAGAATAAACTCAATACTACATACAATATATTTGTAGGTGAATTCTCCTCGGAATATTCTACTGCAGTGGGTTATGCAACTACATCATGGCTTGAGCCGTACAAGGAGTTTTTTGTTTCTACATGGATCGATAAGTGCATGCACTTTGGTAGCTCCAACACAAATCGAGTCGAAAGTGGGCATAGCCAGTTGAAAAGATTTCTTGAAGTGAGTATCGGGAACTTGAATATCATTTGGAAAACTTTTGATCAAATGATCAACATGCAAGATACCGACATAAAAAGGTCTTTTGGGCAAAGTTGTATACAAGTAAGACAAGAATATAATGGATCTTTGTACGCAGATATACTGGGGCATGTATCTTTAAAAGCATTGTAGTTCATTAGAAAAGAAGAAAAATTGGCGGGGAAGCGCATACAACCTCAAGATTGCACCCATAAGAGGAGGTTTACTATGGGTTTACCATGTTCGCATGAGCTTTTGTCATACATAGCTCAAGCAAAACTCTTACCTTTATGGTGTGTAAATAGGCATTGGAAGCAACTATCATTACAAGAAACTATGAAAGCAGGTGACGAGGATATTGATATTAACAATGAAATTGAGGTCATTGTTCAAAACTTTAATACCTCAAGTAAAGAACAAAAGAAAGAGGTTCAAAGGAAGCTACGAGAGATGGTTGAACCATCATGTACTCAAACGGTTGAGCCTAAGGTACCTACGCGGATAAGAGGAAGGCTCAAAGGTAGCCTAAAAAAGTTCAAAGATGATTACAAATCAACTAGACGAGATCTATCGCATTTCGAGTACATTCTCTCCATGGAAGACCAACAAAATGAGGCAAAAAAGTTAAAATCAAAAACCAAGTTGAATGCTAGAAAAAGGACATACTATCAATTTAGAACTCCCTCTGTGAGTTCTGAGTTGGGTTATGAAATACGTCAACATTTACCGATCTTGTTCTCCGAACATATTACAAATGTCATAGATGTGCTTGGGGATGGCCATTGTGGATTTTGAGTTGTTGGTGAAGCATTAGGTAAGGGTCCAGATTGGGTACAAGTGAGAAAAAATCTTTATACGGAACTTGAGAATTACAAAATTTTATATGATGAGATGTTTGGTGATATTAGACGAACAGAATTATTACAAATTCTTGATTGCAAGGTGACGCCGGCACCGATTGAGAAGTGGATGACATTACCCGATATGGGTCTAGTAATAGCATCTTGCTACAATGTGCCTGTAGTGGAGCTCTCAATTGATCAGTGTTTTTACATTTCTTCCATTGCATTCTATGTCACCACCAATGCCCAAATTAATTTGTGTTGGCTTCATAAATGGGAATCACTTCGTCCTAGTAGGGCTTAGTGAAAATTGTCCATTGACACCAATATTCTCGTCATGGAGTAGATTTCACGAGCAAAATGTAGACACATGAGCATCTCTATATATGTCAAGGATTATACTTCCACAGACAATCATGATGGGTAGTTCGGTTATTGGGTTGGAAGATATGTGATAAAGGTTAGCGATCTTTTTTTTTGCATTCCCGTTGTATGTCTCACATATGAGCCAAAATATTGTCTTATCATATTTTTTGTAAGCATATGCACACCGAAAAAATCATATGGGAGATTTCTCAAGCATAATAGTCATTTTGGAGCACTCTCGCATAAAGGTATGCAATCATTAATAGTAATAAAATTCATTACTTAATTTTATTCATTAATTGTTTATTTTTCTGCTTAAAATTGTAGGAATATGAAGAAAAAAAGGATCAATGAGAGAAATTTTTTGACAAAAAAAACGGAGATCTAATTACTTTATTTTTGGTTGTCTCATTTTGGTGAAATCATATTTTTGTTAATCCATGTTATTTTTTGGTTGTTGGTTTTCCAAATTTGAATGCAATTTATGGTGTGTCATATTTATCTTTTATTTTTATGAAAAAAAAATTGGAGTCCATTGATATATCAAGTTAATCTTTTAGTTTGCTATTAACAAAAATGCGGTGCACATAACAAATATGTGTGCACCTATCATAGTGCGGTGCTCTTAATAAAAAAGTGCACATATCGAAAACTGTGGTGCACTTAACAATCCTCTATTTTATTTACAATCCAATAATTTATCTAGCATTTTTTACAGAATGAATTGAAGGCGGTGGCTTGGTGTTCCAAGAGGTAGAAGATGAAACTCACAATCTTGTTGATCTTCCTCCTCCAAAAACTGGACGCGAAAATTGAAACTCACGGTATTTGAGCAAATGGAGTGATTCGTTTGAAATAGCAAATTTCAGTGTTTTCAGTAGCAGATTCGTCGAGCTTTGAGATTTCGCGGCCAAGGAGCTCGGCAAAGGCATCAATTTCTTGTTTAGGGTGTGCCAAATGATTTTATGCTGCAGGAAATCGTTTACTGGTGGAGCAAATTTTCTGGATTTTGAAATTTTCTGGAAAAAAAAGCTAGATGAAAGAGCAAAGCTCTGGCCAAGGTTGGATGCAATAAAAAGCTGGATGAAATGAACTAGGTAATTGAACGTGGCATTACACGGGGGAACTTTTTGTATTATTACCTCATTGAAATCTTCAAGGAACGAGATATATTAAATCTCCCCGCTGGATTTCGCTGGCAAGGCTCTGGGCAAAGTTGTTGAGAAGGATTTCGGCGGCAAAGAAGTGAAGGAGCGAAGCAGTCGCAGACAAAGATGCTGCAGAGGAGCTCTGGGCAGAAATTTTGCAGAGGCTTTCGTCGGAGCTTCGTCGGGATGAGGAGTTCGTCGGAGAATCGCGTGCGGGGGAGTAGCAAGCTGTTACGATTCACAACCGGCTTGATTGCTATTTCGGCTTAGTATGGGGTATTTATGTCTTTTGCTTTGGGTTAGGATTTTGTGTTAAATAGCCGGATGGCTGCTGTAATAAGTTATGCTTGTTTTTGGATGTTTTCTTCGGTTCTATCGGAAGGAAAGCAACGGGAGATCCCCTGCCCCCTCCACTGATCTGTTTAACATTGGTATCAACGTGTCGATCGATTCGGGCAGCACACATAACTTCCTTGATGCGAGCACGGCGCACCGTCTTCGCTGCACCTTGGTTGACACTCCCCCATTCACGGTGGCTGTAGCAAATGGGAAAAAAATCACAAGCTCGCATAAAGTGGTTGACTTCCGTTGGCGGATGCAAGGTGTCGTCTTTGCCTCTGATATGTTGATTTTACCATTGGGCGGTTGTGAAGTCGTCTTGGGCGTACAATGGTTGGTCACCTTAGGCGTGGTGAAATGAGACTTCAGCAACCTGCGGATGGAGTTCACTAGTTGTGGCAAACGGGTTTCCTTGCGGGGCTCTCAACCATCGCAACACCCCTGGACACGGGAGGCTAAATTTCAGCAGTTGATGGAAACCGAAGGGAAATTATGTATGTTAGCACTTTGCCACATCCACAAGGCCACCGAGGATAATGTCGTGTCGTCACCACCGGGTTTCCGTTCTTGGCAGCTACAGCGGGCATGCTCCAATTCCGGACAGCAAGCTCAAATGCAAGCCCTCCTCGGAGATTTCAGCGACCTCTTTGCGGAACCGCGGGGACTGCCACCGCAACGAGGGCACGACCACCACATTCCCTTATAAGACTCCGCGGTGGACATTAACATTCGCCCATACCGCTACCCGCCCCTCCAAAAGAATGTGATTGAGGGCTTGATCGATGAAATGCTGAGCACGGGGGTCATTCGCCATAGCAGTAGCTCGTTCGCTTCTCCCGTGGTCCTTGTTAAAAAGGCGGACAATTCATGGCGCCTTTGTGTTGACTATCGCCAGTTGAACTACCACACGGTAAAAGATAAATTTCTCATTCCGTTAATTGAAGAGTTAATTGATGAGCTTCACGGCGCGCAATATTTTCAAAATTGGATTTGCGCGCGGGGTATCATCAAGTGCGCATGGCGACGGAAGATATTCATAAAACGGCGTTTCGCACACACCAAGGGCATTACGAGTTTCTAGTCATGCCCTTCGGCCTGACGAATGCCCCCTCCACCTTTCAAAGTCTTATGAACCGGCTCTTTCAACCCCAACTCCGCAAGTTTATTCTTGTCTTTTTTGATGACATTTTGGTTTTTAGCCCTACATGGGAGGAGCACTTGCGTCATCTCTCCTTCACCTTCAGCACCCTTCGAGCTAATCACCTAGTCTTAAAATACAGTAAGTGCAGTTTTGGACAGCAACAAGTTCAGTATTTGGGGCATCTCATTTCCGGTGAGGGCGTGGAAACTGACCCATCAAAGATCCAAGCCATGGTGGATTGGCCGGCGCATACTTCCTTGAAGAAAGTACGGGGATTCTTGGGCCTGACCGGTTATTACCGGCGCTTTATACAGGGCTACGGTATTCTGGCGCGACCCCTCACGGATTTATTAAAACAGCCCGTCTTTAAATGGACGGTAGAGGCCGACCAAGCCTTTCAGCGTTTGAAGAGCGTTGTCTCTCGGCCACCGGTACTGCGGCTTCCGGACTTCGGCAAAACTTTTTTGGTCCGTTTCAGGTGCTGGAACGGGTGGGGTCCGTGGCCTACAAATTACTTCTACCGGCGGAGGCACGAATTCATCATACTTTTCACATCTCTCAGTTAAAGGAGCACAAGGGTGAACCGCCCGGGAGCATCATTCCACTTCCGACGGCGGTTAATAGTGAAGGGAATCTTTTTGGTGGAACAAATGGCTATTCTGGATCGTCGCATCACGAACAGGAACGGCCGGGTGGTGACACAATTACTAGTGCAATGGGTGGATGGTTCGCCAGAGGAAGCCACTTGGGAAGACTTACACTCGCTGCGACAAAAATGGCCCCAGTTTTGTCCTTGAGGTCAAGGACGTTCTTGAAGGAGGGGATATTGTTACGATTCACAACCAGCTTGATTGCTATTTTGGCTTAGTATGGGGGGTATTTATGTCTTTTGCTTTGGGTTAGGGTTTTGTGTTAAATAGCCGGATGGCTGCTGTAATAAGTTATGCTTGTTTTTGGATGTTTTGTTCGGTTCTATCGGAAGGAAAGCAACGGGAGATCCCCTGCCCCCTCCATCGATATGTTCAGGGAGAGTCTCCCTTAGGATCGGCCTTACCTGTTCTTCATCTTGTACCTGTGATTGAAGCTTGTTCTGGGTTATTTTATTGAGTATTTGTGAAAGCTTTTGCTACCTTGTTCTTGTGTTCTTGTGCTGGTTGGAAGTCCCCGAAACTACAGGAGGTTGAAGCGTAACAAGCGCCCGAGCAGTGGAGCTC
Source organism: Platanthera guangdongensis (assembly GCA_039583875.1). NCBI lineage: Eukaryota > Viridiplantae > Streptophyta > Magnoliopsida > Asparagales > Orchidaceae > Platanthera > Platanthera guangdongensis. The sequence goes on from CM077162.1 coordinate 170,715,599, forward strand.
GCGAGAGGAGGGAGATGGAATAAAAAAAACCTATGGCCCAGAAAGCCTGCCCCGGCCCGGCCCGGCAAAAGTCCGGCGCCCACTTTAGACGGTTGCTCAGCCTGGTGCCCGGCCCGGGCCGGGCAAAGCCCGGGCGTCGAGATTGCCTGAGCCCGGCACCGGGCTAAGCCAGAAATCCTGCCTAATATGAGGGATTAAATCTCGCCAATGATTAGGCGGGAATTTAATCCCGCCTAAATTAGGCGGGATTAAAATCCCGCCTTTTGAATTCAGGTCGGCTCGATTCCGGGCCGGACTGAAGGGCCTAATCGGGCCCCCTCTTTGAGAGGGCGCCCGGCCCGGATCAAACTAAGCCCGGGCCGAGCTAGTTTGACAAAAAAACTCGGGCCCTGCCGGCCGGGCCAAGCCCGACCCGGTCAGGCTTTTTGGACACGACTAAGGACAGCCAACCCCGAGCACTAGGGTTTTTTTCCCTACTCATCATTGCTCTCATCTCCTTACCACTCGTGCAACCTCCCTCCGTCGTCGGAAACTTCTGTGGATCTCCCTTCGCTGCTTCTCAAGGCCAGTGGAATCCCCTTCTTCCTGTCCGCGTGCCGAACATCCATCGTTGAATCTACCATATTGCTACTCGATGTCAGAAATAATAACTTCTCCGACTCAATTATCGCAGATTTTTGTCATTCATCTCAAATACAATCGCTTTCCTTCTCCATGAATTTCTTCGACGACAATCTTCTGGTGGGTTTTGGCAACTGCATGTCCCTTGTTTCAGCTCTCCATCCACGCCAATGAAATTTTCAGCAACCTACCTGAAGATTTGTTCGCTATGTAGTCCTTGAAATATATACATCTGCAGCAAAACTACTTATCTGTCTCATTGAGTAAAAGTATCAGTAACCTCTCTAATCTTCTTCAGCTTGACATGGATGTGAATAATTTTTTTGTTGTTCTTTCTAATATTTTTGACAGGATCGACAATTTGGAGTCTTTTTGTGTCCAGAACAATGATCTCAATGTTTAAATTTGAACTCATTGAATCTTGCTAACAAATATCTGGTTGGGGAAATTCCAAGTAGTTTCAACACCATTTGACTCGTAAGATTTGGTTGTACATAGCAAGATTTGGTTGTACATAATGATATTGGGTTGTACATAGTTATTGAATATCCATAATCATTTATGATGTGTCCATAACACCACTCTTTGTTTTGGGGGGTTCTAAACTGTGGGAAAGACTTAAAAATATAGTAGTTTAATTTCAATTTGATTTTTTATTGGGGTGTGAATATCCTAAATAAGGGGTGCTCATAATATTAGTCCTTTTAATCAATGAGAGACTTAAAACTAAATGTTGTTCTGTATCGTGTGAAAGAATTCACATGTTTAAAATGTCAAAAAAACAACCTATTTTTAAGTTAATGCAAATTGTCATCGATGATTGGAAATTGTTTGAGTTAATCTTGTAAATCTACTAAGATAACGTTAAACATGCAGATCGTGAAATGCAAATCTCAAAGGAAGTGCAACAATAGTGTATTGAGTGAAGTAATAGAGTTGTTGTGGGTCGCCCGGATTTCCTCGGGTTTGGAAAATCGGACCGCATTAGCTCCAAGTAGGACCGGATGAGTAAACAATCAAGTGAGAACCAAGCAGCAAGGACAAGAAAGTTTTTTAACGTGAAAAATTCGGAGGAGGGAAAGACACTCGAGAGGTCTATTAGGTCCACCTTGTAAGAAAGAGTGGATATTGTCCTAACTTACACATGAATTTTTATTTTTTTTATAAACAAGTTACATTATAGAAGAAACAAAGAGTTCGATGTTTCTGCCATGCTAATCTAATGCATGTGTATTTAGTTATATTTTTTACATATTCATGTATGTGCTCCCTCTATTGCCTCCTAAGTAATGCATTTTATTGAGTATATATATTTTCTTACAACGATATTGAAATGAAGGACTCAGTATTATTAACAGTAATTCCTCATGTATCAGAGGATTACTGATGAGTACGATTATGATAGGCTTTTTACTATCATAATTGTAATCATGTCTACTATTTTCTACCTCCCTATGTAGCAATTTTATGATAATAGTTAAGAAATTATCTTATCATGGATAGAAGAGCACATTTAAGAGTTCATGTCATTCCTTGTATTAAGCTATCCATTTATTCTTTCATTTTTCTAATGCAGGTAATGTCAACCAATGGAACTAAAAGTATTGGAGAAAATAGAGGAGTTCACGAAGTCAACATGACTGATGACAGGACAAGAATTGGGCGTACACGGGTAGGCACACGCTCGTGTCCCTACCCGTGTCCTAGGTGTAACAACCTCATCCGTTCATATGATATATTCTAGAAGGTCCGGCCGGGGCCCCACAGGATATATCACAAAACAGTCGGTGAAGGTACAGGATGATACCAGAGTCGCGCATCGCACCTAACACAAAGCATTCTAGCGGAAGCCTAGACTACAACCTGAACTCCTCATGAATGTCCAAATATAAAACTCCACATTTTATAAACTATAGGAATGTCTTACAACAAGTCAAAAGAGTTGGCCTTATGGCCTTACATAGCTTTCAAACAGTGGCCTAAACAGATTGGCGCGCAGTCCGGCCACAATAAAAGAAAACATACAACATAAGTTATAGCCTTTGAGGGCTAACAACAGTAGCAGCAACATCAGCAGGAAAATCAACCTCTATGCGTCCCGCTCGGTTCTCCAACACCTATAAAGGGACAAGCCACCCACCGGTGGCAAACAAAAGCAACGGTCAGCATTCAGCTGACCAAATTATAACGACCCTACCCCTTCTTTCGGGGCAGCAGTATTCTTCCCTGCAGGCATATCATATCACAAGTATGGCAAGATATCATCAAAATGTGCTTTCACGCACACAAGCCATTACAACCGTTCGCCACCCGGCCCAACTGTCCGTGCACTCAGGGCACATTCTTGGTGTTCTGGCAAAGCTCTTGCCCACCACCGTATCAGGGTTACAACCCAACGGTAACTCTCTTGAGCATTTACTCCATGGCGTACAGCCGGAGTTTTATAGTCTTAGTGAACCGGGATGGCCCGTAGCCCCCCTTTGTATCACGGCGCGCAGGCCTAAGACTCTTGCTATGCGCTCCAACAGACCGCACTTTCTGGTCTCACGTCGGACGGACATAACGCAGGTTGGATCCTCCACCCCCCGTTGCTCAAATCGCCTTGCCTTCTCCGAGTACAACGTACTCGTGGCTATATCAAAGGCGCAGGTAGGTCTCACCGATCCTGTTCTGGCATTCAAGCCTGGGCATAATTCTTACACCCATTCTCTCACAGCAATAGCGGGTCTTTCCTGGGCACACCAGTACTTCCTGTTATTCTCTTCACAGGTGGACACCGCAAATTACAAATGTCAGGGGTCTTTCCTCGCTATCATGCCAGTACTTCCTGTTACTCTCTTCACAGGTGGACACCCTACGACATCAAGCATCACAAAGGGTCTTTCCTGGTCCCACCAGTACTTCCTGTGCCTCATTCACAGGTTGGACCCAAAAACATCACATGGCTAGTTTTTCCTGGGCTACCACCCCAGTACTTCCTGCTACTCCTTTTCGCAGGCATAACCCGTAGACTCCTTAACCTACACGTTATCACGGAGTCTTCTCCGGTTCGTATGCAACATCACCAATCCAGACCAACCTGTCCAGATGGGCTTCACACAGCATGCCTATTTCGTACTCCATTTCCGGATCTATATGCTAACACAGGGGATTTCAAGCATCCACCCAAAGATTCCCAAAATCAGCCACCTCTTGGTGGGGGAAATCACAAAGCTATGCCAAAAAGAAGCCTTTACATGGCTAGGAAGAAAAGTCGTTACCCTTGATGACCGCTTCGGTGCCATGACCACAAAGCTTGCTTGCAAGACTCGCAAGAGCGTTTCCTCCGCAACGCCGGCTTCGGATTTCTTGTCGGTAACCAGCAGCACCACCAGCAGCAGCCCCCTTTCCTTCTTCCTCCTCCTTTCTCTCTCTCTTTCTTTCTTAACTTGAAGAAAGATCAAGGCCAAAACAAATGAGAATCACTTCTCAGTTTTCGGCCTTTAGGAAAAAGAGAAAGAAGCTTCAGCCCTTGGATCCCAGCTGAAGGAATGGACGGCCACGATTTTGCCAAAACACAGATTTTGACCCGACACGACCTCGGACACGGCCGTGTGCCAGACCGTGTTCCTCAAGCGGTGGTCAACCGACTTATCCAAACCAGTGACACGCCCATGGAACACGCCCGTGTCATGTGCCGTGTCACTAACATGCCTTCAGACACGCCCGTGTCTGTGGCCGTGTGCCTAGGCGAAAAAAATCCCAAATCATCCCGAGACTTCACACGGCCTGTGACACGCCCGTGTCCCAGGCCGTGTGCCCTGACACGGCACAAAGACACGCCCTGTCGAAATCCTTCGGCGGGCTGAGTTCGTCGACCTGATTTGACACGCCCTGTGACACGCCCGTGTCACAGGCTGTGTTCAACCTCTCGACACTCAACACTCACGTCTCGACACTCGACGATCGTCGAGTAAAAATCGTCGAGCACGCGACACGGCCTTGGACACGCCCGTGTCCTGGGCCGTGTGCCTCCTCTCGACACATCGTCGAGCGAAACATCGTCGAGACAAAGCCCGATCGTCGACACAACCTCGACACGCCCTGCGACACGCCCGTGTCGCAGGCCGTGTCAACTGACACGCCCGTGTCCCAGGCCGTGTCACCCAAAAATTTCCTGTTTCCGAACTTTGGGTTGTTACACTAGGTAGGCTGGAATAGAAGAACTGGAAGCAGAAGACAGAGCACCACACGGGTGGGAACACGCCCGTGTTCCCACCCGTGTCCTTAACGGGAAAAATTCAACCCCAACTGCTAACCAACCCGTGTCTGAAGAACATGAAGAACAACACGTCCGTGTCAGTACCCGTGTCATCTGACATGGCCCACGACCAGACACGCCTACTCGTGTGGAACCGCCCATGAACCATCAACACGGCCTGACACACGGCCGTATTGGAATCCTGTCCGACCCTGTTTACAAGGGGACTATAAAATACCTGTAGAAAACTTTAGAAGGGACTTTTGGATCATTTTGCATTGGGGAACTTCTGGAGCACGAAGTGGAGCATCCAAGGGAAGGAGAAATTGAAGGAGATTATTTGTATGCTTTTAATCTTTCTTATATCTCTTTTAATCTTTCCTATCTCTTGGTGATCTAACTTGATTTATCTTTTATTTCGCATGAACTTTAATTTGAACAATTTGGTAATCATGTATCTTATTGTTTTCATCGAATTCGTGGTATTTTATTCGTATGTAGGCTTACAAACAAAGAGTTTTATCTTAATTATGAATTACTTATTTGTATTACATGAATTGTAAATTTCTAGATTGAGAAATTGGATGTTTGTGATGATATTTATATGTTCATATTTTGGTGTTAGGCCTCTTTGTAATTCAAATTCCATGATCGAGAAATATGTTGTTTGGATAATTGGAATACGAGTAAATGAATTCATGGTGTTTTAGAGACAGGATTTCATGAATTTATGTAGTATATAGGGTGTTTCATTTAATGCAAATTTGAGTGTTGTAAATTGTTCGAGAGAAAATTTACTAACTTAGGTTTAGATTTTGAATTGCTCGAGAGAGAATTTGATAAATGTTTAACCCTTTACAATACAACGAGTTTGATATTCTTGTTATTTCATGATTACATAGAATTGAGTTAATGAATGAGTATTTTCATGTGATTGCTCATAAGCGTTCGACTTTTTATCATCTTTAATCCTCCAATGTTTATTTATCCAAATAGTCATAGTTAGGTTAATTTAGATTAGAAATCAATTTTAATTATAGGTATGAGAATAGAGTGGGGTGAGTACGAGTATTTGAAAAGGCCCTGTGGAATACGACACGAGATGTAGATTTCTCCTATACTATGATAGATAGGTGCACTTGCTTGAAAGTTAATTCAATCTAGCTTATGTTCATCTACATAGTTTATACTAGAGTGTAAAATGAATCTGCATTAAGTTATTACTTGTTAGCAAAAGAAATCATCAATTACACACCTTCAAAAGGGAAGAAGTTTGCATCTGATTCAGAAGCGTACACATTTTATAATGAGTATGCTAGAAGGGCATACTTTGATATTCAAAAGGAGTATGAAAATAAATGTTGAATGACTAAAGTATTAACTTCTTAGAGGTTTGTTTGTGATTGACAAGGAATTCGTGGGAAAGATGGTTGTGATCACAAAACAAATCAAGCCCAGACCGAGTCAAGATGTGGTTGTAATGCCCGTATGACCATTATCCTCAATTGGGACGCTAAAATGTACGTCATTTTTGAGTTTATGCAAGAACATAGTCATCAAATTCATCATTCAACAACTGTGCACATGATTCGATCACAAAGAAAAATGTTTATTACTCAAGAAATTGAAACAGATATTGCTTATGAGTCTGGTTTGAGGTAAAAAGATGATTATCAGTTTTTTAGTACACAAGTGGGTGGATGTGATAATCTTGGTTATATCATGAGAGATCAAATGAACTACCTATGCACAAAAGGCAACAATCTCTAATGTATGGGGGAAACAAGTAGTTTAGAGAGATATTTCAGTAAAAAAAGTTCAAAGATAACCCTCCATATTACTCTACTATTGAGTTAGATGTTAATGAGTAGATTACAAATATTTTTGAGCGGATGCTAGATGTTAATAGATTATAACATATCTGGCAATGTTCTCATATTTGACACAACATATGACACAAATAGAGTGGCAAGGCCTTTTTATGTCTTCTTGGGACTATATCATCATAAAGAAATTATTGTATTTGGAGTTTTTCTTTTATATGATAAAACAATTGAGTCTTTTGTATGTTTATTTGAGGCTTTTTTGGAAGTTATGAATGCAAAAAGCTTCAAACTATATTTAGTGATGTGGATTCAATAATGACAACTATCATTAAGGAGGTTATACCATACACCTATCATGTTTTGTGTTCTTGGCATATGTGGCAGAATGCTCTAAAACACTTGGATTATCTTCTGAAAGGCGAATCGAGATCTAGTACAGATTTCTTAGCTTGTATTTATCAGTATGATGATGAAGGTATATTTCTTAGAGCATGAACTGAATTATTAGATAGCTATAATCTTCATGAAAATACTTGGTTAAGGAATTTGTTTAAATTAAAAGAGAAATGATCATAAGCATATGTGAATAAAACATTTACTACTGAAATGAGGACTGCACAGTTGAGTGAAATATTTAATTGTGATTTAAAAGATTGTTTGAAGACAAATATCAACATAGTTGAATTTTTCTCTCATTTTGAAAGAGTTGTTGAACAAAAGCATTGCAAAGAGCTGGAAGCTGAATATGACTCACGACAAAAGATGTCGAGGTTGGCTTTGACAAGTTCACCAATGTTGAATCAATTGTCAAATGTATACACACCAAAAATATTTGAAGCATTTCAAAATGAGATTATTGGAGTCATGTCATTAATTATTACAAGTCATAACATAATACAAGATAAGCATGAATATGTTGTTGGAGACTTCAAAGCTTGTAAGCAGTGCACGGTATCATTTAACACATCCAATGGGTCTATCTCTTGTAGTTGTAAGATATTCAAGAGTTGTGGTATCTTGTGCAGACATTATATTAAATTTTTCGATACGTTTGATATCAAGATAATTCCAAACAATTACATAATAGGAAGATGAACAATGAGTGCAAGAGACAATGAGTTACTTGATTTTATGAAAGTTCAAAGTTAGAGTACAAAGAAAGTTATAGAACTGTGTGTCCAATTTTTGTTCAGTTAGTGAACAAGGCTTGTGAAACAAAAGAAAGGTACATGATATTAAGTTCAGTAGTACATGATTTAAATAAAAAAAATATGAGATACAAGAAAACCAGATAATTTTACGGAAGAAACAACATTAGATCGAACCAGAAATCTTATACCAATAGATCCACCATCATTGACATACACGATACATGGAATCAAGAAGAAACAAAAAACTTGATGCAAGAAACGTCGTCCAAAGACATGAATAGAGGAATGAAAAAAAGAGATGTGAAGGTATACATTTACTCATTCATTAGTATGTAACTATACATTAAAATATATGTAACTAATCATTTTATTTTAAATATAACAGACTAATAACTTCAATTCAGAGAATTGATATGTTGGTGAAGTTTCTAGCAGTAGTCATTTTAATTTCACTGATGCGAAGGTATATATTTATTTATTCATTAGTTCTTAACAATTGTTATTTAAAATGTATGCAAATAATCTTTATATTTCAAATATAACACATTACACACTTTAATTTAGAAAATCGAGCTATTGATGAAGTTGTCAGTAGTAGCCATCTTAATTTCATGGATTTATTGTTTAGGGTAATCGTAGTTATAAAATTTCTTGAAGAGCATTTTTGTATCCAAAAAGACTAATCAATTTTGTAAATTTACTTTTGCAGGAAATGCAAAGGCGCGAGTAGTATTTCGAGTCCCATTTAAGTGGGTGGCATCTTTTTTCAGTTTTTTTGTTGCAATTAAAATGACAGACAAAAAATTTAATGACATCTATTAAAAAATCTCGTTTAATTACTTATTTTAGCTTAATTAAAGTATACCAATCGATCTAAAAATAATGACGAATGCTTGAAAACATTCAGGTATTGGGTCACAAACTCTCAATGATGATGTTATTTGAAGCCAAAAATTATATAAAAAATTTATTTTCACGAAAGAGATTAATTTTTTGTAAACTATGAGCAAATAATTATTACATTAAACATATTTATGTGGTTTACAAAAAGAATCTAATTAATAAATGTATTTAATCTACTAGATTGAATTAATTTTGGGCTATATTACTAAAAAATGTTATTAATAAAGTAATTTATAAATAATATATGTATTTAAACTAATCTAATAAATAATATACATATTAATTTAAGGAATAAACTAATTTTAATTTAGGCATCAGTAATTTAAAGAATAAACTAATTTTAATTTAGGTCTCTTGATCAACATATGTAATTAATAAAATTATTTAAATTGAAAGAAAAAGTAGTTGAGCGGTCGATTATTCGAAATGAAATAGAGAGGGGTATTTTGGGTAGTGAAATATTATTCATTGATCCTAATTGGCTCCATATCCACTCTGAAATGGATAATATCCATTTCAAGTGTAATCCAGATCCTTAAAATAGAGATATCTATAGATGGATAAGTTCAGGCTTTGTAAAAACTTATCTATACAGTAATTTATAAAATAGGGAAAATAAAAAAGAAAAAAAAAGTTTCCCTCTTATTTATCTTCTAAAGTTTTTGAAGATATTTGGGTGTGCTAAGTAGAGATTATCATCATTTATCAATAAGAGGGTCCTCTGTAAATACTTCCTGCCTCCGACAAGCCGATCGGAGGCGGTGGCACGACGATTCATTGGTCGGACGGTGGTGGTGGGAGACTGCATGCATTCGATTTCTGTCTCACTATAAGAGCCGCCAAAAATATTATTAAATTAGGCTGATTAATCCCACAAAGTGTTGAACAATTATTTAGTTTGCAAAATTAATAATTATTTGGTTTGCTTAAGATAATAAATAATTATTTAGTTTACTTCATGATAATTAAGCCCACAACGTGATTGTATAATTATTTATTATTAAATCGAGGAGTCATATTTTGCTTCGTAATTCAATTTGAAAAATACACATAAGTATTTACGCTAATCTTACTGCTTGATATAGTTTTATTTATTGATAATAACAGTTACATACATCAAGCCTTATATAGAGGTAGCCTACTAGGCACTATATGGTAGAGCAATACATATATTGGGTAACTGTTAAAACTCCTTTTATCATATTCTATTATTAATCAAGATATGCTCTATCTTGTTTTACTGGGGATATGGTTTGCGACCTTTGTTGACTTCATGGTGGTAGCTTAGAGCATCACAACGGATCGCAGGCAGATTCGTCGTAGTACTGTTGCTTTCCTTTATGCATGGCTCCATCTCAGCCAACACTGATCTCCAAGGTCAGTGCTATTGCGGAATTTGTTTTGGATTTTTAGGCAGATATTTGGACCAGATGAAAAACCTTTGAATGCAAAAGTTATATCTTATCTTCATATCTACCTACAGTAAATTTTAAAAAAAAATTTAAGGAGGATTGATATTTTTTTAAATAGAGAATATTTTTTAGATAAATCATCTATTTTAAATAACAAAGGGCTTTAACAAATTTTTTATATAATTAAGGAAAAACCATGTTACTATTTTTCACCCACTATTAATAATTAGTAGTTTTGGGGCTCAGTTGCTATTAAAAATAATTAAAGCAGATCAAGTTTTAAGATCTTAAAATTAGTTGAGGAATATTCACTCATTTAAAATTGATGAAATAATTATGGTAAATAAGAAAAGGTTTGTTATAGCCTCTTAAAGAGTTTTAAAAATTTTAAGGTATTCTCATTATATTTAAGAATTTATTTAGTGGCCCAAAGAGGCAAAATAAATTAGTAGAAACTATTTAAGACCTCAAAAGGCCCCAAAATATTTACGGTAGTATTTTAAAAATATAATAAACTCATGATAAAAGTTTGATAAATTTTCAAGCAAATTACTATTTTAATTGATTTAAAATAGGACAAACCCCGCAATAACAATAAAATAAGTGAGACCATTTATATATATTACGAGAGATAATGCATGCATTCCAAAACTCAGGTCGCTCGGATCTTTAATTAATTTAGCATTGACCTGAAGACGGAACATTCCTTCATGGTCAACTCAAATTAGTGTTGAACTGACCATCGCTCTTGGAGCAAAACGGACTGCTTGATTTTTGGTTTTCATTTCAATATTGATTATATTAGTATTAAACTGGCCGCTGCTCTTCTAGTAGATTAGACAGATCGATATATTGACTTTTAATTCAATATGACCTATAATTTAGAGTCGACCTGGAGATGAGACATTCCTTTAGGGTTAATCATAAATAGTGTCAAAATAACCGCCACTTTTGGAGTGCAGCGGACAGTTCAATGTCGAGTTTTTTTGGTTCTGCCCATAATTGGAATATGATTACGAGACAAAACATTACTCTGAGCTCGATCCAAAATAATGTTGAACTTGTTAATGCTACTATTGTGATTTAGAAGTGGTCAAAGAGGTAGTCTCACTGCTAACGCAATATGAGGTTATGTGGTCGCACATAAGAGTATTGGAGAAGTTGGAAAGGTTTGTGTTGGCATTGCTCATATGTGATACGAGTGAAAGGTCAAGCTTATGACATTTTAGATTTGGAGGTTTTTCAGCCCGGGACGTATATTGTGAATATAGATGACCCGGTAAGTTGTCGAAAAACTCAAGGGTAATTCGTCGAAATGACACGAGATGACTCGAGAAATCTGTCTGAATTCGTCGAGAGGTCTCTTGACATCTCGACGAATTGGACTTGAATTTGTCGAGTATTCTCGTGTTATCTCGACAAATGGATCCTTGATTCGTCATAAATACACGTATCATCTCGACGAATGCTGTTAACTCTAGTTTAATTCCCTAAGTACAATTTCGATTTGGTCCCCTAGCCAATGTGGGATTAATCTCATGAGGGGAGTAAGTCATCTCCTCCCCTCCACTTGCCTTGGCCATGTATCACCATCCTAGGGCCTCTAGGTGGCAGTCATCCAAGGGGAGAGGGATGGGCTTGGGCCTTGATTCCTAAGGAGAGAAAAGAGGAGGGGAAGGAAAAATTAGGCCTATCATGGCCCGTGGCCCACTCCCATCATATGGCTGATTTTGGTGGCCCAAGATGTGAGAGGGGGTAGGGCCTTAGCTATTAATGAGTGCACCTCCTTAAGAAAATTTTAAAAAATTAATTTTTAGGTGGGGTTTATCAAAGTCAACCCTAGGGTGGGTCCCCCTTGCTGGTCAAAGTCAAAATAGGTCCATGTCATTGGGAGTCGGGTCAAAGTTGGGGTGTCGTATCATAATTTGTGTGTGCACGCTTTTCAGTGCATAATTATGTTTAATTTGACCATGGGTTGACCGCTCATCACTGAAATTGACCGGGACGCACTCGGTTGAGCACGTATTGATCATTCGAGTCCAATGCCACTAACCGGGGTCGAATTAGTGTTTGTTTGCCAGCTATTCAAAATTTGTGAGTAGCAGCGCGCTAAAACGACCAAAATGCGTATAATCATCGTTAGACTTTGAAATGCGACACAACAAGTTCCAGTGGGTTCGTATTGAATATACGAAGCCATAGAAACTGACAGAACTTAAATTGGAGTCCTCTAGGTCATTATCCAAAAATCTCATTTTTGCGACTTTTTACGAGGAATGGCCCTACTTACCATATGACCTCGGAGTTCAACAGAATGAGTTCCAATGCATTTGTATCAATTATACGAAGCCAAAGGAGCTGAAAAACTCCAATCAGAGTTTTCTAGCTCTATATACCATGCCTAGGGTTTACCTTCTACCCGAGTGTGGGTCATGGGTAGAAGTTCGGGTCACTTTTATTGGGCCCACTAGGGTCCTGGTGGCCCAATAAAAGTTGGGATGTTACAATCCAATAAAAATAAAATGATTTTCATCCCCGAAAATTTGCTCGGAGTAGGAAAAAGAAACAACATACCTGAGGAAAGAGTTCTGGGTGCTTTTCTCAGACCAGTACTTCAAGTTCCCATATGTACTCATCTCGTCCATGATTTGACAACAACATCTTGACCATCAAGATGGCCTTGTTATGCAGATTCTTAATTTTATGATCTACTGTCCTGACGGGTTCAAGCTGGACAAATCTATCAGACTGCAGTTATACTGGTGGTGTCGGTAGATGCTGCTCTGGTTGCCAGAGGACTCGTCTCAAGGATGAGACATAAAACATATCATGAAGATTTCCCAATTCTGGGGGTAGGGCCAATCGATAGGCAATGAGGCCAACGCGCTCTATCACCTGATAGGGGTCCAAGTAATGGGGATCTAGCTTTTCTGTTTCCTTAACCGGGAGACACCATGCATGAGCTTGATTTTTAAGAACACCATTTCTCTCACGCTAAACTCCACTGATCGGTGTCATGCATCATAATATTTGCTTGTCGACTTTGTGCTTCATGTATTCGCTCCTGGATTAGTCGTATCATTGTCATAGTATCATCAATATAAGCCACTCTCAAGGCTTCATGGTCCTCATCTTGAGCCCATGTTAGCGGAGTTCGACAACGTCTCACATATAATGTCTCGTATGGGGCCATCTTGATGTTGGCATGATAACTATTATTATAAGAAAACTCGACTAAAGACAACAACTACTCCCACTGCTCGTTGTGCTCTATTATGCAAAGTCGGAGAAGATCCTCCATTGTCCGATTTATCCTTTCCGTCTATCCATCTGTCTGCAGATGGAAGGCGTTGCTGAAGGCCAACAGGGTCCCTAAGTATGCCTACACCCGTCTCCACTCCTTGGATGTGAAACTTCCATCATGATCCGACATAATGGACTTCGGCACTCCGTGGAACTAGACTACTTGTTCTATGAACAACCTGGCCAGGATGTCAACTCCGTCGCCCTGCCAGTTTGGAACGAATCGTGCCACTTTGGTAAGCCGATCTACAACGATCCATATGGAGTTACTTTTGGTACGGGATCAGGGTAAGCCGTGAACGAAATCCATGAAAATATCCTCAAATTTCCATTCTGGTATCGGTAGGGGCTGCAGCAGACCTCCCGGGTTGTAGTATTTAGCCTTAACCTTTTGGCAAGTCTGACACTGAGCCACAAAGTTGGTGACGTCTCTTTTCATTCTGGGCCAATAAATGGTCTTGTGCAGGTCAACCTAGATCTTAACTACACTAGGATGAATAGAATACCTTGACTGGTGCGCTTCTTGAAGGATTTCATCTCGGATTCCTCCGATAGAGGGAATAAATATATAGTGTCTGAACTGCAAGATCCCATCGTGCTGATTAAACTCCTCATGTACCCCGTCTTGTAGAGACTGGATGATTGGAACTATTTCCGGGTCGATCTGCTGGGCTTCTTGTATTCGATCTCGAATATCGCATTGGATCTCCATCCAATAAAGTTGTGCTTGGTCTTCCGGATCTCTACGGGCAACCAGGGTAATTTCTAAATCTATCAGAGACTGAAACCAATCCCTTGGAATCTGCTCCATCCAGTTTCTGGCGATCGAGGGCTGGCGGCTCAGCGCGTCGGCGACTGTATTAGCCTTCCCGGGGTGGTACTGGAGAGCGAAATCATAATCACATAGAAATTCCAACCACCGACGCTATCAGAGGTTCAACTCTTTTCTGGGTAAAAATGTATTTTGAGGCTCTTATGGTCGGAGAAGATTTCGCACCTTACTCCGTACAGGTAGTGCCTCCAAATCTTGAGGGCGAAAACGACGGCGCCCAATTCCAAGTCATGAACTGTGTAGTTCAGCTCATGTGGATTTAGCTGGCGAGAAGCGTAAGCCACCACCTTACCGTACTGCATTAGGACAGCTCCTAATCCTTTCAGGGATGCATATGTATAAATCTGGAATCCTTCAGTCCCTGAGGGGATTGTGAGGATCGGGGCAAAAGTTAGTTGTCTCTTCAATTCGACGAACGTGGCCTCGCATTCTGGTGTCCACTGGAATGTAACGTCCTTCCTGGTGAGGGCGGTGAGGGGTAACGCAATCTTAGAGAATCCTTCCACGAACTTCCTGTAATAACCCGCAAGACCGAGAAAACTTCGAATGATGTTGCCGACTTAAGCGGCGGGCAGTTCTGAACAGCTTGAATTTTGGCTTGGTCCACCGCCACTCCATTCTTGGGCTTTGTTTGGCTCCGCGTTTTGAGAGCATGAGACCGCGAATTTTTCAAAAGCGGCACCAAATAATTTCCGAGAGACATCACGGTGGCATCAGCCACCGTGAATAACAACGGTGTCCGCTGTTTTTGAGTCTCGAAAATATTCCGCGACTCAAAACAGCGGCAGCGCTGCAGCCAACCAATTGGCTGCAGCGCTGGACACTTTTTTTAAAAAATTATTATATATTTTAACATATAAACATAATTATATATATAGTTATAATATTTAAAAATATATATAATTATAATATATTATAATCTATAATATATAAAGGTTATAATCTATATATAATTATAATATATAAACGTTATAATATAATATATTATTATTATATATTAGGTTATAATATATAATATTTAAAAATTATATTAATATAAATTATATATAATATAAAAAATTTATATTAATATAAGTTATATATAATATATTTCGAAAAAAAATTTTGATTGAGTTTTTATAAAAAAAAATTCATGTGAATGTGCCTCATAGGTTGAAACAGCACTACAAACGCTGTTTTTCCAAACAGATTCACAGATTCTGCCACTGCTCTGCAAAACAACTGATTATTCTACCACTGCTTCTCCAGTCACTGCAACCGCGCCAAATAGAGCCTTGTTGATGGTATGGCCCAAAATCCGATCTCTTCTAACCAGAATTCACACTTGTTGAATTTGGCGAATAGAGAGTGTTCTCGAAGTTTAAGTAACACCAACCGCAGATGTCTAGAATGATCTGTCTTGGTCTTCGAGTAGATCAAGATGTCATTGATGAAGACGATCACGAAATGATTTAGGAAGGGTTTGAATACCTTATTCATCAGAGCCATAATGGTAGAGGGGTGTTAGTGAGCCCAAAAAGGCATCACCAGAAACTCATATAGACTATAGCGAGAGCTAAAGGCAGTTTTGAGAATGTCTTCTTCCCGAACTCGCAGCTGATAATAGCCAGATATTAGGTCCGTCTTGGAGAATACGTATGCACATTGGAGTTGATCGAACAAGTCTTCAATCCTTGGAAGTGGATACATATTTCGTATGGTAAGCTTATTTAGTTCCATGTAATCTATGCATAAGTGCAACATCACGTCCTTCTTCTTTACAAAAAGCACAGGGGCTCCCCAAGGCGAGGAACTTGGGCGGACAAATCCAACATCTATTAATTCTTGAAGCTGGATCTTCAACTCGGCCAATTCCTTGGGGGTCATCTGATAAGGTGCTCGAAACATTGGTCGAGTTTCAGACACAAGCTCGATCTGGAAGTCGACCTCTCGCTGTGGAGGCAAACCTGGGAGGGACTCTGGAAACACATCCGAGTAATCACGTACCACCGGTACCTTGGCAAGCACTTGAACCTTATTCTCCATTTCTAAGTGGATAAGAAATACTTCGTCCTTCTGTCATACTGAACTTATAGTCTGAGCGAAGGTCAAAATGATGCGAGAGTCGGAGGGTATACCTGCCAGCGTAATGACCTGTCCGTATCGGTTTTGAAGTTTGACCTCTCAGTTCGCGCAGTTTTTTTGGGCCTTACGCCAATCCATTCCCAGTATGAGATCAAATCCGATTGTTGCTAGGATCGTCGTATAAATCTCAAATTCCACACCCACGGCCTGGAATGAGCATTTCTCTATAGACGTCATATCCGATCCGTCTGGTAGATGAATCCGTATGGACAATCTAGACGGACGGATGACATTTTCCTTAGTTGCAATAAAGTCCTGAAATACAAAGGAGTGTGTTGCTCAATATCAAAGAGAGTTTTTGCGGGGTGTCCTTTTACCAAAAGTAGTCCTATCACTACATCGGGGGTTGGTCCATACTGAAGGTCTAAGGCGTAAGCCGCCAAGGGCGCTGCTCGGCCCTGCTGACCTCTCCTACCAGCTCTACCTCTGCGGCCTCTCTGGCCCTGTCCTCGTGCCGCCTGTCCTCTCTGAACAGCTCCTAATCCTGGTCTTCCTGTCGTCTGCGGGAAAAAAGTCATCATGTGTCATGGTTGTTGGCACATAAAGAAGTTCCCTGTAAAGGGAACATCTCACCGAGCTACTGGTGTGGGTTGTGGTATTGGAGCTAGCCTGGGCTCCTGCTGTGCTGGGGGTACTGGTGGTTCTGGTGGGCGCCTATAAGGCTGCCTGCGCTGTCTTTGTCCGCAGTCTCTTTCCTGTCGGCAGGGAGTAGCTCCTTTATCTCGTTCCTAACCTCTGGGGACCTCAACTTGTCCTCAGCACTATTGGGCCACCATCCTTTGATTTAACTCTAATGTCGCGGCATAAGTCGCTATGGTGTGGAAGGTGGACTGAGAGATCATAATCAAGGCCTATCTTAGGTCATCTCGTAAGCCTCGGTAGAAGCGAGCAACTATATCTCTATTCGTGACTACTAAGTTCTCAGCAAATCATGACAGGTGGATGAACTCTCTCGTAGTAGTCTGGCACTGTTCAGTCATCCTGTCGGATGTGCAAGAACCTTTTTTGCAACGTAGCTCAATCATCGTCTGAGATGAAATGCTCCAAAAAAAGCCTCTGAGAACTCCCCCCACAGGATCATGCTCAACGTTCGTCCCCTGAAGGTCGAGCGGCTGGCCTCTCTCCACCAATCTCTAGCATATCCTTTTAACAACAACACGACACTGCAGCTACTGCCGGGCACATTATTCCTACCAACAGCTCCTCTACACGCCAACCCACTCCTCTGCATGTGTGACAGTCTCCTTGCCTCTGAAGGTAGGAGGTCTTAGCCCCTGGAAGGTCGTCAGTAAGTTAGTGGGTACCACTAAATACTGTGGTGGTTGTGTCAAAGCTGTCCGGAACGTTGCTAAAATAGTTGTCAATATTTTCCCCAAGTTTGTCTCAGCGAACGGTACATCTATAGGAGCAACCGAGTCTGGAGGTGGGGTGACAGGTACATATCCCTTGGAGGAGGATTTCTCATTACTGGACTCTGGTATGTCTCGAGAAGTAACAGGAAACAAGTGTCAGTATTTTTGCAAAAGTTGGGGAAATTTGCAAGAGACTGTCAAAGCGAAAACAAAGGTTTGCGGGCGTGCTATCACATAGTATAGAATCCCTAAGCCTTAACACTAGGGTCTACCAGGCTTCCGCTGCATGGTTCATCCCGAATCAAAGAACGAAGCGAGGGACGAAGGGATCCTGAGACTGCTCCACAAGGACGGATCATGATCGCTCTGATCCATTTGTAAGACCCCCAAACCTTTCCCTCGGGTCAGGCCGTAGGGGATCTTACTTACTCAAGACGTCCACCCAGTGCTCCTTAAGGAGCAACGACCCACTCTGTTAAGCACTAGTTGGCCGCCTTGCTCTGTTTGAATCACAACATTCACATCTCATCACAAAGTTTAGCAAAAATATTAACAGAGCCACAACAAATTTATATAACAATATATATTTAGAAGGAAATGCAAAAGGTCGTAGCCATTATTTACACATGAAGCTTGTAGGCTATACAATACTACAAATAACAACTCCACTCTCTCTCAACTCTGCTTGCTAGTACTCATGTCTCAAAACTCTAGAGACGACGGGGGTGCTTCTGCTCGAGTAGTCCTATCAGCCGGTGTAACGTCCTACAGTAGCTGGTCACTACGGTGCCACATCTCATGTGAATGGTTATTAAAATAACCATTAGTCACAGAGTTAAGTGAAAACAAATCTTCTCGCTGGATCTATATCCTAAGGACAAGCGCACACACCCAACAAAAGTAGATAGCTGAAGCAAGAGAGATTTAGTACAATATTTCATATATAAGCTAGGAGCAATCATAAAAGGAGATGCAACATAGTATAACTGGAATAACTGCAGCAATATACATCAGTTATAATTAAAGCTCCATTAGCATATCGGCATAGCAGGTATTTACAACTTGTATTCATGCAGCAGGCATTCCAGCCACGCACACATTGCAGTCATTCACAGCCGCGCACACATCGCATGCATTCACAGTCGCGCACAATCGCAAGCATTCAATGCCGCACATAATATCCTATGTCAACATTGTATGGACCGCTTCTTTTCAAGTTGGGTAGCGATCCCTGCAGGCCTCACCAATGTGGCTGTTAGTGACAGTGGCCTGTCCTGCCACTTCTGGGGGTGGTCGTACTGCACAACCCAGGCCCCAACATACAACCTCGTATACTCTTGGATGTGAGCGACATTCAACGATTCAACATTTTGGCCGACCAGCAGAGGAAATCCAACGGGGAAAAATATAACGGTCGGACTCTCGTGGTACTCATCTCCCTGTCGCCTTGAGTCGTCGAACTTCCCACACCGGTATGATCGCTCTGTGAAAGTGACTGACCCGACACAATTTACCACAAGCAATCAAATTTATCAATTTTGCTAGCATGCACCAGGTCTATAACGGCTACTATACTTTAAATAATTCGGGCAAATGACGCTTGGCTCGACTTTTAACAGGGAGCGTGTGAACACTTTATTTGTGGCTAATTTAGGAGAAGCATCTCAATTCATGTTATCCATAACTAAGACTCAACCTATCAAATATTTGTCTGTCAGGGCAGGAACCGTACTTAAAATAGTAAATTGCAGAAACGAAAATGCGGTAATAGAAGCTGTTGTTAGTATAAGTTGTATAATTGAAATGTTGTAATGAAATAAGACTAGTATGAAACTATAGTAGCACTGAACTGAAAGAAATAAACTTAAAGTAAGTATTAAAAGAGATTACACTAGTACGAGACTGGAATAGTACTTAAAAGAAATGAACTGAACTGAAAGTAAATAGCTAGAACTAGTACGAGATTGGAGTACTGAAAAGAAATTACTGAACTGAATAAATAAATGACCTAGACCAGTACGAGATGAGAGTACTGAAAAGAAAGTATTGAACTGAAATAAATAAATGAACTGGACCAATACGAGACTGGAATAAAACATAAAGAAAATGGTTAGTAGTCTAATCACTTCATTCAAGAGGCTTCAGTTCTGTCTTCGTTCTTAGGAGATTTAGTTCAAATCCATCTCCGTTCTCAGGTGGTTTAGGCTTCATTTGGTTTAGCGGTGGCAGGAGGAGAAAGCGGGTCCAAACTGAGTTTTCGAACTGAATGGGGGAGGTGGGAGTCGAAACAGAGTGGTGGGGGAATTTCCTCCTTGCTGCAGGTATAAACGTAGATGCGGTGTCATTTGGTTACCCTCTGTCCAGTGGTGTTTGCTCCAAACGCTGCCAGAAAACGCTAAACCAAATGAAGCCTTAGTTCAATTAAATCTTTGTTGTCAGGAGATTTAGTTCAGTTCCATCTCCGTTCTCAGGAGACTTAGTTCAGTTCCATCCCCGTTCTCAGGAGATTTAGTTCAGTTCCATCTCCGTTCTCAGGAGATTTAGTTTGGGTTTCACCCATTATTTAGGTCTGATAATAGTTACGTTGCACCCTTTATTATTGTGGCTTAATCAGACCTGAAGGATTTAAGGGTTACACCTTTATTATTCGTCGAGCATGATTGCTCGTATTTTCATTTTCCAAACTTGTCCAAGTTACTCGAGAGCTTTATAACGGATAAAGATGATGTTGAAGCCAAAAATGACCTCAATGGGAGTTCAAAATAGGGGTGCAGCCGACACCTACTTCTCTCAAGCCTCAACCCTCGACCAGATTCAAAGGTCCCTGGACTGACCCAAAGTCTCAGCAGGGAGGTCCCACCTCACACCCGAAAGATCTCTGAGAGCTTCCCCTCCAAAGCCAAAAGCTGGGCTAGGAGCTCCTCAGAAAGCACTGGAAGTTGGAAGATAATGAAAGCCTGCTTTCTAAGGAGCCCTTATGGGTCTATTTATAGACTTTGCTGACCTGCGATTACTGAAATGCCCTTGGTTGATCTGCCAATAGCCAAATCCTGCGGTTTATCCTGAGGGTAGAGGGGTAATTTCGCCTGAGGGTAATTAGGTCATTTTACCCAAGGCCCTGGGCCCCACTCGACGAGAGCTCTGAGCCGAGAGCCTTCTGCCCAGAGCCCGGCGCAAGCGTTCTCGCCTGCTTATAGGCGAGAGCTCCTTTGAGATTGGAGCTTGGCGCAAGCGCAAGCGTTCCCGTTTTGGTTGTGTTCGACGATCTTGGCCTGTTGGTTTCTGTTCGATGATTTGGCTACGCTTGACGATCTGGGTTCGACGATCGTCGAGAGGGGGTGCTTTGTAGGCGAGGGAGCTTGGCTCTAGCGCAAGCGTTCCCGCCTACTTGGGCGAGAACTCCTCTGGCTAGCTTAATTGTGACTGTTGGTGCCTCCTGGTCTGACTCAGCGAATATGAGGTTGTACACAATCCCCGCTCTTTTTGAGCTAGCTATGCGCTCGAAAAGACACGTCCAACCCATAAATATTCACTGAGCACGTGTCACCATCAGGGAATCTTTCGGTGGGTCGTACGGTGGCTATAAATATATGTGCTGATAGACGACCATAACTCTGCCCTCGAATCGTCATTCTTCGCTTGTGTTCTCGCCTCCTCACGCGATGCCTTCCAAGTGCGCCGACAAACCGCTTCCGCAGGATCTCCAGGACCGCATTGATGCGGCACAGGCGCGAGCCAAGGCTAATAGCGCCTTGGTTGCCCCCTGGTTGGCGAGAAAGTCGTCAGCTGCCGAGCCTTCTCAGCCCAAGCAGAAAAAGAAGGAGGCGAAGGCGGTCCAGCGAGATCTGCCCCATGAGAACAGGAGCCCGCCTACCCCGACCCCAAGCCGCGCGGATGATCCCTCTCCGCAGAAGATATGTCTGATTCCCTAATCATTGAATCCACTAGTTGCATTGTAGCTGACGCGATACTTCTCGCAGGAAACGGTTCCCGACGTCGCCAGGTCCCCGCAGGAACCCTTAGACCCATCATCTCGCCCCCTTGAGGACCAACCACGGGTCTCGCAGGTGGCTCGTCCGCCTGACCCGAGAACTGCAGGTAACTTTTACATTCTCGCTCTTAACTCACATCTCAAAATGCTGAATTGTCTTCCCGCAACGCCATCTTCCGCCCAGACGGGTCTCGCTACCTAGGAGAACGAAGCAAGGGCTGCAAATCAGCCTGCCCTCGCGGTTGATTCCTCCATACCGGCGGGAGGAATGGCTGCCGAATCTTCCGCAGCTCCCCAGGATGTCAGCCATCCCGTGGGAGTGGATAACTCCCCTTGCTTCCGGCCAAGCCGGGATCACCACTCGCACAATCTTCCCCCCGGGAAAAGGGAAGCCGATCCACCTACTCTTTGGAACTGGGGGGGGGGGGCTGGGCCTTCTCGCCTGCCGTCGACCGGGGGTTCTCGCCATACTGCAGGTATACGGTATGTCCATAACGGTCTCGCTTAACTCTCGTCCTAACCGTGGAAATCTTTTGTCAGGGGATCTGGGCTCGCGGTCGGGAGCTGTTGGAGAGGATGAATAAGATGAATGAGACGAAGACAGAGAGGGGGAGGATGGCGAGAGCTCCCCCTTCCCTTCATCTGACGAGATGGAGGAGATCTTGACCAGCGCCGGGAGCGCTAAAAGACGGGGGAAGAAGGTTGCTGCTGTCCTGTCGAAGCTTATCTGGCGGGAGCGGGCCCACGACTCCGTGGCGAGAGAGTTTCGCCAATCGGTGGAGAAGAGGCTGGAGGCTCTGGAGCGAGACTACCTCATCGGCGAGATGGATCGGCCAGGAGGGCCTACCGCCGGGTCTTCTCCTGAAAGGTGCATCGTGCGGATCCGGGACCTGTCTCGCCAGATCAACCTAGGATGCACCGTCATGTCGTCCTACTACAACCCGCAGGCGTCACCAAGGACTAGGCAGCGGGAGCGAGGATGATGGCAGTGGGAGCCCTACTGATTCGCGAGATCTCGCCCTTCCTTTCCCCCGACCTTCCCCTTCCCAAATGTACCCATGTTTATTTTCATCAGTCTGTAACCAATAATTTTGCTACTATCATCTTTACCTTTTATTTATCTTTCGCTCGGCGAGAGTAACTCCCGATTTCGTTGCTATTATTATTGTTTCTTTCTATTCAGCTCTCGCCCGGCGAGAGCAAACCTGCTTCCGCTCATTTGTCGAATGTCATCTCACAATACTTGCGCCAATCAGCTGTCAATCAGTCAACTTGGGCGGGAAAACGAAGCGCCGCCGACTTAGGGCGTGACGGTTGTACCCCCGCCACCTTTTTGAAAACAGTCATGATGATCACGATTTTCTATAAATAGAGAAGTTCACCTACCATATTCATTTCTCCGACCCAAATCCTCTCTTTTCCCTTGTCACTCTCGCGGCTTGCCAAAAGTTCTCGGTTGGTTTCACCTCCTCTTCCCATTCTCGCACAGTTCTCGCTCTCGCCTCCCTCCTAAATACCTTGCCTTCAACTTCAACACGATGCCGGGCGGAAGCGAGGGACGTTCAAATTGCGCGGAAACCTTCCAGAAGCACCTGTTTCTCTCCTGCACCCTTACCATGGACGAGTTCAACCTGACCCAGACTCGCTATGTTCCCGCCGACTTCACCGCGCGGAACCCCGACAAACACGATAAGGTAAAAAGCGCGGGGGAGGGGGAGCTTGCCATCCCCCTTGAGCACTTTGAGGTGGGCTTCCGCCTCCCGCTGTGGCCCGAGATGCGTCAGGCCCTCCGGTATTACAGAGTGGTTCCCGCGCAACTGAATCCAAACTCGGTCGCGATTCTGGTGGCCTTCATCTGCTACATGCGATCCGAGAGGATCGAGTTCAGCCTTCCAATCTTCCGGAAGCTGTTCACCTTCCGCGCCAAAGGAGGGGTGGTCTTCTTTTCAGGGCAGCTGCTCAAGACCATCAGTCTCGCCAACAAGCACCACCACTGGGGCGAGAGGTTTATCTTTCGTTTCCGGTGATTTCGGGAACGTGCCTCTCGCGCCCATTCAATATGAGGACGCCGCTTATAAGCCGCCCTCCTTGGGCTCGCGCGAGAGCGCCCTCCTTGAGTTCTTCGGAACCAAGGACTTTGACGTCCTCTTCCTCCGGCGGGACGTTGATTCACTCCTCCCCGTGCCTCCGGGCGAAGGTAAGGTCTCGCCTTTGTCTCGATATTCCCTTCCTTTTTAAGGTTAGAACTGAGTGTTGTCGCTTCCACAAGAGAGCGCGAGATCCCTGTGCACCAACCCTTTGACGAGGCTCGCGCTGCCGGGAGCCAATCTGCGAGAGACCCGCTGGCTCTCGCAAAAGCTGCAGCTCAAGCTTACCTGGACGAGCCAGCCTCGCTCCCTTCGACTGGCGCCGGGAAGCGAAAGCCCGACGGCCCTCTGCCCCCACTGATCAAGAGACCCAAGATAACTAATGCCGAGAAGGGTAAGGCCGTTGTGGTGCCGCCCTCCCAACCTCTCGCTGCGGGCCGCTCCTTTGAAGAGATCCTACAGGTCGTCAGCGAGATCGCGGCCACCAGAGGTGGCGCTGAGGCCCCTACCGAGAACCCCCCGGCCCTTGGTGGAGCAGATGGCGAGGGAGCCGCCGCCGGGACCTCCGGCCAATCTCCGCCTGGAGAGTTGCCGCGAGGCCACCGCAATTTTGGTCTCGGCATGAAGTGCCTAGACGCGGAAAACAAGCCACTGCTACAGTGGGACCGTGACATCAACAGGGTCTCATTCTCATCTCTTCTCCCCAGCTGGGCGGAGCGAGATGAGGTCACCAACGAGGCCTTCGGCTTGGGCTACTGCTTCTATAGCCGGGAGAACGCCAGCGTCTATGACAGGATGACCACCAGGCTCCTGGCTTATGACTCCACCCGCGCTCTGATGTGCGGGCTGGAGCTTGCGCATTTGTGTGCTCGCTGGAGCATCACCATTGACCGCAACTTCCAGGATATGTTCAAGGCCAGGGAGGGCGCGGTGGTTGAGGCGGCTTCCTTGAAGAAGGAGCTAGAAGACGCCAAGCAACAGCTGTCTTCTCGCTGGGCGGAAGAGGTAAGCGAGACCTTTCTCGCCCAGACGCGATACGAGAACGTCCTGTTGAGGGACCAGATCCAGCGCCTAGAGGCGAATGCGCCCCCTCCCATAGACGAAAGGTTGAAGAGCCGCTACTACTCTGTCTATGACATCGACAAGCTCCTCCAAGCCAACGCGCAAGCCACCGTCAAGCTGACCCTAAAGACGCTGCGGGATGTCGGCTGCTTTGACGGGAGGGGCAAGACCATTACCGCCCAACAACTCGTCCCCTGGCTCTTCGAGCCTTTCCCAAAGCCCCCAGGCGCGCCTGATTCCCCGCCCTCGGATGTCCCGAAATCCGCTGCCGCGGGTGGCGAGACATCATGGGAGAGCTCGGGCGAGAGCTCCAGCGGGAGTTCAAGCGGGAGCTCTGAGGGGTACAACTTGTTTCCCTGAGGGGCCCCCTTCTTCTTTCTTTTCGCCTCAATGTAAAGAGCGAGACGCTCTAAACTTGTAATTATATAAAATACATTGTAAATGTTTTGTATGTATTGTCATGTTCTTATTGTGAATGCGCTTGATACATTGATGTGGTCGAGTGCTTCTTAAGCATGCTTCCGCCGAGGCCCCTGGCCTCCCTAGGATAGTCTCCCTTAGTGACGGATAGGCGGGAACCTGCCGAAAGGGCCTAGGGCTTGGTCGTTCCGTTCCCGCGTTCTGCCGAAACTTGTCTGCCGGGAACATGGCTCGCGGGCCCTTTAAGACGAGGTCGTCCCCCTTTAGCTTGCGCAAACTGTCCGAAGCTTTCGCCCAACACCTCTCGCTGTCCGTCCAAGACACCGTCAGGAGTCTTCTCGCCGAGAGCTTCCTTTGGCGAGATCTCTTTGGCGAGGACTTTCCTGCTGAGATCTCCTTTGGTTGAGGCGTCTCCTACCTGAAGGGGCCTTACATTTTTTTCATTCTGTGGTGGGTTTCTTGCCTTGCTCAGAGCATCCAAGTCTGAGTGCCTCCTAGGATCAAAAACTTCCCTCCCCCAGGCGAGCCTTCGAACCTGCCGGCTAGGTGAGAGCCTGCGCAGCGGGTCTACCTGGGGCCGAGCCGAGCTCGGGGTGCCAATGAAGTTTCTTCAAACTAAACCTATCCCCCACAGGCGAGCATTCGGATCTGCCAGCTAGATGAGAGCCTGCGTAGCGGGTCTACCTGGGGCCGAGCTGAGCTCGGGGTGTTAATGAAGTTTCTTCAAACCAAACTTATCCCCCACAGGCGATCCTTCGGACCTTCTAGCTAGATGAGAGCCTGCGCAATGGGTCTACCTGGGGCCGAGCCGAGCTCGGGGTGCCGATGAAGTTCTCAAACCAAACCTATCCCCCAAAGGCGAGCCTTCGGACTTGCCAGCTAGATGAGAGCCTGCGCAGCGGGTCTACCTGGGGCCGAGCCGAGCTCGGGGTGTCGATGAAGTTTCCTCAAACCAAACTTATCCCCCACAGGCGAGCCTTCAGACCTGCCAGCTAGATGAGAGCCTGCGCAGCGGGTCTACCTGGGGCCGAGCCGAGCTCGGGGTGCCGATGAAGTTCTCAAACCAAACCTATCCCCCACGGGCGAGCCTTCGGACCTGCCAGCTAGATGAGAGCCTGCGCAGCGGGTCTACCTGGGGCCGAGCCGAGCTCGGGGTGCCGATGACGTTCCCAAACCAAACCTGTCCCCCACAGGCGAGCCTTCGGATCTGCTAGCTAGATGAGAGCCTGCGCAGCGGGTCTACCTGGGGCCGAGCCGAGCTCGGGGTGCCGATGACGTTCCCAAACCAAACCTATCTCGTACAGGCGAGCCTTCAGACCTGCCAGCAAGATGAGAGCCTGCACAGCGGGTCTACCTGGGGCCGAGCCGAGCTCGGGGTGCCGATGACATTCTCAAACCAAATCTATCCCTCACAGGCGAGCCTTCGGACCTGCCAGCTAGATGAGAGTCTGTGCAGCGGGTCTACCTGGGGCCGAGCCGAGCTCGGGGTGCCGATGACGTTCCCAAACCAAGCTTATCCCCCACAGGAGAGCCTTTAGACCTGCCAGCTAGATGATAGCCTGCGCAGCGGGTCTACCTGTGGCCGAGCCGAGCTCGGGGTGCCGATGACGTTCTCAAACCAAACCTATCCCCCACAGGCGAGCCTTCGGACCTGCCAGCTAGATGAGAGCCGGCGCAGCGGATCTACCTGGGGCCGAGCCGAGCTCGGGGTGCCGATGACGTTCCCAAACCAAACCTATCCCCCACAGGCAAGCCTTCGGACCTGCCAGCTAGATGAGAGCCTGCGCAGCGGGTCTACCTAGGGCCGAGCCGAGCTCGGGGTGCCAATGAAGTTCTCAAAACAAACCTATCCCCCACAGGCGAGCCTTCAGACCTGCCAGCTAGATGAGAGCCTGCGCAGCGGGTCTACCTGGGGCCGAGCCGAGCTCGGGGTGCCGATGACGTTCCCAAACCAAACCTATCCCCCACAGGCGAGCATTCGGACCTGCCAGCTAGATGAGAGCCTGCGCAGCGGGTCTGAGCCGAGCTCGGGGTGTCGATGACGTTCCCAAACCAAACTTATCCCCTACAGGCGAGCCTTCGGACCTGTCAGCTAGATGAGAGCCTGCGCAGCGAGTCTACCTGGGGCCGAGCCGAGCTCGGGGTGCCGATGAAGTTCTCAAACCAAACCTATCCCCCACAGGTGAGCCTTCGGACCTGCCACCTAGATGAGAGCCTGTGTAGCGGGTCTACCTGGGGCCGAGCCGAGCTCGGGGTGCCGATGACATTCCCAAACCAAACATATCCCCCACAGGCGAGCCTTCAGACCTGCCAGCTAGATGAGAGCCTGCGCAGCGGGTCTACCTGGGGCCGAGCCGAGCTCGGGGTGCCAATGAAGTTTCTTCAAACCAAACCTATCCCCCACAGGTGAGCCTTCAGACCTGCCAGCTAGATGAGAGTCTGCGCAGCAGGTCTACCTGTGGCCGAGCCGAGCTCTGGGTGCCAATGAAGCTCTCAAACCAAACCTATCCCCTATAGGCGAACCTTCGGACCTGCCAGCTAGATGAGAGCATGCGCAGCGGGTTGTTTGGATCCCTAGTTGATTTGGGCTAGGTTCACTGACTTAGGCAGTGACCCATCATGTATAGCCAGGGTCAAGTTTGTGTCTTAGAGTCTAGGCCAAGTTATTAGGCTCAACATCAGATGGACCAGCTTGTAACAAGACCATCAGAGACTTCAGACTTAGAGGATTTCAAGACTAAGTAAAGTAAGTTAGACGTTCGTCGAACTCAGCTCGACGAAAGGAGTTCTGCGCTCGACGATCGTGAGACAATTCTTTGTGCTGAGCTCGACGATCTTGATTCTCTGTTCGACAAAGGTTGAGGTTCTACATCAAGCCAAATTCAGGATAATCTCAGAATTTTTCTAAGTCCAGCTTCAAGCTTTGTTCGACGAATTAGATTCTGAGCTCGACGAACTTGGACCTCAAGTTCTCAGCTTCTCAGGTCGACAAAGTTGGATCTCAGCTCGACGAATACTGTCTTACAGTGAAGATTGTCTGTTTGACTAATGAAGATTGTCTGGTCGACGAACTCTATCAAGCTCAGCTCTACGAACTCAAGCTCAGCTCGACGAACTCAAACTCAGCTCGACGAATTACGTTCTTCGTTCGACGAATCCAAACTAGGTCATCTTTAGGTTTCCCGTCCCGTTTCTTGGCGATGATTTAGGAGTTATTAATGCCAGATCTTCTCGGAATGTTACTGTTAGAACGCGCATTGACTATGGACGATTACATGCCGTTTTTCCATGGGACAGTTGGAGAAATCATTGATTGTCGCTTCCTTCCAAGGCCGACTGCAATTACTGCTGAAACATTCGAATTTTGAAAGTTCTTAGTCAGTCAAAAAGGAATCAACAAAAAGAAAAGAATCAATCAGTAACAGAAAAACACAGTCAGTCATACAGCCACATAAACAACAAGCATTACAGACAATCAGATTGACACTCAGATTGCATAGAAGAACAAGCTACTCAAAATCAAAAGTTCTACTGCAATCAGCCTGACCAGAGAACATCTTCAAGAAAAAGAAGAAGAACAGTCAAATTCTATCAAGAGTCTTCTTCTTTCCTTCAATTCTACAGGACTACTTCAAAGGACAACAAATAACACTCTGTCAAAGGAGTTCCTAAAGCTAATTCTGGTCCAGGCATTCTAGGTCTTTGAAGACCTATCACCCTGCAGCAGTGCTCCAGCACTCCTGAATAACTCAAGATCTCAGGGGGAGCTACATCTGCTACCATCAATCCACAAGTCTTCTCTTTGACTGTTGACAGAGAAGACACCATCTCTTTACTTCCAATTCTTGTACAGGGTTTTAAATCCCTTCAAAATTATTCTGGTTGCAAGTCTCCTTCCAGAAGACTTGAGGTTTTGGTTTTTGAGCACCTGAACAAAAGCTCATTGGTGTCAGGCACCTGATCAAAAACCTGAGTGGATTCCTACCAGGGTGGTAGAAGAGTGGATGTACCCAGGTTGGGGAACCACTATAAAATTTCTTGTGTCGTCTGGTTGCCCTTTTATTTGTGTTTTGGCTGTGCTTTGTGATTGCTTAGTTTGTTGTCCTTAGATTTATTTACTTACTGACTTGTTCACTTAGGTATACAACAAAAGTTGTAAAAAGTTTTTAGTGAGCACTATACTCTATTCACCCCCCCCCTCTAGAGTATTTCAGATCTAACCTGCACTTTCAATTGGTATCAAAGCGAGGTTGGTTAAAATACCACACCTTAGTGGTTGCACAGACTAACACCTAAACCACAAAAATCCCTCTAGTTAGATCTGTTTGTTTTGTTTTTGTTGTTAGATTTATTTTTTCACAGACATGACCCAAAACAAAGACTATGCAAGCATCAGACCTCCAGTTTGCAATCTTAACAAGTTTGCCATCTGGAAGGCAAGAATCAGATTATACATGAATTCTATTGATGAGGATATCTTTTCTGTTATCTTGACAGGAGTACCTCCAGCTCCAGCAGCTTCTACCAGCACTTCTACCAACTTGACTGCTGTGCCTCCTCCAGAGAACAATGAAGCCTATACGTAAGCCAAGATGACTGATGTTAAGGCAATGAATATCTTAGCTCAGACTATGTCAGATGACATATTCCAGAAGGTCACTGAGTGCACCTCAGCCAAGGCCATTTGGTATTCCCTTAACCAGAAGGTCGTTGATTGCACCTCAGCCAAGGCCATTTGGGATTCCCTTAACCAAATGGTAGCTGGCTCTGCAGATGAAAGAAAGGATAGAAGATCCAGTCTCATTTCCCTGTATGAAAACTTCAAAAAGGATGAGACAGAATCAGTGGCTGACATGTACAATAGACTGAGTTCAATCATCAATGAGCTCAAAACATTGGACAAGGACATCACCTTGACTGAGGTGAATGATAAGATTCTGATGTGTTTCCCTAGCTCTTGGGATTCCAGAATCTGGCCAATCAAAGAAGCCAGAAGCCTCAATGAGATATCAACTGAATCTCTACTATGCAAGTTAAAATCCTATGAGCAGCTGATAAAATCAAGAGAGGCAGCAGAACAGAAGGCAACTACTCCAGATAGAAAGGAGAACAGCATAGCCTTCAAAGCATCTGAAGAAAGTGAGACATCAACTTCAAATGAAGAACTCATGAGCCTCTTTGCCAAAAGGTTCTACAAGATGGCAAGGAAGGACTTCAGAAGGAAATCATCCAGACAGGATGATAAGCCCAAGTATGACAGGACACCAACCAAGGAGGTTGTGTGATTTGGTTGCAGAAAGCATGGACATTACATCTCAGAATGTCCAGAAAATCAGAAGAAAGATAAGAGCAGAGAAAATGATTTAAGGAGAAAACATAGCAGCAGGCTCTCCTCCAGCAAATATAAAAAGAAGGACAAGGGATTTGTTGCTAAGACTTGGAGTGACACAGAAGAAGAAACATCTTCCTCCAGTCAAGTGAAGAAGAAGAAGAAGCAAGATCCAAGGAGGTGTGCCTTATAGCAATTGATGCCTCCAGGAGCAATTCTGGATCAGAAGAAGATTCTGAAGATGAAGCTGCCTCAGACTCAGAGGCAGATCAGGTTAATTCTAATTTTGATTTTAATTCTGATTCATTTAAAATTGATTTCAAAGCCATGTGTTTAGATTTAATTAGCTCAGAAAAGGAAATAAAAACTCTTAGATAAAGATTAGGAAATCTAGAATCTGTAAATTCAGAAAACATAAAGCTACAAGATCAACTAACCTTAGCTAATGAACAAATAATTAAATTAAAATCTGAATTATGTGAGGCCAAACAACTTGAGCAATCTCTCAATGGGAGAAGCCTCAAGCTGATGGACATTACAAGCACAATGAATGCCAGATTAAATGTCAAGCTGGGCTTGGGTGCTTCATCAAGTTTACCCCCCATAATTAAGAAAAATATTCTTTCAACCCCTATCAAGTTTATATCTGTAAAGGGAAAAGAAAAATTAATGGACAAACCAATGTCAGAAAACAATCCTAGACACATAGACAAGAGAAACAGAAATCTGAAAACAACAAATAAAAACAAAGTTCAGCAGCATTCGTCGAACTCAGATTGACGAAATGTTGTCAGTTCATCGAACCCAGATCGACGAACTCTTAACACAAACTTCAGATATAACAATTCGTCTAACTGCGATTGACGAACTGTGTATGGTTCGTCGAGCAGAGGTCGACGAACTTGGGGCACAAAAAATGACTATTGTCATTCTCTGAGCAGAGATCGACGATCTCATCCCTATTCGTCGAACTCTGGTCGACGAACTTACAACAATTCGTCGAACCCAGAAAGACCAAACCTAAATCATTTCTCTTATAGAAATTTTAAACCAACTAATAAGACATTTAATCCAGTAGCTGATTGGGTAATTCCACCTAGGAGATATCACCCCTTAGGTTATAAATCTCAACCTGCTTTATCAGTTATTTCCAGCTTTACTTTTCAACAAAATAAAGGACCCAAGGTAACCTGGGTCAAGAATAATTGAATTTTGTTTTGCATTGCAGGTACAGGTGAAGAGCTGTCCAAGGGTGAGTCAGACATGGTACCTGGACAGTGGTTGCTCCAAACAAATGACAGGCAACAAGGGCAATCTATCCAATTACAAGCTCAAGCTAGGACCAAAGGTGATTTTTGGAGATTCCAACAGTGGTCAATCAGAAGGATATGAGACAGTGAAGATTGGATCAGTGACCTTCAGGAAAGTAACTTATGTAAGAGGACTTAAACATAACCTTATATCTATAAGTCAATTATGTGATGAAGGTTATCAGGTACACTTTAACTCTACTTCCTGTTCTATTATTGATAATGATAACAAAACTGTTTTAATTAGACTTAGACAAGGCAACATATATTTAGTAGATTTTATCTCTGCCACAACTGATATCTGCTTACTGAATGTTACTAGTAATCAAAATGAGTTATGACATAAAAGATTAGGACATGTAAATCTTAAGAATATATCTAGGTTATCTAAAGACAACCTTGTTAGAGGTTTACCTTCTGGCCCCTACAAGAAGGAAAGCCTATGCAGGGCTTGTCAGTTAGGCAAGCAAACCAAAACTAGTTTTAAATCCATTAATAAAAGTGATTCACCTAGGATATTGTATTTGCTTCATGTGGATCTATTTGGACTCATTGCAGTACAAAGCCTAGGAGGGAAATCTTATACTTTAGTGATTGTAGATGACTTCTCTAGATTCAGTTGGGTAGCCTTTCTGAGAGCTAAGTCAGATACATTCAAAGTTCTTACAGATTTTCTCAGGACCATACAGATTGAGTTCTCTACTCATGTTGCATTAATCAGAAGTGATCATGACATAGAGTTTGAGTCTCTTCTTATGCATGAGTTCTGTGAGAAGGAAGGTATCAGACAGTGTTTCTCAGCTCCTAGAACTCCCCAACAAAATGGGGTTGCTGAAAGGAAAAATAAGGCACTCATTGAATCTGCAGGTATATTATTTGCAGATGCTTACATGCCTCTATTCTTTTGGGCAGAAGCTGTAAATACTGCCAACTATGTCCTGAACAGAAGTCTTATACATAAACTGAAAAATAAGACCCCCTATGAATTACTTAAAGGGAAGAAACCTAAAATCACATACTTTAAAGTTTTTGGTTGTATTTGTTACATTCACACAAATAACAAAAGATACATTAGAAAGTTTGAGGCTAAGGATGAAGAAGGGATTTTTCTAAGATATTCCCAAGTAAGCAAGGCCTATAGGGTTTTTAATAAATCCACCCTTAAAATTGAAGAATATATTCATGTATCTTTTGATGAAGCTAACATGTCATATAAGGAGAAAGAAATTTCTACCAATAGCTTCTTGCAGGTTCCACAACTGTGTGAGTCTATGTATGGACTAAACCTTACCCAAAGAGGTATCAACCCATCCTACTCCACAGGTTGCTGAAGAAAGTGAAGAAGAAATTCAAGAGGAAGTGACTGAACTTCCCTCAACAGCTAGTATCATTCCCCAAGAGGAATTAAATACAGAAGCTGTTGCTCAACCAACTCCACCAACTTATCTTGTCACACTTAGAGATCACCCCAGATCTCAAGTGATTGGAGACATTTCAGCAGGTGTACAGACAAGGCATCAACTCAACCAAGACTTGATACATGCCTGTTTTCTCTCTCAAATTGAAGCTCTCACCATCCATGAAGCAGAGCAAGATCCCCACTGGATCATTGCAATGCAAGAGGAACTAAATCAGTTTGAGAGATGTAGAATTTGGGATTTGGTTCCAAGACCCCATAACTACCAAGTTATTAGAACCAAATGGGTCTACAGGAACAATTTGGATGCTCAAGGCAACATAGTGAGGAACAAGGCTAGACTTGTTGCTCAAGGCTACAGGCAAGAGGAAGGAATTGACTATGACCAAACCTTTACCCCTGTTGTAAGGTTAGAGACCATAAGAATATTTCTTGCCTATGCAGCTCACAGGAGATTCAAGGTCTACCAAATGAATGTCAAGAGTGCATTTCTGAATGGAGTACTTCAAGAAGAGGTTTATGTAGAACAACCTCCAGGTTTTATCTCTCCAAATCAACCCTCTTTTGTTTTTAAATTGCATAAAGCTCTATATGGTTTAAAGCAAGCTCCAAGAGCTTTGTATGGGACCTTAGCTAGCTTTCTTTTATAACATAAATTTACAAGAGGAACCATAGATAAAACCTTTTTCACTAGACATCATAAGGACCAAATACTATTAGTACAAATATATGTGGATGACATTATTTTTGGATCTACTGATCCCAAATTGTGCAAGAGGTTTGCTGACCTCATGCATTCTAAATTTGAGATGAGTAACATGAGTGAGCTTTCCTACTTCCTTGGTCTCCAAGTGAAGCAGCTCCCTGATGGTATCTTCCTCTCCCAAGCTAAGTATGCTAAAGAGCTTATCAAGAAGTTTGGGATGGGTGATGCTTCAGGAATGAAAACCCCTATGGCTACAAATGCTGTTGTGGATTCTGATACAGGAGGGAAACCTGTAGATCAGAAAAATTATAGGGCAATTGTTGGATCCCTATTATATCTAACAGCTAGCAGACCTGACATAATGTTTGTCACATGCCTTTGTGCTAGGTTCCAAGTGAACCCTAAAGAATCTCACCTTATTTTCCTAAAAAAATTTTTGAGATATATAAAGAGTTGCCCTAATCTAGGACTCTGGTATCCTGTAGAGTCAGAATTTGAGTTAACTGGATACTCAGATGCTGACTATGTTGGATGTAGAGTGGACAGGAAAAGTACCTCTAGAACTTGCCAGTTCCTTGGTATGAGACTTGTCTCCTGGTTTTGTAAAAAACAGACATCTGTGTCTACATCAACTGCAAAAGAAAAATACATGGCTGCTGGCAGCTGCTGTTCACAAATGCTATGGATACAAAACCAACTCCTAGACTATGGTGTCAACTTAAATAATTCAACATTATTTTGTAATAATACTAGTGCTATTGCTATAGCACAGAATCTAGTTCATCATTGTAGGACTAAGCATATTGAAATAAGACATCATTTCATTAGAGATAATGTAGACAAAAAGAAAATTAACTTAATCCATATTCCTACTGATTTACAGAGAGCAGACATTTTCACCAAGCCATTGGATAAGAAAACCCATCTATTCTTTATAAATCAACTGGGAATGATTAATGGAGAAGAGTTAACCTAACTTCTGTCTGCATTCGACGAATTTTTCAGAGTTCGTCGAACGGAGTTCGAATAATTAGGGAAAGTTTGAGAGATTCTCGTCGAACGGAGATCAACGAATTCTCTGTGTGTGGAAACAATTTTCATCGAGCAGAGATCGACGAACCTTGCTTCAGAAGATATTTCGTCGAACGGAGTTCGACGAACTGTTTTCGATTCTTCTGGATGAGATCGACAAATTATCTGTCTATAATTTATTTCGTCGAGCTCAGTTCAAAGAATTTTTCTTTTTCGTGGAACGGAGATTGTCGATTCATATTCTGAAAATCTTATATCTAGGTTTTCTTCGACCTCCGTCCCGCGCTTTCAGTTCTTTTGCTCTTGATCGTCGTTTTTCTCCGTGTCTTTCTTACAGGTCATCAATGACGATTCCCGCAGGAGCGTTAGCAGCGATGAAATTTGATACGGGATTCGATATGGATTTTGACTCTTTTCAGCATTCTGATCCCATTTTCCTCTACATCTTAGAACTGCTAGAGGAACTGAATCTAAAGGATTTTATGACCCGCAGAATTAAATTGCACTCAACTAAAATAAGAGAATGGGTATATACATCTACTGCTTCTGAGGATGATACCGTGACAGGCAATATCGGGAGTACAGCTGTTCCATTATCTCCCGCAATTCTGTCTGAGATTTTTGGACTAGTGAATGAAGAGGATAACATAGAAATGGATTCTGAAGAGTTCGGTGATATGCTGAAGTTAATGGATTTTTCAGGAAGCAACCCTAACAAACTGCTGAAGAAGCAACTATCCGCCGCCTACCAATTTCTAGCAGACATTGTAGGAAAAGTGCTAATGGGAAAGCACTTAGCACATGATTACATAACCCGCTACCAATTCCTGGTTATGTGCGCCATGGTGAATAAGAGACGTGTTAATTGGGGCACAATCTTCTTTGAATTGATAAGGAAAAAGAATAGCAAGAAGGAAGTCTGCTTCGGCAGAATTTTGGGAATTTTCCTCCAGGAGAAGGCTGCTGAATGTATGGTCTCCCCGACCATCTTCATAAATGCCAGCAAGTGCCTCACCTACGCTCTGTTTGGCAGGTGGGAAAGGACAATCTCCAAGCCCTCCAAGGATTCTTCCTCTTCCACCACGGCTTTTGAGAGCACCAAGGCTGTAAAAGCCACTCCCCACCCTGCAGAAAAGGTCCTTCCATCTCCATCATCTCTTCCTGCACTTCCAGCCAAACAACTCCCATCCTCTTCCATTCCTTCTCCACAACATACTAATGTGCCTACTCCTCCTCCATCTCCACCTCTTGACATTACCAACATTCCTACACCTTCAGCTTCACCTCATGAGACACATATCCCTACACCTCCTCAGTCTCTTCTTCCTCCTCATTTGTCATCCATTCCCTCCTACAACATACCCACAGACACTGCCACACCAGCTGTTATTCCTCCTCTATCCCCTCCATCTGTTCTTCCTACATCATCTACTTCTCTACCTTCAACCACCATCTCTCCATCATTGGAAACCCCCACTGTATCTACCATCATATCCTTGCTCACTCCCCTCATCAAATCCCTAATCCAAGAGGCCATTACACTTCTTGTGACCTCCATCAATACCTTATCAGCCCAGATTTCTGCCCTATCTGTTGTCCCCTCTTCATCTAGGGGCCTGGCTCCAGGTTCTCCTGAACCCAGGCAGGGGGAGATGCTCAGTGATGAAGTTGTAGCAGATGTAGATACAGCAGCAGCAGGAGTCACAGCAGCAGTTCTCTCTCCAGTAGATGCAGATTCAGATGAAAATGTAGAAATTTTGACTGATTTTGATTCTGAGATGATTGAGTTAATTCATTTTTTGGATACTGACAATGATCTAGATGAGTTAGTTGAGGAAATAAAAACTGTTGGTGATTTCTCTCTGAATCCCACAGTTAATCTACCAGAATTACTGGAAATTTTTGATACTGTACATTTGTAATTTCTCCAAGCTGATTTTACTAAGTCAAGTTTGGCTATTGTACCATACACCTCTCCAGTAAGTCCAGAAGTTGCTAAGCAACTCTGTGACAAGTTTGCTATCTCAGCTCCAGCTTCTATCTCTCCTTCTAGTCCAGAGGTCATTCCAGAAGTTATTTCAGCCCCAACTTTTGTTATGGATGACTCTCCCCTGTCAGATTTGGATGAGCTAATTCTAGCTGACATTGAAGAAGAGAACAGGGTAGCAGCTAAAAGCTCTGCCTCTATCATTTTTGATTCCTGTATAGTTACTTCTTCTACTGTTGATGAAACTCCAGTTCCAGAATCCTCAACTTCTGCCCCTACTTCTACAGAAAAGGCTGTTCTTTCTGATAAAGCCTTGAAAGCTTTGGATGCTCTTTATAACATCCCTCAGGGTTCTGAGTCTGAAGAATATGATGATGATGACTCAAATGAAGATGCTGCAAGTAAGAAAAAGAAGATGTTAGCAAAGAAAAGGAAGGCTACTCCTCCTCCAGCTCCAAAGCCTAATCCCACTGCAGACACTCCCTATTACATTCTGCATAATGTAACTCCATACAAGGGAATGCCTGGATGGATGTGGCTATCCAAGAACCAACAAAAAGAAAGAAAGAGAAGCAGGAGATATTCCCCTCCTCCAGTGCACGGATACAGGAAGGATCCTCCTCCTCCTCCTCCAGCAGCTGGTGCCTCTGGCTCCTCTAGCTCCCAGAGATCTGCCCCAACGCAAACATATCAGAGACAATCAGGGAGATCTTCTGGAAGCAGCCAGCAGAGACAGCCATCCTCAGGAAGTCAACATCAACAGCATCAGCAGCAGCAACAACAAATGTCTGATGTACAGAAAGCTGAAAATCCAAAAAGGCCTCTCTCTCCTCCAATCCCATTTGAAGATCCTGAAACTGCTAATACAGCAAGAATGGCCAGATATCAGGAGTTAATTAGACTATCTCTGATTAATAAAGCTAAGGCTGAAGGCAAAGATACATCAGGTCTTACAACCATGTCAAAGTATACAAAAGAATAGCTGAAAAGATTTGACAAAGGAAATAAATTATTTAATGTTAATGATTATATGAAGCTTCATCCAGAAGCAGTTGTCCCCAGAGCAACTTCATTGAATATTATTGGGGCAGCTGATATGACTATGACAAAAGCTCAAGCTCAAGATCCAAACAGAGAAATCATCTTTAAGAAGCCAGGTGAGCAGACATCTGAAGACAAATCCAAGCAGAAGAAGCCAAACAAGTAATCTTCTTGTTATTTCATTTTTTGTCTGTTTTTGTTTTTCAAACAATGCTATCTGTTCAAATAAAACTGTGTGTATATATATATATATATATATATATATCTGTTGCATGTGTTATAATTCTCTGCCAGATATATTTCTTTTCTTGCTTTGTTTTCTGTTTGTTTCTTTTTTTTTTGAGTCTCTGTTAGTGACCTCACCCAAATAGGGGGAGATTGTTGGATCCCTAGTTGATTTGGGCTAGGTTCACTAACTTAGGGTATGACTCGTCATGTAAAGCCAGGGTCAAGTTTGTGTCTTAGAGTCTAGACCAAGTCATTAGGCTCAACATCAGATGGACCAGCTTGCAATAAGACCATCAGAGACTTCAGACTTAGAGGATTTCAAGACTAAGTAAAGTGAGTTCGACGTTCGTCGAACTCAGCTCGACGAAAGGAGTTCTGCGCTCGACGATCGTGAGACAATTCTTTGTGCTGAGCTCGACGATCTTGATTCTCTATTCGACGAAGACTGAGGTTCTACATCAAGCCAAATTCAGGATAATCTCAGAATTTTCTAAGTCCAGCTTCAAGCTTTGGTCGACGAATTAGATTCTAAGCTCGACGAACTTGGACCTCAAGTTCTCAGCTTCTCAGGTCGACGAAGTTGGATCTCAGCTCGACGAATACTGTCTTACAGTGAAGATTGTCTGTTCGACTAATGAAGATTGTCTGGTCGACGAACTCTCTCAAGCTCAGCTCGACGAACTCAAGCTCAGCTCGACGAACTCAAACTCAGCTCGACGAATTGCGTCCTTCGTTCGACGAATCCAGACTAGGTCATCTTCAGGTTTCTCGTCTCGTTTCTTGGCGATGATTCAGGAGTTATTAATGCCAGATCTTCTCGGAATGTTACCGTTAGAACGCGCATTGACTATGGACGATTACATGCCGTTTTTCCGTGGGACAGTTGGGGAAATTATTGATTGTCGCTTCCTTCCAAGGCCAACTGCAATTACTGCTGAAACATTCGAATTTTGAATGTTCTCAGTCAGTCAAAAAGGAATCAACAAAAAGAAAAGAATCAATCAGTAACAAAAAACACAGTCAGTCATACAGCCACACAGACAACAAGCATTACAGACAATCAGATTGACACTCAGATTGCACAGAAGAACAAGCTACTCAAAATCAAAAGTTCTACTGCAATCAGCCTGACCAGAGAACATCTTCAAGAAGAAGAAGAAGGACAATCAAATTCTATCAAGAGTCTTCTTCTTTCCTTCAATTCTACAGGACTACTTCAAAGGACAACAAATAACACTCTATCAAAGGAGTTCCTGAAGCTAATTCTGGTCCAGGCATTCTAGGTCTTTGAAGACCTATCACCCTGCAGCAGTGCTCCAGCATTCCTGAATAACTCAAGATCTCAGGGGGAGCTACATCTACTACCATCAATCCACAAGTCTTCACTCTGACTGTTGACAGAGAAGACACCATCTCTTTACTTCCAATTCCTGTACAGGGTTTTAAATCCCTTCAAAATTATTCTGGTTGCAAGTCTCCTTCCAAAAGACTTGAGGTTTTGGTTTTTGAGTACCTGAACAAAAGCTCATTGGTGTCAGGCACCTGATCAAAAACCTGAGTGGATTCCTACCAGGGTGGTAGAAGAGTTGATGTACCCAGGTTGGGGAACCACTATAAAATTTCTTGTGTCGTCTGGTTGCCATTTTCTTTGTGTTTTGGCTGTGCTTTGTGATTGCTTAGTTTGCTATCCTTAGATTTATTTACTTACTGACTTGTTCACTTAGGTATACAACAAAAGTTGTAAAAAGGTTTTAGTGAGCACTATACTCTATTCACCCCCCCCCCTCTAGAGTATTTCAGATCTAACCTGCACTCTCACGGGTCTACCTGGGGCCGAGCCGAGCTCGGGGTATTCATAAAATACATAATTATATCCTATTATAAAAATTTCACGATAGTCAAGAGAAAATCAACTGATGTAGCATAATAAGTTTATTTTTGAGATACATGGTTACATCCTTCCCCTTTCATGGGTAGAAGCGTTTTAGGTCATCACCGCTCCAGGTGTGACTTAAGGCCCTCCCCTCCACGTCCTGGAGGTAGTAACCTCCTGTTCCGAGGACTTCCTTCACTATGTACAGTCCTTCCCAGTTCGGGTTGAGCTTGCCCACGGGAGCCGACCTTCCTGCCGCGTTAACCTTTCTCAGCACCAGATCCCCTTCAGTAAACTGCTTGACCCTAACATGCTTATCAAAATACTTGGTCATCCGCCGCTTGATCTCTTCTTGCCTGATAGCTGCCACATCCCGTAGTTCTTCCACCATATCTAGCGAGAGGCGTTGCCCCTCTTCATTCTCCAACCTCCAAGTCTCATCTCCTTCGCCCGCGGCTGTGACCCGCGGGGACTGAACCTCGAACTCCACTGGTAGGAATGCCTCACACCCATGAGAGAG
The DNA here is from genome assembly GCA_039583875.1 of Platanthera guangdongensis. NCBI lineage: Eukaryota > Viridiplantae > Streptophyta > Magnoliopsida > Asparagales > Orchidaceae > Platanthera > Platanthera guangdongensis. The sequence goes on from CM077162.1 coordinate 170,756,366, forward strand.
ATTGAAGGGGGTCTCACCGGTGGCCGTGTTCGGGGTCGTTCGTAAGGCCCACAGGATCGAGGGGAGATGCTCCACCCAATTTCCCTTTAAGTTCTCCACATTTTTCTTTAGTAGGTTTACAATGATTTTGTTCGCCGCTTCCACCTGGCCGTTGCTCCGGGGGTGGTGGATAGAGGCGAATCTGAGGTCTATCCCCAATTGGGCGCAGAAACTGATGAACTCTTCATTGGCAAACTGGGGGCCATTATCTGTCACTATTGCTTGAGTCAACCCGTGTATGCATATGATCTCCCCCCAGATGAAGTTCCTTATGACTTGCAAGGTGACCTTAGCCAAGGCTTTAACCTCCAGCCACTTTGAGAAATAATCGATCATGACCAAGAGGAACCTCCTCTGTCCACTAGCCGGAGAAAAAGGTCCAACTAAATCCATCCCCCAGATGGCGAACGGCCACGGTGTCGTGATGCTTCGGAGTCTTTGAGCCGCCAAGAGCTGAAGGGGGCGCAGAGCTGACACTTTTGACATCTCTTTGCAAACTCCGCGGTATCTTTCCTTAGGGTGGGCCAGAAGTACCTCTGTCTGACCACCCTTGCCTCCAACATCCTCCCTCCAGAATGACTGCCGCACTTGCCCGAGTGCACCTCCCCCAAGATCCTTGGGATCTCTTCTTCGGTCACACATCTGGCTAGGAGCCCTGACAACATCTTACGATGCAGGCCCCCTTCTATCATCAGGTAGTGAGCTGTCTTACGCCTGAAGCTTTTCCCGTCCTTGGTCCCCTCTGGAAGTTCATCGGTGGTTAGGAAGGTCACCAATGGATCCACCCACGAGGGTCGCCGATCCACCACCATCAACTCTCCTTCCTCGATAGCAGGCCGAAATAGCTCCGTCAAGGTCCCTCCTCCCCGAGGTCCAAACTTAGCCAATCGATCGGTAGCTATACTTTTTTCCCTTGGAACATGTTGGATGGAGAACGACCGGAACCCACCGATGATCGCCCTTACCTTGGAGAGGTATTTTATGAGGGTAGGCTCCCGAGCTTCAAACTCTCCTCGGATCTGCGACGCTACTACCTTTCAATCAGTGAAAGCCTCCACATCCTGAATCTCAAGCTCCTTTGCCAAGCGAAGGCCGGCGATCACGACCTCATACTCCGCTTGGTTGTTGGTTACCGGAAAATGGTAGGCCACCGCCTGTTCTATCGCGACTCCCTAGGGGCTGATCAGCACCACTCCTCCCCCGAGGGAATATTTTCTCGAGGCCCCATCGATCATCATCTTCCACGATTCCTATGGCTGCTGCTCTCCCTCCTCGACTTCAACAACATAATCTGCTAGGAAGTCCGCCACTGCCTGCGCCTTGATGGAGAGTCTCGGAACGAAAGAGATGTCGAACTCGCTTAGCTCAATAGACCACTTAGCAAGTCTCCCCGAGTGCTTTACTCCTTCGAAGATCTTGTGAAGAGGATGGTCGGTCACCACCCTAATCGAATACGCTTGAAAGTACGACCGGAGTTTTCTTGTAGAGATGACCAAGGCGTAAGCTAGCTTTTCGAAGATGGGGTAACGAAGCTCTGCTTTCTTCAATATCCGGCTGACGTAGTTGATGGGCAGTTGCTTCTTTCCTTCTTCCCTTACTAGGATGGAGCTCACCGCCTCCGCTCCTACTCCAAGGTACAAGGTCAGGTCCTCCCCTTCTTTTGGGCTCTGAAGCAGAGGAGCCTGAGAGAGCTGTCTCTTCAACCCTTGGAAGGCTTATTCGCACTCGGCGGTCCACTCAAACCTTTGATTCCCTCTCAATACCTTGAAGAATGAAGAACACTTGTCCCCTGACCTGGAGAGGAACCTGCTCAGCCCCGCTACCTGCCTCTCAAATGCTGGACCTCCTTGACATCACGAGGTGACTCCAAATCCAGGATAGCCTTTACCTTGTCCGGGTTAGGCTCCACCCCTGCCGGAGTCAAGAGATGCCCAAGGAACTTCCCGCGGCTGGCCCCAAAGACACACTTCAAGGGGTTCAGCCTCATCTTAAACCTCCTCAGGGTGGCAAACGTCTCCTCTAGATCTTTTAGGTGCGAATCCACGCACTTACTCTTGATCATTAGGTCGTCGACATAGACCTCCAAGTTTCTCCCCCTCTGATCTCGGAAGACCTGATCCATCATGCGTTGGTAGGTAGCCCCTGCGTTCTTCAACCCAAAGGGCATCATTTTGTAACTGAAGTACCCCTCCCTCGTGATGAAGGAAACATCCTTGACATTGGGAGGGTGCATCCGGATCTGGTGATAACCTGAAAAAGCATCCAAAAAGCTCATGATAGAAAAACAACGGCTGAATCAACCAGCGCGTCGATCCGAGGCAGGGGGTCGCAATCCTTAGGGCATGATTTATTTAACAAAGAAAAGTCAATACACATTCTCCATTTCCACCCCCTTTTTTAACCATTACCACATTCGAGATCCAGCCTGGATACTAGATCTCTGAGATGAAGCCAGCCTCCAGGAGCTTCCTGACCTCTTCACGGATGGGCTCCTCTAGCTTGGTGACGATGGCTCTCATCTTTTGGCGTATGAGGCGAGTGCGGGGGTCTAGGTTCAGGCGATGGCAGGCCACTTCCACGTCGATGCCCGACATGTCTGCCGCGCTCCAAGCAAAGATGTTGACGTTGCTTTGAATGCAGGCCCGCACTCGCTCTCGGGCCTCGGGACTCAAGCCGCCGCTGACCCGCACCCTTTGCACCTGCCCAGCGCTGGTGAAGACCTCCATCTCCACCGCTTCCTCGGCCGGATCCAGCCGCGACTGCTCCCAGATGACCCTTGCCTCTTCCTCCAGCTCCAGCTCTTCCCTTCCTACCTCCTCCTCCTCGATCTCCATTACCTCCTCCGGCGCTTCCTGCTGCTGCTCGACTTCCACGCCCCTCTGGGCCTCTCCCTCAGCTCCTCCTGCTCACTGCTCTTCAACCTCCATCGCCCCTTCCGGGCTCTCCTGCTCCTCGTCCCCCTGGACCTCTTGTGCATATTTTCCCTGCTGCTCTTCCTCAGTCTCCTCTCCTCTGACTTCCTCTTCAGCTACCTCTCTCACCTCCTCTAGGCTCATCTCCTCTTCTCTGACAACCCCTTCATGTGCCGCCATCTACATCTCCAACTCCTCTGCCTCTGCCATCCATGATATGGTGTTGACTGTCGTAACGTAGCATTATCTTGCCACCTTCGGGTCCCCTCTTACCCTGACCTACACCCCTCCATTGTTGACCTTAAGGCACTGATGAAATGAGGAGGGGACGCAGCGAAAGGCGCTGATGAGGGGGCTCCCAAAGATGGCATTATAGCTGCTTGGGGCGTCCACGATCACGAACCTGCAGTTCCGTGACACTCCCCCCAACTTCACGTGCAGCCCTACTCCTCCTTCTACTTCTTTCCTCTCTCCAGAGAACCCAAACAGTGGTCCATCTGAAGCAAGATCTTCTTCCCTTCAACCCTCATCTCATCGAAGGCCTTCTTGAAGATGACATTCACCGAGCTCCCGTTGTCTACTAGTATCCTTGAGACCGTATAATTCTCCACCACCGTCTGGATCACCAGGGCGTCACAGAATGGATCTTCGTAGTCCGGCATGTCTGCTGACGAGAAGGTGATTTTTTCTTCCGGTGGGGGAGCCTGGGAGGTAGAGGCGACCCCCCTTTGGTACATGGTTTGTAGGCTCCCCTTGTAGGTTGCCTCAATCCCCACTCCTCCATGAATCACCCTGATTCCTTCCCGGGTCCCCACGTCTACCTGATCTTCACACCTATCTTTCATCTCCCCCTGCTGTACTTCTACGATCCTCACCGGCGGGTCCTGCCTCCCTGCTCCTCTTGCTTCCCTCATTTCTAAGAACTCCGGGCAGGTGGCCATTGCATGACCTTCCTCCCGGTGGAAGTCACAAAAGAGCAACGCCACCCTACCCCTTCTTCCTTCTTAACCTCCTCTTCTCCCAGCTCCTCGAACTCCTCTCCTCGCTCCTCTTCCTCTGCCCACCACCATGGCCTCTTGCGGCGGTGGGACTCGACCCCTTAGCTCCTGCCTCCACGCCGGTTGGTCGAACCTCCTGGGTTCCCGTAGATTATCTCTTCCCTGATAGACTCCACCTTGGTCCTAGGGGCGACCCTCCTGGGGCCTCCAACCCAACCGGTTGTTCGGCTCCCGGGCCCCCATCCCTGCTGCTGCCCCTGCCTTCGGGGCTCTTCCCTCCTCCTTTCTTCTCTCTTCTCCCTCTGCTCCCTCAGCTCCTTCTGCCTTCCTGTTGTAGGTTCCTTCACATCATCCTCCGCCAGCCTGGCCAACTTCCTGGCGAATGCTGGGTTTTCTCTCTCGAAGTCTATCTCCTTTGTCACCCTCTCCATGAGCTCCTCAAAGGAGAGGGGGTCACTCTCTTCAACTCCATACTGAAGAATCCTGGCCTCAACCCCAGGGTAAAGGCGAGCATCAACACGTACCCTGGGACCTCCTGGACCAGGAGGATCTCTTCCTGAAACCGGTCGACATAGTGACCCAGTATCTCATCCGGCTTCTGCCTTACCGCAAACAGGCACTTCGCCTCCTTCTTCCGCTTCTTCAATGTTGAGAACCTCAACAGGAAACTTCTTCGCAGATCTTCAAAGTAGTAGATCGACCTTGCTGGCAACTGGTGGAACCAGTCCCGAGCCTTCTCCTTCAACGTGATGGCAGATAGCCGGCACTTGAAGGCATATGTCACCTGCCTTATCGAAACGACATCTTCAAACCACTGCACGTATTGTACAGGGTCATCCTTCCCCGAGTAGTAGGACATGTCAGGCTCCCGGAACCCCTCCGGTACCGGAGCTGAGATGATGAGCTCGCTGAATGGGCTCTCGCCTCCTGCCTGGCGAGAGGGTGCGTCCCGCGGCCTCGGCTGGCTGGCCCGATCCGCGAGACCGTGCCCAAGGAAGAGCTCTCGCACTGCCGCTTCCCTCTCACCCAGATCTGTCAAAGTCTCCTTTCCCGGGCGTTGGCCTGGGAAGAGCTCCCGTGCCGCCACGTCTCTTTCGCCAGCCTCCGCCGGGACCTCCTTCCCCGGGCACTGTTCAGGGGTGTTCTTGCCCAAGAGCGGGACCTCCTCTATCAGAACCTGAGGGGTGGCCCACTCACTTCAGGCCGAGAAGGCCAAGCTGATAGTCTGCAGGACTTCTCGCCTGAATTCATCCAGCATCTTCCATGTCGCTTCCTCTCCATGGGTGGGGGAGCCTCTAGAACCAGACCCTTCACCTTCACCTCCAGCCATGGGACAAAAATCAAGGCTTTCTTATATCGGTTGCCTTCCACGCTCACCGCACCAGAACTGTTGAAGCCAAAAATGACCTCAACGAGAGTTCAAAATAGGGGTGCAACCGACACCTACTTCTCTCAAGCCTCAACCCTCGACCAGATTCAAAGGTCCCTGGACTGACCCAAAGCCTCAGTATGGAGGTCCCACCTCACACCCGGAAGATCTCTGAGAGCTTCCCCTCCAAAGCCAAAAGCTGGGCTAGGAGCTCCTCAGAAAGCATTGGAAGTTGGAAGATAATGAAAGCCTGCTTTCTAAGGAGCCCTTATGGGTCTATTTATAGCCTTTGCTGACCTGAGATTACTGAAATTTCCTTGGTTGCTCTGCCAATAGCCAAATCCCGCTGTTTATCCTGAGGGTATAGGGGTAATTTCGTCTGAGGGTAATTAGGTCATTTTACCCAAGGCCCTGGGCCCCACTCGGCGAGAGCTCTGAGCCGAGAGCCTTCTGCCCAGAGCCCAGCGCAAGGGTTCTCGCCTGCTTATAGGCGAGAGCTCCTTTGAGATTGGAGCTTGGCGCAAGCGCAAGCGTTCCCGTTTTGGTTGTGTTCGACGATCTTGGCCTGTTGGTTTCCGTTCGACGATTTGGCTGTGCCCGGCGATCTGGGTTCGACGATCGTCGAGAGGGGGTGCTTTGTAGGCGAGGGAGCTTGGCTCTAGCGCAAGCGTTCACGCCTACTTGGGTGAGATCTTCTTTAGGGCGAGAACTCCTCTAGCTAGCCTAATTGTGACTGTTGGTGCCTCCTGCTCTGACTCAGTGAATATGGGGTTGTACAGATGAGACACTCAGTAGTTCCACAAAATCTCAGAATGCTCAGAGCTTCGGCATTCTCCTCGGACACTCTCGTTGGTAAAATAATTTGAACCTATTATTAAAAGCACAAGGATAGTCGTGGGCTCAAATTTTTATTTTGGGAAAATAGGTCGCATTAATTTTCGTGCGCGACCATAGGTTTAAATTAAATTGGACAATTAAAACTCCTTTGGGATTTAAAAAATACTAAATCAATTCCAAAAATTCTCAAAGTTTTTGTGGAGAAAGCTCTTATTGAGGGGAACAACTTTCATGTTCAACATTTTTTCCCTACCAGCCTAAATTTTTTTTATAAAAATTATCCAAGGTTCTAATTAAAAACTAGTCTACAAATACCAGATCGGGCTTGATCTTGCCGCCAGGATAGAGCCAGACGGGGAAAACAGCCAACGCTTCCCCACAGCGGATCGACCACGGATCTGATATGGGGGGCAAAGAAGATGAGGCGGGAGAGGGAATTGAGAAGATCACGGTCGTTCATTTCATCTCCAGCCGGCCACTGTCAGGCGCCGGCGCCGCCCTCGATCGACCTGTCGGGGGTTGGTGAGCCTCTGGGTGGTGATTCGACGGCCTGCCGCCGCCGGCCACCGCCAGGATTTGAAAACCCGAGAGCAGGGTGGCGATGGCTCTACTCCCAGCGCCACCTCGCCAACCTGCCTCTCCGGGGACCATTCCGGTCACGAAACTACCCCCGGCCGGCACGCTGGGGGTTGTGCTCCTCTCCGGTCGTGGCCCGACGACTTGCAGCCACCGGCCGCAGCCAAAGTAAAAAACAGAGGAATTCTCTATTTCTCGGGTGCCGCCGGAGCGGCATTTTTCGGAAGCACCCTGCCCTTCACCACCGGGGAGGGGGTATCCCCAGTGGAATAGACCTACCCAGCACCGCCACCGATGTTGGGAGAAGCTAGCTTCCTGCTGCCACCACCCGACCTGGAGCATGGGTCGGGTGGTGACGGCGGCGCTCTAGCCGCCGGGTGGCCCATGTAGGACGTCCAAAATATTTGAAAGGGAGAGGGGAGAAGGTTTTACTTGGCCTGGAAGAGCTTGGGAGGGTCCCGACCAAGTTGCCATTAAAGGCGGCAGAGTGATTGGCTCGGGTTGGCTTTTCCCGGCGACTTAGGGTTCCGGTGAGGGATCCCTATGCTTGTTTGGGTTGGTGAGGAGGAAGGTAGGGGGCATAGCCTTTTATAGGCTTGGGGAGGGCGGCCACCCCTCCCCTAGCCAATGTGGAATTAATCCCATGAGAAGAGGAGCTCCTCTCCTCCCCTCCACTTGCATTGGCCATGTGTCACCATCCTAGGTGTCACACCATGGCCTGGTAAGCTCGAATTAACGAGGCGGGAACAATAGATGTGAGTTGAGGATCTTTTTATAGTTACACATTTCAAAGCAAGAAATGACAAAATTAACAAAACTATTATTTTTATTTATAATCAAAAGATATTACATGGATACATCATTGACTTATACATAGTGCACACATACATGATATAACATATTTTTCTCACTTCCCATAATTGACCTGGTTCGCATCGGTACCTAAAAACATAGTAGGGTGGTGAGCATTTTCACTCACCCTGAAATAATAATACAATACAATATGCATGAATAAATAAAGTGCAAGCTCATCATTAATAAATTACTTAATTTTACTTATTTACTGAGAACATTTAATTTATCTAAATCTTTTTCTGACATGATTGTTGCATGTTAAATGTTGAATGTGTGCATCCAATACATATTTATATCGTACAACATTTTATAACATCGTTTGTTTTAGATTTTTAAGCAGATATTTGGGCCAGATGAAAAACGTTTGAATGTCAAAGTTATATCTTATCTTCATATCTACCTACAGTAAATTTTAAAATTTTCCTAAGGAGGATTGATATTTTTTAAAATAAAGAATTTTTTTTGGATAAATCATCTATTTTAAATAACATAGGACTTTAACATAGTAGGAAATTTGTTATATAATTAAGGAAAAACCATGTTACTATCTTACACCCACTATTAATGATTAGTAGTTTTGGGGCTCAGTTGCTATTTAAAATAATTAAAGCAGGTCGAGTTTTAAGATCTTAAAATTTGTAGAGGAATATTCACTCATTTAAAATTGATGAAATAATTCTTGTAAATCAGGAAAGGTTTGCTATAGCCTCTTAAAGAGTTTTAGAAATTTTAAGGTATTCTCATTGTATTTAAGATTTTATTTAGTGGCCCAAAGAGGCAAAATAAATTAGTAGAAACTATTTAAGACCTCAAAAAGCCCCAAAATATTTACGGTAGTATTTTAAAATATAATAAACCCATGATAAAAGTTTGATAAATTTTCAAGCTAATTACTATTTTAATTGATTTAAAATAGGACAAACCCCGCAATAACAATAAAATAAGTGAGACCATTTATATATATTACTAGAGATAATGCATGCAATCCAAAACTCAGGTCGCTCGGATCTTTAATTAATTTAGCGTTGACCTGAAGAAGGAACATTCCTTCATGGTCAACTCAAATTAGTGTTGAACTGACCGTCGCTCTTGGAGCAAAACGGACGGCTTGATTTTTGGTTTTCATTTCAGTATTGATTATATTAGTATTAAACTGGCCGCTGCTCTTCTAGTAGAGTAGACAGATCGATATTTTGACTTTTAATTCAATATGACCTATAATTTAGAGTCGAACTGGAGATGAGACATTCCTTCAGGGTTAATCATAAAGTGTCAAAATAACCGCCACTTTTGGAGTGCAGCGGACAGTTCAATGTCGAGTTTTTTTGGTTCTGCCCATAATTGGAATATGACTAGGAGACAAAACATTACTCCGAGCTCGATCCAAAATAATATTGAACTTGTTAGTGTTACTATTGTGATTTAGAAGTGGTCAAAGAGGTAGTCTCATTGCTAACGCAATATGAGGTTATGAGGTCGCACATAAGAGTATTGGAGAAGTTGGAAAGGTTTGTGTTGGCATTGCTCATATGTGATACGAGTGAAAGGCCAAGCCTATGACATTCTGGATTTGGAGGTTTTTCAGCCCGGGACGTATATTGTGAATATAGATGACTAGGTAAGTTGTCGAAAGACTCAAGGGTAATTCGTCGAAATGACACGAAATGACTCGAGAAATCTGTTTGAATTCGTCGAGAGGTCTCTTGACATCTCGATGAATTGGACTTGAATATGTCGAGTATTCTCGTGTTATCTCGACAAATGGATCCTTGATTCGTCGTAGATACACGTATCATCTCGACGAATGCTGTTAACTCTGTTTTAATTACCTAAGTCCAGTTTCGATTTGGTCCCCTAGCCAATGTGGGATTAATCCCATGAGGGGAGTAAGTCCTCTCCTCCCCTCCACTTGCCTTGGCCATGTAACACCATCCTAGGGCCTATAGGTGGCAGTCATCCAAGGGGAGAGGGAGGGCTTGGGCCTTGATTCCAAAGGAGAGAAAAGAGGAGGGGAAGGAAAAATTAGGCCTATCATGGCCCGTGGCCCATTCCCATCATATGGCTGATTTTGGTGGCCCAAGATGTGAGGGGGTAGGGCCTTAGCTATTAATGAGTGCACCTCCTTAAGAAAATTTCAAAAAAATAATTTTTAGGTGGGGTTTGATCAAAGTCAACCCTAGGGTGGGTCCCCCTTGCTTGTCAAAGTCAAAATAGGTCCATGTCATTGGGAGTCGGGTCAAAGTTGGGGTGTCGTGTCATAATTTGTGTGCGCACGCTTTTCAGTGCACAATTATGTTTAATTTGACCACGGGTTGATCGCTCATCACTGAAATTGACCGGGACACACTCGGTTGAGCACGTATTGATCATTCGAGTCCAATGCCGCTAACCGGGGTCGAATCAGAGTTCGTTTGCCAGTTATTCAAAATTTGTGCGTAGCAGCACGCTAAAATGGCCAAAATGCGTATAATCATCATTAGACTTTGAAATGCGACATAACAAGTTCCAGTGGGTTCATATTGACTATACGAACCATAAGAACGGGCAGAACTCAAATTGGAGTTCTCTAGGTTATTATCCAAAAATCTCATTTTTGCGACGTTTTACGAGGAATGGCCCTATTTACCATATGACCTCAGAGTTCACCGGAACAAGTTTCAACGCATTTGTATCAATTATACGAAGCCAAAGGAGCTGAAAAACTCCAATCAGAGTTTTCTAACTCTATATACCATGCATAGGGTTTACCTTCTACCCGAGTGAGGGTCATGGGTAGAGGTTCGAGTCACTTTTATTGGACTCACTAGGGTCCTGATGGCCCAATAAAAGTCGGGATGTTACAATCCAATAAAAATAAAATGATTTTCATCCCTAAAAATTTGCTCGGAGTTGGAAAAAGAAACAACATACCTGCGGAAAGAGTTCTGGGTGCTTTTCTCGGACCAGTACTTCAGGTTCCCATATGTACTCATCTCGTCTGTGATTTGACAACAACATCTTGACCATCGAGATGGCCTTGTTATGCAGATTCTTCACTTTATGATCTACTGCCCTGACGGGTTCAAGCTGGACGAATCTATCGGACTGCAGTTATACTGGTGGTGTCAGTAGATGCTACTCTGGTTGCCGGAGGAGTCGTCTCAAGGATGAGACATAAAACATATCATGAAGATTTCCCAATTCTGGGGGCAGGGCTAATCGATAGGCAACGAGGCCAACGCTATTTATCACCTGATAGGGGTCCAAGTAACGGGGATCTAGCTTTTCTGTTTCCTTAACTGGGAGACACCATTCATGAGCTTGATTTTTAAGAACATCATTTCTCCCACGCTAAATTCCACCGGTCGGTGTCGTGCATCATAATATTTGGCTTGTCGACTCTGTGCTTCATGTATTCGCTCGTGGATTAGTCGTATCATTGTCATAGTATCATCAATATAAGCCACTCTCAAGGCTTCCTGGTCCTCATCTGGAGCCTATGTTAGCGGAGTTCGACAACGACTCCCATATAATGTCTCGTATGGGGCCATCTTGATGTTGACATGATAACCATTATTATAAGAAAACTCTACTAAAGGCAACAACTACTCTCACGGCTCGTTGTGCTCTATTATGCAAAGTCGGAGAAGATTCTCCATTGTCCGGTTTGTCCTTTCCGTCTATCCATTTGTCTGTAGATGTAAGGCGATGCTGAAGGCCAACAGGATCCCTAAGTATGCCAACACCCGTCTCCACTCCTTGGATGTGAAACTTCCATCACGATCCGACATAATGGACTTCGGCACTCCGTGGAACTGGACTACTTGTTCTATGAACAACCTGGCCAGGATGTCAACTCCGTCGTCCTGCCAGTTTGGAATGAATCGTGCCACTTTGGTAAGCCGATCTACAATTATCCATATGGAGTCACTTCCGGTACGGGATGTAACGCCCCTATTCGTCACATGGCATATAACAGTGGGTCCGACCGGGGCCCCACGCCATATGCCACAGACAAGTAGTGAATTACTTGTGGAAATCAAATTCTATTCGCATCCTTAACTCAATCCATTCTAGCGCAGCATTTTTAATTTAAAGAACTCAGCTTAGAGAATGTTCACTTATATATAAACTCCACATTTATATAGCAACACCAGGAATGTATACAACGCACATGCACTAGCCTTAAGGCCTTACAAATTTCTCTTTTCACAAAATTACATTTTCGTACATCGGCACGCAGGCCGGCCACACATGAAATCCAAACACACTTCTTCGCATGGCCATCAAGGGCCTTTAGCAGCAGTCCATCCATTCCGCTCATGTACTACCTACAAATTTGTCATCCAAGCCAAAACAGAAAACAAAGTAATGGTCAGCATTTGTTGACCCATTCATCACCAATCCAGACTACTCGTCCAGATGGGCTTCACACAACATTCCTATGCCGTACTTCACACTTCCGGCTCTAGATGCAGACTCAACAAAGGAATCACTTCCGCAATCCACCTCTTGGTGAAGGATTCCAAGCACATGCATAAAGAAAGGACTTCGATGTCCAAGAATGAGATCGTTACCCTCGAAGATAGTTTCGGTGTCATGAAGTAGCCAGATGGAAGTCACCGTCTCGGCTCTGCCTTCACGAATCCGCTCTCGGATCTTCGCTCCGCACTCTACATCTCCTCCAGCAGCTGGCTTTACTTTCCTCCTTCCTTCCTTTGCTCTCTCCTTCTCTTTCTCTTTCTTGAAATGAGATGAAGAAGAAGAAGAAGAGGAAGGGCTTAAAACCTCAGATCTCGGCCAGAAATCCACATAGATAAAACCTAACCCTTGGATCTAGGACAGAGAAATCAACGGCCAGAAAAACACTGAAAAATCATGTTTCAGCCCTGACACGCCCTGTGACACGCCCGTGTCACAGGCCGTGTCCCTAAAGCGGTGCACGAACCGCCTTATCCAAACTTATCCACGCCAAGATGACACGCCCATGTCAAGCCCGTGTCAGACTAGTCACGCCCGTGACACAGGGCGTGTATCCCACTCGACGATCGCCACTCGACGATCGCCACTCGACGATCGACGCTCGACGATCTCTGCTCGACGATCGACGCTCGACGATCACCGCTCGACGATCGACAAGCAAAATGGTCAAACCGATGGGACACGCCCCCTGTCACGCCTGTATTACAGGGCGTGACCACCCAAACACTTCGTCGACCGAAAATTCGTCGACCTCGCGCCTCACGACGCAACTCGAGCGGGATACGCCCTGGGAGACGCCCGTATCCCAGGCCGTGTCACCCAATTTTTGCCAATTTCAGACTTTGGATTGTTACAACCCTCCCCTCCTTCAAGAAATTTCGTCCACAAAATTGCATAGAGGAATACAAACAGCAACCAATTTGTTACAACATCAAAATCATAGGTTACAACAACCTTTGTTCTGTACAATCTTAGCATGTGCACAGTAGTCCATCAATTCAGCAAATGAACAAACATGTTATTCCCTCAAACAGCATATATCTATATCATAACACCAAGTATGCACCAATATTCCATGGTTCTCACATAGAACACATGATCAGATATATACAATACACATATTGTCCAAGTGATACAAATCACGATTCACTTTCGCTCAGCCTCCTTATTTTGCATTTCTCGCGAAAGAGCCAAATTAAACACTCGAGGCAGAATTTCGCCAATGGAACTCTGCAGATCTTGTACTTCCAAATTATGTAATCGAGGCTGTGTCCGGGATGCAGATGACTCGGCCACTGCTTTACCCTTTTCTTCATACGACGCACCTGTCTTTTGCTCACTTCCTGCGGGAGCATTCCAACACACTCTCGCTATGTGCCCTTGCTTTCCACACTTATAACACATACGTGGATCAACACGTCCTTGCCCATAGGTCGCTCCCGAAGAAACAGTTGACGGAGCTGAATCATCAGGCCTAAACCTTTTATTCTCTCGTCTTCTCAACTCCTGCTCCGACTGTGGCACTTTGAACTCTGGCTTCTCCACTGCCAGTTTCTTCTTTTCTTGTACCCGCTTCAAATCCTTTTCCAGGGCACGGGCCGTATCTACCAATGCTTGGAAGCCTTAGTTTACCGAACTAGGGAGTAATAATCTCAACTCATCCCGTAGTCCCTCATAAAAGCGATTTGTCTTTCGCGCTTCCTCCGTGAAGGTAGACCCCCATAACGACCAAGTCTGGTAAACTCATGCAGGTACGTATCAATATCCATAGCGCCCTGTACCAGACGTTGAAACTCGTTCTCCATCGCAATCCGCTGCGACACCAGCAAATATTTGGCAAGAAATAATCGGGAGAATTCCTCCATTGAAACCTCTGCTAAACCTCGACCTGCCAAATGATGCACTTCTATCTCATCCCACCACAATCTTGCATCTCCTTCCAGCAGAAAAGTGGCTAAAGTCACTTTCTGCTCTTCTGCCGTCCTGATTGCAGTCAGGATCCTCTTCACTCTAGCCAACTAATCTTCCGCATGCGTTGGGGAAATCGCCCCACCGAATGTAGGTGGATGAAATTCCATAAAGCTTTTCAATGACTCATCGATTGCTTGCGCCTCCACCACAACTGCAGTACGCTCTTGTCTTGCACCAGGCCGTACTGGCACGTCTACAAGCCTTGCCTGTCCAGTAGGTTATGCCTGTAACACCGCAAGCACTGTCTCCGTCACCACCCGTATAGTCTCCGCCGAAGGAGGCGTAGGCGCTTCAACGGGTGTTGCACTCTCATTAGACTGCTGGGGCTCAGACTGCCCAGCTCCACTCCTCGCCACTTATAGTCAATATACAAAACACGATTAATCATCCATGGCATAACGGGAATTATACATTGACTACACACACATGTACCACACGTACATGAAATACATTCCTAGTGGACATTCGTGAGTTCAATAATGTTATCTCCCTCCCAAACAATCTAAACCTGGCTCTGATACCACTTTGTAACGCCCTTATTCGTCACATGGCATATGACGGTGGGTCCGGCCGGGGCCCCACGCCATATGTCACAGACAAGTAGTGAATTACTTGTGGAAATCAAATTCTATTCGCATCCTTAACTCAATCCATTCTATCGCAGTATTTTTTAAGTTAAAGAACTCAGCTCAGAGAATGTCCACTTCTATATAAACTCCACATTTATATAGCAACATCAGGAATGTATACAATGCACACACACTGGACTTAAGGCCTTACAAATTTCTCTTTTCACACAATTATATTTTCGTACATCGGCACGCAGGCCGACCACACATAAAATCCAAACACACTTCTTTGCATGGCCTTCAAGGGCCTTTAGCAGCAGTCCATCCATTCCGCTCATGTACTACCTGCAAATTTATCATCCAAGCCAAAATAGAAAATAAAGTAACGGTCAGCATTTGCTGACCCATTATAACGACCATACCCCGTACCCGGGGCAGTGTTTCCTTCCATGTATGCATTATCATCATCTATCATCAAGCATCATCAAGCATCATATGTATCATTCTCTTTTTCAATCTATCAAGCACATCACATCACAAACGCTGGTATCCACCAGACGCTCCGTGCACTCAGGGCACCTTCTTGGTGTACCGGCTATCCCAATCGTACACCGCCGATCAGAGGTTTTAACTTGTTGGTTGACCGGACCTACTCCACCAGTCTCGCAAGCCGGCTACATCCCGCCCAAACCACTCAGAGGTACTTACCTCACAATATCCATAAACAACCAGAGCAGATCGACCCACCCTATATGGTGTAGCATTTACTACCAATCGACCCCTCACCTATTCCTGATCGACCCACCATTGTGGTGCAACAAGTCGGGTGCTCGCTTCCCGGGTCATGCCACCAATCGATCCCTTCTAACCAGATCAACACACCCTAGTGGTGTAGTCGGTCGGGTACTCGCTTCCTGGGCGCACTACCAATTGATCTCTCTTCAACCAGGAGCTTAACCAAAGCCTCCTCACATCCATCATCACATCCATACATTCATCACAAAATAACTCTCTTTGCATATCATCAAATCCACAGAGTATTCTCCGGTTTACCCATAAACATCACCAATCCAAACTACCCGTCCAGATGGGCTTCACACAACATGTCTATGCCGTACTTCACACTTCCGGCTCTAGATGCAGACTCAACAAAGGAATCACTTACGCAATCCACCTCTTGGTGGAGGATTCCAAGCAAATGCATAAAAAAAGGACTTCGATGTCCAAGAAGGAGATCGTTACCCTCGAAGATCGTTTTGGTGCCATGAAGTAGCCGGATGGAAGTCACCGCCTCGGCTCTGCCTTCACGAATCCGCTCTCGGATCTTCGCTCCGCACTCTGCAGCTCCTCCAGCAGCTGGCTTTACTTTCCTCCTTCCTTCCTTTGCTCTCTCCTCTTTCTCTTTCTTGAAATGAGATGAAGATGAAGAAGAAGAGGAAGGGCTTAAAACCTCAGATCGCCTTATCCAAACTTATCCACGCCAAGATGACATGCCCATGTCACGCCCGTGTCAGAATAGTCACGCCCGTGACACAGGGCGTGTATCTCACTCGACGATCGCCACTCGACGATCTCCACTCGACAATCGACGCTCGACGATCGACGCTCGACGATCGCCGCTCGACGAACGATAAGCAAAATCGTCGAACCGATGGGACATGCCCCCTGTCACGCCCGTGTTACAGGGCGTGACCACCCAAACACTTCGTCGACCGAAAAGTCGTCGACCTCGCGCCTCACGACGCAACACGAGCGGGACACGCCCTGGGACACGCCCGTGTCCTAGGCCGTGTCACCCAATTTTTGCTAATTTCAGACTTTGGGCTGTTACACGGGATCGGGGTAAGCCTTGAATGAAATCCATGAAAATATCCTCAAATTTCCATTCTGGTATCGGTAGGGGCTGCAGCAGACCTCCCGGGTTGCAGCATTTAGCATTAACCCTTTGGCAAGTCTGACACTGAGCCACAAAGTTGGTGACGTCTCTTTTCATTCCGGGCCAATAAATGGTCTTGTGTAGGTCAACCTACATCTTAACTACACTAGAATGAATAAAATACCTTGAGTGGTGCGCTTCTCGAAGGATTTCATCTCGGATTCCTCCGATAGAGTGAATAAATATATAGTGTCTGAACTGCAAGATCCCATCGTGCAGATTAAACTCCTCATGTGCCCCGTCTTGTAGAGACTGGATGATTGGAACTATTTCCGGGTCGATCTGATGGGCTTCTTGTATTCGATCTCGAATATCGCATTGGATCTCCATCCAATAAAGTTGTGCTTGATTTTCCGGATCTCTACGAGCAACCAGGGTAATTTCTAAATCTATCAGAGACTGAAACCAATCCCTTGGAATCTGCTCCATCCAATTTCTAGAGATCGAGGGATGGCGGCTCAGCGCGTCGACGACTCTATTAGCCTTCCCGGGGTGGTACTAGAGAGCGAAATCATAATCACATAGAAATTCCAACCACCGACGCTATCAGAGGTTCAACTCTTTTTTGGGTAAAAATGTATTTTGAGGCTCTTATGGTCGGAGAAGATTTCGCACCTTACTTTGTACAGGTAGTGCCTCCAAATCTTGAGGGCGAAAACGACGGTGCCCAATTCCAAGTCATGAGCTGCGTAGTTCAGCTCATGTGGATTTAGCTGGCGAGAAGCGTAAGCCACCACCTTACCGTACTGCATTAGGACAGCTCCTCATCCTTTCAGGGATGCATATGTATAAATCTGGAATCCTTCAGTCCCTGAGGGGATTGTGAGGATCGGGGCAAAAGTTAGTTGTCTCTTCAATTCGACGAACGCAGCCTCGCATTCTGGTGTCCACTGGAACGTAACGTCCTTCCTGGTTAGGGCAGTGAGGGGTAACGCAATCTTAGAGAATCCTTCCACGAACTTCCTGTAATAACCCGCACGACCGAGAAAACTTCGAATGTCTGTTGCCGACTTAAGCGGCGGGCAGTTCTGAATAGCTTGAATTTTGGCTTGGTCCACCGCCACTCCATTCCCGGGCTTTGTTTGGCGCAGCGTTTTGAGAGCATGGGACCGCGAATTTTTCAAAAGCAGCGCCAAACAATTTTCGAGAGACATCACGATGGCATCCGCCACCGTGAATAACAACGGTTCCCCGCTGTTTTTGAGTCTCGAAAATATTCCGCGACTCAAAACAGCGGCAGCACTGCAGCCAATTGGCTGCAGTGCAGGGCACTTTTTTTAAAAAATTATTATATATTTTAACATATAAACGTAATTATATATATAGTTATAATATTTAAAAAATATATAATTATAATATATTATAATCTATAATATATAAAGGTTATAATCTATATATAATTATAATATATAAACGTTATAATATAATATATTATTATTATATATTAGGTTACAATATATAATATTTAAAAAATTATATTAATATAAATTATATATAATATAAAAAATTTACATTAATATAAGTTATATATAATATATTTTGAAAAAAAATTTTGATTGAGTTTTAGAAAAAAATTTCATGTGAATGTGCCTCATAGGTTGAAACAGCACTGCAAACGCTGTTTTTCCAAACAGATTCACAGATTCTGCCACTACTCTGCAAAACAGCTGATTATTCTACCACTGCTTTTCACCACTGCTTCTTCAGTCGCTGCAGCCGCGCCAAACAGAGCCTTGCTGACGGTATGGCCCAAAATCCGATCTCTTCTAACCAGAATTCACACTTGTTGAATTTGGCGAAGAGAGAGTGTTCTCGAAGTTTAAGTAACACCAACCACAGATGTCTAGAATGATCTGTCTTGGTCTTCGAGTAGATCAAGATGTCATTGATGAAGACGATCACGAAATGATTTAGGAAGGGTTTGAATACCTTATTCATCAGAGCCATAATGGTAGGGGGTGTTAGTGAGCCCAAAAAGGCATCACCAGAAACTCGTACAGACTATAGCGAGAGCTAAAGGCAGTTTTGAGAATCTCTTCTTCCCGAACTCGCAGCTGATAATAACCGGATATTAGGTCTGTCTTGGAGAATACGAATGCACCTTGGAGTTGATCGAACAACTCTTCAATCCTTGGAAGTGGATACATATTTCGTATGGTAAGCTTATTTAGTTCCATGTAATCTATGCATAAGTGCAACATCACGTCATTCTTCTTTACAAAAAGCACAGGGGCTCCCTAAGGCGAGGAACTTGGGCGGACAAATCCAACATCTATTAATTCTTAAAGTTGGATCTTCAACTCGGCCAATTCCTTGGGGGTCATCCGATAAGGTGCTCGGAACATTGGTCGAGCTTCAGACACAAGCTCGATCTAGAAGTCGACCTCTCGCTGTGGAGGCAAACCTGGGAGGGCTCTGGAAACACATCCGAGTAATCACGTACCACCGGTACCTTGGCGAGCACTTGAACCTTATTCTTCATTTTAAAGTGGATAAGAAATACTTTGTCCTTTTGTTGGACTGACCTTATAGTCTGAGCGAAGGTCAAAATGATGCGAGAATCGGAGGGTATACCTGCCAGCGTAATGATCTGTTAGAACCCTAGTTCTGATTTGGGTAAGGATCACTCTTAAGTTTGCTTAGACTGACCCAAAATGTATAGCCAGGGTTATGGGTTTATTTCTATACTCTAGGCCAAGAGTCAACATCTCATGAATCAGCCTACAACAGCCTGTCAAAGACGCAGCCAGATTGTGTCGACACCAGAAGAAAGTCTGTGTAGGCACCAGACAGACTGTGTCGACACTTGGGAAATGTTGTGTCGACACTTGAGCAAGATTGTGTCGACACCAGACAGCAAGATTGTGTCGACACCAGATAGTCAGGCTGTGTCGACACTAGAAGAAGTTGTCGACACACAGATCGTCTGTCGACACCAACAGCAATTGTGTAGACATTAACTTGTGTCGACACATTTCAGTATTCTAGAATTGAAGCAGTCAGAAAATCAGTTCCACAATAGTCAAACTCAGTTCGACGAACGTCGAACGCAGGTCGACGAAATCAGCAGAAGTTCAGCTCGACGAAATCCAGTTGAGGTCGACGAACGTCGAACTTAGGTTGACGATCGGTGTATTCGACAGTTTCTCAGCTCGACGAAATAGAAACTGAGCTCGACGATTTACGAGCTCTGGTCGACGATTTCGAGAAGATTACAGTTGGAGGATTCCAACACATTAGTTATAGCTGGCAACATTAATTATGACTTAATTAATGGAGATTAGCAATCAGATTAATGTCATACATTCTCGCGAATATAGCCGTTTGGAGAACAAGTTAATTAAGGAATTAATCAGGAGTTAATGCTAATTGATTCCCAAAGCACTTAATTCTCGGGAATCAATTAGTCATTATAGTCAGAAGGAATTCAAATGTTTTTTTGGGACACAAGCAGAGAGCACATAGTGAGATAATAAAAAAAGAAAAATAGTCTGCATCATACATTCTTTTGGCTCTCTCTCTCAGGATTCAGACACAAAGTAGAAGCCAGAGGAAAGAAGCAGATCAGCTATAAGAAGAAGAAGAACAATCAAACAACATCAAAAGTCTTCTTCTTCCTTATCTCTGCAGGACAACTTCAAGGACAACAAACAACATATCAGTCAGAAGCTCCTGAAGATTCCTCTGGTCAAGGCTCAAAATATGAAGGCCTATCACCCTATGCAAAGCTTCCCAGCCTGAACCCCTTTCAATCTCAGGGGGAGATTTGACAACATCCTTGAATCCACATAGTCTTCTCAGTTGTATATTGAGAAAGAGAAAACTTCCATCACTCTCTTCCCCCCTCCTGTATAAAGGGTTGTCATCTCCCTTCAAAAGTGATTCCTAGTTGCAAGTCTCCTAACCAAAAGACTTGAGTTGGTTTTTGGGGACCTGATCAAAACTCATTGGTGTCAGGCACCTGATCAAAAACCTGAGTGGATTCCTACCATGGTGGTAGAAGAGTGGATTTACCCAGTTAGGGGGAACCACTATAATATTCTTGTGCCGTCTGGTTGCCCCATTTCATGTGTTCTTGCTGTGCTTGTGTTTGTGCTTGTGACTTTAGGATTGCTGTGATTTTATTACTTAATCTGTTTGTGCACCAGTACAGCAAAAGCTGGCATAATTTTATTTTTGCACATATACTTTATTCACCCCCCCCCCTCTAGAGTATTGTAGACCTAACCCTCACTTTCAAGATCAAATCCGATTGTTACTGTAATGCCCCGAAACTCAAAAGAGCGACGGGAGGCGTTTTGGGCCAAATCTGGTATTTGGCAGGAGGCACACGGCCTGGGACACGGGTGTGTCCCAGGGCGTTTCAAGCTCCAGTCGACGAGTTGGCCGCGAGGTCGATGAAATTTGGAGTCGAAGATAGTCGAGCAGCGCACACGGACTGAGATACGGGCGTGTCTCATGGCGTGTCGAGCCGTGTCGACGATCGGCCCGGGGTGTCGACGAATTTCGCTTGACGATGTGTCGAGAGGGGCACACGGCCTGAGACACGGGCGTGTCACAGGGCGTGTCGAGCCCGTATCGACGATCGGCCCGGGGAATCGACAAATTTCGCTCGACGATGTGTCGAGTCAAGGCACACGGCCTAGGACACGGGTGTGTCCAAGGCCGTGTCGGGTGGTCGACGAACTTCGCTCGACGAAGTGTCGAGACCGTGAACACGGCCTAGAGCCCAGGCGTATTCGGGTGTGACACGGGCGTGTCACATTGGACACGGGCGTGTTACATTGGACACGGGCGTGTCCAAGAACCCGTGTGAGTCTCGGGTTATTTTCGGGCTGTGTCGATGGGGGCACACGGCCGACCACACGGCTGTGTCAGTTGGAACACGGGCATGTCAGGTCGAACACGGGCGTGTCGGATGCCCGTGTGTCTTTCAAGACGCGTCGATTTTGACGGCGAATGAGGGACACGACCCTGGACACGGGCGTGTGTCAGGCCGTGTTCGGCCCAGATTTTACTTTTCAGCTGCGAATCGCAGCCATTCGTTTCCTTATTTTGGGATCCGACGGTTGGGGGTTGTTCCTACTGGGATATACCCGGGATTGGGCCTTTGAAACCCTCATTTCTTTTGAGTGGTTCTCTTTCTAAGTCAAGAGAGAGAGGAGAGCAAAGGAGGAAGAAGAAGCTTAGATCCGGCCATTGGAGGAGCTTCGAAGCTCCAAATCGTGAGCCGACTTCGGATCTATGGAGGCAAAGAGAGTGCGGTGCTTTTCATCCGCTTACATTTCCATGGCGCCAAGGAAGAACACTAGGGTAACGATTCTCTTCTTGAGCATGTGAAGCTGTGCTTCTTTTGCATAGGAAGCCCGCTCTCGCGAGTTTGTGGTGAGTTTGAGACGTTCCTACGGGTAGACATGAATAGTCCCCGTTGTGTAGAGTCCGTAAACGAGAACAGACATAGACATGATGTGTGAAGCCTACCCGGACATGTTGATCTGGATCGATGATGTTGCATTGCATAGATGCCGGAGAAGACTTCGTGCGATTGTTTGTTTTTCGGGTTTTCTACGTGGTAGATTGCAACAGGGAGCCTTGGGGATTAACCCAAAAGTGCACTCGGAAAACTGGGCGGATGCATGATCTTGACAACTTGTAGGCCTGGGAGCCAACTTGAACATAACCGGGTTATGTGATTTTGTGATGGAAACGGGACTCGGGAGAAGTTTGACCCGCGCATATGACTTAAATTGTCGTTGCGATGTGAGTACAGGTTAGATGGAACCATACCCGTTCTATGTCGTTCGGTTAAAGAGACCTAAGGGTACGTGGCACTTGTCGTTGGCATAGATGAGGGTCTTCAGCAGTCTATGGCTTAAATTGACATGATCCATGCCAAAGAGACATAATGCTCATAGGTTTGGCCGCCAAAGTGGCGGTGGTGAGATCGGAATGTCTATGGCTTTAATTGACGTGACATCGACCGGTTCACCGAGAATGTGCCCTGAGAACACGGGGCATGTGGCCGTGCGTGCCAATGCCTGTGATGCAATGTATATTTATATACTGCTTGGTTATGCTAATAAGTGCAGGGAAGGAACATCGCCGCTCCGAATTGGGGGCGCGATCGTTATAATTTGGTCAGCATTGCTGACCGTTGCCCTTTTGTTTGCCACCGTGCGGTCGTTTGTTGCTTGCAGGTGCTGCTGGACCAAGCGGTCAATAGCGGGCTAAAGCCCAAATTGTGAAGCCAGCCCTCGAAGGCCTAAATGGAGTGTTTTCTTGCTTTTAATCATGTATGACCGGCCTGCGTGTCGTGGTTTGTAAAACATGTAATATTAAGTAAACCATTTTGTAAGGCCTTAAGGCATGTACTTGTGTATGTACTACATTCCTATTTGGTGTTAGTGGACATTCGTGCTCTTTGTGCTGGGTTCTTTATTACAACTTATAAAATTGCTTCCGCTAGAATGCTCTGTGTAGGACGTTGGATTAGTTGGATGGTTTCCATTGAGTAACCACCCGGTCTGTCCGTGGTATATGGCGTCGGGCCCCGGCCGGACCTACTGCTATATGCTATGTGACGGATAGGGGGTGTTACAATTTGGTATCAGACTACTGGTTTTGGTCGGGCTTAAAATGAATTCGTGGGCGAATTCTTTTTAAGGGGTGGTGAGCACATGTGTGTGCGTCATCGTTATAACAGTAAAAGAACCCATGAATGTCCACTTAGGAATGAAAATACATGTGTTTGGGGAACCTGCGTGTTCCTATAATTGTTGTTTGCAATTTTATTTGGTCGCTTAACGGTGTTTTGTACCACTATAGGTGACCAGAAGTGGTGCTGGGCCGTCGGAACGTCGAGTTTCTGAGGCTAGCAGTGCACCAGATGTTGCTCCTGCAACACCTCCATCGGCTGAGACCATACGATTGGTGGCCGAAGCAGTGTTGGCAATGATTAATGCGCAGCCTGCAAGGCAAATGCAGTAGCCCGCTCCTGCGATTGAGCAGGTACCTCTTCCTGGGGTTGAGCCGAGGAGGGTGGAGCAGGTAGTAGTTGAGTCGTTGGTGCAAAGGATGGCAACCGAGAGACAGCTCAAACTTGTCATGAGCTTTAATCCTCCGGTATTCTCGGGGTTGGGAACCCCATCTCAAGCTGAAGACTGGCTCTCCAGGGTGAAGAGATTCATGACAGCAACAGATACGGAGGAGTGGCAAATGACCACCATTGCTACATTCCTTCTGGATAGGGAAGCAAGATTGTGGTGGGAAGGATTGGAGCTGCATCATTTGAGAGGTAGACAACTTACAGACATCCCGATGGAAGAGTTCTTGGGACTGTTCTTGGCAAGGTACCTCCCTTCTACCCAGAGGATTTCAATGGAGAACGAGTTCCTGAAGTTGGTCCAAGGAGACAGTACCGTGGATGAATATCTCCACGAGTTTACTCGTTTTAGTCGATATGCTATCTCCACTATCGCGGATGAGGAGCGCAAGACGAATCGATTCTACGAAGGGTTGAGAGATGAGTTGAGGTTACTACTCTCGGGGCCGATGACGCAGGGTTTCTTAACCTTGGTCAACACGTCCCGATCCTTGGAGAAGGACATGAAAAATGTTCAGGCAAAGAAAAGTTTGGGTGACAAGAAGTCTGAATTCAAGGTGCCGACTACTTCAAAGTCCGGCTATCGGAGATTCCACAAGAAGCATAGGACTTCGGGTCCAGCTCCTTCTGGTGCTTCTGGGGCGACTACGGGTCGGACCCCGGGCATGTTTTACTTGTGGGAAGCCGGGGCACTTTGCCCGTGACTGTTGGAGCGGACGTCCCAAGTCCGAAAGGAAGCCGGAAGCGACTTACGAAGAGAAGGTCAAGGCGGTGGAGTCAACCGCATCCCACTATGCTCCGGCCCAACCAAGGGTCTATAATCTTGGCCAACAGGAGGCCATCAAACAGGCGGATGTGGTGACAGGTACGGTTTAATTTATAGCAAGTTAATTTCTTTAAATACTTGTTATGCACATGTTACCTAACCACTGCTTGTTTAGGATTTGTTTTGATTTGTGAAAATCTGGCAAGAGCACTCTTCGATACGGGAGCTTCACACTCCTTCTTGTCCGAAGGATTTATATCACGCATCGGAGTCCCTTCTTCGATGGCGAAGGATAAGTTGGATGCGTTGTTGCCCAATGGGTGTTCGATGCGAGCGGATAGGATCTGCGGTGTTAAGATTCGCATTGGGAATCAGGAGTTCGATTTGCAAGCGTCGTTACTTCCGTTGGTGGAGTTCGACGTTATATTTGGCATGGACTGGCTCTCGGAGCAGCAAGCCTATATTGATTGCGGTCGCAAGGAAGTCAAGTTGGGAGCAAGTCGTGAGACGACTTTTACGGGCTTGAAGGGGTCGAGCAAGACGTTGATGTCTGCTCTTCAGGTGGTGAATGCGGTTCGTGCCGGTGCAGAACTGTTCTTTACACTAGTGGAGGTTGCAAAGCTGAAGCCCGCATTGGATAGTATTTCAGTGGTATCGGAGTACCCTGATGTGTTCCCTAGAGATCTTCCTGGAGCCCCGCCTCAACGGGAGATAGATTTCACGATTGAGCTAGTGTTAGGTGCAAAGCCTGTGTCACGCTCTCCTTATCGGCTAGCGCCTAAGGAAATGGCGGAGCTGAAGGTTCAACTGCAGGAGTTGTTGGAGCAAGGGTGTGTGCGCACAAGTTCTTCGCCTTGGAGCGCGTCGGTCCTCTTTGTTAAGAAGAAGGACGGAAGCTTGAGGCTATGTATCGATTATCGGGAGCTCAACAAGTTGACGGAGAAGAACAAGTACTCGATCCCCCGAATCGATGATCTTTTTGATCAGTTGGTCGGGTCGACGGTGTACTCGAAGTTGGATCTCAAGTCCGGGTACTATCAGCTGCGAATAAGGGAGAGTGATATCCCGAAGACAACGTTCAATACGCGATACGGGCATTATGAGTTTACGGTCATGCCGTTTGGGCTGACTAATGCGTCGTCTGTGTTCATGGATTTGATGAACAGGATCTTCAGGGAGTACTTGGACCATTTTGTGATCGTCTTCATCGACGATATTTTGGTGTACTCGCAGAGTGAGGAAGATCACTTCAAGCATTTTCATTTGGTTTTGGAGACGCTAAGGAGGAATCAATTGTATGACAAGTTCTCGAAGTGCGAGTTTTGGTTATCCTCAGTGGCGTTCCTCTGTCATATAGTGAGGGGGGAGGGTATTGCGGTGGATCCGGCAAAGATTGTTGCGATACGGGAGTGGCCTGAGCTTTCTAAGGTAGCGGAAGTACGGAGCTTTCTGGGACTTGCCGGCTATTGTAGGCGCTTCGTAGAGAACTTCTCGCGGATAGCGTTACCTCTCACTACTTTGACGAGGAAGGAGCAGAAGTTCGTTTGGATGCCAGAGTGCGGGCGAGCTTTTGAGGAGTTGAAGTGTCGGTTGACCACGGTGCCTGTGCTGAGTTCGCCAAGTGGGATCGAAGGCTATGAGATTTATAGTGATGCTTCGGGCAGCAGTTTGGGTTGCGTGCTACTGCAACATGGAAGTGTGATAGCTTATGGCTCAAGACAGCTGAAAGTGCACGAGAGGAACTATCCGGTCCATGACTTGGAGTTAGTGGCCGTGATTTTTGCCTTGAAGCTGTAGAGGCATTATTTGTACGGTGTGAAGATTGATATCTACACCGATCATAAGAGCCTGAAGTATCTGATTGATCAGAAAGATCTGAATATGCGGCAGCGTAGATGGATGGAGTTCCTGGGGGACTATACATTCAAGATCCACTACGTGCCTGGTAAAGGTAATGCGGTTGCGGACGCGTTGAGTCGCCGGGTCCCAGCTCAAGCCAATTGGCTGTCGATCCATAACGAGCGGTTGGTTCGGGAGTTGGAGGCGTTTGAGATTGTTTGTGTAGATAAACAGTCAAGTGTTGAAGCAATACTGTATTGGACTGAAGTTCAATATGACCTGGCTGATCGGATTCGGCAGGCTTTGGACTTGGATGTCCATATGAAGCAGTTCATGGTAGAATCTCTGGATGTGCCAAATTCCCAATTCGTTGTGGAGGACGGATTACTTTGGAAAGACGGTCGTCTGTGCGTCCCAAGTGTGGGCAATTGCGGGTGAAATTTTTGTACGAGGCACACCATACAAAGTACTTGATTCACCCGGGGAGCACGAAGATGTACCGCGATGTCAAGAAACTGTTTTGGTGGCCGGGTTTGAAGAAGGATGTGGCACTCTACGTGGCGAAGTGCCAAACTTGCGCCTTGGTGAAGGCGGAATGCCAAAAGCCGGGAGGATTTATGAAGTCCTTGCCTATTCCGGAGTGGAAATTTGACGACATCTCGATGGAATTTGTGCACGGTTTGCCAAGATTGCAAAAGGGGAATGAAGCCATTTGGGTTGTTGTGGATCGGTTAATGAAGGTGTTGCATTTCATTCCGCATAGGAAGGATGATCCGGTGGAGAAGTTGGCAAAACTATATGTGGATAATATAGTACGGCTTCACGGTGTGCCCCGCAGCATCGTGAGTGACCGAGATGGGCGGTTCACGTCCAATGCTTGGAGGCTAGTGCAGCAAATGTTGGGAACAAAGTAAAAATTCAGCACAGCCTTTCATCCGCAAACGGATGGGCAGACCGAGAGGGTCAATAGGACTATGGAAGACATGCTCCGCATGTGTGTCTTGGACTTTGGAAAGCAATGGGAAGACCATCTTTATTTGGTTGAGTTTGAGTACAACAATAGCTACCAGACGAGTATTCAAATGGAGCCCTTCGAGGCTCTTTATGGTAGAAAATATCGCACAACGTTGTCTTGGTTAGAAACGGGTGAGTCAAAGTTGTACAAGCGTCAAGAGGTGGAGGATTCTACTTATTTGGTGAGAACCATTCGGGAGAGGTTTCTAGTCGCTCAGGACCGGCAAGCGAAGTACTATAATGCCAAGCACAGGAACGTGGAGTTCGCTGTGGGCGACCGGGTGTTCTTAAAGATCAAGCCATTCAAGGGTGTCTCGCGGGTGCGGCGATTGAAAAAGCTAAGCCCGAGGTACCTTGGGTCGTTTGAGGTTCTGGAGCGGGTTGGTGAAGCAGCCTATCGGTTGAAGCTTTCAGTGGAGCTTAGTGGTTTACATGATGTATTCCATATTTAGGTGCTTCGGAAGGCGGTGCAAGAGCCTACGCAAGTGATTGCGGTCGATCAAGTGCCGATTGATAGTGGGCTGACGACAAAAGTCAAGCCCGTGCGGATTGAGGACTCAGAGGTCAAGCGGCTACACAATAAAGAGATCAGGATGGTCAAGGTCCGATGGGACAATTGCGGTCGAGAGGAGCTCTCTTGGGAACGAGAGCAGACTATGTTTGACGAGTATCCAGAGTTGTTCCGCTCAGGTACAATTTAATTTTGGTACTTGTCTTTCCTTTATATAATTTCGTGGACGAAATTCTTTTAAGAGGGGGAGAGTTGTAACGCCCCGAAACTCAAAAGAGTGACGGGAGTCATTTTGGGCCAAATCTGGTATTTGGCAGGAGGCACGCGGCCTGGGACACGGGCGTGTCCCAGGGCATGTCAAGCTCCAGTCGACGAGTTGGCCACGAGGTCAGTGAAATTTGGAGTCGACGATAGTCGAGCAGCGCACATGACCTGAGACACGAGCGTGTCTCAGGGCGTGTCGAGTCGTGTCGACGATCGGCCCGGGGTGTCGACGAATTTCGCTCGACGATGTGTCGAGAGGGGCATACGGCCTGAGACATGGGCGTGTCACAGGGCGTGTCGAGCCCGTGTCGACGATCGGCCCAGGGAGTCGACGAATTTCGCTCGACGATGTGTCGAGTCAAGGCACATGGCCTAGGACACGGGCGTGTCCAAGGCCGTGTCGGGTGGTCGACGAACTTCGCTCGACGAAGTGTCGAGACCGTGAACACGGCCTGGAGCCCAGGCGTGTTCGGGTGTGACACGGGCGTGTCCAAGAACCCGTGTGAGTCTCGGGTTGTTTTCGGGCTGTGTCTATGGGGGCACACGGCCGAACACACGGCCGTGTTAGTTGGAACACGGGCGTGTCAGGTCGAACACGGGCGTGTCGGATGCCCGTGTGTATTTCAAGATGCGTCGATTTTGACGGCGAATGAGGGACACGGCCATGGACACAGGCGTGTGTCAGGCCGTGTTCGGCCCAGATTTTACTTTTCAGCTGCGAATCGCAGCCATTTGTTTCCTGATTTTGGGATCCGACGGTTGGGGGTTGTTCCTACTGGGATATACCCGGGATTGGGTCTTTGAAACCCTCATTTCTTTTGAGTGGTTCTCTTTCTAAGTTAAGAGAGAGAGGAGAGCAAAGGAGGAAGAAGAAGCTTAGATCTGGCCATTAGAGGAGATTCGAAGCTCCAAATCGCGAGCTGACTTCGGATCTACGGATGCAAAGAGAGTGCGGTGCTTTTCATCCGCTTACATTTCCATGGCGCCAAGGAAGAACACTAGGGTAACGATTCTCTTCTTGAGCATGTGAAGCTCTCCTTCTTTTGCATAGGAAGCCCGCTCTCGCGAGTTTGCGGTGAGTTTGAGGCGTTCCTACGGGTAGACATGAATAGTCCCCATTGTGTAGAGTCCGTAAACAAGAACGGACATATGCATGATGTGTGAAGCCTACCCGGACATGTTGGTCTGGATCGGTGATGTTGCATTGCATAAATGTCGGAGAAGAATCCGTGCGATTGTTTGTTTTTCGGGTTTTCTACGTGGTAGATTGCAACAGGGAGCCTTGGGGATTAACCCAAAGGTGCACCCGGAAAACTGGGCGGATACGTGATCTTGCCAACTTGTAGGCCTGGGAGTCAACTTAAACATAACCGGGTTATGTGATTTTGTGATGGAAATGGGACTCGGGAGAAGTTTGACCCGCGCATATGACTTAAATTTTCATTGCGATGTGAGCACGAGTTAGATGGAACCATACTCGTTCTATGTCATTCGGTGAAAGAGACCTAAGGGTACGTGACACTTGTCGTTGGCATAGATGAGGGTCTTCGGCGGTCTATGGCTTAAATTTACGTGACCCATGCCAAGGAGACATAATGCTCATAGGTTTGGCCGCCAAAGTGGCGGTGGTGAGATCGGAATGTCTATGGCTTTAATTGACGTGACATCGACTGGTTCACCGAGAATGTGCCCTGAGAGCACGGGGCATGTGGCCGTGCGTGCCAACGCCTGTGATGCAATGTATATTTATATACTGCTTGGTTATGCTAATAAGTGCAGGGAAGGAGCATCGCCGCCCCGAATTGGGGGCGGGATCATTATAATTTGGTCAGCATTGCTGACCGTTGCCCTTTTGTTTGCCACCGTGCGGCGGTTTGTTGCTTGCAGGTGCTGCTGGACCAAGCGGTCAATAGCGGGCTAAAGCCCAAATTGCGAAGCCGGCCCTCGAAGGCCTAAATGGAGTGTTTTCTTGCTTTTAATCATGTATGACCGGCCTGCGTGTCGTGGTTTGTAAAACATGTAATATTAAGTAAACCATTTTGTAAGGCCTTAAGGCCTATACTTGTGTATGTACTACATTCCTATTTGTTGTTAGTGGACATTCGTGCTCTTTGTGCTGGGTTCTTTATTACAACTTATAAAATTGCTTCCGCTAGAATGCTCTGTGTAGGACGTTGGATTAGTTGGATGGTTTCCATTGAGTAACCACCCGGTCTGTCCGTGGTATATGGCGTCGGGCCCCGGCCGGACCTACTACTATATGCTATGTGACGGATATGGGGTGTTACAGTTACTAGGATCGTCGCATAAATCTCAAATTCCATACCCACGGCCTGGAATGAGCATTTCTCTGTAGACGTCATATCTGATCCGTCGGGTAGATGAATCCGTATAGACAATCTAGACGGGCGGATGACATTTTCCTTAGTTGCAATAAAGTCCTGAAATACAAAGAAGTTTGTTGCTCAATATCAAAGAGAGTTTTTGCGGGGTGTCCTTCTACCAAAAATAGTCCTATCACTACATCGGGGGTTGGTCCATCCTGAAGGTATAAGGAGTAAGCCGCCAAGGGCGCTGCTCGGCCCTGCTGACCTCTCCTACTAGCTCTACCTCTACGGCCTCTCTGGCCCTATCCTCGTGCCGCATGTCCTCTCTGAACAGCTCCTAATCCTGGTCTTCCTGCCGTCTATGGGAAAAAGTCGCCATGTGTCCTTGCTGCTGGCACAGAAAGAAGTTCCCTATAAAGGGAACATCTCGTCGAGCTACTGGTGTGGGTTGTGGTATTGGAGCTAGCCTGGGCTCCTGCTGTGCTGGGGGTACTGGTGGTGCTGGTGGGAACCTATAAGGCTGTCTTGCGCTGTCTTTGTCTGCAGTTTCTTTCCTGTCAGCGGGGAGTAGCTCCTCTATCTCGTCCCTAACCTCTGGGGGCCTCAACCTATCCTCAACGCAGCTGGGCCACCATCCTTTGATTTAACTCTAATGTCGCGGCATAAGTCGCTATGGTGTGGACGGTGGACTGAGAGATCATAATTAAGGCCTATCTCAGGTCATCTCGTAAGCCTCAGTAGAAGCGAGCAGCTCTATCTCTATTCGTGATTGCTAAGTTCTCAGCAAATCGTGTCAGGTGGATGAACTCTCTCTCGTAGTCTGGCACCGTCCGGTCATCCTGTCGGATGTGCAAGAACCTCTCCTGCAGCGTAGCTCAATCGGCGCCTGAGATGAAATGATCCAAAAAAGCCTCTGAGAACTCCCCCCCCACAGGATCGTGCTCAACGTTCGTCCCCTGAACGTCGAGCGGCTGGCCTCTCTCCACCAATCTCTAGCATATCCTTTTAACAATGTCACAACTAGTGACACTGCAGCTACTGTCGGGCACATTATTCCTACCAACAGCTCCTTTACACGCCAACCCACTCCTCTGCATGTATGGCAGTCTCTGTGCCTCTGAAGGTAGGAGGCCTTAGCCCCTGGAAGGTCGTCAGTAAGTCAGTGGGTACCACTCACTACTGTGGTGGCTGTGTCAAAGCCATCCGGAACGTCGCTAAAATAGTTGTCAATGTTTTCCCCAAGTTTGTCTCAACGAACGGTACATCTATAGGAGCAACCGAGTCTGGAGGTGGGGTGGTAGGTACATATACTTTGGAGGAGGATTTCCCATTACTGGACTCCGGTATGTCTCGAGAAGTAACAGGAAACAAGTGTTAGTATTTTTGCAAAAGTTGGGGAAATTTGCAAGAGACTGTCAAAGCGAAAAAAAAGGTTTGCGGGCGTGCTATCACATAGTCTAGAATCCCTAAGCCTCAACACTAGGGTCTACCAGGCTTCCGCTGAATGGTTCGTCCCGAACCAAAGAACGAAGCGAGGGACGAAGGGATCCTGAGACTGCTTCACAAGGACGGATCGTGATCGCTCTGATCCATTTGTAAGACCCCCAACCTTTCCCTCGGGTCAGGCCAGAGGGGATCTTACTTGCCTAAGACGTCCACCCAGTGCTCCTTATGGAGCAACGACCCACTCTGTTAAGCACTAGTTGGCGGTCTTGCTCGGCTTGAATCACAACATTCACATCTCATTATAAAGTGTAGCGAAAATATTAACAGAGAGCCACAACAAATATATATAACAATATATATTTAAAAGGAAATGCAAAAGGTCATGGCCATTATTTACACACGAAGCTCGTAGGATATACAATACTACAAATAACAACTCCACTCTCTCTCAACTCTGCTTGCTAGTACTCACGTCTCGAAACTCTAGAGACGACGGGGGTGTTTCTGCTCGAGTAGTCCTATCAGCCGGTGTAACGTCCTACAGTAGCTGGTCGCTACGGTACCCCGTCTCCTATGAATGGTTATTAAAATAACCATTAGTCACAGAGTTAAGTGGAAACAAATCTCCTCACCGGATTCATATCCTGAGGACAAGCGCACACACCAAACAAAAGTAAATAGCTGAGGCAAGAGAGATTTAGTACAACATTTCATATATAAGCTAGGAGCAATCATAAAAGGAGATGCAACATAGTATAACTGGAATAACCGCATCAATATACATCAGTTATAATTAAAGCTCCACTAGCATATCAGCATAGCAGGTATTTATGACTTGTATTCATGCAGCAGGCATTCACAGCCACACACACATTGCAGTCATTCACAGTCGCGCACACATCGCATGCATTCACAGCCGCGCACAATCACAGGCATTCAATGCCGCACATAATACCCTATGTCGACATAGTATGGACCGCTTCTTTTCAAGCAGGGTAGCGAGCCCCTCGGGACTCACCAATATGGTCGTCGGTGACAGTGGTCAGTCCTGCCACTTCTGGGGGTGGTCATACCGTACAACCAAGGCCCCAACGTACAACCTCGTATACTCTTGGATGTGAGCGACATTCGATGATTCAATATTTTGGCCGACCAGCGGAGGAAATCCAACGGGGAAAAATATAACTGCCGGTCTCTCGTGGTACTCATCTCCCTGTCGCCTTGAGTTGTCGAACTTCCCACACCGGTATGATCTCTCTGTGAAAGTGACTGACCCGACACAATTTACCGCAAGCAATTTACAAGCAATCAAATTTATCAATTTTGCTAGCATGTACCAGGTCTATAGTGGCTTGCCCTACTATGCTTTAAATAATTCGGGCAAATGACACTTGGCTCGACTTTTAACAAGGAGTGTGTGAACACTTTATTTGTGGCTAATTTAGGAGGAGCATCTCAATTCATGTTATCTCTAACTAAGACTCAACCTATCAAATATCTGCCCGTCAGGGCAGGAACCGTGCTTAAAATAGTAAATTACAGAAACGAAAATGTGGTAATAGAAGCTGTTGTTAGTATAAGCTGTAGAATTGAAATGTTGTAATAAAATAAGACCAGTATGAAACTAGTGTAGCACTGAACTAAAAGAACTGAACTGAAAGTAAGTATTAAAAGAGACTGGAATAGTACTTAAAAGAAATGAACTGAACTGAAAGTAAATAGTCAGGACCAGTACGAGATTGGAGTACTGAAAAGAAATTACTGAACTGAATAAATAAATGACCTGGACCAGTACGAGATGAGAGTACTGAAAAGAAAGTATTGAACTGAAATAAATAAATGAAATAGACCAATACGAGACTGGAATAAAATATAAAGAAAATGATTAGTAGTCTAATATCTTCATTCAAGAGGCTTCAGTTCTGTCTTCGTTCTTAGGAGATTTAGTTCAATTTCATCTCCGTTCTCAGGTGGTTTAGTCTTCATTTGGTTTAGCGGTGGCAGGAGGAGAAAGCGGGTCCAAACTGAGTTTTTGAACCGAATGGGGAGGTGGGGGTCGAAACGGAGTGGTGGGGTGCATTTCCTCCTTGCTGTAGGTATAAACGAAGATGGAGTGTCATTTGGTTACCCTTTGTCCAGTGGTGTTTGCTCCAAACGCCGCCTGAAAATGCTAAACCAAATGAAGCCTTAGTTCAATTCCATCTTCGTTGTTAGGAGATTTAGTTCAATTTCATCTCCGTTCTCAGGAGACTTAGTTCAGTTCCATCACCGTTCTCAGGAGGTTTAGTTCAGTTTCATCTCCGTTCTCAGGAGTTTTAGTTTGGGTTTCACCCATTATTTAGGTCTGATAAAAGTTATGTTGCACCCTTTATTGTTGTGGCTTAATCAGACCTGAAGAATTTAAGGGTTACACCTTTATTATTCGTCGAGCATGATTGCTCGTATTTTCATTTTCCAAACTTGTCCAAGTTACTCGAGAGCTTTATAACGGATAAAGATGAGACACTCAGTAGTTCCACAAAATCTCAGAATGCTCAGAGCTTCGGCATTCTCCTCGGACACTCTCGTTAGTAAAATAATTTGAACCTATTATTAAACACACAGGGATGGTCGTGTGCTCAAATTTTTGTTTTGGGAAAATCGGTCGCATTAATTTTCGTGCGCGGCCATAGGTTTAAATTAAATTGGAAAAACTCCAATTTTTCTCTCAACGTTCCCAAATTTTAATACAACCCTTAGGGAGACCTAAGATGAGCACACAATTTTTCTCAAATTTTTTGAACAATTTTGGGCCTATAATTTGGACAATTAAAAGTCATTTGGGCTTTTAAAAATACTAAATCAATTCCAAAACTTCTCAAAGTTTTTGTGGAGAAAGCTCTTATTGAGGGGAACAACTTTCATGTTCAACATTTTTTTCCTACCAGCCTATATTTTTTTATAAAAATTATCCAAGGTTCTAATTAAAAACTAGTCTACAAATACCAGATCGGGCTTGATCCTGCCGCCAGGATAGAGCCAGATGGGGAAAACAGCCAACGCTTCCCCACAGCGGATCGGCCATGGATCCGATATGGGGGGCAAAGAAGATGAGGCGGGAGAGGGAATTGAGAAGATCACAGTCGTTCATCTCATCTCCAGCCGGCCACTTTCAGGCGTCGGCGCCGCCCCCGATCGACCCGTCGGGGGTTGGTGAGCCTCTGGGTGGTGATTCGACGGCCTGTTGCTGCCGGCCACTGCCGGGATTTGAAAACCGGAGAGCAGGGTGGCGATGGCTCTACTCCCAGCGCCTCCTCGCCAACCTGCCTCTCCGGTGACCATTCCGGCCACGAAACCACCCCCGGCCGGAACGCGGGGGGTGTGCTCCTCTCCGGTCGTGGCCCGACGACTTGCAGCCACCGGCCGCCGCCAGAGTAAAAATAGAGGAATTCTCTATTTCTCGGGTGCTGCCGGCGGCATTTTCCGGAAGCACCCTGCCCTTCCACCACCGAGGAGGGGTATCCCCAGTGGAATAGACCTACCCAGCGCCACCACCGACGTTGGGAGAAGCTAGCTTCATGCTGCCGCCACCCGACTTGGAGCATGGGTCGGGTGGTGACGGCGGCGCTCTAGCCGCCGGGTGGCCCATGCAGGACGTCCAAAATATTTGAAAGGAAGAGGGGGAGAAGGTTTTACTTGGCCTGGAAGAGCTTGGGAGGGCCCCGACCAAGTTGCCATTAGAGGCGGCAGAGAGATTTGCTTGGGTTGGCTTTTCCCGGCGACTTAGAGTTCCGGTGAGGGATCCCTATGCTTGTTTGGGTTGGTGAGGAGGAAGGTGGGGGGCATCGCCTTTTATAGGCTTGGGGAGGGCGGCCACCCCTCGCCTAGCCAATGTGGAATTAATCCCATGAGAAGAGGAGCTCCTCTCCTCCCCTCCACTTTACTTGGCCATGTGTCACCATCCTAGGTATCACACCATGGCCCAGTAAGCTCGAATTAACGAGGCGGGAACAATAGATGTGAGTTGAGGATCTTTTTATAGTTACACATTTCAAAGTAAGAAATGACAAAATTAACAAAACTATTATTTTTTATTTATAATCAAAAGATATTACATGGATACATCATTGACTTATACATAGTGCACACATACATGATATAACATATTTTTCTCACTGCCCATAATTGCCCGGGTTCGCATCGGTACCAAAAAAACATAATAGGGCGGTGAGCATTTTTACTCACCCTGAAAGAATAATACAATACAATATGCATGAATGAATAAAGTGCAAGCTCATCATTAATAAAATACTTAATTTTACTTATTTACTGAGAACATTTAATTTATCTAAAACTTTTTCTGACATGATTGTTGCATGTTAAATGTTAAATGTGTGCATCCAATACATATTTATATCGTACAACATTTCATAACATCGTTTGTTTTAGATTTTTAGGCAGATATTTGGGCCAGATGAGAAACTTTTGAATGTCAAAGTTATATCTTATCTTCATATCTACTGTTGGGTACATTGGTTAAATGTACCTGATTTGAAGAAGCCTCACCCAACTCAATGATATACATCAAAATGTATTTGATGTATGTTGAGTTTACTTGTGCAGGATAAGTAATTACTGGACTGAAGCAAAAAGTTTCTAAGTCCATGTGTCGACATCCAGAGGGAAAGTGTCGACACTTAAGAAGGCTTGTGTCGATACCCAGGCAAGCAGTGTCGACACTTGGAGTCATTGTGTCGACACCTGGGAT
This sequence comes from Platanthera guangdongensis, assembly GCA_039583875.1. Lineage (NCBI taxonomy): Eukaryota > Viridiplantae > Streptophyta > Magnoliopsida > Asparagales > Orchidaceae > Platanthera > Platanthera guangdongensis. The sequence goes on from CM077162.1 coordinate 170,792,905, forward strand.
GCAGAGTCGACACCAGACAGAAAGTGTCGACACAAGGAGCAGTGTCGACACTCAATGAAGAAAAGTGCAGACAGAAAGTGTCGACACAAGGAGCTGTGTCGACACCCAGTGAAGTTGTGTCTACACCAGAAAGTGTTGACACTTGGAGCAGTGTCGACACTCAGCAAAAGTCTGCAGAGACTAAGTACAAGTGTCGACACTCAGCACAATGTGTCGACACTAAGCAGAAGAGTCAGCACTTGAAGTAAGTGTCGACACCCAGCACAATGTGTCGACACTCAACAGAAGAGTCGGCATTTGAAGTATGTGTCGACACCCAGAACAATGTGTCGACACACAGCTGAAGACTCAACACTTGAAGAAAGTGTCGACACATGGAGCTGTGTCGACACTTAGCAAAGAACAGAAAGATTAACAAAAATATTCTAAGTACAAGTGTCGACACTATGGGAATGTGTCGACACTCAGCTGAAGTCTCAACAAGAAGAAGTATGTGTCGACACAAGGAGCTGTGTCGACACTTAACAAGTATCAACACTGAAGACATGTGTCGACACCAAGAAGTAGTGTCGACACTTAACAGATTCAACACAAGAAGTTGTGTCGACACAAAGGTGATGTGTCGACACTTAGAAGAATTCAGCAAGTTACTGAAGATCAAGTACTTGTGTCGACACTCAATTTCAGTGTCGACACATGAAGAAGAATCTGTGTCGAGACATAGTATCTACAACACAAGGAGTTGTGTCGATACCTTGTAGACTTGTGTCGACACTTACACAACTTGTGTCGACACTTGGTCTATAAGTGTCGACACTTAAAGACAGAAAGTCTCGACACTATCAGACAGTTAGAGATTTTCAAGAACTGACTGGATGACTTGACAGCTGTCGTTCCAGCCGGTCTACAGCACCTGTCAGAGATGTCAGAATTCAGTTATGGACCGGACTAGCCGGTTATCATGAAGAAGGCCTATAAATAGGCTCATACAGTTTACAGAAACTATTGTTCAGATTGTTGTTGAACAAGTTATTAAAGTGGTACACAGAGTTATTGATCAAGTATCAAATCAAGAAGATCTAGCAGTCCAAGTGCAGATCTAAGAAGTTGGAGAGAGAGGGCTCCATCCAAGAAATCAGCCATTGGAACTAGGCTGAGAAGAAGGATTCAGATTAATTCTGGATCTTAAGAAGCAGAGATCAAGGATCAACTGCAGGAGGATTCATTCTTATTCAGTTCTACTTTCAAGAAGCTTTGAAGAAAGCTAAGTCAGATTGAATCCAGCTGAGTTCTTCCAAGAACTCATCAAGAAACTCTCAACTCCCCTCTCTTGTTTCTGAGTTGTTGAGTTATTATTTCTATAATCATTTTTATCTTGTAGGATCCTTTGGATCTGAGTGATTGTAAGACTGAATTTATAAAGGCTGAGGGTAGGGCTTGAGAGCCTGAGTGTAGGAGATTGAAATCTCTGAGTGTAGGCCTTGTTGGCTGAGTGTAGGCCTTATTGGCTGAGTGTAGGCCTTGTTGGCTGAGTGTAGGCCCTTGTTGGCTGAGTGTAGGCCTTGTGGCTGAGTGTAGGCTTTGTGGAAAAGCTGAGTTGTAAGGCTTTGGGCCTGAGGTGTAGGAACCAGTTTGGGTTCTGAGATAGTGGAGAAGTTTGGCCGAATCTAGTACACTGCTAGATAGGCGAAGGGGGAAAGTGGATGTACCCAAATCTTGGGGAACCACTATAAAACTCTGTGTCTGCAGTGCTGTGATTGTGATTTACTGTATATGCTTTGTGATTGTTGTGCAAAAGAAGTTAGAATTCTGTGATATAACTGATTGCTGCCATAAAAGTTCAAAAAAGGATTAGGTCACCTATTCACCCCCCCCCCTCTAGGTGTTTAGGTACTATATCTTTCAAGTGGTATCAGAGCCAGGTTCCTCAAAACAAGGACTAACAGTCTGAGGAGATCCTGATTGGCAGATTCAGTGTAGGTGAAAGTACAGATTCAAGAAAATCAAGAATCATGGGTTCAACAGAAAATCACAAGGAATTGGGCTCCATGAAATTACCTATTTGCAGAAAGGAAATCTTTGGCATATGGAAAGAAAGGGTAAGGCTGTTTATGGAGGCCTCAGACCCTAGAATCTATATTACAGTAAAGGAGGGGCCATATGTGCCCATGAAGATATCAGTTCTAGATGCAAATCAGAGAACCCCAAAGGATTTCTCTGAAATGACTAAGGATGAGATTGTCCTAGCCACCATGGACAAGAGGGCACAAAACATAATAGTGAGTGTCATTGATGATGCAACTTTTCAGAATCTTATACACTGTAAGACAGCCAAAGAGATGTGGGACACTCTTATTGTGTATATGGAGGGTTCTGAAGAAGTTAGACAAGATAGAAAATCCTTGTTAAATCAGGAGTATGAAAGTTTTAGACAAGGAAAGGGTGATAGCATAACTGAGTGCTATAAGAAGTTCTACAGAATAGTGAATGAACTCATGTCTTATGGAAGAGAGTTCAGTAACTATGAACTAAATGACAAGTTCCTAAGGTCCCTAACTAAAGATTGGGACACAAAGATTTGTGTCATTAGAGAAATGGCTAAGTTGGGAGAAATTCCTCCACCTACACTGTTTGGCAAGTTATTGTCTTATGAAATGCAATTGACAGTGAGGAAAGAGGAGGAGAAATCAACAAGAACTGAACACAAGGAAAGAACTGTAGCTTTCAAGACAGAAGCCTCCAGAAAGTGCAGGAATAAATCACCAACTCCACCTCCAAAGATTGCTGAATCAGAGTCAGATGAATCAGTCAGCACAAAGACAGAAAGCAGTGAAAGTGATGAAGACTTTGCTGCCTTCACTAGACACTTTCAGAAGTTCTTGAAAAAGAAACAGTGGAAGTCAAGGCCTTCTACATCACAAGGAAAGGAAGACTCTTATCAGAAAAAGAGATCTTCAAAGAAAGACAAGAAAAGGATTAAATCTAGCAAGGCAACTGGTTCCAAGATAGTATACTATTGCTGTAATAGACAAGGCCATGTTATTGCAGATTGTCCTGAAAAGAGAAAAGAGTCTAGTGACAGGAAAAAGACTTATTTCAAAGGCAAGAAAGAAAAGTCTTTAGTTGCCAAGAAGGAGAAGACTCTATCAGATATCTCTTCTTCAGAAACTGAGTCTGATGCTGAGGCATACATAGGGCTGTTTGCTGAAGAAGAAGAGGAAGAATTCATGCAGATTTTGGAGTCTATTTATGAACAAGAAGATAGTCAATGCCAAGGGCTAATGGCTTTGACAGAGCAAGACAAAATCCTGGAACAGCCAGGACCCAGTAAGGTACAATGTTCAACTCTAAGTTCAGTTTCTTGTTCTAGTACAGAATCAGATTCATCATCATCTAGTGATGAGAGTGTATCTGAGTCTGAGGATGATATTCATCAGCTTATAGATGAATATAAGGTGCTGTTGCAAGCTTACAAGAAAAGTAAGTCCCTAGCCAAAAGTCAGGCAAAGGCAATTGCTGATCTTAAAGCTGCTGCAACAGATTCTGAAAAGCTATTTGATCAAAAACTTAATGAGATAGCCAGGCTGAAACACATAACAGTGATTCATATGAGGACTATCACCTTTAAGAATGATCAAATTAAGAGTCTGGAGATCAATCTTCAGAAAGAGAGAGAGCTTGTTGCTAGGTTTTCTAAACCTAAGTCAGTGTTACCCATCATTGATGAATTTGTTCATCACAAGGGTAAAGCTGGACTGGGCTTTACTAGACCTGCAAGGACTGAGCAGTCCAAGTTCAAGTCCAAGGGCAAAGCACCAACATTCAATAAGTCTGCTGTAGATATGACAGCAAAGACTGTACCTAAACAAAGGTAGAACAAGTTTGAATGTTGGTGTTATGGCAAAGTTGGCCATTTTGCAGTGGACTGTTGGCACAATACTAGTGCCAAAGTGAGTACCAAACTACCTGTTGGAAAGCCAGTAGGTAGCTTTGTCAAGTTGCAAACTAACAAGTACCAAGGACCCAAGAATTCTTTGGGTTCTAAGGTTCATTAAATCTGTTTTGCAGGTAAGTCCAAGTGGCCATACCCCAACATGGTACTTAGACAGTGGATGTTCCAGACATATGACTGGAACTAAAGGATTACTAAGTGACTTCATTCCAATAAAAAATGGTCCAAAAGTAACCTTTGGTGGTTCTGAAAAAGGAATCATCAAAGGATTTGGTAACATATCTAGCAACTTAGTTACCATTACTCAAGTGGCTTATGTTAAAGGGTTGAAACACAACCTAATAAGTATAAGTCAATTAAGTGATGTAGGGTATGACATCTCATTTGTTAAAAATGGTTGTCATATCAAGAGGTCAAGTGATCAAGAGATCATTTTGACTGGTTATAGGAAAAGGAATGTATATTGCTTAGACATTATGGTTGAGAACAGTGGTTCTCCAGTGTGTCTTGTAGCTGATGAGACAGTCTCTCATTGTGTCAAATGGCACAAGAGGCTTGCCCATCTTAACTACAAGACTATTAGCAAACTCTTTAGCAAAGAGTTAGTGAGGAATGGTCCTCAAGTTAAGTGTGTTAAAGATGGTATTTGTTCAGCTTGTCAAAAGGGCAAGCAGACTAAATCCACCTTTAGAAGCATAGAAAACAAGGATGCTGTGAGGTGTTTATACCTCTTGCATATGGATCTCTTTGGTCCAATGCCAGTTCACAGCTTAGGAAGGAAGGTCTACACCTTTGTAGTTGTAGATGACTACTCAAGGTTTTCCTGGGTGTTCTTCTTAAGACAGAAATCTGAAACACCTAATGTCTTCTATAACTTTGTCAAGCAAATTCAGAATGAACTAAATAGTACAGTGGTCAAAATAAGAAGTGACCATGGTACTGAATTTCAGTCTGATAGCATGACAAAGCTATGTGAAGACTTTGGGATATTTCAAGAATTCTCTTCACCTAGAACACCTCAGCAAAATGGCATTGCTGAGAGGAAGAATAGGAACTTGATAGAGGCTGGTAGGACCCTATTGAGTGATACATCACTACCAGAGTATTTCTGGGCTGAAGCAGTTAACACTGCATGCCATGTTATAAATAGGGCTACCATCACTAAAGGGCTCAACAAGACCCCCTATGAAGTTGTGAAAGGCAGGAAACCAAACCTATCCTACTTCAGGATCTTTGGTTGCAAATGCTTCATACTTAACAATGGGAAGTCTTACTTGACAAAGTTTGTTGCCAAGTCCCAAGAGGGAATTTTTGTTGGGTACAGCAATAACAGTAAGGCTTATAGAGTCTACAACTTGACTACACAAGTTGTAGAAGAATCTGTGCATGTAGTTTTTGATGAGACTAAACTTATTAACAATGAGTTGTCTAGTACTGTATGCAGCCCCACAGGTTTAACAAAGAAAATGGACAAGCTTACTATAGAAGAAGTACCTGCTGCAAGACAGCAAGTAGAGGACAGTAGCTGTTGTCCAGGGGGAGAACTACATGTGCCAATTGGAGAAGAAATTCAAGGAGTACAGCATGATGGAGATGCTAAAGAGGTTCAACCAGAATTCAGGATGCCTCCAGCCAATAGGCATCTTAGAGATCATCTAGTAGAGCAGATTATTGGAGATCCAAGACAAGGGGTACAAACCAGGAGCAAAAACATGAATACAACAGTCTACTCCAGCTTTCTATCCCAGGTAGAACCTAAAAAGTTTGAAGAAGCCATCAAAGACCCACTTTGGATTGAGGCTATGCAAGAAGAACTCAATCAGTTCAAGAGATGCAAGGTTTGGGAACTGGTTCCTAAACCTAAAGACCACAATATAATAGGAACCAAGTGGATCTACAGGAATAAGATGGATGAACAAGGGGTCATCATTAAGAATAAAGCAAGACTGGTTGCTAAAGGATATATGCAAGAAGAAGGTATTGACTTTGATCAAACCTTTGCTCCAGTAGCCAGACTGGAAGTCATAAGGATGTTCTTGGCCTATGCAACCTATCAAGGATTCAAGGTTTACCAAATGAATGTCAAGTCAGCATTCCTGAATGGTAATCTTAAAGAAGAAGTCTATGTGGAACAACCCTCAGGATGCAAAGAAGATAGAAAAAGTACTACTGGAACCTGTCAATTCCTAGGTGGGAGACTAATTTCATGGAGTAGCAAAAAGCAAACCAGTGTGGCTATCTCCACAGCAGAGTCAGAGTATGTGGCTGCAGGAAGTTGCTGTGCTCAACTTCTGTGGATACAACATCAGCTAGAGGACTATGGATTTCAGGTAAGTAGAACTCCACTCTTCTGTGATTCTACTAGTGCTATTTCCATAGCTAATAATCCTGTATCCCATAGTAGAACAAAACTTATTGAAATTAAATATCATTTTCTTAGGGAGCATGTAAAAAGAAATGATATTGTACTTGAATATGTTAAAATAGATGAACAACTAGCTGATATGTATACTAAGCCCCTAGAAGAAGCTAAGTTCAATAGATTTAAAATTGAACTAGGAATGATAAACTTAGAGTAAGTTTATAGTACTGAAAATGGCTAAGTAAAAAGGTGTCGACACATAGACAAGTCTATGTCGACATAGAATAGTGGTGTCGACACTTCAGGAAAAAGGTGTCGACATATCTAGGAAGTTGGTGTCGACACTTCAGAATATTAGTGTCGACACATGACATGTAGGTGTTGACACATCCATTGTGGTGTCGACACTTAGTATTTACTCAGAATTTTCTAAGTAAAGTCTCGACTATGTGTCGAGTTATGTTGTGTCGACACATAAACAAGTGTCGACACATAAAATCTGTTGACTAAACTTGTGTCGACACATATGTGCCGAGACATTATAAGTCAGTGTCGACACTCATTGCCAGTGTCGACACATTTTAAGTTAGCTGTCCCGCCTGTTCATCTTCAAAATCAGAAAGGTATAAATAGGGCTTTGTCTTAGTTTGTCGACACGCTTTCAAAGTTTCGAGACCAAAACTGCTGTGTCGACACCTCTCTTCTCTCAAGACAAATTCTACAAACCCTAATGGCACCTAAGCTAGAGGAGAATGTCAACGAGGGTTACGAGCTGGTGCGCGGCGCTTTTGAGGATGCTGATCAAGAAATCAAGCACGTGATAACCCTAGTCGCTGATTCCGGGTTAGAATTTCTAGTTTCTGAACCCACAAAGATATGGAAGAAAGAGGTACTCGAATTCCTCAATGGAGCCAAGGTGGATGAATCTGGATACAAAATCAAATCCAAAGTTCATGGAACAAGGGTTAAGGTATCCCCTAAAAGTCTGAGGAAGATTCTCCAGCTGCCAAGAATACAAGATGAAGATGAGGTTACTGCTACCAAGACCAGGGACGCTCTTACCTGGTGTGGACTGGATCCTAAAATGAAGATTGGTTCTGTGTTTAACAGGAAGGGAATGAACAATCAAGGAAAGTTTCTTTCTGAGATAGTTGGTAAAGTATTACTCAGCAAGCCAGGAGGGCATGACAGAGTGTCTGCCCATATGTTTGGAATAATGACAAGGATAATCTTCACTCTAAGCACTGATTGGTTAGTAATTGTATTTGAGAAAATTAAGGAAGGACTGAAGAAGCCCAATCTGGGCAGAATCATTAGTCTATACCTAGCTGGTGTGATTCCAGAAGTAATGAGTACTGCTGGAAGTAAAATAAATCACATGAGGAAAATGGATATGAGGTTGTTTTCAAGATGGGACAGGGTGTTGTCAAAGGAAATGCCAACCCCTGAGAAGATAGTTGCTGAGAAAGACACTCCTCCAAAGAAGAAAAGGAAAACTGCTCCAGTGGCTCAAGTGTCCACTAGCAGCTCTGATAGTGAAGAACAGGTTGTCTTCACTCCAGAAGAGCATGAGGAAGAGCCAGCAGTGAAGTCACCTGCTCCTCAAGCTGGTGCTGAGATCCAGGGGGAGCTACCTCAAGCTAGCCCTATCCACAAGGATCAAAGCCAGGGGGAGCTTCCAGTTGTAGTAGAACCCTCTACACTGGAAAGTGAACAAGCCACCAACACCATACTAGAGGTACTCACTGACCTAAATACTTTAGAATTTCTTATAGAAGATGCTGATTTGTCTGATATTCATCAGCAAACACAGCTGAACAGTCAAGTTCCAGATGCTGTTAGAGAAGACACATCTGTTGTACTAGAAGTGATTCCTGATCCAGTGGTTGAAGAGCAAAGAATTTCTCCAGCTCCTTCACCATAAGAATTCACCATGGAAGATTTGTTCCTAAATCTGGATCAAGCTGATTTTGACAAGGAAACTGATGCTGCTAAAGGAGAGAATGCTGCTGCTGAGGGGGAGCAAGTGCAATTTCATGAAGTGCCTATAAGGCAAGAAACTGAGAAGGCACCTGATGTGCAGCCTGAGAAGCTTCCAAGCCCTAAGGAGAGGGTGGATATAGCCAGCACCTCTGCCTCTGAAGATGAGGATGCAGCAAGGGCAAGGAAAAAGAAAATCTATGTATTCAAGAGAAGAAGCCAGAGTTACAAGAAGGCTCTACAAACAATTGCACCACAGCCTATAATTCAACCAGCCCCAGCCATTGATTATAGTGCACTGATGGTGGCAATGCAAATCAAGTTGGATGAGCAAAGGCAGGCTATAGAGAAATATGTAGATGAAGGGCAAAAATCACTGCAATTTGATCTAGCCCAGGATATTAAATCAATAAGGTTTGAAATAAACCAGAACAAGAAGGAGATGACTGACTGCTTCCACAAGGGTGGGAATGCAGTAGTCTATCTTGCAACTCACCAGGAAAAGATAAAGGCACACGTGGATGACATAGCATTGAAGCAAGGATATGTTCTTGAAAATCAACTAAGGATGAATGATTATTTGACTGCTTCCCATAATGCTATTGTCACAGAATTAAAGAACCAGGCTGCTGCACCTTCTACCTCTACTGCTGCTGTTAAAGCTGAATTTGATAAAGTCTTTCATGAAGAAATCAATGTTGTTAAGACTGCCATTGAAGACTCCCAGAAGGCCATATCTGAACAACTTAAAAAGCTCAAACCCTTCTTTAAAGATGGAGTCAGATACTTGGATAATCAAATAAGATTTCAGAAGGATGATGTCAGAGATCACATGGCTAGAGAAGTCATAAAGGGGGAGAGAGTGTTAGTCAAGGCAAGCTCTGACCATGCTAAGTGGATCTCAAATTCTATCAGAGCTACACTTGGATATCCTCCTCTGTGTGATGATAATGATGTTGCTGAATCTGGTATTAACCCTGCATATCTAGGAGGTGAGCAACCAGAGGTAGCTCAAGTCATTTATCCTCCTCCAGATTTTGAAATGGTGCATGCTGATGTACAGACTATGTACAGCCCATCTGGGGGCAAGGATAATGTGATTATTGAAAAGGTTGTTCAGCCTATATCAGAAGCCATGCAAGAGGCATTGCAAAAGGAAGAAGAGACAAGACTGTCAAAGAAGAGGTTTAGGGAACAAGCTGAGCAAAGGCCAGACTTTGAGCAGTGGAGCCCTACCTCTAGAACCATTATATTAACTGCCTGGAAAGCTGCCAAGGACAACATTCATGACAGAAACAAATGGTTCTCTGAAGCTGAATGGAGGAAACATGAAACCAGGCAAGAGGCCATTGTTCAATACAGAAGGAAGGCAAAGATGGGAAAGCTACCTCCTACAGCTTAGGAGCCTAGCAAGTACTTTCCTAAGCCATACCACTATTTTGAGAGGCAGAAGATCAAAGCTGAAGAGCTTAAAAAGAAAGATCTGAAAGGCAAGAAGCCTGCTGATGCTGAAACTGCTGATGCTCCTGTCCAAGCTAAAGTCCAAGCTGGCAAAGGAATAGTTATCAAGGAACCAGAACAGAAATAGATTAAGAATTTACTTGAAGATTATTTTGTAATCTTTTGAATGTAAAACATTTTTGTGAACTACTGAAAATGTATAAGACAAATGTTAGAACAATATATGATCAATATATTTCATGTTTGTTTTGTGAATGTGTCTATGTCTATTTCTTATTTGTTCTGAAATGATGAATTTGTATACATGTGAAATTAATACATGTTTATGTTTACCCTGCTGAATATAATCCTGCTTTACATCATTTTGTAATTTTAATTATAAATGGTGTATATCATTGACTAAGGGTTATGACTTCTCCAAATATGGGGAGATTGTTGGGTACATTGGTTAAATGTACCTGATTTGAAGAAGCCTCACCCAACTCAATGATATACATCAAAATGTATTTGATGTATGTTGAGTTTACTTGTGCAGGATAAGTAATTACTGGACTGAAGCAAAAAGTTTCTAAGTACATGTGTCGACATTCAGAGGGAAAGTGTCGACACTTAAGAAGGCTTGTGTCGACACCCAGGCAAGCAGTGTCGACACTTGGAGTCATTGTGTCGACACCTGGGATGCAGAGTCGACACCAGACAGAAAGTGTCGACACAAGGAGCAGTGTCGACACTCAATGAAGAAAAGTGCAGACAGAAAGTATCGACACAAGGAGCTGTGTCGACACCCAGTGAAGTTGTGTCTACACCAGAAAGTGTCGACACTTGGAGCAGTGTCGACACTCAGCAAAAGTCTGCAGAGACTAAGTACAAGTGTCGACACTCAGCACAATGTGTCGACACTAAGCAGAAGAGTCAGCACTTGAAGTAAGTGTCGACACCCAGCACAATGTGTCGACACTCAACAGAAGAGTCAGCATTTGAAGTATGTGTCGACACCCAGAACAATGTGTCGACACACAGCTGAAGACTCAACACTTGAAGAAAGTGTCGACACATGGAGCTGTGTCGACACTTAGCAAAGAACAGAAAGATCAACAAAAATATTCTAAGTACAAGTGTCGACACTATGGGAATGTGTCGACACTCAGCTGAAGTCTCAACAAGAAGAAGTATGTGTCGACACAAGGAGCTGTGTCGACACTTAACAAGTATCAACACTGAAGACATGTGTCGACACCAAGAAGCAGTGTCGACACTTAACAGATTCAACACAAGAAGTTGTGTCGACACAAATGAAAGATATGGTACCTAAACACCTAGAGGGGGGGTGAATAGGTGACCTAATCCTTTTCTAACTTTATTGGCAGCAATCAGTTATATCACAGCAATCTAACTAGTTTATCACAGCAAACACAGCATACACAGCAACAATTTACAGCACACAATGATTTATAGTGGTTCCCCAAGATATAGGTACATCCACTTTCCCCCTTCGCCTATCTAGCAGTGTACTAGATTCAGCCAAACTCCTGCACTGTCTCAGAACCCAAATTGGTTCCTACACCTCAGGCCCAAAGCCTTACAACTCAGCTTTATCCCAAAGCCTACACTCAGCCAATCAAGGCCTACACTCAGCCAACCAAGGCCTACACTCAGAGATCTCTATCTCCTACACTCAGGCTAACAAGCCCTACCCTCAGCCTTTATAAATATAGGCTTACAATCACTCAGATCCAATGGATCCTACAAGTTAAAAATGTAATACAAATAATAACTCTACAACTCAGAATTAAAGGAGAGGAGTTGAGAGATTCTTGATGAGTTCTTGGAAGAACTCAGCTGGATTCACCCTGACTTAGCTTTCTTCAAATCTTCTTGAGTAGAACTGAATAAGACTGAATCCTCTGCAGTTGTTCCTTGACCTCTGCCACTTAAGATCTAGACTGAATCTGAATCCTTCTTCTCAGCCTAGTTCCAAAGGCTGATTTCTTGGATGGAGCCCTCTCTCTCCAACTTCTTAGATCTGCACTTGAACTGCTAGATCTTCTTGTGTTGATCCTCTTTGTAACACTATAATTACTTCAATAATCTGATTAACAACTTTGAACTTCTTTCAACAACTTTAACAATTCTGAACCATAGTTTCTGTAAACTGTAGGTGCCTATTTATAGGCTTTCTTCATGGTAACCGGCTGGTCCGGTCCATAACTGACTTCTGATATCTCTGACAGGTGCTGTAGACCGGCTGGAACGACATCTGTCAAATCATCCAGTCACTTCTTGAAAATCTCTAACTGTCTGTAAGTGTCGAGACTTTCTGTCTTTAAGTGTCGACACTTATAGTCCAAGTGTCGACACATGTTGTGTAAGTGTCGACACAAGTCTACAAGGTGTCGACACAACTCCTTGTATGTCTCGACACAGATTCTTCAGTATGTGTCGACACTGAAATTGAGTGTCGACACAAGTACTTGTTCTTCTAGCTTTTGCTGAATTCTTCTATGTGTCGACACATCTCCTTTGTGTCGACACATCTTCTTGTGTTGAATCTGTCAAGTGTCGACACTGCTTCTTGGTGTCGACACATAGTCTACTATGTTGAATCTTGCTGAGTGTCGACACAGCTTCTTGTGTCGACACACCTTCTTGTTGTTGAGACTTCAGATGAGTGTCGACACATTCCCATAGTGTCGACACTTGTACTTAGAATAATTTGTTGTTCTTTCTGTTCTTTGCTAAGTGTCGACACAGCTCCATGTGTCGACACTTTCTTCCAGTGTTGAGTCTTCAGCTGTGTGTCGACACATTGTTCTGGGTGTCGACACATACTTCAAATGCTGACTCTTCTGTTGAGTGTCGACATAGTGTGTTGAGTGTCGACACTTACTTCAAGTGCTGACTCTTCTGTATAGTGTCGACACATTGTGTTGAGTGTCGACACTTGTACTTAGACTCTGCAGACTTTTGCTGAGTGTCGACACAGCTCCAAGTGTCGTCACTTTCTGGTGTAGACACAGCTTCACTGAGTGTCGACACAGCTCCTTGTGTCGACACTTTCTGTCTGCACTTTTCTTCACTGAGTGTCGACACAGCTCCAAGTGTCGACACTTTCTGTCTGGTGTCGACTCTGCATCCCAGGTGTCGACACAATGACTCCAAGTGTCGACACTGCTTGTCTGGATGTCGACACAAGTCTTCTTAAGTGTCGACACTTTCCCTCTAGGTGTCGACACATGGACTTAGAAACTTTTTGCTTCAGTCCAGTACTTTCTTATCCTGCACAAATAACTCAAATATACATCAAATACATTATGATGTATATCATTGAGTTGGGTGAGACTTCTTCAAATCAGGTACATTTGACCAATGTACCCAACAATCTCCACCTATTTGGAGAAGTCATAACCCTTAGTCAATGATATACACCATTCATAATTAAAATTACAAAATGATGTAAAGCAGATTATAATCAGCAGGGTAAACATAAACATGTAATATTTCACACATGTATACACATTCAACATTGCAGAACAAACAAGAAATAGACATATTCTCAGAACAATCATGAAATATATTTCTCATTTATTGTTCTAACATTTTTCTAATACATCTTCAATGGTTTACAAAAATGTATTTCATTCAAAAGATTACAACAATCTTCAAGTCAATTCCTAATCTATTTCTGATCTGGTTCTTTGATAACAATGCCTTTGCCTGATTGGACTTGAGCTTTGACAGTGGCTTCAGCAGTTGCAGTATCAGCAGGCTTCTTGCCTTTTAAGTCCTTCTTCAGCTCTTCTGCTTTGATTTTCTGCCTTTCAAAATAGTGGTATGGCTTGGGGAAGTACTTGCTAGGCTCCACTGCAGTAGGAGGTAGCTTTCCCATCTTTGTCTTTCTTCTATATTGAACAATGGCCTCTTGTCTGATCTCATGTTTCCTCCATTCTGCTTCAGAGAACCACTTGTTCCTTTCATGAGCATTGTCCTTGGCAGCTTTCCAGGCAGTTAAAATTATATTCCTAGAGGTAGGGCTCCACTGTTCAAAATCTGGCATTTGTTCTGCTTGTTCCCTAAACCTCTTCTTTGACAACCTTGCCTCTTCTTCTTTCTCTAATGCCTCTTGCATAGCTGCAGAAATAGGCTGAACCACTTTATCCAGAATAACATTAGGCTTCCCTTCAGTTGGGCTATATATTGTCTGGACATCTGCTTGAACCATGTTAAAATCTGGAGGTGGATAAATCACTTGAGCTACCTCTGGTTGCTCACCTCCAAGATATGCAGTTTGAATCCCTGATTCAGCAACATTATCATCATCACAGAGTGGAGGATAGCCCAGTGTAGCTCTGATGGAGTTGGATATCCATTTGGCATGGTCAGAGCTAGCTTTGACTAATACTCTCTCCCCCTTTATGACTTCTCTAGCCATATGGTCTCTGACATCATCCTTTTGAAATCTTATTTGACTGTCCAAATACCTGATTCCCTCTTTAAAGAATGGTTTTAGCTTTTGCAGTTGTTCAGAGATAGCTTTCTGGGAATCTTTAATAGCAGACTTAACAGCAGTAAGTTCTTCCTGGAATACTTTATCAAATTCAGCTTTAGCAGCAGCAGTAGATGTTGAAGGTTCAGCAGTCTTATTCTTCAATTCAGTGACTATAGCATTGTGTGAAGCAGTCAAGTTATCATTCATCCTTAACTGATTTTCCAGTACATACCCTTGCTTCAATGCTATATCATCTACTTGGGCTTTGATCTTCTCTTGGTGTGTAGCTAAATACACCACTGCATTGCCACCCTTGTGGAAGCAGTCTGTCATCTCTTTCTTGTTGAGATTCATCTCAAACCTTATAGATTTTATATCTTGGGCAAGATCAAACTGTAATGATCTGTGCCCTGCATCAACATAAGCCTCTATAGCTTTCCTTTGTTCATCCATTTTTATCTGCAGTGCAATCAGTAAAGCACTATAGTCAACAGTTGGAGCTTGTTGAACTATAGGCTGTGGGGCAATGGATTGCAAGGCTTTCTTATAACTCTGACTTCTCCTCTTGAAGACATAGAGTTTCTTCTTCTTAGCCTTTGCAGCCTCATCTTCTTCAGATTCTGAAGTGCTGGCTATTTCAACCCTTTCCTTAGGGCTTGGAGGTTTGTCAGCTTGCACAGCAGTTGTCTTTTCAGTTTCTTGCCTAATAGGCTCTTCCAGATCTTGTACTAGTTCCCCCTCAGCAGCAGCAGTCTTATCTTCAGCAGCAACATCCTTGTCCATGTTAAAATCTTCTTGATCTAGATTTAGAAATAGATCTTCCATGGTGAACTCTTGAGGTGATTGAGCTGGAGATATTCTGTGCTCTTCAACCACTGGAATAACAGATGTGTCTTTGATAACAACATTTGGTTCTTAGCTAGGCAGCTGAATTTGCTGAGGAACATCAGACAAATCAGCATCTTCTATAAGATATTCTAAAGTTTTTAGGTCAGTGAGTACCTCTTGGATAATGATGGTGGCTTGCTCACTGTCCAGTGTAGATGGTTCCTCTACAACTGGATGCTCCCCCTGGCTTTGATCCCTGTGGATGGGGCTAGCTGGAGGCAGCTCCCCCTGGATCTCTACATCAGCTGGAGGAGCAGGAGTCTTGTCAGCAGGCTCTCCCTCATGATCATCTGGAGTGAAGACAACCTGTTCTTCACTATCAGAATCACTAGTGGACTCTTGTACCACTTGTACAGTCTTTCTCTTCTTCTTTGGAGGAATTTATTTTTCAGATACTGGCTTCTCAAGGGTTGACAGTTCCTTGGACAACACCCTGTCCCATCTAGAAAAGATCCTGAGATCCATCTTCCTCATGTGGTTGATCTTACTTCCTGCAGATGTATTTATTACCTCTGGTATGGTACCAGCTAGGTAGAGACTTATAATTCTGCCCAGATTGGGCTTCTTCAAGCTCTCCTTGATCTTGTCAAAAACCACTATTGACCAGTCTGTTTTCAGAGTGAATATGATTCTAGTCATAATTCCAAACATATAGGCAGACACCCTGTCATGCCCTCCAGGCTTACTGAGAATAACCTTGCCCACAATCTCAGACATGAATTTTCCTTGACTGTTCATGCCTTTCCTGTTAAAGACAGATCCTATCTTCATCTTTGGATCAAGTCCACACCAGGTAAGGGCTTCCCTGGTCTTGGATGCAGTTACTTCTTCTTCATCTTGTGTTTTAGGTAGCTGGAGTACCTTCCTCAGACTTTTTGGTGAAATCTTGACTTTAGATCCATGAACGCTGGATTTGATTCTATATCCAGAGTCATCTACAGCAGCTCCATTAAGGAATTCAAGAACTTCCTTCTTCCAAATCTTTGTTGGTTCTGAAACCAAGTATTCTAGTCCAGAATTGGCGACTAGGGTTACCACCGACTGGATTTCTTGATCTGCGTCGTCGAACGCGCCGCGCACTAGCTCATAGCCCTCGTTAACGTTCTCCTCAAGCTTAGGAGCCATTAGGGTTTGGAGAATTTGTCTTTTTAGAAAAGAGAAGTGTCGACACAATAGTTTTGGTCTCGAAACTTTGAAAGTGTGTCGACAAACAAAGACAGAACCCTATTTATACCTTTCTGATTTTGAAGATGAACAGGCGGGACAGCTAGCTTAAAGTGTGTCGACACTGGCAATAAGTTTCGACACTGACTTATAATGTCTCGACACACATGTGTCGACACAAGTTTAGTCAACAGATTTTATGTGTCGACACTTGGTTATGTGTCGACACAACATAACTCGACACATTGTCGAGACTTTACTTAGAAAAATACATAGTAAAACTTAAGTGTCGACACCACATAGGATGTGTCGACACCTACTTGACATGTGTCGACACTAACATTCTGAAGTGTCGACACCACATTCCTAGATGTGTTGACACCTTTTTCCTGAAGTGTCGACACCACTATTCTGTGTCGACATAGACTTGTCTATGTGTCGACACCTTTTTACTTAGTCATTTTCAAATCTGTAAACTTACTCTAAGTTTATCATTCCTAGTTCAATTTTGAATCTATTGAACTTAGCTTCTTCTAGTGGCTTAGTAAACATATCAGCTACTTGTTCATCTGTTTTAACATATTCAAGTGAAATATCTTCTCTTTCTACATGTTCTCTAAGAAAGTGATATTTAATCTCAATATGTTTTGTTCTACTATGAGATACAGGGTTATTAGCTATTGAAATAGCACTTGTAGAATCACAGTAAAGTGGAGTTCTACTTACCTGAAATCCATAGTCCTCTAGCTGATGTTGAATCCACAGAAGTTGAGCACAGCAACTTCCTGCAGCCACATACTCTGACTCAGCTGTGGAGATAGCCACACTAGTCTGCTTTTTGCTGCTCCATGAAATTAGTCTCCCACCTAGGAATTGACAGGTTCCAGTAGTACTCTTTCTATCCTCTTTGCATCCTGCAAGGTCTGCATCTGAATAACCTGTTAGATCAAATTCTCCATTCCTAGGGTACCAGAGGCCTAGATAGGGAGTGCCCTTTAGATATCACAAAATTCTCTTGACTGCAGTCAAGTGAGACTCTTTAGGGCAGGCTTGATACCTTGCACAAACACATGTAGCATACATGATGTCTGGTCTACTAGCAGTCAAGTATAATAGGGAGTCAACTATCCCTCTATACAAGGTTTCATCTACAGGTTTCCCTGTATCATCCTTGCTAAGAGACATACTTGACCCCATAGGAGTCTTCATGGTACTGGATGAATCCATACCATACTTCCTTATGAGTTCTAGGGTGAACTTTGACTGACAAATGGACAAACCACTCTCAGTCTATTTAACTTGGAGACCCAAGAAAAACTTCAGCTCTCTCATACTACTCATTTCAAACTGACCTTGCATAAGTTTTGCAAACTTTTTGCAAAGGCTGCTTTCAGTAGACCCAAATATAATGTCATCTACATATATTTGGACTAGTATGACTTTGCCTCTAGATTCCCTAAGGAATAGAGTCTTATCTATTTTCCCCCTTGAGAACTTGTTCTCAATGAGGAAGCTAGATAGGGTTTCATACCAAGCTCTAGTAGCTTGCTTTAACCCATACAAAGCTTTCCTAAGTCTATAGACATAATGAGGTAGAGTTGGATCAACAAAACCTGAAGGCTGCTCCACATAGACTTCTTCTTTTAAATTACCATTTAAGAATGCTGACTTGACATCCATTTGGTATACCTTGAATCCTTGATAGGTTGCATAGGCCAAGAACATTCTTATGGCTTCCAGTCTGGCTACTGGAGCAAAGGTTTGATCAAAGTCAATACCTTCTTCTTGCCTATATCCTTTAGCAACCAGTCTAGCCTTATTCTTAATGATGACTCCTTGTTCATCCATCTTATTCCTGTAGATCCACTTAACTCCTATTACATTGTGATCTTTAGGTTTAGGAACCAATTCCCAGACCTTGCACCTCTTGAACTGATTAAGCTCTTCTTGCATTGCTTCAGTCCATTGTGGATCTTGTATTGCTTCTTCAAATTTCTTAGGTTCAACTTGTGACAGAAAGCTGGAATAGATTGCAGCATCCTGATTTCTGCTCCTAGTTTGAACTCCTTGTCTTGGATCTCCAATAATCAGCTATACTAGATGATCTCTAAGATTCCTGTGGGCTGGAGGCATCCTCACTTCAGGTTGAACCACTTCAGCATCTGCATCATGCTGTACTCCTTGGATTTCTTCAGCACTTGGCACATGTAGTTCTCCCCCTGAACAGCAGCTACTCTCCTCTCCTTGCTGTCTTGCATCAGGTACTTCTTCTACAGTAAGCTTGTCCATTTTCTTTGTCAAACCTGTGGGGCTGCATACATTGCTAGACAACTCATTATTAATAAGTTTAGTCTCATCAAAAACTACATGCACTGATTCTTCTACAACTTGTGTAGTCAAGTTATAGACTCTATAAGCCTTACTATTATTGCTGTACCCAACAAAAATTCCCTCTTGGGACTTGGCAGCAAACTTAGTTATGTAAGACTTCCCATTGTTAAGTATGAAGCATTTGCAACCAAAGATCCTGAAGTAGGATAGGTTTGGTTTCCTGCCTTTCACAACTTCATAGGGGGTCTTGTTTAGCCCTTTAGTGATGGTAGCCCTATTTATAACATGGCATGCAGTGTTAACTGCTTCAGCCCAGAAATACTCTGGCAGTGATGTATCACTCAATAGGGTTCTACCAGCCTCTATCAAGGTCCTATTTTTCCTTTCAGCAATGCCATTTTGCTGAGGTGTTCTAGGTGAAGAGAATTCTTGAAATATCCCAAAGTCTTCTCATAGTTTTGTCATGCTTTCAGACTGAAACTCAGTACCATGGTCACTTTTAATTTTGACCACAGTACTAGTTAGTTCATTCTGAATTTGCTTGACAAAGCTGTAGAAGACACTAGGTGTTTCAGATTTCTGTCTTAAGAAGAACACCCAGGAAAACCTTGAGTAGTCATCTACAACTACAAGGGTATAGACCTTCCTACCTAAGCTGTGAACTGGCATTGGACCAAAGAGATCCAAATGCAAGAGGTACAAACACCTCACAGCATCTTTGTTATCTATGCTTTTAAAGGTGGATTTAGTCTGCTTGCCCTTCTGACAAGCTGAGCAAATGCCATCTTTAACACACTTAACTTGAGGACCATTCCTCACTAACTCTTTGCTAAAGAGTTTGCTAATAGTCTTGTAGTTAAGATGGGCTAGCCTCTTGTGCCATTTGACACAATGAGAGACTGTCTCATCAGCTACAAGACAAACTGGAGAACCATTGTTCTCAATCATAATGTCTAGGCAGTAGACATTCCTCTTCCTATAACCTGTCAAAATGATCTCTTGATCACTTGACCTCTTGATATGACAACCATTTTTAACAAAAGAGATGTCATACCCTACATCACTTAATTGACTTATACTTATTAGGTTGTGTTTCAACCCTTTAACATAAGCCACTTGAGTAATGGTAACTAAGTTTGAAGAAATGTTACCAAACCCTTTGATGATTCCTTTTTCAGAACCACCAAAGGTCACTTTAGGACCATTTTTGATTGGAATGTAGTCCTTCAGTAGTCCCCTAGTTCCAGTCATATGTCTGGAACATCCACTGTCCAAGTACCATGTAGGGGTATGGCCACTTGGACTCACCTGCAAAACAAATTAATGAACCTTAGAACCCAAAGTATTCTTGGGTCCTTGGTGATTGTTAGTTTGTAATTTGACAAACCTACCTACTGGCTTTCCAACAGGTAGTTTGGAACTCACTTTGGCACTCACATTGTGCCAACAGTCTACTGCAAAATGGCCAACTTTGCCACAACACCAACATTCAAATTTATTGTACCTTTGCTTAGGTACTGCCTTGGCTGTCTTGACTACAGCAGGCTTGTTGAATGTTGGGGCTTTGCCCTTGGACTTATACTTGGACTGCTCAGTCCCTGCAGGTCTAATAAAGCCCAGTCCAGCTTTACCCTTGTGATGAACAAATTCATCAATTATGGGTAACACTGACTTAGGTTTAGAAAACCTAGCAACCAAGTCCTTCTCCTTCTGAATATTGTTCTCCAGACACTTAATTTGATCATTCTTAAAAGTGATAGTTCTCATCTGAATCACAGTAATGTGTTTCAGCCTGGCTACCTCATTTAGTTTTTGATCAAATTGCTTCTCAAAATCTGTTGCAGCAGCTTTAAGATCAGCAATTTCCTTTGCCTGACTTTTGGCTAGGGTTTTGCTTTTCTTGTAGGCTTGCAACAGTACCTTATATTCATCTATAAGCTGATGAATATCTTCCTCAGACTCAGATATATTCTCATCACTTGATGAAGAAGAATCTGATTCTGAACTAGAACAAGCAACTGAATTTAAACTTGAACTTTGTACCTGACTGGGTCCTGGCTGCTCCAGGATTTTGGCACTGTCTGTCAAAGCCATTAGCCCTTGGCAATGACTGTCTTCTTGTTCATAAATTGACTCCAAGATCTGCATGAATTCTTCCTTTTCTTCTTCAGCAAACAGCTCTATGTAGGCTTCAGCCTCAGACTCAGTTTCTGAAGAAGAGATATCTGATAAAGTCTTCTCCTTCTTAGCAACAAAAGACTTTTCTTTCTTCCCTTTGAAGTGAGTCTTTTTCCTGTCACCAGATTCCTTTCTCTTCTCTGGACAATCTGCAATAACATGGCTCTGTCTATTGCAGTAATAGCAAACAATCTTTGAACCAGTTGCCTTGCTTGATTTTGTCCTTTTCTTGTCATTCTTTGAAGACCTCTTTTTCTGATAAGAGTCCTCCTTTCCTTGTGATGTAGAAGACCTTGACCTCCACTGTTTCTTTTTCAAAAACTTCTGAAAGTGTCTAGTGAAAGCAGCAAAGTCTTCATCACTTTCACTGCTCTTAGACTTTGTGCTGACAGACTCATCAGATTCTGATTCAACTACCTCTGAAGGTGGAGTTAAAGACTTATTCCTGCACTTTCTGGGAACTTCTGTCTTGAAAGCAACAGTTCTTTCTTTGTGCTCAGTCCTTGTTGATTTCTCCTCCTCTTTTCTTACTGTCAACTGCATCTCATATGACAATAACTTGCCAAACAGTGTAGGGGGAGGAATTTCCCCCAACTTAGCCATTTCTCTTATGCACAGATCTTGGTGTCCCAATCTTTGGTTAGAGACCTTAGGAACTTGTCATTTAGTTCATAGTTACTGAACTCTCTTCCATAAGACATGAGTTCATTAACTATTCTATAGAATTTCTTATAGCACTAAGTGATGCTATCACCCTTTCCTTGCCTAAAGCTTTCATACTCCTGATTTAGCAAGGACTTCCTATCTTGCCTAACTTCTTTAGAACCTTCCATATAGACAATGAGAGTATCCCACATCTCTTTTGCTGTTTTACAGTGAATTAAGTTCTGAAAAGTTGCATCATCAATGGCACTCACTATTATGTTCTGTGCCCTCTTGTCCATGGTGGCCAGGATAATTTCATATTTAGTCATCTCAGAGAAATTCTTTGGAGTTCTCTGGTTTGCATCTAGAACTGAAATCTTCATAGGCACATAAGACCCTTCCTTAACTGTGATGTAGATTCTAGGGTCAGAGGCTTCCATAAATAGCCTTACCCTTTCTTTCCAGATCACAAAGATCTCCTTTCTGCATATGGGTAATTTCATGAAACCCAATTCCTTGTGATTCTCATAAGAACCCATGTTTCTTGATTTTCTTGATTTTCTTGAAACTGTTTAATGTCTTACACTGAATCTGCCAAACAGGATCTCCTCAGACTATTAGTCCTTGTTTTGAGGAACCTCGCTTTGATACCACTTGAAAGATATGGTACCTAAACACCTAGAGGGGGGGGGGGTGAATAGGTGACCTAATCCTTTTCTAACTTTATTGGCAGCAATCAGTTATATCACAGCAATCTAACTAGTTTATCACAGCAAACACAGCATACACAGCAACAATTTACAGCACACAGTGATTTATAGTGGTTCCCCAAGATATGGGTACATCCACTTTCCCCCTTCGCCTATCTAGAAGTGTACTAGATTCGGCCAAACTCCTGCATTGTCTCAGAACCCAAATTGGTTCCTACACCTCAGGCCCAAAGCCTTACAACTTAGCTTTATCCCAAAGCCTACACTCAGCCAACCAAGGCCTACACTCAGAGATCTCTATCTCCTACACTCAGGCTAACAAGCCCTACCCTCAGCCTTTATAAATATAGGCTTACAATCACTCAGATCCAATGGATCCTACAAGTTAAAAATGTAATACAAATAATAACTCTACAACTCAGAATTAAAGGAGAGGAGTTGAGAGATTCTTGATGAGTTCTTGGAAGAACTCAGCTGGATTCACCCTGACTTAGCTTTCTTCAAAGCTTCTTGAGTAGAACTGAATAAGACTGAATACTCTGCAGTTGTTCCTTGACCTCTGCCACTTAAGATCCAGACTGAATCTGAATCCTTCTTCTCAGCCTAGTTCCAAAGGCTGATTTCTTGGATGGAGCCCTCTCTCTCCAACTTCTTAGATCTGCACTTGAACTGCTAGATCTTCTTGTGTTGATCCTCTTTGTAACACTATAATTACTTCAATAATCTGATCAACAACTTTGAACTTCTTTCAACAACTTTAACAATTCTGAACCACAGTTTCTGTAAACTGTAGGTGCCTATTTATAGGCTTTCTTTATGGTAACCGGCTGGTCCGGTCCATAACTGACTTCTGATATCTCTGACAGGTGCTGTAGACCGGCTGGAACGGCATCTGTCAAATCATCCAGTCACTTCTTGAAAATCTCTAACTGTCTGTAAGTGTCGAGACTTTCTATCTTTAAGTGTCGACACTTATAGTCCAAGTGTCGACACATGTTGTGTAAGTGTCGACACAAGTCTACAAGGTGTCGACACAACTCCTTGTATGTCTCGACACAGATTCTTCAGTATGTGTCGACACTGAAATTGAGTGTCGACACAAGTACTTGTTCTTCTAGCTTTTGCTGAATTCTTCTATGTGTCGACACATCTCCTTTGTGTCGACACATCTTCTTGTGTTGAATCTGTCAAGTGTCGACACTGCTTCTTGGTGTCGACACATAGTCTACTATGTTGAATCTTGCTGAGTGTCGACACAGCTCCTTGTGTCGACACACCTTCTTGTTGTTGAGACTTCAGCTGAGTGTCGACACATTCCCATAGTGTCGACACTTGTACTTAGAATAATTTGTTGTTCTTTCTGTTCTTTGCTAAGTGTCGACACAGCTCCATGTGTCGACACTTTCTTCCAGTGTTGAGTCTTCAGCTGTGTGTCGACACATTGTTCTGGGTGTCGACACATACTTCAAATGCTGACTCTTCTGTTGAGTGTCGACACATTGTGTTGAGTGTCGACACTTACTTCAAGTGCTGACTCTTCTGCATAGTGTCGACACATTGTGTTGAGTGTCGACACTTGTACTTAGACTCTGCAGACTTTTGCTGAGTGTCGACACAGCTCCAAGTGTCGTCACTTTCTGGTGTAGACACAGCTTCACTGAGTGTCGACACAGCTCCTTGTGTCGACACTTTCTGTCTGCACTTTTCTTCACTGAGTGTCGACACAGCTCCAAGTGTCGACACTTTCTGTCTGGTGTCGACTCTGCATCCCAGGTGTCGACACAATGACTCCAAGTGTCGACACTGCTTGTCTGGATGTCGACACAAGTCTTCTTAAGTGTCGACACTTTCCCTCTGGGTGTCGACACATGGACTTAGAAACTTTTTGCTTCAGTCCAGTACTTTCTTATCCTGCACAAATAACTCAAACATACATCAAATACATTATGATGTATATCATTGAGTTGGGTGAGACTTCTTCAAATCAGGTACATTTGACCAATGTACCCAACAACAAAGGTGATGTGTCGACACTTAGAAGAATTCAGCAAGTTACTGAAGATCAAGTACTTGTGTCGACACTCAATTTCAGTGTCGACACATGAAGAAGAATCTGTGTCGAGACATAGTATCTACAACACAAGAAATTGTGTCGACACCTTGTAGACTTGTGTCGACACTTACACAACTTGTGTTGACACTTGGTCTATAAGTATCGACACTTAAAGACAGAAAGTCTCGACACTATCAGACAGTTAGAGATTTTCAAGAACTGACTGGATGACTTGACAGCTGCCGTTCCAGCCGGTGTACAGCACCTGTCAGAGATGTCAGAATTCAGTTATGGACCGGACCAGCTGGTTATCATGAAGAAGGCCTATAAATAGGCTCATACAGTTTACAGAAACTGTTGTTCAGATTGTTGTTGAACAAGTTATTAAAGTGGTACACAGAGTTATTGATCAAGTATCAAATCAATAAGATCTAGCAGTCCAAGTGCAGATCTAAGAAGTTGGAGAGAGAGGGCTCCATCCAAGAAATCAGCCATTGGAACTAGGCTGAGAAGAAGGATTCAGATTAATTCTGGATCTTAAGAAGCAGAGATCAAGGATCAACTGCAGGAGGATTCATTCTTATTCAGTTCTACTTTCAAGAAGCTTTGAAGAAAGCTAAGTCAGATTGAATCCAGCTGAGTTCTTCCAAGAACTCATCAAGAAACTCTCAACTCCCCTCTCTTGTTTCTGAGTTGTTGAGTTATTATTTCTATAATCATTTTTATCTTGTAGGATCCTTTGGATCTGAGTGATTGTAAGCCTGAATTTATAAAGGCTGAGGGTAGGGCTTGAGAGCCTGAGTGTAGGAGATTGAAATCTCTGAGTGTAGGCCTTGTTGGCTGAGTGTAGGCCTTATTGGCTGAGTGTAGGCCTTGTTGGCTGAGTGTAGGCCCTTGTTGGCTGAGTGTAGGCCTTGTGGCTGAGTGTAGGCTTTGTGGAAAAGCTGAGTTGTAAGGCTTTGGGGCTGAGGTGTAGGAACCAGTTTGGGTTCTGAGATAGTGGAGAAGTTTGGTCGAATCTAGTACACTGCTAGATAGGTGAAGGGGTAAAGTGGATGTACCCAAATCTTGGGGAACCACTATAAAAATCTGTGTCTGCAGTGCTGTGATTGTGATTTGTTGTGTATGCTTTGTGATTGTTGTGCAAAAGAAGTTAGAATTCTGTGATATAACTGATTGCTGCCATAAAAGTTCAAAAAAAGATTAGGTCACCTATTCACACCCCCCCCCCCTCTAGGTGTTTAGGTACTATATCTTTCATCTACCTACAGTAAATTTTAAAAAAGTTCCTAAGGAGGATTGATATTTTTTAAAATAAAGAGTATTTTTTTGGATAAATCATCTATTTTAAATAACATAGGGCTTTAACATAGTAGGAAATTTGTTATATAATTAAGGAAAAACCATGTTACTATCTTACACCCACTATTAATGATTAGTAGTTTTGGTGCTCAGTTGCTATTTAAAATAATTAAAGCAGATCGAGTTTTAAGATCTTAAAATTAGTAGAGGAATATTCACTCATTTAAAATTGATGAAATAATTCTTGTAAATCAGGAAAGGTTTGCTATAGCCTCTTAAAGAGTTTTAGAAATTTTAAGGTATTCTCATTATATTTAAGATTTTATTTAGTGGCCCAAAGAAGCAAAATAAATTAGTAGAAACTATTTAAGACCTCAAAAATCCCCAAAATATTTACAGTAGTATTTTAAAAATATAATAATCTCATGATAAAAGTTTGATAAAGTTTCAAGCTAATTACTATTTTAATTGATTTAAAATAAGACAAACCCCCCAATAACAATAAAATAAGTGAGACCGTTTATATATATTACGAGAGATAATGCATGCAATCCAAAACTCAGGTCGCTCGGATCTTTAATTAATTTAGCGTTGACCTAAAGACAGAACATTCCTTCAGGGTCAACCCTAATTAGTGTTGAACTGACCGTCGCTCTTAGAGCAAAACGGACGGCTTGATGTTTTGATTTTCATTTCAGTATTGATTATATTAGTATTAAACCGATCGCTGCTCTTCTAGCAGAGTAGACAAATTGATATTTTGACTTTTTATTCTGTATGACCTATAATTTAAAGTTGATCTGGAGATGAGACATTCCTTCAGGGTTAATTATAAATAGTGTCAAACTAACTGCCACTTTTGGAGTGGAGCGGACAGTTCAATGTTGAGTTTTTTGGTTTTGCCCATAATTGGAATATGACTACGAGACAAAACATTCCTCCGAGCTCAATCCAAAATAATGTTGAACTTGTTAGTGTTAATATTGTGATCTAGAAGTGGTCAAATAGGTAGTCTCACTTCTAACGCAATATGAGCCTATGAGGTCACACATAAGAGTATTGAAGAAGTTGGAAAGGTTTGTGTTGGCATTGCTCATATGTGATATGAGTGAAAGGTCAAGCCTATGACATTCTGGATTTGGAGGTTTTTTAGCCCGGGATGTATATTGTGTATATAAATGACCAGGTAAGTTGTCAAACGACTCAAGGGTAATTCATCGAAATGACACGAGATGACACGAGAAATTTGTCTGAATTCGTCGAGAGGTCTCTTGACATCTCGACGAATTGGACTTGAATTTGTCGAGTATTCCCGTGTTATATTGACGAATGGAGCCTTGATTCGTCGTATATATACGTATCATATCGATGAATGATGTTAAATCTTGTTTAATTCCGTAAGTCCAATTTCGGTTTGGTGTGCGGGAAACGACTGTTTTGTTCTTGGTGTATAAATAAATGAGATAAATGTTTTCTCATATGCTTGACCTAATCGACCCAGATCGTGGTGTGGCGACTTCTTCTTCCCGACGGAACAGTTCGTTAACCTTGAAGTCGTAATCATTGCTCCGTGTCGCCGACCATTCTGGTCCATTGTCATCGCTGGAAAGTGTTTCCTAAGCCTAGTCTTCATCATTGTCGTCTCTCCTTTAACGGATCTAGTAATCTGTGGAGACGTTGAGGCATTCCTTCTTTCAACCTAGATCTTGTGTGACAAGAGTCTAAGGTTCTTCTTGCTCGTGTGGATACCCGTAGAGGTGTGGATATACTTCTACGCTCGAAACTCATGCCACAATTGTTCGTCGGATTTCCTTGGAATACCTTGGTTGAGTAGTGACTCAATCCCGCTAAGGTATACTTTTATATAAAGTTGTGTTTTCCACTTCTTGATCAATGTTCATCGCAAGATCCATTTCTCTTTGTGTTTTCTTAATTTTTTTATTCCGCTGCGCACATATGATGCGCATCTCATCGAAACCCAACATGTTTGGAATATGACTAGGAGCAAAACATTCCTCCGAGCTCGATCCAAAATATTGTTGAACTGGTCGTCATTCTTGTTAGTAGAGTAGGGAAGACAGTTCGATGTTTTTCATTTTTTAGTTTTTTCTACAATTAATAGTTGACCTGGAGACAAAACATACCTCTGAGGTTAACCTTAACTAGTCTTGAATTGGTTGTCGCTCATATAGTAGAGCAGAGTGGACGAGTTCGAGGATAAGCCCCCATTCGTTCGTCCCTCTTGATAAGTAGAGCGTGCGATTGAGTTTGACGTCTTAGCTACTTATCAAATTGTGTAAAATTTGATGATTGATAAGTGGATTATTTCAAGAACAAAATTAGCTTCTATATACAAAGCCCTTGTATGGGTGTTACTTACTATAGTTATTATTGTGA
Source organism: Platanthera guangdongensis (assembly GCA_039583875.1). Taxonomy (NCBI): domain Eukaryota; kingdom Viridiplantae; phylum Streptophyta; class Magnoliopsida; order Asparagales; family Orchidaceae; genus Platanthera; species Platanthera guangdongensis. Next base: position 170,820,814 of record CM077162.1, read on the forward strand.
TCAAATTGGAATGTAACCTAAGGAGTCATGACACACGTCAAGTCGAATCAGGGACTGGGGCTTACCAGAGCCACATAGTTATAATTATGGTTTATGAGTTTGTTAAGCAGGATAAGACTCCCTCCTTTGATTCAATCCTTAATTATCTTGACGTTGATTTATTTAACTTATAAAGGTTTCTATTTGAATAACAAAATTCTATCACTTCGTATTCTATGATATGTTTGCATCTGATAGAAATTATATTGTTACGATAGGAAATGTCCCACGAGGATCTGAAAATTGTCTTTGATAAATTTGCCTCCAAGAAGTAGTTTATTCGAGAATCAAAAGTTCATTTAGAATGAAAATACCTCTGATTAAGATGCCCTGAGAAGTAGTTTCTCCGGGAATGAAATGTGCCTTCAGAATGAAAAGTGCCTTTGCTAAATATGTCTCCGAGAAGTAGTTCCTCTGGGAATAAAATGTGTCTTTGGAATGAAAAGTACATTCGATAAATATGCCTTCGAGATGTAGTTCCTTCAGGATCGAAATGTGTCTTTGAAATGAAAAGTGCCTTTAATAAATGTGCCCCGAGAAGTAGTTACTCCGGGAATGAAATATGCCTTCAGAATGAAAAGTGTCTTCGATAAATGTGCATCAAAGAAGTAATTCCTCCAAGAATAAAATGTACATGCCTTCGGAATGAAAAGTGCTTTCGATAAATGTGCCTCTGAGAAGTAGTTCCTCCAGGAATAAAATGTGCCTTCAAAATGAAAAGTGTCTTCGATAAATATGTCTCCGAGATGTATTTCCTTCAGGAATGAAATGTGCCTTCAAAATGAAAATTGTATTTGATAAATGTGCCTCCAAGAAGTAGTTTCTCTGGGACTGAAGTGTGCCTTTAGAAAAAAAGTGCATTCATTCGATAAATGTGCCTCAGAGAAATAGTTCCTCCGGGAATGAAATGTGTCCTAGAAAGAATAAAAGATAGCCGACAAGTTTTACTCTAAGGCAACCTGCATGAAGGATGACCTAGGAAGACAGCACGTGCAAAACTAATAGAACTACATAGTGTAAGACTCCCCCCCCCCAATCTTCCCCCAGGTCGGGCTGGAGGGGATCTTACTTGTCCAAGACATCCACCCAGTGCTCCTTAAGGGGTAACGACCCACTCTTCTAAGCACTAGTTGGTCGTCTTGCTCGACTTGAATCACAACATTCACATCTCATCATAGAGTTTCGCGGAAACATTAACAAGGAGCCACAACAAATATATATAACAATATATATTTAAAAGGAAATGCAAAAGGCAATAGCCATTATTTATACACGAAGCTCGTAGGCTATACAATACTACAAATAACAACTCCACTCTCTCTCAACTCTGCTTGCTAGTACTCACGTCTCGAAACTATAGAGATGACGGGGGTGCCTCTGCTCGAGTAGTCCTATCAGTAGGAGTAACGTCCTGCAGCAGCTGGTCTCTATGGTGCTCAATCACCTGTCAATGGTTATTAAAATAATTGTTAGTCATAGAGCTAAGTGGAAACAAATCTCCTCCCCAGATCCATATACTGGGGATGAGCGCACGTACCCAACAAAAGTAGATAGTCGAAGCAAAAGAGAATTAGTACAACATTTTATATATAAGCTAGGAGCAACCATAAAAGGAGGTGCAACATAGTATAACTGGAATAGCAATAGTAATATGCATAAGTTATAGTTAAAGCTCCACTAGCATATCGGCATAGCAGGTTTTTACGACCTATATTCATACAGCAGACATTCACAGCCGCGCATACATTGCAGGCATTCACAGCTACGCACACATCACAGGCATTTACAGCCACGCACAATCGCAGGCATTCACTGCCGCGCACAATACCCTATGTCGATATAGTATGGACTGCTTCTTTTCAAGCAGGGTAGCGAGCCCCGCGGGCCTCACCGATATGGTCGTCGATGATAGTGGTCAGTACTACCACTTCTGGGAGTGGTTGTACCACACAACTCAGGCCCCAACGTACAACCCTATGTACTCTAGGATGGGAGCGACATCCGACAATTCAACATTTTGGCAGACCAGCAAAGGAAACCCAACATGTAAAAATATAATGGTTGGTCTCCCTTGATACTAATCCCCCTGTCACCTTGAGTGTCGAACTTCTCGCACTGGTACGATCGGTCTGCAGAAGTGAGTAACCTGCCACAATTTACCCAAGCAATTTACAAGCAATCAAATTTATCAATTTTGCTAGCATGCACTAGGTCTATAGCGGCTTGCCATACTATGCTTTAAATAATTCAGGCAAACGACACTTGTCTCTACTTTTGACAAGGAGAGTGGGAGCACTTTATTTGGGGCTAATTTAGGAGAAGCATTTTAACTCCTGTTATCCCTAACTGAGGCTAAACCTATTAATTATCTGCCCATCAGGGCAGGACCTGTGCTTAAAATAATAAATTGCAGAAACGAAAGTGTGGTAATATAAGTTATTGTTAGTATAAGCTGCAGAATTGAAATGTTGTAATGAAATAGGACCAGTATAAAACTGGAGTAGTACTGAACTAAAAGTAAGTATTGAAAGAGAATGGACCAGTACGAGACTAGAATAGTACTTAAAAAAGGAACTGAACTGAAAGTAAATAGCCTAGGACCAGTACGAGACTGTAGTACTGAAAAAAGTACTGAACTGAAATAAATAAATGAACTGGACTAGTACGAGACTGGAGTACTGAAAAGAAAGTACTGGACTGAAATAAATAAATAAATTGGACCAGTACGAGACTGGAATAAAACATAAAGAAAATGGTTAGTAGTTCAATCACTCCATTCAGGAGGCTTCGGTTCCGTCTTCATTCTTAGCAGGTTTAGTTCAGTTCCATCTCCGTTCTCATGAGGTTTAGTTCAGTTCCATCTCCTCTCTCAAGAGGTTTAGTTCAGTTCATCTCTGTTCTCAGGAGGTTTAGTTCAGTTCCATCTCTGTTCTCAGGAGATTTAGTTTGGGTTTCACCCATTATGTAGGTCTGATAATACTTATGTTGCACCCTTTATTGTTTTGGCGTAATCAAACCTGAAAGATTTAAGGGTTACACCTTTATTATTTGTCAAGCATGATTGCTCGTATTTTTTTTTCCAAACTTGTCCAAGTTACTTGAGACCTTTATAACAGATAAAGATAAGACGCTCAGTAGTTCCATGAAACCTCGGAATGCTCAGAGCTTGGGCATTCTCCTCGGACACTCTCGTTGGTAAAATAATTTGAATCTATTATTAAACACAATAGGATGGTCGCACGCTCAAATTTTCATTTCGGCAAAATCGGACGCATTAATTTTTTTTGCTCGACCCTAGGCTTAAATTAAATTGAAAAACTCTAATTTTTCTCCTAAGGTTCCCAATTTTTAATACAACCCTTAGGGAGGTCTAAAATGAGCACACAATTTTTCTCAACTTTTTTGAACAATTTTGGGCCTTTAATTTGGCCAATTAAAACTCATTTGGGCTTTTAAAAATACTAAATCTTTTCCAAAAAATTCTTAAAATTTTTGTGGAGAAAGCCCTTATTGAGGGGAACAACTTTCATGTTCAATACTTTTTCTCTTGAAGCATATATGTTTTTATAAAAATTATCCAAGGTTCTAATTAAAAACTGGACTGCATATAACAGATCAGGCTTGATTTTGCGGCCAGGATTGAGCCAGACGGGGAAAACAACCAACGCTTCCCCACAGCGGATCTACCATGGATCCACTGTGGGGGCACAAGATGAGGTGGGCGAGGGAATTGAGAAGATTGCGGTCATTCATCTCATTCTCGTGAGATGAGCGGCAATGATCTTCCCCACCGGAGAAGAAGTCGATGGCCCTCTGCCACCGCCAGCTGGCCACTTTTGGGCACCGGCGCCGCCCCTGATCGACCCACCAAGGGCCGGTGAGCCTCTAGGTGGCGATCCGGCAGCCTGCCGCCGCCGGCCACGTCTGGTATTTGAAAACCCGAGAGCTGGGGTGGCGGCAGCTCTGCTCCAAGCGCCACCACGCCACCCTGCCTCTCTGATGGCCATTCCGGCCACGAAACCACACCCAGCCGGCGCGTCGAGGGTTGTGCTCCTCTCCGGTGGTGGCCCGACGAGTTCTCGCCGCCAGCCGCCGCTAGAGTAAAAACAGAGGAATTCTCTATTTCTCGGGTGCTATCGGAGCGACATTTTCTGGCAACACCCTGCCCTTTCACCACTAGAGAGGGGTATCCCTAGTGGACTAGACCTTCCCCAACACCACCATCGACGCTGGGAGAAGCTAGCTTCCTGCGGTCACCACCCGACCTGGAGCATGGGTCGGGTGGTGCCGGCGGTGCTCCGGCCACCGGGCGTCCCATGCAGGACGTCTAAAATATTTGAAAGGGTGAGGGGATAAGGTTCTACCTGGCCTGAAAGGGCTTGGGAGGGCCCCGACCGAGTTTCCATTAAAGGCGGCAGAGAGCTTGGCTAGGGTTGGCTTTTCCCGGCATCTTAGGGTTACGGTGAGGGCTCCCTAGGCTTGTTTGGGGTGGTGAGGAGGAAGGCAGGGGGCATGGCCTTTTATAGGCTTGGGGAGGTTGGCCACTCCTGCCCTAGCCAATGTGGGATTAATCCCATGATTGGAGGAAGTCCTCTCCTCCCCTCCACTTACTTTGGCCATATGGCACCATCCTAGGGCCTCTAGGTGGCTGTCATCCAAGGGGAGAGGGATGGGCTTGGGCCTTGATTCCTAAGGAGAGAAAAGAGGAGGGGAAGGAAAAATAAAGCCTAGCTTGGCCCATGGCTCATTCCCATCATATGACTGATTTTGGTGGCCCAAGATGTGAGAGGGGATAGGGCCTTAGCTATTAATGAAGAGGAGGTGTGCACCTCCTTAAGAAAGTTTCCAAAAATTAATTTTTAGGGGGGTGACCAAATTCAACCCTAAGGTGGGTCCCCCTTGCTGGTCAAAGTCAAAATAGGTCCATGTCATTAAGAGTCGGGTCAAAGTTGGGTGTCATGTCATAATATGTGTTTGCATGCTTTTCGATGCACAATTATGCTTAATTTGACCACGAGTTGACCACCCATCACTGAAATTGACCAAGACGCACTTGGTTGAGCTTGTATTGATCATTTGAGTCCAATGCCACTAACCGGGGTCAAATCAGAGTTCGTTTGCTAGCTATTCAAAATCTGCATGTCACAGCGTGCTAAAACAGTCAAAACGTGTATAATCATCATTAAACTTTGAAATGCGACACAAAAGTTCTAGTGGGTTTGTATTGACTATACAAAGCCATAAGAACTGACAGAACTCAAATCGGAGTTCTCTAGGTCATTTATCCGAAAATCTTGTTTTTGCAATGTTTTACGAGGAATGACCCTACTTACCATATGACCTCGGAGTTCAAAGGAACGAGTTCCAATGCCTTTGTATCAATTATACGAATTTGAAAGAAATAGTACCTAACCACCTAGAGGGTGGGTGAATAGGTGTTCTTTTTCTTTTTGACTTTAAAGGCAGAAATACTGTACAGTAAATGCAATTCTATAATTATCACAACACAGCAACCATACAATCAAACATACACAGAGTGCACACAGGATTTATAGTGGTTCCCCAAGGTCTGGGTACATCCACTTTCCCCCTTAGCCTATCTAGTAGTGTACTAGATTCAGCCTAACTTCTCCACTTCTTCTCAGATCCTCAGATCTTACAACTCAGAACCCCAAACAGGTTCCTACAACTCAGAGTGTCCCCACTCCTACAACTCATGCACAAAGCCCTACCACTCAGTCTTCACCAAGACCTACACTCAGGCTAAACAGCCCTACCTCAGCCTTCAATCAAGGCCTACACTCAGAGAATAGAATCTCCTACACTCAGACACAAAAGCCCTACCTCAGCCTTTATATGATAGACTTACAGCTCAGATCCCTTAGGATCCTACAGAAAATAAAGTTTACAAAGTATATAACCACAACTCTGAAAGAGAGAGATGAGTTGACTGGCTTCTTAATGAGTTCTTGGATGAACTTGGCAGAGATCAACCTCCCTTGTCTTTCTTCAAAGCTTCTTGAATTAGAACACAGTAGGGTTGAATCTCCTGAAGATGATCTTCAATCAACTTCTGTCTTGTGAATCAGATCTCAATCTGAATCTTACTTATCAGCCTAGTTCAACAGCTGTTCTTCTTAGAAGGAGCTCTCTCTCTCCAACTTCTTAGATCTTCTCTTAAAAGTCTTCTTCTTTTGTGTTGTTTTTCAATTGATTACTTCATATTCTGTCGAAGGAGAAAGGTCTTTAAATAGTCTTCCTCCAAGGTAACCGGCTGATCCGGTTTCTAACAACCTTCTGACAGCTCTGACAGTTGCAGTTGACCGGCTTAAATGGCAGCTGTCAAGTCATCCAGTCACTTCTTGAAATCACTGTCACTGTCTGAAAGTGTCGATACAGATAGTCTTTATGTGTCGACACAAATAGACTAAGTGTCGACACTAGCCTTGATGGTGTCGACACAACTCCTTGTGTTGTTGTAACAGCTTCTCGACACTGCTTATTCAGAATGTGTCGACACTGATCCTATGTGTCGACACAAGCCTTTGTTGAATGTGTCGACACTGATTGAGTGTGTCGACACAAGTACTTCTTCTTCAATACTTAGTTGATTTCTGCTGTGTGTCGACACAACTCCTTTGTGTCGACACAACTTCTTGTGTTGAAACTTGCTAAGTGTCGACACATCTTCTTTATGTCGACACATGCCTTCATGTGTTGAAATTTTGCTGAGTGTCGGCACATCTCCTTTGTGTCGACACATGCCTTCATGTGTTGAAACTTTGCTGAGTGTCGACACATCTCCTTTGTGTCGACACGTTTACTTTAACTTTGTTGAAGTTTGCTGAGTGTCGACATATCTTCTTTATGTCGACACATGCCTTCTTGTGTCGACACTTTTGATGTCGACAAAGTTTCTCTGGGTGTCGACACAGATAATGTGGACAATTCTTCACAGTGTGTCGACACAGCCTGTATGTGTCGACACTTTTCTTATGGTGTCGACTCTGCCTTCCTGGTGTCGACACAATTACTCCAAGTGTCGACACACCTTCTCTGGGTGTCGACACTAGCCATCATAAGTGTCGACACATCACCTCTAGGTGTCGACACATGGACTTAGAAACTTTTATGCTTTCCCTGCAATTACTTAACCTGCACACATAAACTCAAAGCACATCAAATACACCTTGATGTATATTATTGAGTAGGGTGAGACTTCTTCAAATCAGGTACATATATTCCAATGTACCCAACAATCTCCCCCTATTTGGAGAAGTCATAACCCTTAGTCAATGATATACATCGTACATAACAAATACTCAATATGATGTATAACAATATTAAATGACAGGGTAAGAACTAAACATGTATAAACAGAACATGTATAAAAAATTATCTCAGAACAATAATGTAATAGATTGAACATATAACATTGTTCTTACAACTTCAAACATTTTCATTAATCAAAAGTTTACATAGAGTTTAATGCAAATGATTACAAATTATAAACTTAAGAAAATTCTATCATATGGCTGCTCTGGTTCCTTGATTACAATGCCCTTTCCAGATTGAATCTTTGCTTGAACTGGAGCTTCATTGTCATCAGCAGGCTTCTTTCCCTTAAGATCTTTCTTTTTTTGTTCTTCAGCTCTTATCTTCTGTCTTTCAAAATAGTGATAAGGCTTAGGGAAATACTTGCTAGGCTCCTGTGCATTGGGAGGTAGCTTCCCTAATTTAGCCTTCCTTCTGTATTGAACTATGGCCTCTTGCCTAGCTTCATGCTTTTTCCATTCCTGGTCAGAATACCATTTGCCCGTCTCTAGGAAATTATCCTTTACAGCCTTCCAAGCAGTTAATATGATATTCCTAGAGGTTGGGCTCCATTTCTCAAAGTCTGGCCTTAATTCAGCTTGTTCTCTGAACCTCTTCTTAGATAATTGAGCTTCTTGTTCCTTTAATAAAGCTTCTTGCTCTTTTAATATTGCCTCTGGCACAGGCTGGACTACTTTCTCAAGAATAACATTCTGATTACCCTCAGGAGGACTATACATAGACTGTACCTCCTGATGTATCATGCCAAAATCTGCAGGAGGATATATCACTTGAGCCACTTCAGCTTGTTCTCCTCCAAAATATGCAGGATCAATTCCAGACTCTGCCACATTATCATCATCACACAAGGGTGGATATCCAAGGGTAGCTCTCATGGAGTTTGAAATCCATTTTGCATGATCAGAGCATGCTTTGACTAACACCCTCTCCCCCTTTATGACTTCTCTTTCTATATGATCCCTAAGATCATCTTTCTGGAATCTGATTTGAGCATTCAAATAGTTAACTCCATCTTTGTAAAAAGGTTTTAACCTTTGTAGCTTGTCAGTAATTGCCTTCTAAAAATCTTCAATGGCAGTTTTAACAGCAGTTAGGCTCTCTTATAGTTGCTTAGCAAAGGCTTCTTTGGCAGTAGCAGTGACAGTAGTCTGGGCAGTAGCTATATTTTTCATTTCAGTGACAATGGCATTATGAGAAGCAGTCAGATTATCATTCATTCTAAGCTGATTTTCCAGGACATATCCTTGTTTTACTGTCAAGTCATCAATAAGTTTCTTTAGGGTCTCTTGATGAGTAGCCAGATAGACCACTGCATTCCCTCCTTTATGGAAACAATCAGTCATTTCCTTCTTGTTTTGATTCACTTCAAATCTTATAGATTTTATGTCTTGAGCTAGATCAAATTGAAGGGATTTATGTCCTTCATCCATATACTTTTCTAGAGCTTTCCTTTGCTCATCCATCTTGATTTGCAAAGCCACCAACAGAGAACTATAATCAGTAGTTGGGGCAGGCTGTGGAGCAATTGTCTACAGTGCTTTCTTATAGTTCTAGCTTCTTCTCTTGAAAACCTGGAACTTTCTTTTCTTGGCTCTAGCAGCCTCTTCATCCTCTGATGCAGAAGTACTGGCAATGTCTACTCTGTCCTTAGGACTAGGAGGTAACTCCTTCTCAGTCCTTGGTAGTTCCTCAGCATGCCTTTGCTCCTCAATCTCTTGTCTAGCAGTCTCCTTTACATGCTCCCCCTCAGGATTGACCTTATCCCCCTCAACAGCTGCTTTTTCTCCCCCTAAGTTAGTTTATACAAGATCAGGGAACAACTCTTCTAATGTAAACTCATGTTGAGGTTGTATAGGAGAATCTCTTATCTCTTGAGCAACTGAGTCTACTTTATCAGCAACTGATGTGTCCTCCATGACAACATCTTGTGGTTGACTATGTGACTGTGTATGCTGATCAACATCAAGTAATGATTTAGTCAGAACTTCATCCTCAATAATGAAATTTAATTGATTAACTTCAGTGATTACCTCTAGAATGCTTTGGGTAGCCCTTTCACTCTCTAATTGAGTTGGCTCATCCACATGTAGAGGCTCCCCCTAGAGTGGATCCAGGTGAATAGGGCTAGTTGATGGTAGCTCCCCCTGCCTCTGAGCATCTTCTTGTCTTGCTGGTGACTGTCCAGCATTGTCATCTCCTCCATCATCAGAACTGAAAACCACTTGTTCCTCTGAGCTACTTGAGGATTCTTGAGCCACAATGACTGTCTTCTTCTTCTTCTTCTTCTGAGGTGTGTCCTTTTCTGGAGTTGGCAGTTCCTTTGTCAGCACTCTATCCCACCTTGAGAAAATTCTTACATCCATTCTCCTCATGTGGTTTATCTTTGAACCTGCAGCTTGGTTCATCACTTCAGGAATACTTCCAGCTAAGTACAAACTCAGAATTCTACCCAGATTGGGTTTCTTCAAACTCTCTTTTATCTTATCAAACATTACTGCTGACTAATCAGTATTAAGTTTGAAAATTATCCTTGTCATCAAACTGAACATGTGAGCTGAAATTCTATCATGCCCACCAGACTTGCTCAGTATTACCTTGTCAACTATCTCAGATAAAAACTTGCCCTGCATGTTCATGCCTCTCCTGTTGAAAACTGATCCTATCTTCAGGCTTGAATTAATTCCACACCATTCCAGTGCCTCCCTTGTCTTTGATGCAGGTATATCTTCCTCTTCTGTAGTTCTAGGGAGATGTAGAATCTTCCTTAGACTTTTCAGGGTAATCTTGACTTTTGCCCCATGAACTTTGGACTTAATCTTGAGTCCAGATTCATCAAGAGTAGCTGCACTCAAGAATTCAAGGACCTCCTTCTTCCAGATCTTGATTGGTTCTGATACAAGATACTCTAATCCAGTCTCTGCAATTAGGGTTATCACACCTTGGATTTCTGGTTCCGCGTCATCAAAGGCGTGTCGCACGAGCTCATATCCTTCATTAATGTTCTCTTCTAGCTTGGGCGCCATTAGGGTTTGAAGAAATTTTGAATTTACAGAAGAGAGATGTCGACACACAAGTTTGGTCTCGAAACTATGGTGAGCGTGTCGACAAACAATGGCGAAGACCTATTTATACCTTTCTAAAATTGAAGGTGAAAAGGCGCGTCAGAATACTTGAAATGTGGCGACACTATTGAAAAGTGTCGATACTTACTTCTAATGTCTCGACAAATATGTGTCGACACAAATATAGTCGACAGAATATATGTGTCGACACTTATATATCTCAGCTCGACACTTAGTCGAGACTCTACTAGACTAATTCTGTGTAAATCCTAAGTGTCGACACCACCCTGGATGTGTCGACACCTACACTGCATGTGTTGACACTAATTCTCTGAAGTGTCGACACAGACTTCCTAGATGTGTCGACACCATTTCTCTGAAATGTCGACACCACTTCTATGTGTCGACACAGACAACTCTGTGTGTCGACACTATTTTACTTAGCCATTTTTTGTAAACTATTCTAAGTTTATCATACCTAATTCAATTTTAAACTTATTGAATTTGGTTTCATCAAAGGGCTTACTAAACATATCAGCTAACTGATTATCTGTCTTAACATACTCTAGGGAAATGTCTTCTTTTTCCACATGTTCTCTTAGAAAATGGTATTTAATTTCTATGTGTTTAGTCCTACTATGGGAGACAGGATTATTTGTAATAGAAATGGCACTAGTAGAATCACAAAATAAAGGTGTCCTACTTACTTGAATACCATAATCTTCTAGCTGATGTTGAATCCATAGAAGTTGAGCACAGCAACTTCCTATAGCCACATACTCTGACTCTATTGTGGAGATAGCCACACTGGTTTGCTTCTTGCTACTCCATGACACCAGCCTTCCACCTAGAAATTGACAGGTTCCTATAGTACTCTTCCTATCTTCCTTGCAGCCTGCAAAATCTGCATCTGAATAACCTGTCAGTACCAAATCTCCATTCCTAGGGTACCAAAGGCCTAGATAAGGTGTGCCCTTAAGATATCTCAAAATTCTTTTGACTGCTGTCAAATGAGATTCTTTAGGGCAAGCCTGGTACCTAGCACAGACACATGTAGCATACGTGATATCTGGTCTACTAGTAGTCAAATACAGTAGGGAGCCAACTATGAAAGGTTATCTAGCATAAGCCACTTATGCTAATGAGGTTATGTTCTCAAGGCTATGAAAGGATATCTGGTCTACTAGCATACGTGATATCTGGTATAGACACCTCATATCATCTTTGTTCTCAAGGCTATGAAAGGATATCTGGTCTACTAGCATACGTGATATCTGGTATAGACACCTCACATCATCTTTGTTCTCAAGGCTATGAAAGGTGGATTTGGTCTGCTTGCCTTTTTGACAAGCTGAGCATATCCCATCCTTTATACACTTAACTTGAGGACCATTCCTCACTAACTCTTTGTTAAAGAGTTGACCAATTGTCTTATAGTTAAGATGAGTCAGCCTCTTGTGTCATTTAACACAATGTGAGACTTTCTCATCAGCTACAAGACAAATAGGAGAAACATTGTTCTCACATACAAAGTCAAGACAATAGACATTTCTCTTCCTATATCTTGTCAGAATGATCTTTTGATCACTTGACCTTTTGATATGACAACCATCCTTGACAAATGAGATGTCATTTCCTAAATCACTCAGCTGACTTATGCTAATGAGATGTCATTATCCTTGTCATCAAACTGAACATGTGAGCTGAAATTCTATCATGCCCACCAGACTTGCTCAGTATTACCTTGTCAACTATCTCAGATAAAAACTTGCCATGCATGTCCATGCCTCTCCTGTTGAAAACTGATCCTATCTTCAGGCTTGAATTAAGTCCACACCATTCCAGTGCCTCCCTTGTCTTTGATGCAGGTATATCTTCCTCTTTTGTAGTTCTAGGGAGATGTAGAATCTTCCTTAGACTTTTCAGGGTAATCTTGACTTTTGCCCCATGAACTTTGGACTTAATCTTGAGTCCAGATTCATCAAGAGTAGCTGCACTCAAGAATTCAAGGACCTCCTTCTTCCAGATCTTGATTGGTTCTGATACAAGATACTTTAATCCAGTCTCTGCAATTAGGGTTATCACACCTTGGATTTCTGGTTCCGCGTCATCAAAGGCGTGTTGCATGAGCTCATATCCTTCATTAATGTTCTCTTCTAGCTTGGGCGCCATTAGGGTTTGAAGAAATTTTGAATTTAGAGAAGAGAGATGTCGACACACAAGTTTGGTCTCGAAACTATGGTGAGCGTGTCGACAAAAAATGGTGAATACCTATTTATACCTTTCTAAAATTGAAGGTGAAAAGGCACGTCAAAATACTTGAAATGTGGCGACACTATTGAAAAGTGTCGATACTTACTTCTAATGTCTCGACAACTATGTGTCGACACAAATATAGTCGACAGAATATATGTGTCGACACTTATATATCTCAGCTCGACACTTAGTCGAGACTCTACTAGACTAATTCTGTGTAAATCCTAAGTGTCGACACCACCCTGGATGTGTCGACACCTACACTGCATGTGTTGACACTAATTCTCTGAAGTGTCGACACAGACTTCCTAGATGTGTCGACACCATTTCTCTGAAATGTCGACACCACTTCTATGTGTCGACACAGACAACTCTGTGTGTCGACACTATTTTACTTAGCCATTTTTTGTAAACTATTCTAAGTTTATCATACCTAATTCAATTTTAAACTTATTGAATTTGGTTTCATCAAAGGGCTTACTAAACATATCAGCTAACTGATTATCTGTCTTAATATACTCTAGGGAAATGTCTTCTTTTTCCACATGTTCTCTTAGAAAATGGTATTTAATTTCTATGTGTTTAGTCCTACTATGGGAGACAGGATTATTTGTAATAGAAATGGCACTAGTAGAATCACAAAATAAAGGTGTCCTACTTACTTGAATACCATAATCTTCTAGCTGATGTTGAATCCATAGAAGTTGAGCACAGCAACTTCCTGCAGCCACATACTCTGACTCTGTTGTGGAGATAGCCACACTGGTTTGCTTCTTGCTACTCCATGACACCAGCCTTCCACCTAGAAATTGACAGGTTCCTATAGTACTCTTCCTATCTTCCTTGCAGCCTGCAAAATCTGCATCTGAATAACCTGTCAGTACCAAATCTCCATTCCTAGGGTACCAAAGGCCTAGATAAGGTGTGCCCTTAAGATATCTCAAAATTCTTTTGACTGCTGTCAAATGAGATTCTTTAGGGCAAGCCTGGTACCTAGCACAGACACATGTAGCATACGTGATATCTGGTCTACTAGTAGTCAAATACAGTAGGGAGCCAACTATCCCTCTATATAAAGTTTCATCTACAGGTTTCCCTGCATCATCTTTGCTTAGAGACATGCTTGACCCCATAGGAGTTTTCATGGTAGTGGAAGATTCCATACCATACTTCCTTATTAACTCTAGGGTGAACTTAGACTGGCATATGGATAATCCATCTTCAGTCTGTCTAACTTGGAGACCCAAGAAGAACTTAAGTTCCCACATACTGCTCATTTCAAATTGTCCTTGCATAAATTTTGCAAACTTCCTGCAAAGACTACTTTCTGTAGACCCAAATATTATGTCATCTACATATATTTGGACTAAGATAATCTTGCCTCTGGATTCCCTAAGGAATAGAGTCTTGTCTATTATCCCCCTTGAGAATTTGTTCTCAATGAGGAAACTAGACAGGGTTTCATACCAAGCCCTTGGGGCTTGTTTTAACCCATACAAAGCCTTCCTAAGTCTATAAACATAATCAGGTTTAAGAGAATCAACAAAACCTGATGGCTGCTCTACATAGACTTCTTCCTTCAGATTTCCATTCAGAAAAGCTGACTTAACATCCATTTGATATACCTTAAATCCTTGATATGTTGCATAGGCAAGGAACATCCTTATTGCTTCTAGTCTTGCTACTGGAGCAAAGGTTTGATCAAAATCAATACATTCTTCCTGCCTATATCCCTTTGCAACAAGTCTAGCTTTATTCTTTATGATGATTCCATTCTCATCCAACTTGTTCCTAAAGATCCACTTAGTTCCAATAATGTTATGGTCCTTGGGTTTAGGAACTAGCTCCCAGACCTTGCATCTTTTGAATTGATTCAGCTCCTCTTGCATGGCCTCTATCCAATGAGGGTCTAGGATTGGTTCTTCAAACTTCTTTGGCTCTACTTGGGATAGAAAACTGGAGTAAAGAACTGTACTTAGATTCCTGCTCCTTGTTTGCACCCCTTGTCCGGGATCTCCAATTATTTGATTGGCTGGATGATCCTTTAAATGCCTATTTGCTGGAGGCAGCCTGTCTTCAGGTTATACACCTTCAATCTCTTCATTTAGCTGCATCTCTTGGTCTTCTTCAACATCAGGAGTATCTTGTACTCCCCCCGGACAACAGCCACCATCTTCCACTTGCTGACTTGCAGAAGAACCTTCTGTTAAGGTAAGCTTGTCCATTCTTTCAGTTACACCTGTGGAGCTGCAAACACTTATTCGCAATTCATTGTTAATGAGTCTAGCTTCATCAAAAACTACATGAACAGACTCTTCTACAACTTGAGTAATCAAGTTGTAGACCCTATAAGCCTTACTATCATTGTTGTACCCAACAAAGATCCCCTCTTGGGATTTGGCAGCAAACTTGGTTAGATAAGACTTATCATTGTTAAGGATATCACACTTGCAACCAAAGATCCTGAAATAAGATAAATTTGGTTTTCTACCCTTCACAATCTCATAGGGGGTCTTCTTGTGGCTTTTGGTGATAGTAGCCCTTTTGATCACATGACAAGCAGTGTTTACTGCCTCAGCCCAGAAATATTCTGGGAGAGATGTGTCACTCAATAGGGTTCTACCAGCCTCTATCAAGGTTCTATTTTTTCCTTTCAGCAATACCATTTTGCTGAGGTGTTCTTGGTGAGGAAAATTTCTGAAAAATTCCAAATTCTTCACACAGTTTTGTCATACTGTCAGACTGAAATTCAGTACCATGGTCACTCCTGATTTTGATCACTGTACTGTCCAATTCATTCTGAATTTGTTTAACAAAACTATATAAGATACTTGGGGTTTCAGATTTTTGTCTAAGGAAGAACACTCAGGAATACCTTGAATAGTCATCTACAACCACAAATGTATAGACCTTCCTACCTAGGCTGCGAGCTGACTTGTGCTAATGAGGTTATATTTCAAACCCTTTACATAAGACACTTGAGTAATTATAATTTGGTTACTAGAAATGTTACCAAAGCCTTTGATGACTCCTTTTTCTGAACCACCAAAGGTAACTTTAGGGTCATCCTTGATTGGTGTATAGTCCTTCAGTAACCCCCTAGTTCCAGTCATGTGCCTGGAACATCTACTGTCCAAGTACCATATAGGGGCATGTCCACTTGGACTCACCTGCAAAACATATTACTTAACCTTAGAACCCAAATAATTCTTGGGTCCTTGGTGCAGGTTAGTTTGACTTTTAACAAAACTACATGTAGCTCTTCTAGCAGGTAGTTTGCTACTCTCCTTAACACTTAAATTGTGCCAACAATCTATGGCAAAGTGACCTATCTTGCCACAACACCAGCACTCAAACCTGTTGTACCTTTGTTTAGGTACAACCCTGGCTGGATTTTCTACTGCAGCCTTCTTGTTTAGTGCTGGGGCTTTGCCCTTAGATTTGGACTTAACTGTCCAGGCAGGTTTTGTAAACCTCAATCCAGTTTTACCCTTATGAGGTACAAACTCATCTATCAAAGTTAAAATAGATTTTGGTTTAGAAAAACTTGCTACAATCTCTCTCCTTCTGAAGTCTAGCCTCCAGATTTCTAATTTGATCATTCTTAAATGTAATAGTACCCATCTAAATAATAGTAATGTTCTTCAGCCTGGCTATTTCATTCAGTTTCTGATCAAATAACTTGTTTGAATCAGCAGCAGCCAATTTAAGACTAGCAATCTCCTTTGCCTGAGTTTTGGCTAAGGTTTTGCATTTCTTCAAGGCCTGCAACAAGTCCCTATATTCATTAATTAACTGATGAATATCTCCTTCAGATTCAGACCCACCCACATCACTTGATGCAGATGTATCTGATTCTGACTCAGTACTAGAAATTGAACTAGAAGAACAACTTTGTACCTTACTTGGTCCAGGCTGATCCTGGATTTTGTCTCCTTCAGATAAGGCCATCAGCCCTTTGCACTGAATGTCCTCATGCTCATAAATTGAGTTCATTAGCTGCATGAACTCGTCTTCTTCTTCTTCAGCAAATAAACCAATATAGGCTTCTGCTTCTGAATCTGTTTCTGAAGATGACTGATCAGTCAAACTTTTGTCTTTCTTGGCAACAAAGGACTTTTCCTTTTTGCCCTTAAACTGTGTCTTCTTTCTATCAGTTGACTCCTTCCTCTTTTTAGGACAGTCAGTCACTACATGTACATGTCTATTGCAACAATAACAATAAACATCTTTTGTCTGTGAAGTGGATGGCTTAGACCTCCACTGCTTCTTCTTCAGAAACTTTTGAAAATGTCTTGTAAAAGCAGCAAAGTCTTCATCACTTTCACTTATATCTGAATTCTTGCTTTTTGAATTATCTGTCTCAGCCTCAGCAACTATTTGAGGTGGAGATAGAGACTTGCTTCTATACTTCCTAGTGGCTTCAGTTTTGAAGGCCACAGATCTTTCCTTGTGCTCCACTCTAGTAGTCTTCTCTTCCTCCTTTCTAACCATTAACTGCATCTCATAAGATAACAGTTTTCCAAACAAAGTTGGAGGAGGTATATCAGCTAATTTGGCCATTTCCCTAATGGCACAAATCTTGGTGTCTCAGTTCTTAGTCAGGAATCTTAAGAACTTGTCATTCAGCTCATAGTTGCTGAATTCTCTTCCATAGGATATCAATTCATTTACTATCATATAGAACTTCTTGTAGCATTCAGTAATGCTATCAGACTTTCCTTGTCTGAAACTTTCATATTCCTGATTTAACAAAGACTTCCTGTCTTGTCTTACTTCTTCTGATCCCTCCATATAGACTATTAATGTGTCCCACATTTCTTTAGAAGTTTTACAGTGAATTGAATTTTGAAATGTTGCATCATCAATTGCACTAACAATAATATTCTGGGTCCTCTTGTCCATAGTGGCCAGAATGATTTAATCTTTGGTCATTTCTGAATAGTCCTTAGGAGTTTTCTGATTTGCATCTAGAATGGATATCTTCATTGGCACATATGGCCCTTTTTTGACTGTGATGTATATTCTTGGGTCAGATGCTTCCATAAAGAGTCTAACCCTCTCTTTCCATATGCCAAAAATCTCTTTTCTATAGATTGACAATTTCATGGACCTCAGCTCTTTGTGATTCTCACTAGAACCCATTTTCTTGATTCTTGTTTATTCTATTTCTGCCTACATGATCTTACTCAGACTGTTATGTCCCTTTTTGAGGAACCTCGCTCTGATACCACTTGAAAGAAATAGTGCTTAACCACCTAGAGGGGGGGGGTGAATATGTGTTCTTTTTCTTTTTGACTTTAAAGGCAAAAATATTGTACAGTAAATGCAATTCTACAATTATTACAACACAGCAACCATACAATCAAACATACACAGAGTGCACATAGGATTTATAGTGGTTCCCCAAGGTCTGGGTACATCCACTTTCCCCCTTCGCCTATCTAGTAGTGTACTAGATTCAGCCTAACTTCTCCACTTCTTCTCAGATCCTCAGATCTTACAACTCAGAACCCCAAATAGGTTCCTACAACTTAGAGTGTCCCCACTCCTACAACTCAGGCACAAAGCCCTACCACTCAGTCTTCACCAAGACCTACACTCAGGCTAAACAACCCTACCTCAGCCTTCAATCAAGGCCTACACTCAGAGAATAGAATCTCCTACACTCAGGCACAAAAGCCCTACCTCAGCCTTTATATGATAGGCTTACAGCTCAGATCCCTTAGGATCCTACAGAAAATAAAGTTTACAAAGTATATAACCATAACTCTGAAAGAGAGAAATGAGTTGACTGGCTTCTTGATGAGTTCTGGATGAACTTGGCAGAGATCAACCTCCCTTGGCTTTCTTCAAAGCTTCTTGAATTAGAACACAGTAGGGTTGAATCTCCTGAAGATGATCTTCAATCAACTTCTGTCTTGTGAATCAGATTTCAATCTGAATCTTACTTATCAGCCTGGTTCAACAGCTGTTCTTCTTAGAAGGAGCTCTCTCTCTTCAACTTCTTAGATCTTATCTTGAAGGTCTTCTTCTTTTTGTGTTGTTTTTCAATTGATTACTTCATCTTCTGTTGAAGGAGAAAGGTCTTTAAATAGTCTTCCTCCAAGGAAACCGGCTGATCTGGTTTCTAACAACCTTCTGACAGCTCTGACAGTTGCAGTTGACCGGCTTAAATGGCAGCTGTCAAGTCATTCAGTCACTTCTTGAAATCACTGTCACTGTCTGAAAGTGTCGAGACAGATAGTCTTTTTGTGTCGACACAAATAGACTAAGTGTCGACACAAGTGGACTAAGTGTCGACACTAGCCTTGATGGTGTCGACACAACTCCTTGTGTTGTTGTAACAGCTTCTCGACACTGCTTCTTCAGAATGTGTCGACACTGATCATGTGTGTCGACACAAGCCTTCTGTTGAATGTGTCGACACTGATTGAGTGTGTCGACACAAGTACTTCTTCTTCAATACTTAGTTGATTTTTGTTGTGTGTCGACACAACTCCTTTGTGTCGACACAACTTCTTGTGTTGAAACTTGCTAAGTGTCGACATATCTTCTTTATGTCGACACATGCCTTCATGTGTTGAAACTTTGCTGAGTGTCGCCACATCTCCTTTGTGTCGACACATGTCTTCATGTGTTGAAACTTTGCTGAGTGTCGACACATATCCTTTGTGTCGACACATGTACTTTAACTTTGTTGAAGTTTGCTGAGTGTCGACATATCTTCTTTATGTCGACACATGCCTTCTTGTGTCGACACTTTTGATGTCGACAAAGTTTCTCTGGGTGTCGACACTGCCTCTAAGTGTCGACACAGATAATGTTGACAATTCTTCACAGTGTGTCGACACAGCCTGTATGTGTCGACACTTTTCTTCTGGTGTCGACTCTGCCTTCCTGGTTTCGACATAATTACTCCAAGTGTCGACACATCTTCTCTAGGTGTCGACACTAGCCATCATAAGTGTCGATACATCACCTCTAGGTGTCTACACATGGACTTAGAAACTTTTATGCTTTCCCTGCAATTACTTAACCTGCACATATAAACTCAAAGCACATCAAATACACCTTGATGTATATCATTGAGTAGGGTGAGCCTTCTTCAAATCAGGTACATATATTCCAATGTACCCAACAGAATCCAATGGAGCTGATAGAACTCCAATCAGAGTTTTCTAGCTCTATATACCTTGCCTAGGGTTACCTTCTACCCGAATGTGGGCCATGTGTAGAGGTTCAGGTCACTTTTATTAGGCCCACTAGGGTCCTAGTGTAACACCTCCATCTGTTACATGACATATAATAGAAGGTCCGACCGGGGCCCCACATTATATGCCACAAACAGACGGCGAGGTTACAAGTTAATATCAAAGACCAGACCTCGCATCCTAACTCAGAGCATTCTAGTGAAAGTATTAGGGGTTAAACATGAACTCATTAGCCATGAATGTCCACTATATATAAACCAACATATTTATATATATCCCACATGAATGTATATAATTTACACCAAAGTGTTTGGCCTTAAGTCCTTACAAGTTTTCTTTATATGTGTGGATTACATACATCGGCACGCAGGTCGGCCACACATGAAAATCATAAAACACTTTTCTTTAATTGGCCTTCGAGGGCCAGCATAGCGGAGGCAGCAGCAGCAGCAACTGCAAGGGCTTCAGCCAACTATTTTCCGCTAGGCTATCCAGGTGGGGACAATCCATCGCAACAGTGGCAAACAAAGCAACGGTCAGCATTCTGCTGACCAATTTATAACGACCCTACCCCTTACCCGGGGCAGTGGTATTTCTTTCCTGCAGACATAGCATTTCACAAGCAGATATATTACAAGATGTGCACTCACGCACCATCAATATATCACAAATGTTGACCACACGACCCGACGCTTTGTGCACTCAGTGCACATTCTCGATGTATCGGTAAACCAGGGTCCCACCACCATTCTCGGGCATCAAACCCAACGGTAAACTTGAGCATTGCGCTCCACGACCTGCAGCCGGAGACTTTAGTCTTAATGGCGTGCAGGCCTATGACTCTCATTATGTGTTATAACGAATGCCCAATAACCCGGGCAACTCAAGTTGACAACCATAACGCGGAGACAGGTCAGCCCTACCCGTTGCTCAAATCGCCACAACTGATGAGGGTCGGCTTCTCCCTTATCCATTCGGCACGAAGCCTTTTTAAGAACTCATAGCTCACAATAGCCACACTGTCCACCAAGGACTAGCTTCACAATCACAGGTTAGCTAGGAGCTATCACCAGCGACAATCACTATCGCACAGCGTTTAGAAACAAAATTCTCTTTCCGTCCCTAGCCCTAACCATAACTAGACCAACCATCCAGAAATCCCTGCAGCCACCTGCAGTGCCAGAAACACTGGACTTTCATAGCATACATCACATGCACTTTGAAGGTATTTATCTAGAATACCACTCCAGTACTTCTTGCTACTCCATTTCACAGGCACAACCCACCAACTCCACAAAATACTAGTTTATACGCGAAGTCCTCTCCGGTGCGTAAAATAAAACATCACTAATCCAGACCAACCTGTCCATATGGGCTTCACACAGTATGTCTATTACGTAATACATATTTCCGGATTTATATGTAAGACCTCTTGGGGATACAAGAATCAACCCAACCGAAATCCCTCAATATTCCACCTTTTGGTGGGGGAAATCCATGCATATGCTAAATAAGGACTTCACATGTCCAAGTAAGAAGATCATTACCCTTGAAGATCTCTTTGGTGCCATGACCGTGATCTATGATCCGGATGGAAATGATTTCCACAACTTCCGCTCAGCAGATCTAGCGTCGACTCGCGATTTCAATCACAAGCAAACCTTGGAACAACCTTCACGCAAGCTCCTAGACGCCTCCTCTTCCCTCTCTAGAAGTACATCAGAGAAAGGATATGAGAAGATGAGAATAAAATCTCAAGTCCATCCTTATACAAAAGCTACCGCCACACAGTAACTACTACCGCCGCGCGATAACATAGGCGGTAACCGTTCTGACCAGTCGGTGTCGCTATCAGAGCTAGCGCCCACGATAACACTTTAACGCTTGGCGGTAAACCATTCGATGTTTGTCGAGCAAGTAGCACGACGCGGTAACTCCTACTACCCGGCGGTAGCTCACTCGACGATTGTTCTACAACGTTGAGTGCTCGAAAGCGTTGAGTGGTCAAAAACATTGAGTGGCTACCGTGGTGCGCTAGCTTCGCGGTACCCTCTTTTGTTGAGTGGTCAAAAACATTGAGGCATTGAGTGGCTAATGCGGAGCGCTAGCTTCGCGATACCCAATCCGAGTGCTATGTATTCTAAATCACTGAACTACCTCCTGTGATAAGACTATCGCCGCGCGGTAGCCCCCAATGACCACCACTCCTTTTTGGGGTGTTACAATCCTCCCCACTGTACAAAAATTTTGTCCCGAAATTTGCATACGACACCAAGCAGCAACCAGTAACAAATCTGTTACATCAATTAGTTTCTAGTTACCAACAAATGTTACAACAGCTTAGATAAACAACTCGGGATATTCAGCAAGCATGGTCTGCTCCCGCTCCCATATTAGCTCTTCACGGCCACAGTTGTCCCACCGGACCCTTACCATCTCGATTGGCTTGTTCCGCAGCTGCTTAACTATTTTATCCTCGATTCGAATGGGCCTAACCTTCGTCGTTAGCCCAGATTCGACCTGTATGCGATCATTCGCAATCACTTGAGCTAGATCCTCACGGCTTTCTGAAGCACTAATATGTGAAACACATCATGCAACCCACTCAATTCCTCTGAAAGAGCTAGTCAATAGGCGGTATCTCCAACTCGTTCCACCACCTCAAATGAGCCAAGATACCTCGGACTCAGCTTTTTCAAGCGTCGAATCCTGGATACGCCTTTAAATGGCTTAATTTTCAAATATACTCATTCACCAACCACAAACTCTACGTTTCGATGCTTGGCGTTATAATACTTTATCTGCCAGTCTTGGGCTATTAATAGTCTCTCCCGAATAGAGTGTATTGTCGAATTAGCTTCTTCGATGTCCTTACGCTTATATAACTTAGATTCGCTTGTTTTCGCCCAATCTAACGGTGTACGGTACATCCTACCATATAAAGCTTCAAAAGGCATCATATTTAAACTCACTTGATAGCTATTATTGTAGGTGAATTCCACCATATAGAGATGATCTTCTCATCTCTTCTCAAAATCCAAGGCACCCATTCAGAGCATGTCTTCCATCATTCTGTTGGTCCTCTCAGTTTGGCCATCCGTTTGGGGATGAAAGGTCGTACTGAATGTTAACTTTGTCCCCAACAATTGATGGATTAGTCTCCAATCATTTGAAGTGAAGTGCCTGTCTCGATCACTTACGATGCTACGGGGCACAACGTGCAATCATACTATTTGTTCGACATACAGTTTAGCCAAAACATCCACTGAATCGTCCCTCTTATTCAGAATGAAGTGAGCCACTTTAGTCAACCGGTCCACGATCACCCAAACTGAATCATTACCGCGTTGAGATTTCAGCAAACCGTGCACAAAATCCATCGAAATATCATCAAACTTCCATTCCAGAACAGGTAGCGACTTCAATAAACCTCTAGGCTTCTGGCATTCCGCTTTCACTAAGGCACAAGTCTGACATTTAGCCACGTAAAGTGCTATGTCTTTCTTCATGCCCGGCCACCAGAACAGCTTTTTCATGTCTTTATATATTTTTGTGCTCCCTGGGTGAATTGAGTACTTCGTAAAATGAGCTTCATACATCAATTCGTCTCTTAACTTACCCATCTTCGGGACACACAAACGACCATCTTTCCGCAAAAGACCGTCATCCCAGGAGAATTGGTCATTTACTCCATCCACTGCATAGTGTTGCAAACTTTCATCAAGTTTCTTTACCCGCTGAACCCTGTCTGCAAGGTCATACTATACCCCCGTCCAGATCAAGCATGCATTTACTGTGGAATTCTTGTCAACACAAGAAATCTCTAAAGCTTACAACTCCTGGATCAGACGCTCATCATGCATCTGCAAGCAATTTGCCCTTGCTGGAGTCCTTCGACTCAAGGCATCTGCGACCACATTTCCCTTTTCGGGAGTGTAGTGTATTTGGAAGGTATAGTCCCCGAGGAACTTCATCTACCTACGTTGTCGCATATTGAGATCTTTCTAATCCAATAAATATTTTAGGCTCTTATGGTCCGTGAATATATCCACCTTCACGCCATATAAATAATGACGCCATGTTTAAGTGCAAAAATCACCTCCGCCAACTCCAAGTCATGGACGGGATAGTTCCGCTCATGCACTTTCAACTGGCGTGAGCCATAAACAATTATCTTGACAAACTGAAGAAGAATGCAACCTAAGCCGCTCTCTGACGCATCACTATAAATTTCAAAGCCGTGTGTAACACATGGCGATGTCAAGATGGGTGTCGTGGTCAAGCGACTTTTTAGCTCTTCAAAAGCTCGCGCCCACTTCAGCGTCCAAACGAACTTCTGATCCTTCCTCGTTCGTGTGTTAAGAGTCAAAGCGATCCGTGAAAAGTTTTCTACGAAATGTCTGTAGTAGCCCGCTAGTCCAAGGAAACTCCTGACATCGGTCACAAAAGACAACCCTGGCCACTCCTGTATGACTTTTATCTTTGACGGATCCACCGCAAGGCCCTCTCCACTCACCACATGGCCAAGAAAAGCCACGGATGATGGACAAAACTCACACTTTGAGAACTTGGCGTAGAGCTTATTTCTCCTCAGGTTGTGCAACACCATCCGTAAATGGTTCGCATGATATTCTTCAGACTGAGAGTACACCAAGATGTCATCAATGAAGACGACCATAAACAAATCCAAGTACTCTCGAAATGTTCGATGTATTAAGTCCATGAACATCGATGGTGCATTACGTAGCCCAAACGACATTACAGTGAATTCATAGTGAACGTAGCATGTTCCAAACGTTGTCTTGGGAATGTCACCTTCCCGAATCAACAATTGGTAATAACCAGACTTCAAGTCAAGTTTCGAATAGACGGTTGATCCCACTAGCTGATCAAACAAGTCATCAATTCGAGATATTGGATATGTGTTCTTCTTCGTTAGCTTATTTAACTCGCGATAGTCGATGCACAACCGCAAGCTATCGTCCTTCTTTTTCACAAAGAGAATATGTGTGTTCCAAGGTGATATACTTGGGCGTATATAACCTTGTTCCAGTAACTCTTGTAGTTGCACTTTCAGTTCTGTCATTTCCTTTAGTGCTACTCAATATGGCGAGTGGGCCACAGGTTTTGCACATGACACTAACTCAATCGAGAAGTCAATCTCCCGCTGTGGTGGTAACCCTGGAAGCTCCTTCGGGAACACATCAACAAACTTCAAAACAATCAGAACATCACTCACACTGGCTTTTGGCTCAACAAACTCAATAAGCGTGAAGAACAACTCTGCACCTTTTCGAATAGCTTGTAAGACTTGGAGAGCAGACATCAACGACCTGCTCGACCCTCATATACCAGCGAATGTAGTCTGTCGTTCGGTATTCTGCCCTAGTGTGACTTCCTTTGAATTGCAATCTATATAGACACACTGCTCTGAGATCCAATCCATACCAAAGATCACATCAAATTCCGATATCGGCAGCACAGATGCTTCCAATCCGAAATCCTGACTTCCTATCTGTACCTCCACAAAGCAAGACCTATCAGCATACATCACACATTCGTTCGGTAACAACACCTTCATACTATCTGCCACCATACGAATCGGCACACCAATCTGTGACACAAAGTCCACAGACAGAAACGAATGTGAAGCACCCGTATCAAATAGTGCTCTCGTAGGATAGTCTCGAATCAAGATAAAGCCTAAGACAAACATATCATACACAAGTGACACACAAAGGATGAAGTATCAATAGCAATAATAAGGTATCTTAACGCGTACCTGTGACGACGCCACTTTGCTTTATGGCCTCTTGTTGGCCAAGATGATATACTCGGGGCTGCGCCTGGGATGCAGAGGATTCCACCACTGCCTTTCCCTTTTCAGCATAGGACGCTCTGGTCTTCTTCTCACCCTTAGGTGAATTAACCCGACAATCACGTGCTAGATGACCCACCTTACCACAAGTATAGCAAGCACGACAGTCTTGCCTAGAAGTTGCTCCAGATGCAACACTTGAGGGAGCCTATAAAGAAGACTTGGATCTCTTGCCCCATTTCCTTCGGTAGTTTGATTTTTCCGGGTACGACGCTTTGAACTTTGGCTTTGTCACATTCAAGTCCCTCGTGCCCTGAACCCGCTTCATATCCTTCTCCAACGCAAGAGCCGTATCAACCAACGCTTGAAACCCATGGTTCCGGCATAGCGTCCCAACCGCGTAAACTCATGTAAGTAGGTATTAACACTACTTTCCCACTGAGTTAGACGTTGGAACTCATTTTACATAGCTATGCGCTGAGTCGATGACAAATGCTTTGCCAAAAACAGTCTCAAAAACTCTTCAATCGAGACACCTGTCAGTTGTCTGTCTGCTAAGCGGTTCAGCTCTATCTCATCCCACCAAAACCAAGCCTCTCCTTCTAGCAAGAAGGTGGCCAAGGTGACTTTCTGTTCTTCCTCCATCCTTATCGCCCTCAATATCTGCTTGATGCACGACAACCAATCCTCTACCTGCGTTGGGGATCCCACCCCCGTAAATGTAGGAGGATTGAAGCTCATAAATTGCTTCAACTGATGTTCAGCTGCTCGAGGATCATAACAATAGCGCCTCAACGACTAAACGTATTGTCTCCGCAGAAGGAGGAGGTGTAGGCACTTCAGCTGGTGTCGTACTCTCATCAAAATACTGGGTCTCAGACTGCCCCCACACCACTTTGGGTCACCTATACGTGTACAAGACACACTTTAGTAACTTGGCAACAACAACAACAATAATATAGGAACGCACGGGTTCCTCAAACATGTGTATTTACATTTCTTAGTGGACATTATTGAGTTCATTTATGTTATAACGGGTCGCACGCACACGTACTCGCCACCCCTCAAAAGAATTCGACCACGAATTCGAAGGAGAAAAACCCTGACAAGCTGATACCAAATTGTAACACCTCCATCCATTACATGACATATAATAGAAGGTCTGGCCCGGGCCCCACACTATTTGCCACAAACAGACGGCGAGGTTACAGGTTAATATCAAAGACCAAACCTCGCATCCTAACTCAGAGCATTCTAGCGGAAGCATTAGGGGTTAAACTTGAACTCATTAGCCATGAATGTCCATTATATATAAACCACCATATATATATATATATATATATATATATATATATATATATATATATATATATATATATATATATATATATATATATATATATATATATATACACGCACACACACACACACCACAGGAATGTATACAAATTACACCAAAGTGTTCAGCCTTAAGGCCTTACAAGTTTTCTTCACACGTGTGGATTACATATATCGGCACGCAGGCTGGTCACGCATGAAAATCACAAAACACTTTTCTTTAATTGGCCTTCGAGGGCCAGCATAGTGGTGGCGGCAGCAGCAGCAACAGCAAGGGCTTCAGTCCACTATTTTCCACTCGGCTCTCCAGCACCTGCATGTGGACAATCCACCACAACGATGACAAACAAAGCAACGGTCAGCATTCAGCTGACCAATTTATAACGATCATACTGTAAATGTTTACTTTAGGATTGAAAGTGACCTAGAGGGGGGTGAATAGGTCCAATTTAAATATGGTCCCCCTTTTCTTTAATCAGAGTATTACTTTAATTGAAATGATTAACTTAGATCAGATAATCAACAGAAACTAAACATCAAATAACTAAATTAACACAGCACAACAAAACAGCACATACAACACAATGTCCATCGATTTATAGTGGTTCCCCAATTTATGGGTACATCCACTTCCCCCTTCGCCTATCTAGCAATGAACTAGATTCGGCAAAACTCCTCCTCTTTCCTTTTCTCAGATCTATAGATCTTACAGCTCAGAGCCCACCCGGCTCCTATAACTCAGACTTCACAAGTCTTACCACTCAGATCACCAAGATCTTACACCTCAAGTTCTTCCCAAGAACTCTACCTCAGAATGAATCCTCACTCCTACTTCTCAAGCAACAAATGCCCTACAACTCAGAGAATTTTCAACT
Organism: Platanthera guangdongensis; assembly: GCA_039583875.1. Taxonomy (NCBI): domain Eukaryota; kingdom Viridiplantae; phylum Streptophyta; class Magnoliopsida; order Asparagales; family Orchidaceae; genus Platanthera; species Platanthera guangdongensis. Next base: position 170,848,751 of record CM077162.1, read on the forward strand.
TCTCCTACCTCAGGCAATCCTAGCCCTACCTCAGATTTTATAACACAGGCTTAGAACAACAAGAGAAAAAATCTCCTCCACTCAGATCTACAGACAGATCTTACAAATTGAATATAATAGAAAAATGAATCAGAAAATGTCATCCAGTATGAGATTTGAGTAACTACTTCTTGATCTGATCTTGATGATTGTGCTTCCTTTGATTCTGACAAGATATATCTGATCAAACCATTCTTAGCTTTTCAAAACTTTTTGAAGTAGAAATTATTGTTGATCTAGGCTGGAGAGATGTTGTAGATGATTCTTGATCAGACCTCTCTCCACCTTCTTAATTGTAGCTGAAGCTTCAAGGTTGTGATGCTTCTTCTATATTTTTGGTTCTTCTTCTATATTTCTATCTCTGTTTTTTTTCTTCTGAAGACATCATCCCTTTAAATAAGCTCTGACAGGAGTAACCGGCTGATCTGGTTAATAACTGACAGTTCTGACAGCTGTCAGTACCTCAGTCTTGATATCTATACTTAGGAAATAAGTCTACTGAAGTGTTGAGACTTGGCTGTGAAATGTGTTGACATAAGTCTTGAGTGTCGACATAGCTCCTGTAGTGGTGTCGACATACTTCTAAATGTGTCGACAAAGCTCTTCAACTTGTCTCGACACAACTTCTATGGAATGTGTCGACACAAGTCTTGTGTGTCGACACAGTTGTCTTCAGTCTTGTTATAGCTTGATTATAGTGTATCGACACTAGTCCTGAGTGTCGACACAGTTGTCTTTAGTCTCGACACAGCTTAAATAGAGTGCGTCGATATTTGTCCTGAGTGTCGACACAGTTGTCTTTATTCTCGACACAGCTTGAATAGAGTGTGTCGACACTAGTCCCGAGTGTCGACACAGTTTCCTCCAGTCTAAACACAGTGTGTCGACACAGTTGTCCTTAGTGTCGACATAGCTTTTATTTGTCTCGACACAACTTGTTCAGTGTGTGTCGACACTAGTCCTGTATAACACCTCCCCTGTAGTGAACGTATAATATGGGTCCGGCCGGGGCGCCACAACATACGAATGCCACAGCTTTAGTATTAAAAGTTGATATAACTACCCACACTCAAAACACTTTGCACAACACAGCGGAAACACAAGCAAGACAAGAAGTTATCCACCACTAGAAGAGTAAGACAAATGACCTTATGGCCTTACATCAAGTGTCCAAAAACAAATAATACAACAGTCATGAATGTGCTTAGCACTCCTAGTCTACCTCGGCATGCAAGCCGGACAACAAGAGTCTCAAACATACAACATCACATAAGTAGAGCTACAAAAGGAAAAGCACTTCATGAGGCTTAGGCCTTTCTGGCCGGCGAGCTAGCTCCTGCATGCGATCCTTGCCCTGTGAAAATTATTAGTAACGTGGGTCAGCAAAGGCTGACCTCAAACTGTGTAACAACACATCTCCTCCCGGCCGCCCCTAACGGACCCCGGGGTACCCCTCCAACCTGCAAGTTAGCACTTCGTATGCAATAATCATAAGTAAGAAAAGCAACTACAGAAACAGGCTTGGATGTCACACACATCATACATGTTATCTACTGGTTGAGCATATAATAAAAGGGCCTACTTATGCAATCATGTATGCAATAATTTGGGTTTCACCCAAGGCACCCTAACTCGTATGCATCTAGCACATCATCACATCATATGGGTACTCATCGATTCCCCACTAGCATAAAGCCGCAAACAAAGGGGGGGTCACCATTTCCCCCAAACGGCTCACAGGCTGCCTCATGGAATTCTTGTCAAGGCCCCACCCGCTCAAGGTCTTAGCACCGGGCTTGCCTACAAGCTCTGACGTCTCATGTCAGGATTCCAACAAACACAAAACTGACCGATTCTAAGAAGCCTTGCCGGACCCCACCCGCTCATGGCCTCATTGCCCGGGCTTGTCCCCATGCTTGGCATTCTTGTCAGTCTCACAGAAGGGGACTAGTCTCGCCGGGACACTCTCCGCACATGACGTGAACGTCACGGGATAGCCAGCCGACCACGGAGACATAGCCACGCCTTGGCACAACACAACCAAGACAAAACCACCCTAGTCCCTCATTTGTACTGCAGCGTTCCCGCGCACCAAGGAAACCATCTCCAACTCATGCGGAGCTAACCTTGTCCACCAAGGAAAAACATCTACCGCCACGAGGAGCTAACCTTGCTCGGTTCCAACTACACGTACTCACTCAAGAAAAAGAGGGAAAACTTCACCACATCACAAACGACGTCTTGCCACAACGGAAACTCTACGAATCCTTAACGTTCGTATGCAACATCACCGAGTCGGACTAACAGTCACGACTACGGCTTCACCCACCATGCCTAATCCACTAACGGAGCTGATCTCTAATGCAAATCATGTCGGGGACGGACTCAATCAACCCGGAGGTTCCTCTTGAACCTTGGCAAACCAAAACCCCTCTTACTTGAGAGTTTGGTGCCCAAAAACTAGAAAGGAAAATAAATGATGCTAAGACATGCATCCTAAGACCGAGAGGAGAAGTGTCGTTACCTTCCAACTCCTCTTCCTTGCCATGGCAAAATAGCCGGATGAAAGCCTTCGCAATGATCTAACCTCCACGGATCTGGACTCGGCTCGCGATTTGGAGCACCGCAACCTCTCCTACAGCCCAAACTCTCCTTCTCCTTCTTCTTTGTTCACACTTCTCTCTAGATCTTTAGAAAGAGAAAGCTTGGAGAAGAATGAGGGTTTTCAACCCTATTCTCGGACTTAACTCCTAAAGAAATTATCTGAACCATCAGATCCTAAAATCTGGGAAAGAATGGCCACGATCCGCCTGGAAAATAAAAGACCTGGGCCGAACACGGCCTGTCACACGCCCGTGTCCAGGGCCGTGTGCCTCATTCGCCGTCTCAAATCGGCGCGCCTGGAACAGCACACGGGCATCCGACACACCCGTGTTCGATCCGACACACCCGTGTCCCCAATGACACGGCCGTGTGGCTGGCCGTATGCCTCCATCGACATGGCCCCGATACCATCCCGAGAGGTGACACGGCCTGGGATATGCCCGTGTCCCAAGCCGTGTACCAAGTCTCGACACTCGTTGACATCCTTTGTGTCGACACCGCGGAAAAATGTCGAGCGAAGATCGTCGACACGGTGGGACACGCCCTGTAACACGCCCGTGTCACAGGCCGTGTGTCCCAGTCTCGACACTCGACACTCGACACTCGTCGAGTGAACACTGTCGACTGACCCAAACGGCCTTGGACACGCCCGTGTCCTAGGCCGTGTGCCTTGTCTCAACACACTGTAGAGCGAAAGTGTCGACACCCCGGCCGAGTGTCGACACGGGCCCGACACGCCCTGCGACACGCCCGTGTCGCAGGCCGTGTGCCTTAGTATCGACACATTGTCGAGCGAAAGTGTCGACACCTCGGGCCGAGTGTGGACACGGCTCGACACGCCCTGCGACACGCCCGTGTCGCAGGCCGTGTGCCCCCTACCAGAAACCAAAAAAAAAATCCAGAAACGCAAATCGACCCTCTCTCAAAACTGGGGTGTTACATCCTGAGTGTCAACACTTTGTACTTAGCTTTATTAACCTGCACATATAAACTTAACATCCATCAAATACAACAATGTGTATATCATTGAGCTGAGAAAACTTCTTCAAATCAAGTACATTGAGACCAATGTACTCAACAATCTCCCCCTATTTGGAGAAGCCATAACCCCAATACAATGATATATAATAAGATACTATAAGATAAAGATAAGAACATTTAAACATACAGTGTAGTTTAGTAAGTGAATTATCACAGATAAACACACAAACTTAATAATAATGCAGAGTAAAACATAAGGCAAACAATTTCAGTTCTAATTAATCAACACATGAAATGTAAAATAAGCCATGATTTCCATTAATTGTTTATATAGAATTTACTGATACAAGTTTTTTCAGAATAAATACCGATCAAAATGTTCATATGAAATATAAAACTTATAAAATCCTAAGGCAGCTCAGGTTCCTTAATAACTATGCATTTCCCTGATTGTATCTTAGCTTTCATTTCTGGCTCCTTGTCCTCAGCAACTGTCTTACCTTTGGCTTCCTTAGCTTTAGTGTTGAAATCAAGAAATGGTCTCCTATGGAGTTCACCCTTGGGGAAGGGGTGATCGCGCACCTACTTCGCTCCTGCAAGCAAAACAACAAAAGAAACAAGGGAGGACTGACCCAAGGGCTCGGTGGGGAGGACCCACCACATGCCTGGAAGATCTGAGAGCGCTTCCCCTCCTTAGCCAAAGGCCGAGCTAAGGTACCCTCAGAAAGCACTTGAAAACTGGAGCAAGAGAGCACAGGAAGCCTGCCTTCTAGGGTACCCCTTGGGTCCTATTTATATGTTTCAGAATTTGAACTGCCAATAACCAAACTGAACTGACCTGAAGTTACCAAAAAAACCCCTGGTTGGGTCTGCCAACAGCCAAACTCCGCTGTTTTTAAGGGATATGGGCAGACCAACGGGGGCAAAAAAGTAAAAAGTACCTCATAGATTTAGGCGAGCTGGGGAGCCTGGCCACCTTGAAAGATCCTGCTCGCCTGCTGTTGCCGAGCTCTTTTACGTGAGCGCGAGTTTGGGGCGGCGAGCTCGCCTATCAGTCGGCCTCCATTAGTCGACCTCAGCTCGACGAATTTTGGCTTAGCTCGGCGGATGCCGAACTCGCGGTCGACGAACGCCGAGCTCGGGCTCGGGCTTCTCTGCTGAGCTCTCCTGGGGCCTAGGTGATCTGAGCCGGCCGGCTTGGTTCCTGGTTCACCCCGCTCGCCGGATACGGGGTTGTACACAATCCTCGCTCTTTTTGAGCATGACAAAGCTCGAAAAGAAACATCCAACCCCAAGTGTTCGACGAGGGCGGGGCGGATTTGAGGGAATCTTTAGGTGGTCTCCACCTGCGGCTATATATATACACCTGCCTGACTTTTACCATTCCCTTTGATATAGCCCTGCCGAGATGCTGATTCCCAGGAATATCCAAGAGCGCCTTAACCGAGCTCGCCAGGCCTCAGCTGCTCGCATAGCTGCCCTGACTACGGTTCCGCCCTCTGTCCCGCATGGCTGCTCTGCCGAGCCCAGCTCCAAGAGGGTGAAGTCGTTTCCTCAAGCGACCGAGCCCATTTATGATTATCTGAGGACCACCTTGGAGCATGGGACTGGCTACTCCACTCTGTCTGCCCCTAAAAAGGGCAAGAATATTGTCGAAATCCGTGATGGCCCGGATAGCCCGCCCGATGGCTTGGGGGGCGTCGCGCCGCGAGACACCACCCTGCGAGCCAAGACCACTCTTGGGGACTCGCGATTCATGACTCCGGAGAACCGTCCTCGAGACTCGTCCCCTCCCTTTGGGACCTTGGGGATGAGCTCGCAGAGGCCGAACTCGCCGGTGCGTGCCCACTCTCCTCAGCAAGCAGTTGTGACCGCGGGGGCGGGTGTGGAGACCATCCCCATCCCGGGATTCGAGCTTCTCTCTCCAGGAGTGCGCGGCCCGGGTCGCGGGAAGGACCTGAGGTTTGTCCCTCCCCGCATCTCCTTTGAGTTGTCGAGCTCATCAGGTAAATTTTGCTCGGATCCTTGTTACGCGACTTTCCAGCATGCCTCCCCTTGCTAATGCTTGTCTTTGCACTCCCCCCCAGCCAATCCGCTGCCGAGGAATCTTCGTGGGCAGCCCATTACTCTCCCCTCCCCTACCCAAGCTCGCTGGACTCTTACCTAGGCCCTGAAGTGGAGCAAAGCGAGCTGACCAGGAGGGGGTCAAGCTTTTCAAGAAACTGGTGTGCGGGCTGCACGAGGTGCAGGAAGTCAATGAGGCGCTGCAGCGAGACTATGTTCGGCTTGCCGACGAAGTGCGAGGCGGCCAGGCTGGCGAGTTGTTGTCTCCTTCCCGACTTTTGGACGAGATCGACGATGGCCTCTTGGCGGCGCAGAGGAATTCGGGGAGGATCCGTGAGTTGCTCCGTGCGCGGCAGTCTGGGGGGCGGGGGCTGCGAGGCCGGGGTAGATAAAAGGCGGCTCCCTTGCCGAGCCGACCGACACTCGCCTCCTAGTTTCCCCCTGCCCGCGTGCCTCGCTTCTTTATTCCTGCACTAGATTGCTGTAATAAATAATTTCAAACATTCTTGGGTGTGGCCCGTGTCTGAATAATAGTAATAATCATATTACTTCTTATTTGGTTTAGCCTTGGTTGGAGCGCGCTGGAAGTCGGCGAGCTGGGGGTTGGCGAGCTGGGATGGCGAGCTGGGCCGATTGGATAGCTTGGCCCCTTAATTACTTTTCCTATAAATAGCCCCCACCCCCCACCAACCCCCGTACTATTGTCTTAACTGTTTGCTCTTTCTCTCTTCTTTTCTTGCTCTTACTCGCGACCCACCCCTTTTGCTGTGAGCATGGGCAAGACCAACCCTGATGCTGACGGCCGCTCCAAGTGCGCCTAGCACTTCACTGACTACTGCTTCTTTGAGGGTCACACAAGCGAGGCCAAGCTCGCTGAGTTTGTTCGCGACCATGTGTCGCCAGGCTTCGAGGCGCGCCGGCCGAGGCAGGGGGAGGCCATCAATACCTTTTATGATGACGAGCTCGCCTTCCCCATCTCGCACTTTGAGGTGGGGCTGCGCCACCCTCTCTGGCCGGAGATCCAGCAGATTCTGAAATATTATGGTGCGGTGCCCGCGCAGCTGAGCTCCAACGTCATTGTCATGATGGTGGCGTACGCGAGCTACCTCCGCCAAGAGAGGATTGAGTTCAACCTGACGGTGTTCAGGAAGCTTTTCTCCTACAAGGCGACGCCGGATGGGGTCGCCTACTTTATGGGCTCGCTGATCAAAGTTTGCGAGATCGCGAACAAGCACCATAATTAGATGACAAAGATCTCCTTCATCAAGGGCGATCTCGTCAACATCCCCTACTCGCCTCACCAGAAGGGCGAGGAGGTCTACCGCTCGCCGGCCGTGTTCGGCAATGATGTCGACCTCCACAAATACTTCCTCCATAAGGACTTCAAGGTCACCTTCCTGCGAAGGGGCCTCGACGCGCTCCGCCCCGTCCTGCTCGGCGAAGGTATCGTTCTCTCCACATTACCAAGCTCGCCAGATTGACGAGCTCGCCGTATTGCCGTTGAAAATCTTTTGACTTTTCTAAGTTTTTTCTTGCATGGTAGCGGCTAATCCCTGTGAACCCGCCACTTGCGGACTCGGGATCGTGCCCGGACCCTCTCGCTCGCGAGAAGGCAGCGGCAGCGGCCTGCCGAGATGAGGCGGCCTTCTCCAAACCCTCTTCCAGCAAGAGGCGTTCTGAGGATGCGGGTTCTAGCCCGCCTCATCGCCAACATCTACCCAAAAGGATGAAGAGAGCCTTGCTGGCTCCGCGGGGCAAACAACATCAACAACATCAATCCAGCCCCAAATACATGAGCTCGCCCGAAGTCGTCCCCGATGCGTCGCCGGAGAGCCCGCTGAAGGAAGTTACTAGCAAGGGGCGGAAGGGCGGCAAGGCCTCCGCTCCCCTTGCAGCGATCTCGCCACCTCCTTCAGTGAAGAGGATGGCTCGCGAGCGCGGCAGTCCGAAAGAGCATCCCCTCTTCAGCTTTGGGGGGCAGTGGAAAGACTCGGCGGGCGAGCCCATGGTGCAGTGGGACGAGCTGGCCCACCGGGTTTCCATCTCCACTCTTCACCCCTCTTGGCATGACCGCGGGCCCGCCACTGGTCACGCTTATGCCCTCGGCTTCGGGCTCTATGTTCGGGAAGACGCTGAGGCCTACAAGGGCATGATCCTGCGGTAGCTCGGCCATGAGGGCCTGCAGGCCCACCTGCAAGCCATGGAGCTCCATCATATGCTAGTCCGCCGTAGCTTCGGCCTCAGCAACCAACTCCAAAAAGTTGAGCAAGCCCGCGACGTCGCCAAAGACAAGGTCGCTGATTAGGCGAGGCAGCTCAGCATCGCCGAGGGTCTTATCGCCCTGGCCGCCGGCGTGTTGGTGAGTGTTAGACTTCTTCCCTCTTTTACTTGAAATATTTTGCGTTGTTAACGAATTTTTCTTTCTCATCAGGATGCCAAGGCTGTCGGGGAGCTGCGGGCTCGCAATGCCGAGCAGGAGGAGGAGATCGGCCAGCTGCGCGCCCGGCTTGCCGAGCTGGAGGGGGCGAATATGAGGCTGAAGGAGGAGAATCAGAACCTCAGCTGCGAGGTCCGTCTCCAGGCGGAGATCTTCTTCCCGGCCAACGATGTCGATCCTACCCTCCCCTACAAGAGGCCGAGGATCTTTGGCGAGGCCGATCTCGCCGAGAGGTTGCGGATCAACTCCATCCAGGCCGCCGAGTGCACCCTCCGGATGATGAAGGACACTAGGGTGCTAGTGGAGGGGTGCGAGGAGATCTCCGCCAAGGACCTGATGCCGAGCTTGTTCCCGGCAACACCGCCCAGCGAGAAGGAGGACAGCCTGGACGCGCTCTTTGGGAAAAGCTTTCAGGACCCATCCTGTGGAGGGGAGGGGGATCGTCAATCCGGCGAAGGGGGCGAGGGCTAATCCTGCAAATTTCTTTCTTCCCCCCATTTTTTGTAACCTCGCCGAGCCGAGCTCGATCTGTAGATATCCTTACCTAATAAAAAACAATTTTGATACCTTCTGTGTTCACTGTAACTATATTACTATATACATATTTTTTATCCTTTGCTAGATTTCTCTGTCGTGCCCTGTTTGTCTGCAAGCACTTCCCCCGGCAACCTTCAATAGATGGCGTTGCGAGTAGGATAGTCATTAGGACTCGCCCCTGAGAGTTCATCTTGAGAGCTCGCCCATTCTTAGGACTCGCCCTTGCTCGCATGCGAGCAGCCCATAACCTTATCAATATGAGACCAAATTCTCTAAAGTTTTCCAAGTAAAACATAGTGGGGGGCGAGGTGTCCTGGCGGGATTCGCCTCCCTTCGGCGAGGTTCAAGGGCCTGTCTCGCCACCCTTCTGCCTATGCCGAGCTGAACTGGAGAACCTGAGCTCGCCTATGCCGATCTCTGCTCCCTTATTCTTGGAAGGGCCAAGCTTGTTAGGCACTGCCTGGGGAGTGTAGGACTTCCCAGAGTGACCTCCAGCCCTATCAGCTGGCTGAGAGCCTGACAGCGGGATCTGCTCAAGGTCTAAGGATGACACTGAGTGACTTCCAGCCCTGCCAGCTAGGTGAGAGCCTGACAGCGGGATCTGCTCGGGGTCCAAGGCTGACGCCATCGAGTGACTTCCAGCCCTTCGAGCTAGGTGAGAGCCTGACAGCGGGATCTGCTCGAGGTCTAAGGATGACACCGAGTGACTTCCAGCCCTACCAGCTAGGTGAGAGCCTGACAGCGGGATCTTCTTGGGGTCCAAGGCTGACACCATCGAGTGACTTCCAACCCTGCCAGCAAGGTGAGAGCCTGACAGCGGAATTTGTTCGAGGTCTGAGGATGACACCGAGTGACTTCCAGCCCTGCCAACTAGGTGAGAGCCTGACATCGGGATCTGCTCGAGGTCCAAGGCTGACACCATCGAGTGACTTCCAGCCATGTCAGCTAGGTGAGAGCCTAACAGCGGGATCTGATCGAGGTCTAAGGATGACACCGAGTGACTTATAGCTCTGCCAGCTAGGTGAGAGCCTGGCAGCTGGATCTGCTCGGGGTCCAAGACTGATACCATCGAGTGACTTCCAGCCTTGCTAGCTAGGTGAGAGCTTGACAGCGGGATCTGCTCGAGGTCTAAGGATGACACCGAGTGACTTCCAGTCCTGCCAGCTAGGTGAGAGCCTGACAGCGGCATCTGCTCGGGGTCCAAGGCTGACGCCATCGAGTGACTTCCAGCCCTGCCAGCTAGGGTGAGAGCCTGACAGCGGGATCTGCTCGAGGTCGAAGGATTACAGCGAGTGACTTCCAGCCCTACCAGCTAGGTGAGAGCCTGATAGTGGGATCTGCTCTAGATCCAAGGCTGACACCATCGAGTGACTTCCAACCCTGCCAGCTAGGTGAGAGCCTGACAACGGGATCTGCTCGGAGTCTAAGGATGGCACCGAGTGACTTCTAGCCCTGCCAGCTAGGTGAGAGCCTGACAGTGGGATCTGCTCGAGGTCCGAGGCTGACACCATCGATTGAATTCCAGCCCTGCCAGCCAGGTGAGAGCCTGACAGCAGGATCTAGTCGGGGTCTAAGTATGATATTGAGTGACTTCCAGCCCTGCAAGCTAGGTGAGAGCCTGACAGTGGGATCTGCTCGGGGTCCAAGGCTGACACCGAGTGACTTCAAGCCCTGCCAGCTAGGTGAGAGCCTGACAGCGGGATATGCTCAGGGTCTAAGGATGACACCGAGTGACTTCCAGCCCTGCCAGCTAGGTAAGAGCCTGACAACGGGATCTGCTCGGGGTCCAAGGCTGACACCATCGAGTGACTTCCAGCCCTGCCAGCTAGGTGAGAGCTTGATAGTGGGATCTGCTCGAGGTCTAAGGATGACACCGAGTGACTTCCAGCCCTGCCAGCTAGGTGAGAGACTGACATCAGGATCTGCTCGGGGTCTAAGGATGACACCGAGTGACATCCAGCCCTGCCAGCTAGGTGAGAGCCTGACAGCGAGATCTGCTTGGGATCCAAGGCTGACGCCATCGAGTGACTTCCAGCCCTGCCAGCTAGGTGAGAGCCTGACAGCAGGATCTGCTCGAGGTCTAAGGATGACACTGAGTGACTTCCAGCCCTGCCAACTAGGTGAGAGCCTGACGGCGGGATTTGCTCGGGGTCTAAATACACTTCACTTCTTCATGCAAACTTATTGTGATAGCATAGATGTGTTAAAGAACTTTTATTAAAAATCAAAGTATCACTTACATGTTTCAAGGGAAAAAAAATGTTTCAAGTCGTCACCACTCCAGGTAAGACTCAGGATCTCGCCCTCCACATTTTGGAGTCGATACCCCCCTGATCTTAAAGCTTCTTTTACAATAAATGGAACTTCCCAACTGGGCTTGAGCTTCCCCACAGTCACAGACCTCCCTACTGCATCCACCTTCTTCAGCATCAAGTCCCGCTCCATAAATTGCTTGACTCTGACGTGTTTGTCAAAGTACTTGGCCATCCTCCTCTTCACCTCTTCTTGTCGGACGGCGGAAAGGACCCGCAGTTCTTCCACCATGTCAAGAAAGAGCCGCAGCTCTTCCTCGTTCTCAGCCTGCCATTCTTCCCTGCCTTCCCCTGATGCGACAACTCGAGGCGTTTGAACTTCAAACTCCACGGGGAGCACTGCCTCGCGCCCATGGGAGAGCTTGAAGGGGGTCTCTCCTGTAGCTGTGTTGGGGGTGGTCCTCAGGGCCCAGAGAACCACGAGAAGCTGCTCCACCCAGCTCCCCTTCAGATTTTCCACTTTCTTCTTTAGGAGGTTGAGAATGATCTTGTTCGCGGCCTCCACCTGCCCGTTGCTCCTGGGGTGGTGGACCGAGACGAACCTGAGGTCGATCAAAAGCTGCTCACAGAAACTGGTAAACTCTGCGCTGGCGAACTGGGGCCCATTGTCTGTGACAATTGCCTGGGGAAACCCGTGGCGGCAGATAATCTCCCCCCAAACGAAGTTCCTGGTGACCTGGGAAGTTACCTTGGCCAGCGCCTTTACCTCCAGCCACTTGGAGAAATAATCTATCATCACCAGTAGGAACCTTCTCTGCCCACTGGCCTGGGGGAACGGTCCAACCAAATCCATTCCCCAGATGGCAAAGGGCCAGGGGGCTGTGATACTTTTGAGTCGCTGAGCCGGCTGTAGCTAGAGGGGAGCAAACAGCTGGCATTTATGGCACATTCTTACGAACTCTATTGCATCACGGCCCAGGGTGGGCCAGAAGTACCCCTGCCTGACAATCCTCCCTTCCAGGGTCCGACTCTCGGAGTGACTTCCACACTCCCCGGAGTGGACTTCTTCCAAGATTCTTTGTACTTCCCCCTCGGCCACGCAATGATCCAACATCCCCGAGAGAATCTTTTTGTACAACTGCCCGTCTTGGAGGAGGTAGTACGCCAACTTATGCCTGAGCTTCTTCTTGTCTACCCCCTCTGGATACTCTGTCGTGGAAAGGAAAGTTACGACTGGGTCTATCCATGAAGGCCGCTGGTTTATCTCCATAAGCTTCCCCTCTTTGATGGAAGGGCAGAACAAGTCGGTGATGGTACCCCCCCACCCGGGGATTATGCTTTGCTAGATGATAGAACTGCTCATTCTCCTCCCGGGGCACATGCTGGATGGAAAAAGTTTGCAACGTGCCAATGACCCCCTTTACTCTAGCTAAATATAGCCGCAGGGTAGGCTCTCTTGCCTCGAACTCCCCGTTGATCTGGGAAGCTACAACCATGGAGTCAGTAAGGACCTCCACATCCAACACCCCCAGCTCATTGTCCAGGAGCAGCCCCGCTATCACGGCCTCATACTCGGCCTGATTGTTGGTGATGGGAAAGTGCACCACCACCGTCTGCTCAATTATAATTCTGTGGGGACTCTCCAAGATCACCTCGACCCCTAGGGAATGCCTCCCCGAGGCGCCATCTACTTCACCAGGGAGTCGGACGAGCGAGCTCTTCCTCCGCCACCTCAATCACATAATCAGCCAAGAAGTCGGCCATCGCTTGAGCTTTGATCGAGAGGCGGGGGACGAAGGAGACGTCGAACTCACTCAACTCCACCGACCACTTTGCCAGCCTGCCAGAATGCTCCACCCCCTCAAAGATGTTGTGGAGGGGATGGTCAGTCACCACTCGGATTGAGTGTGCCTGGAAATAGGGCCGCAGCCTTCGGGCTGAGATGACCAGGGCGAAGGCCAGCTTCTCCAAAATTGGATACCGGAGCTCAGCCTTCCACAGGACCCGGCTCACGTAATATATAGGAAGTTTCTTCTTCCCCTCTTCACGAACTAAGACAGAGCTTAGGTCCTCTGCCGCGACCCCAAGGTACAAAAATAGGTCCTCCCCCTCCTTTGGCCCTTGGAGCAACGGAGCCTGTGTCAATTGCGTCTTGAGGGCCTGGAATGCCTCCTCGCACTCCCTGGTCCACTCAAATTTTTGGCCCTCCCTAGTGTTTTAAAGAAGGGGGAGCACTTCTCCCCAGCCCGGGAGAGGAACCTACTTAGCCCTGCTAGCTTCCCCATCAGCCGCTGCACCTCCTTAGTGTTCCGTGGCGATCCCAGCTCCATGATTGCCTTCACCTTATCCGGATTTGGCTCGACCCCTGTAGGGGTGAGGAGGTGTCCCAAGAAGTTTCCCCTGCTAGCCCCGAAGACGCACTTCAGGGGGTTCAACCGCATCTTGTACTTGTGCAGGGTAGCAAAGTTTCCTCTAAGTCCTGGAGGTGAGAGTCCACATCCTGACTCTTGATCATGAGATCATCCATGTACACCTCCAGGTTCCTCCCCTTCTATTCCTTGAAAACCATGTCCATCATCTTTTGATAGGTCATCCCTGCGTTCTTCAGCCCAAAGGGCATCATCTTGTAATAGTAGCACTCATCCACAGTGATAAACGAGATATCATTGACGTCCGGGGGGTGCATTCTGATTTGATGATAACCTGAAAATGCATCTAGAAAACTCATTATAGAAAAACCAACGACTGAGTCAACCAGCGCATCGATTCGAGGCAAGAGATAACAGTCCTTAGGACAAGATTTATTAAACAAGGAGAAGTCGATACACATACGCCACTGGTCGTCCCCTTTTTTCACCATGACTATATTTGAGACCCAGCCGGGGTATTGGATCTCGGATATGAAGCCGGCCTTGCGGAGCTTTGTCACCTCCTCCCCGATGGGCTCTGCCAGCTTGTCCGCGGTGGATCTCTTCTTTTGTTGGACAGGGTGTGTTCCTGAGTCCAAGTTGAGGCGGTGGCAAGCCACATCCACGTCAACCCCCGGCATCTCCACGACGCTCCATGCGAAGATGTCCACGTTCTTCTGGATGCACTCCAACATCCGGCCTTGGCCCTCCGGGGTCAGCCCTTCGCTGACGCGGACCTTCTCCACCCTGCCTTCACGGGTGTGGACCTCCAGCTCCACCACCTCTTCCGCAGATTCCTACCGGGACTGCTCCCCCCACTCTCCAACATCCCTCTCCTCTGGTATGAGGACCTCCGTCTCCACCTCTTCTTCCACGGCCATCGCCTCGGCCAGCTTCCCCCGATCTCCTCCTATTGCCTCTACCTCAGTGCAGCTCTCCGCCTCCAGCTCCTCCCTGCTAGCTTCCTGCTCTGCCTCCTCCATCCTTCGCTTCATCTCCTCAGCTCCCTCCTGCCAAGAGATGGAGTTCATGGAGGTGACATAGCATTCTCGTGCCACTTTGGGGTCCCCTCTGACCCAGACCTTAATCCCCTCTGCATTGAACTTCAAGCATTGATGGAACGATGAGGGGACGCAGCGGAAGGCACTGATAAGGGGCCTCCCGAAGATGGCGTTGTAGCTGCTGGGGGCATCCATGATGATGAACCTGCAGTTCCTGGACTGCCCCCTCCCCCCAGGGTGACATGGAGGCCCACCCCTCCTTTGACCTCCTTCCTCTCCCCCGAAAATCCGAACAAAGGACCATCTGAGGCTAACACCCTCTTCGCCTCCACCTTCATCGCGGAAAACGCCTTCTTAAATATGACGTTGACGGAGCTTCCGTTGTCGACGAGGATCCTGGAGACGGTAAAATTTTCGATGTCTGTCTGGATGACCAGTGCATCGCAAAAAGGATCCTCATGATCTGCCATATCGCTCCTCGAAAAGGTGATCCTCTCCTCTGGGGGAGGGGTTTGGTATGTGGAGCCAACGCTCCGACGATACATGGTGTGAAGGCTCGCCTTCTGGGAAGCCTATACCCCCACCCTCCCGTGGATCACTCTGATCCCTCCTCGGGTCCCGACATCCACCCGGTCTTCGCAACGGTCCTCCTCCGCCTGAGGCAGTACCTCCTCGATCCTCACTTCCTGACACCCCTGCTGCTGCTCCCTATTTCCCCTTCATTTCGAGGAACCCCGGGCACGTGGTTGTGGCGTGCTCCTCCTCCTGGTGGAAGTCATAGTAGGACAACTCCACCATAACTTCTCTCCTCCTCCTCCTGGCTACTCTCCTCCTCTCCCCTATGGCTATGGCCATAGCCTCTTCTTTATCGGGGAGTCGAGGTCTCTGGCCCTGCCTCCAGCCCAGGGGGTGGAATTGATCTTGCCCTCCTTGGTGGCGGTCCCTTCCTTGGTACCCTCTCTTTGGCCCCTGCCCTTGCTACTCGGGTCTCCAGCCCAGCCGACGATCAGACTACTGACGCCCCCACCTTGGCTACTGCTACCCCTGGGGCTGCCTCTGCTCTCTCTGCCGGGGCTCTCCTCTCCTCTCATCCTGTCCACTTCCTCCTCTTGGCTCCTTCTCCTCCTCCATGGCCCACCTGGCCAGCTTCCGGGCGAACTCCGGGTGTGATGCCTCCCCGTCAACTTCTCTCGCCGCCCTCTCTATCAACTCCTCGTAGGAGAGGGGGTATTCTCTTCAACTCCATCCTGAAGAAACCATGTTGCAGGCCCAGGGTGAAAGTCATCATCAAACTATGGTCCGGCATCTCCTGGACCTGGGTGACCTCCTCCTAGAACCGGTATACGTAGCTCCCCAGCGTCTCGTTCACTCCCTGCTTGATGTGGAACAGGGACTCCGACTCCTTCTTCCTTCTCTTCGAGGTAGTGAACCTCAGCATAAACCCCCGGCGCAGGTCCTCGAAGCAGTAGACGGAGCTGGCCGGTAGCTGGTGGAACCACTTCTTTGCCTTCTCCTTGAGGGTGATGGCGAAGAGTCGGCATTTGAATCCGTCCGACATCTGTCGGATTGAGACCACGTCCTAAAACCACTGGACGTGTTGGACCAGGTCTCCCTTCCCGGTGTAGTAGGACATCTCGGGTTCCCTGAACCCCTCTAGAACTGGAGCTGAAGAGACCAACTCCCTGAAGGGTCTGCCTCCCCCTACTGGGCGAGCTGGAGCGTCTCGCGGGCTCAGCTCGCCGAGCCGGCCTCTGCCTACCGAGCCGGGGAAGAGCTCACGCCCGGGGAGCTCGCACCCCCAGCCCTCCTCGGCCACTTTCTTTCCAGCTCGCCTGCCGGGTGCGTCCTCGCCTAGAGAGGGGGCGGCTGCGATCTGGATTGCCGGAGTCGAGCACTCGGCCCGTGTGCCGAGTGCGAACTTGACGAGGCCCAGCACCTCGTTCCTGAAATCTTCAAACATCCCCACCGTGGCCAGAGGTGGGGGGATGAAAGTCCACCTAGTGTCAACTATGTGCACCTATGGGGGGGGAATAGGTGACGTGTAGCGCTTTTGCGGAATTTATAATAGTACCTGCACAATAAAGATAAACAGCACAGCACACAGAAAACACAGGCAATTTATAGTGGTTCCCCGACTTGGGTACATCCACTTTCCCCCTTCGACCTATCTTCCAACAAGGGACGACTCGGTCACTTCTCCAACAGGATTGAAATCCAATCCTTGCACTATCAGAAGGAACCCTTCCACACGTAGGAGTCAACACTCCCACAAACCGGGTTGCACCCAACCCTTACAACACGGAACAATCATTCCTTTACAACAAAAGTAAAATAGAATGTACACGAGATACAAACTTCGTTTGGAGACTACGGTGTTCCTCTTCGTTCGACGACGTGTTCGTGAAGTCAACGAAGAGTCTACAACCTTGGTCTCTCTTGGAAAGGATCTCCCCGGAACCGGCGGCGGCAAGACGAGCGGCGGCTTGCTTCGGGATCGGCGGCTATGATGATGAGCGGCTGCTGAACTTAGAGATCCAATCTTCGTAGCGAAGCTAGCTTGGTCTTCCAACGGTCACACGAGTATCGGTCGTCTCGATCGATTCGGACGGGGAAGTTTTTCCCGATCAACAAATCGAGAGACAAGAGATCTCTGGATAGACACGTGAGACTCAAAGCTTGGCTAAGCTTCTGTCGCCGGAGATCGGGAAGAAACGCGATCAACAGCGGCGACCGACTAGCGCGAGCGGCGACGGATGCGGCGGAGCGATTTTGCGATTTTAGGGTTTTCTCTTGCTCGGCTTCTTTCTGTCTAATCTACTGTTCAAAATACCCGTATATATATACTGTAGATACTTTCAATTTGACCGTTGTGGGACCCACAAGAAGAATCCCGAAAACCGGTTCAAAATAGTCCAGCGTCAGAATCCGGTCCAGCAGCTTCCAGAGAAAACGCCAAGTAAAATTCGGTGAGAATCGAAAGTTAATCTCGCCGAATCGTCGAGAATCAAAGGTGATTCTCGGCGGTTCGGCGAGAATCAAAGATGATTCTCGTCGAATTTGCCTTGGTTGCGCGCACTGCTTTAGGCCCGGTCGAGACGGCGAGAATCAACCAGTGATTCTCGACGATTCGACGAGAATCACTAGTGATTCTCGCCGAATCGGCGAGAATCACTTGGTGATTCTCGTCGATTCTTACTTAGAAGCAGAGGTGCTTGCTAGGAAGTAGCGGGATCGAGTTCGGCGAGAATCAGCCACTGATTCTCGCCGAATCGGCGAGAATCACTTGGTGATTCTCGTCGATTTACACTTAGACGAATTTTCGTCTTTCCACCCATGAGGTGCTCCTTGACCCATCCTTGCTCCTTGTCTGCTCCTGCAAGATCACAGCCCTGTACTTGAACGTAAGTGCACTCCAATAGAGAGAGTACACGTAGGCCAATACACTGATCTGCTCAACGAGGGATTACGTCGTGCAGACCCGTGTATATTGACCTACTGCACCCTGACATTAGTGTGCACTTTGCGTGGAATAACTGCAAGTACAACTTGAAAGATTTTATCAAATACATTGTCTATTGACCTTAGCTTGTCCAGGGGCTTCTTCAAATCAGGTACATTGTGGATACAATACCCAACAATCTCCCCCTATTTGAAGAAGCCTAAACCCTACAAGCTAAGGTGAATAGAGCAAATGAGAATGAAAACCATAAACTTAAAATGGAGTTGAGTGAGTTAACCATTACCAATACCAATTTCTTGGGAACAAGCTTGGAGCCACCTTAGCCTTAGCCGAGAGGGTAATCTCCCCCTTTTCGGCTTCTGCAAATCGGGGTCGGTAGCATTTGACCCCCTTGCTCCCCCTCAGTTCTTGCATCTGTGCTCACACTTGAGTTCCTTGCTCCCCCTCAGATCGTGCACGAGCCTAGAGCTTCTGGAGTCTTCATTCCTCATAATTGAGCATCCCCAATTCAGTCTTGAAAAGATTGAACTTGGCCTCGTCTAAGGGCTTTGTGAATATATCAGCAATCTGCTTGTCCGTGGGGACATAACAGAGAGAGATGTCCTTGTTCTCCACGTGCTCCCGAATGAAGTGGTAGCGCACTTCAATATGCTTCATTCTGCTGTGCGATACAGGATTGTTGGCAATGGCAATTGCACTGGAGGAGTCGCAGTACATTGGAACTTCCTTGAACTGAAGGTCGTAGTCGGCTAACTGGTTTCTGATCCATAGGAGTTGTGCGCAACAGCTGCCTGCCGAGATGTACTCAGACTCTACTGTGGAGGTTGCAACACAATTCTGTTTCTTGCTATTCCATGAGATAAGCCTCCTACCGAGGAATTGACACGTCCCGGAGGTGCTTTTCCTGTCATCCCTACTTCCTACAAAATCAGCATCTGAAAAACCTATTAGCTCGACATCATTGTTTCTCGGGTACCACAAGCCAAGATTGGGAGTACCTTTAAGGTATCTTAGAATTCGCTTTGCAGCGACATAGTGAGATTCCTTAGTGTTCACCTGATATCGGGCACAGACACATGTGGAGAACATAATATCCGGTCTACTGGCAGTGAGGTAGAGCAGGGATCCAATGATGCTTCTGTATTTGGTTTCATCGAAAGGTTTACCTTTCTCATCCTTATCCAGAGACATAGTGGATCCCATTGGAGTCCTCATAGAGGTTGCATTCTCCATACCGAATTTCTTAAGGAGTTCATTTGTGAACTTTGTCTGAGAGATTAAGATTCCATCCTCAGACTGTTTCACTTGAAGTCCCAAGAAATACTTGAGCTCTCCCATACTGCTCATTTCAAACTTTCCTTGCATAAGTTTAGAAAACTTTTTGCAAAGATTGTTGTCCGTTGAGCCGAATATTATGTCATCGACATAGATTTGCACCAGCAAAATCTTGCCTTTGACTTCCCTGAGAAACAATGTTTTATCTATTTTACCTCTAGAGAACTTGTTCTCAAGAAGAAAACTAGATAAAGTCTCATACCAAGCTCGTGGAGCTTGTTTTAACCCATATAAAGCTTTGTTAAGAAAATAGACATGATTGGGAAAAGTAGGATCGACAAAACCTGGGGGTTGAGCGACGTATACTTCCTCTTTCAGGTCTCCGTTCAGGAATGCTGATTTCACGTCCATTTGATAAACTGTGAATCCTTTGTGTGAAGCGTACGCCAGGAACAATCTGATTGCCTCGAGCCTAGCTACTGGTGCGAAGGTCTGGTCGAAGTCAATCCCCTCCTCCTGTCTGTAACCTTGAGCCACCAGCCTTGCCTTGTTCTTTATGATGACACCATGTTCATCCAGCTTGTTTCTGAAGATCCACTTGGTGCCAATCACATTCTGCTTGTATGGTCTGGGAACAAGCGTCCAAACATTACAACGTTCGAATTGATGTAGTTCATCTTGCATGGCCAGAATCCATGCCGCATCCTTGTTCGCCTCGTCGAACTTCTTTGGCTCAACCTGTGACAGGAAGCTAAGATGCAATACTTCGTTAATAGTACCTCTTCGAGTTCTGACACCGACACGAGGATCTCTGATGATCTGATCTCTAGGATGATCCCTCACGTGCCGGAGTTCTAGAAGTCTGGCGTCTGGAGCTTCGACTACTTCTTCGGCTTCTCCTTCTTCTAAGAGATTTGTTCCAATTTGATCTTCAACATTTTCAGATGACGTGGAGGTGGAGACTTTGACGTACTTAGGAGTGTCATCTTTAGCGGTCTCATCCAGACTCAGCTGTTTCAGTTGTGCACCTGCATCTTCAAGAATACCACTGGAAGAATTGCTGTTAAGCAAACTTCCTTCATCAAATACAACATTTATTGATTCTTCTACCACTAGGGTTTTCTTATTGAAGACCCTATATGCCCGACTGTGGGAACTATAGCCCATGAATATGCCTTCGAAGCATTTTTCACCAAATTTAGTACGCGGGTACTTCCCATTATTCAGTACATAGCATCTGCAACCAAAAATCCTCAAGTAGGACATGGTTGGTTTCCTGCCTTTCAGTAGCTCGTAAGGCGTCTGACGATGATGCTTGTTGATCAATGCTCGGTTTTGTACATGACAAGCTGTATTGACAGCCTCTGCCCAGAAATATTCCGGGAGAGAAGCGTCTTTCAACATTGTTGTGCAGGCTTCAATGAGAGTTCTATTTCTCCTCTCCGCAACTCCATTTTGCTGAGGAGTGCGCGGGGAGGAAAACTCATGAAAGATACCCTGTTCTTCACAAAACTCTGACATAGCACCAGATTCGAATTCTGTTCCATGGTCACTTCTGATTTTGACCACAGAGCAGTTAAATTCGTTCTGAACCTGCTTGACAAAACTAATGAAGATGTCAAACGTATCTAACTTTCATTTCAAAAAGAACACCCATGTAAACCGAGAATAATCATCAACTATCACTAGCGTATAGGACTTGCCTCCCAAGCTGTGAACTTGCATTGGACCAAACAAGTCCATATGTAAAAGGTAAAGACATCGGGAAGAGTCTTTGTCTGCGATGCTCTTAAAGGTAGCCCGAGTCTGTTTGCCCATCTGGCATGCAGGACAGGGGCTATCTTTGATG
This sequence comes from Platanthera guangdongensis, assembly GCA_039583875.1. NCBI lineage: Eukaryota > Viridiplantae > Streptophyta > Magnoliopsida > Asparagales > Orchidaceae > Platanthera > Platanthera guangdongensis. Next base: position 170,869,658 of record CM077162.1, read on the forward strand.
CACTTGATACTGGGGGCATCCCTTACTAAGTTCTTAGAAAACAGCATACTAATTGTCTTGAAATTAATATGTGTCAATCTCTTGTGTCATTGTTCACAAAGAGATGCACTGCCTGTTGCCACAAGCCATACGGGGGTAGATGAATCTAAACTGAGAAAATCTAAGCAGAAGATATTTTTGCTCCTAATGCCTGATAATACCGTCTCCGAAGAGGTACGTGAAATTATCAGACATTTATCCTTGCAGAACTTAACGTCATAACCTTTATCACATAACTGACTTACACTGATCAGGTTATGGTTTAACCCTTCAACATAAGCCACGTCGGTGATAGAGATTATACCGTTGGAAATCATACCGTAACCTCTGGTGACTGCTCGATCTGACCCTCCAAAGATGACTTTGGCTCCATTCTCGACTGGAGTGTAATCACGCAGCAGGCTTCTTGTCCCAGTCATATGCCGGGAGCATCCACTGTCCAAATACCAGATCGGCGTTTTGGTGGCCTTTGGACATTCCTGCAAAACAAAATTAATTTGCCTTAGGAACCCAATCGAACTTGGGTCCTAGATTCCTGGTTAGCACACTCCCCCTCGGTTGGTTAACCCTACGAGTGGTCGGCCTCGCAGTGCTAACATAGGGAGTCTCGTAATACCTTGGATTAAACCAACAATCCACGGCAAAGTGACCGACTTTGCCACAGCACCAACAGTCGAATCTGTTGTACCTCTTCCTAGGCTCCTGCCTTACCCTGGGAACGGTGGGTATAGCTGGGGCCTTGGATCTGGAGGTGGAGGCCTCATGGTGACAACAGTCACATGACTTCGTCACCTTTTGTATAACAGGCTTGGATTTTGGTGCCTGCTTTCCATTATGGCCGCTAGAGAACGGACCATAATTTCCCATGTGGATTTCCTCATAAGGTGCCTTGAAGGCACTCTCACCGAAATTCCGGGGAAAGGTCCAACTGTCATACCGGCTCTTTGGCTTTGCAACCGAGGGCCGGAAATGATGGCCAAAAGTTGACTCAAAGTCATGTTGGTTGCAAGGAAAGCCAGGCTTTCTGAACGCAACAGGACTAAGCGGAGCCTTTCTATTTTCATCAGCAGAGGCCTTCTTGGCGGCCTTATTCTTCCTCTGGTTCCTGTTTCTCCTGGATGAGGAACCAGATACCCCTACATGCCCCAATCCAGCTCCTTTGGCCTGAGCAGAGAAGGTATCAACGACTGGAAGAACTGTTTTTGGCATAGAGAAGCTCTTGACGATCTTCCTTTCTGCCGCAAGTAGTTCTTCCAACTTGTCGACTTCCTCCTGCTTAAGATCAAGGAGCTTCAAAGACTCTGAATGCTTTGAAGTCAGGTCAAGGTGTTCCTGTCGGAGAGAAATCAAGCTAGTGACCTCTTCCCTTAGGGATACACACTCACCCTTCAGGAATTTCAATTCCTTCTTCTCAGCCTTCAGTCTCTTACGACACTCCTCGAAAGTGTTGAGCAGAAGCTCATATTTCTCGAGGAGCTCCGCTTCACGGGCCGAAGGGCTATCCTCAGGTTCATCATCCTGAGACTCAGGGTCAGAGTCAGAGTCAGAGAGAGGGGTGTGAGCTTTTACCTTCCCAGTAAATGGGGGACATTCTCCTTCTGAGTCCGAGCGACCCACCAGCCCGAAGTAGGCTTCCTCATCATCATTGGAGTCTGAGGAATCAGACTCACTCAGTGTCTTTGGCCTTTTGGCGATGTAGCTCCGCTCCTTCTTCTTATCTCTAGAGGATTTGTGCTACTCTTCTTTCCCTTTTTCTCTCTTGTCTTGATAGCAATCGACCACGACGTGTCCTGGCTTATTGCATCCAAAGCAAATAATGTCAGAGGAGCGATGTTTGTTCGGTCTAGATGCATACCTGTCAAAAGAATAATTTTTCTTCTGATGCCTGGAGGAGGAGCCGTCTCTCTTTCTTTGATTCCTCATCTTGAGGAACTTCTTGAACTCTCGAGTGATGAGGGAGAAATCCTCCTCCGACAGCTCTGAGCTGGAGGAGCATGGCTCGGAGTCCTCCTCCTCATCCTTTTTCCTGGCACGGTACGAAACCGCACCCTTGCCTTTTCTGGAGTGACTGGCTTTTAGAGCCACAGTCTTTTCTTTGGCTGCCGCCTTCTCAGCTTCTTCTTCTGCTTTTCTGGTGTTCAGCTGAAGCTCATAGGACATCAGCTTTCCAAACAGAATTTGTGGATCAGTTTCAGCTAGTCTGCCAAACTCTCTGATGGCGCAGATCTTTGTGTCCCATTCCTTAGTAAGGGACCTAAGGAATTTATCATTGAGTTCACCATTAGTGAACACTCTTCCGTAGCCTTTGAGGGCGTTGACAATCTTGAGGAAGTTTTCGTATGTGACTCCGATCTCTTCCTTAGGCCCTTGTCTGAAGGCCTCATATTTCTGGTTCAGGAGGGATCTCCGATCATCCCTCACTTCATCCGTGCCCTCCATTAGGATGATCAGGCACTGCCAGATCTCATGTGCTGTCCTGCAGTTGCTGAAGTTTTGCATCATAGAGTCATCAACTGCGCTGACCAGAATGTTTCGTGCCTTCATGTCAAGTCCCACTAGCACCATCTCGTCCTTGTCCATTTCAGAAAGTGTCTTCGGCACTTTCTTGGTGGGATCAATGGTGGAGGCCTTAGTGGGGACATAAGGTCCCTCCTGCACGATCATGAAAAGTCGAGGATCCACTGCTTCCATGTAGAACCTGATCCTTTCCTTCCAGATAGGAAAGTTGAGCCTGGTGCACACTGGGATCTTGCCGGAGAACTTGAGCCCGTCCATAGTAGATGTTTGCATCCTTCTTGACACTAGCGGTAGGATTCAACTCAAGGTGTTAACCTTTTTGATGAGTAACCTGCCTCTGATACCACTTGAAAGTCCACCTAGTGTCAACTATGTGCACCTATGGGGGGGGAATAGGTGACGTGTAGCGCTTTTGCGGAATTTATAATAGTACCTGCACAATAAAGATAAACAGCACAGCACACAGAAAACACAGGCAATTTATAGTGGTTCCCCGACTTGGGTACATCCACTTTCCCCCTTCGACCTATCTCCCAACAAGGGACGACTCGGTCACTTCTCCAACAAGATTGAAATCCAATCCTTGCACTATCGGAAGGAACCCTTCCACACGTAGGAGTCAACACTCCCACAAACCGGGTTGCACCCAACCCTTACAACACGGAACAATCGTTCCTTTACAACAAAAGTAAAATAGAATGTACACGAGATACAAACTTCGTTTGGAGACTACGGTGTTCCTCTTCGTTCGACGACGTGTTCGTGAAGTCAACGAAGAGTCTACAACCTTGGTCTCTCTTGGAAAGGATCTCCCCGGAACCGGCGGCGGCAAGACGAGCGGCGGCTTGCTTCGGGATCGGCAGCTATGATGATGAGCGGCTGCTGAACTTAGAGATCCAATCTTCGTAGCGAAGCTAGCTTGGTCTTCCAACGGTCACATGAGGATTGGTCGTCTCGATCGATTCGGAAGGGGAAGTTTTTCCCGATCAACAAATCGAGAGACAAGAGATCTCTAGATAGATACGTGAGACTCAAAGCTTGGCTAAGCTTCTGTCGCCGGATATCGGGAAGAAACACGATCAACAGCGGCGACCGACTAGCGCGAGCGACGACGGATGCGGCGGAGCGATTTCGCGATTTTAGGGTTTTCTCTTGCTCGGTTTCTTGCTGTCTAATCTACTGTTCAAAATACCCGTATATATATACTGTAGATACTTTCAATTTGACCGTTGTGGGACCCACAAGAAGAATCCCGAAAACCGGTTCAAAATAGTCCAGCGGTAGAATCCGGTCCAGCAGCTTCCAGAGAAAACGCCAAGTAAAATTAGGTGAGAATCGAAAGTTAATCTCGCCGAATCGTCGAGAATCAAAGGTGATTCTCGACGGTTCGGCGGGAATCAAAGATGATTCTCGTCGAATTTGCCTTGGTTGCACGCACTGCTTTAGGCCCGGTCGAGACGGCGAGAATCAACCAGTGCTTGCTAGGAAGTAGCGGGATCGAGTTCGGCGAGAATCAGCCACTGATTCTCGCCGAATCGGCGAGAATCACTTGGTGATTCTCGTCGATTTACACTTAGACGAATTTTCGTCTTTCCACCATGAGGTGCTCCTTGACTCATCCTTGCTCCTTGTCTGCTCCTGCAAGATCACAGTCCTGTACTTGAACGTAAGTGCACTCCAATAGAGAGAGTACACGTAGGCCAACACACTGATCTGCTCAACGAGGGATTACGTCGTGCAGACCCGTGTATATTGACCTACTGCACCCTGACATTGGTGTGCACTTTGCGTGGAATAACTGCAAGTACAACTTGAAAGATTTTATCAAATACATTGTCTATTGACCTTAGCTTGTCCAGGGGCTTATTCAAATCAGGTACATTGTGGATACAATACCCAACAGGGGCGGCGAGCTTGACCTGTCAGGTCTTGTCCTCCTGTCATCTAGCTCGCTGAAGCTTTTCTACACTGACCACACTCCACGCTCACCACACCAAAATATTGAAACCGAGAAACGGTCTCCTATGGAGTTCATCCTTGGGGAAGGGGTGATCGCACACCTACTTCGCTCCTGCAAGCAAAACAATAAAAGAAACAAGGGAGGACTGACCCAAGGGCTCCGCAAGGAGGACCCACCACACACCTGGAAGATCTGAGAGTGTTTCCCCTCCTTAGCCAAAGGCCGAGCTAAGGTACCCTTAAAAAGTACTTGAAAACTGGAGCAAGAGAGCACATGAAGCCTTGCTTCTGGGGTACCCCTTGGGTCCTATTTATAGGTTTCAGAATTTGAACTGTCAATAACCAAACTGAACTGACCTGAAGTTAACAAAAAAACCCTGGTTGGGTCTGCCAACAGCCAAACTCCGATGTTTTGAAGAGCTATGGGCAGACCAACGGGGGCAAAACAGTAAAAAGTACCTCATAGATCTGGGCGAGCTGGGGAGACTGGCCACCTTGGTAGATCCTGCTCGCCTGCTGTTGTCGAGCTCTTTTGCGCGAGCGCGAGTTGGGGGCGGCGAGCTCGCCTATCAGTCGACCTCCATTAGTCGACCTCAGCTCAACGAATTTTGGCTTAGCTCGGCGGATGCCGAGCTCGCGGTCGACGAACGTTGAGCTCGGGCTCGGGCTTCTCTGCTGAGCTCGCCTGGGGCCTGGGTGATCTGAGCCGGCCGGCTTGGTTCCTGGTTCACCCCGCTCGCCGGATACAGGGTTGTACATTTAGCTTTTGCTATATCCTCTTCCTTCAGCCTTTGCCTCTCAAAATAATGATATGGCTTTGGGAAATACTTGTTGGGTTCTATGGATTTAGCAGGATGCTTTCCTCTCTTCAAATCTTGCGTGAATTTCTGAATCACATCTTGTTGTTTCCAGTGTTTAGCCCATTCCTGTTCAGAATACAATTTCCCTCTGTCAGTAATATTAGCATTCACATCTTTCCATGCAGTAAGAATGATTGATCTAGAGGTTGGACTCCATTGCTTAAAATCAGGTTTAGTCTCAGCCTATTCTCTAAACCTTTTCTTTGATAATTGAGACTCAGTCTCTGGAGCAGTAGCAGGACTGTCCACTTTCTCAAATATTACATTCTTATCTAAGCCTTGTGGAGGACTATACATGTGGTGAACAGCTGCTTGAACAGACTCAAAATTGGCTAGGGCTGCAAGAGGATTCCATTCAGCAGGAGGTGCATGAAGTAGAGGTGGTTGTTGATAACCAGATTTAGCTGTTTGATCACTCTCATACCATAGGGGAGGAATGTAACACCTCCCCTATAATGACCGTATAATATGGGTCCAGCCGGGGCCCCACAACATACGGACGGCACAGCTTTAGCATTAAAAGATGATATAACTACCCAATCTCAAAACTCAATATCAAACAACAGCGAAAACAGCAAACAAGACTAGAAGTTATCCACATACACAAGAGTATCGAAACGGCCTTATGGCCTTACAACATTAGAGAGTCCAAACTACAAAAGTTAATATCAATAACAGTGCACATAAACACTCCTAGACTACCTCGGCATGCAAGCCGAAAAACAAAAGCATCAAGCATACAAGGCCACCAAAAGAAAAGAGCTAGTACAAAACTGGAAACACTTCATGAGTCTTAGGCCTTATTGGCCGGCGAGCTAACTCCTGCTTGCGATTCTTGCCCTGTAAAAATTGGTTGTAACATGGGTCAGCAGAGGCTGACCTCAAACTGTGTAACAAACACATCTCCTCCCGGCCGCCCCTAACGGACCCCGGAGTACCCCTCCAACCTGCAAGTCAGCACTCTGTATACCATATACATAAACAAGTATAGCACAAAAAGAACAAGCTTGGATGTCTCAAACAACATGCATGTTTTCTATTATTGAGCATATAATAAAAAGGGGGCCTACTATGCAGCATGTATGCAAAACCCGGGCTTCACCCAAGGCACCATATCGCGTATGCATCTAGCACATCATCAAACATCTGGGTACTTCCAATTTCCCCATTTGCATTAAGCCACAAACAAAAAGGGGCACTGCATTTCCCCTAACGGCATACAAGCCGCCACACGGAACTCTTGCCAAGGCCCCACCCGCTCATGGTCTTAGACTCGGGCTTGCCTGCAAACTCTGACTTCTCATGTCAGGATTCCGTCTAACACACTGACTGATTCTAAGAACCCTTGCTGGACCCCACCCGCTCATGGCCTTATTGCTCGGGCTTGCCCCATGCTTGGCATTCTCTTCAGTCTCATAAAAGGGGACTAGTCTCACCAGGACACTCTCCCCACATGACTTGCACGTCACGGGATAGCCACCCGACCACGGAGACAAAGTCGCGCCTTGGCACATCACAATCCAAAATCATTCCCACCCTAATCCCTCATTTGTACTGCAACCCCTCGCGCACCAAGGAAACCATCTACCGTCAATGCGGAGCTAACCTTGTCCGCCAAGGAAACCATCTACCGCCATTGCAGAGCTAACCTTGTCCAGTTCCGGCTACACGTACTCACTCGAGAAAAGGGGGAAACACAAACATCAAAAACGATATCTTGTCGCAACGGATTTCTACAAAATCCTTAAAGCTCGTATGCAACATCACTGAGTCGGACTAACGGTCGCGACCACGGCTTCACCCATAATGCCTAATCCAATAACGGAGCGGATCTCTAATGCAAAAACATGTCGGGGATGGACTCAATCGACCCGGAGGTTCCTCCTTAACCATGGAGACCCAAACCCCTCTCATTTGAGAGATTTGGTGCCCAAAAGCTTGAAAGAAAAGATGCAAAACAAGCATCCTAAAACCAAGAGGAGAAGTGTCGTTACCTTACAACCCCTCTTCCTAGCCATGAGAACTTAGTCTGTTCAAAACCACCGCAATGGACTTGCCTCCGCGGATCTGGACTCAGCTCGCGATTTGGGGCTCCGAAGCTTCTCCGGCAGCCGAATCTCTCCTTCACCTGCTTCCTTGCTCTTCCTTCTCTCTAGAACTTAGAAAGAGAGTACTTGATGAAGAATGAGGGTTTCCAAACCGTATTCCCGGACATAACTCAGCAAGGACAGCCCTGGACCATCAGATCTCATTAGAAGGAAACGAACGTCCACGATCCAAACTTAAAACCAAAACACCTGGGCCGAACACGGCTTGCGACACGCTCGTGTCCAAGGCCGTATGCCTCAATCGATGCTGAAACTGTCGCACCCAGAACAGGACATGGGCTCTAAACACGCCCGTGTCAAAGTTGGCACTCCCGTGTCACTCAGTACACGCCTGTGTGCCTTGGCGTGTTCCTCCATCGACATAGGAACAAACCCCACCCGAGGAGAACACGGGTACTCGACACGCCCGTGTCACATTTGACACGCCCGTGTCCAACACGAACATGCCTAGGCTCCAGGCCATGTCTATCCCCTCACATGGCCCGGCCAACAACTCGAGCAGGACACGGCCTGAGACACGCCCGTGTCTTAGGCCGCGTTCGAAGTCTCGACGATTGTCGACCGCCACTTCGTCGATCACACGCACGACATGGCCTTGGACACTCCCGTATCTTAGGCCGTGTACATTGTCTCGATACTTCGTCGAGCATAGTTCGTCGAGCATAGTTCGTCAACTTCCAGGGCTCTCGACGAACCCGAGCACGACACTGCCATGGACACGCCCGTGTCCTAGGCCGTGTTCACTGTCTCGACACTTCATCGAGACCAGTTCGTCGACCACCCGGGTTCTTCGTCGAACCAGAGCATGACACGGCTAGGGACACGCCTGTATCATAGGTCGTGTGACCCTCACCAAGTCCCAAACTTGTCTCTAAACGCTGTCCGTTCCTCTTCGAATTTTGGGGCGTTACAACTCTCTCCTCGTTAAAAGAATTTTGTCCCGAAATTTCAGAAAGTAAAAGGGACACAAAATGTAAACGATACCTGAATGGAAAAACTCTGGATACTACTCCAACATGGTTTGTTCTCGCTCCCAAGAGAGCTCCTCATGACCGCAGTTGTCACATTGGACTTTTACGAGTTTGACCTCTTTGTTCCGCAATTGCCGAATTTCTGAATCTTCTATAATAACTAGACGAACTCGCATCCTCAAGTCTTCCTCTATCGGCACCGATGCCGATTCGATCACCACACTAGCCTCTACTAAGGCTTTCCTCAAAATGGAGACATGGAAGACGTCGTGTAAACCACTCAGCTCTGCGGACAACGTCAACCAGTACGCTGCTTCTCTCACCCGTTCAATAATCTCAAAAGGTCCCAAAAACCTCGGACTCAACTTCTTGAGTCGGCGAATCCGCGAAACACCTTTGAACGGCTTGATCTTTAAATAGACCCAGTCGCCTACCGCGAACTCCAGCTTCCTGTGGCGAGCATTAAAATATTTTGCTTGCCGATCTTGAGTCACCTTCATGCTCTCTTGAATGGTTCGCACCAACTCACATGCATCAGCTACCACTTCTTTTCCCAAAAGTTTGGTGTCTCCCGCCTCTATCCAAGACATCAGTGTTCGACACCGCCTCCCATACAAAGCTTCGTATGGCGCCATCTTTATACTCGCTTGATAACTGTTGTTATAAGCGAACTCTACCATGAAGAGGTGATCCTCCCACTTCTTTTCGAAGTCCAAAATGCACATCCTCAGCATATACTACATAGTACGATTCATTATTTCGGTTTGCCCGTCAGTTTGAGGATGGAAAGCCGTACTGAACTTTAGCTTCGTGCCCAGATTTTTCTGAACCAACCTCCAGTCCTTTGACGTGAAACGTGTAACAACCTCATCCGTTCATATAATATATCCTAGAAGGTCCGGCCGGGGCCCCACAGCATATACCACAAAACAGACGATGAAGCTACGGAGTGATACCAGAGTAGCGCAGAGCACCTAACACATTGCATTCTAGCAGAAACCTATAACACTACATTTGAACTCCTCACTTGAATGTCCAATATATAAAACTCGACATTTTATACATCATAGGAATGTCTTACAATACACATAAAGAGTTGGTCTTATGGCCTTACAGAGCTTTCAAACAGTGGCCCAAACATTGGCACGCAGGCCGGCCACATCAAAAGAAAACATAACATTTATCAAAATGAGCCTTCGAGGGCTAACAGCAGCAGCAGCTAAAGCAGTATGGACATCAACCCTTTTTCATCCTGCTTGGCTCTCCAGCACCTGTACAGGGACAATCCACCCAACTGTGGCAAACAAAGGCACCGGTCAGCATTCAGCTGACCAAATTATAATGACCCTACCCCTTTTTCGCGGCAGCGGTAATCTTCCCTGTAGGCATAGCATATCACAAGCATGTATGTATAAATCATATAATATGCTTTCACACACACATATCATCACAACCGTCAGCCACCCGGTCCAACGGTTCGTGCACCCAGGGCACATTCTTGGTGTACTGGCAAATCAGTTGCCCACCACCGTATCAGGGTCACAACCCAACGACAACTCACTTGAACATTTACTCCATGGCGTGCAGCTGGAGTTTTATATTCTTAGTGAACCGGGATTGGCTCGTAGCCCCCCATTGTATCACGGCGCGTAGGCCTAAGACTCTTGTTATGCGCTCCAACAGACCGCACTTTTTGGTCTCACGTCGGACGGACATAGCGCAGGTCGAATCCTCCACCCCCCGTTGCTCATATCGCCTTGCCATCACTAAGTACGGCGTACTCGCGGCTAAATAAAGGCGCGGGTAGGTCTCACCGATCCTATTCTGGTATTTAATCCTGGGCATAACTCTTACATCCATTCTCTCACAACATTAGCGGGTCTTTCCTGGGCACACCAGTACTTCCTACTACTCTCTTCGCAGGTGGACACTACAAATATCACAAATGTCAGGGGTCTTTCCTGGATACCACGCCAGTACTTCCTGCTACTCTCTTCACAGGTGGACTCCCCATGAACATTAAGCATTACAAAGGATATTTCCTGGAATTCCAATCCAGTACTTCCTGCTACTTCTGTTCACAGGTCGAACCCAATAGCACAAGCAACACAAATATTATACGGGTATTTTCCTGGACTACCACTCCAGTACTTCCTGCTACTTGCTTTCACAGGTCTAACCCGTCGACTCCTAAACTACATGTCTATCACAGAGTCTTCTCCGGTTCGTATATGCAACATCACCAATCCATACCAACCTCTCCAGATGGGCTTCACACAGCATGCCTATTCTGTACTCCATTTCCGGATCTATATGCCAACAAAGGGGACTCCATGAATCAACCCAAAGACTCCCAAAATTAACCACCTTTTGGTGGGGGAATCACATACATATGCCAAAAAGGAAGCTTTCACATGGCTAGGAAGAAAGGTCGTTACACTTGAAGACCGTTTTGGTGCCATGAACTCTTAATTGGCTAGGAAGATCCGCAACAGCTTTTCCTCCGCAACGTCGGCCTCGGATCTCTCGTCGGAAAACTGCAGCAGCACCGGTGACCAGCCCCTTTCCTCCTCCTTCTTCCTCTCCCTTTCTCTCACTAGGAATGTAGAAAGAGAAGACCAAAAGCAAATGAGATTTCCCTTCTCATCCACGGCCTTAAGGAAGTAGGGAGGCAGCCCAGCCATTGTATCCCAGCTGAAGGAACGGACGGTCATGATTTTGCCACAAAAGCCCAATTTTTTCCTGACACGGCCTGTGACACGCCCGTGTCCCAGGCCGTGTGCCTCAAGCGGTGCTCAACTGACGTATCCAATCCAGTGACACGCCCATGTGACACGCCTGTGTCACGGGCCGTGTCACCCGACACGCCTTCAGACATGCCCGTGTTTGTGGTCGTGTTCATCAGGCTGCACAATCTCAAAATCACCTGAGACTCACACGGCCTGTGACACGTCCGTGTCTCAGGTCGTGTGCCCATGACAAGGTACTAGACATGACCCAGCTCAAATTCGTCGGGCTGAGTTTGTCGACCGCGCTGACACGCCCTGTGACACGCTCGTGTCACAGGCTGTGTCGTAAGCACTCGACGATCGTCGACCAAATTTTCTTGACCACTCGTCGACTGTTCCTCCCGAACACTTCGTCGAATGTAGGACACGCCCTGCGACACGCCCGTATCCCAGGCCGTGTCACCCCAAACACTTTGCCTGAAAATGGGATGTTACAACCCTCCCCTCCTACAAGAAATTTCGTCCTCGAAATTCGTATAAAAGAAGGCAACCAGCAACAAAAAAGTTACCACAGGAAACATTTATGTTACAACAAACTTTTCACTATGCACTCGCTACAAAAATAGCTCGGGAAACTATGCTCGCAGGGTCTGCTCTCGCTCCCATGTAAGTTGCATGGCCGCAGTTGTCCCATCAGACTTTAACCATCCCGACCATCTTGTTTTGCAACTGTTTCTCGGCTCGATCCTCGCTCTGAATGGGTCTAACTCTCGTTGTTAGACCATACTCCAGCGGCACACAATCATCTGTGATCACTTGAGCTGGATCTTTAACAGCCTTTCGATGCACTGAGATATGAAACACATCATGTAGTCTACCCAAGTCTGCCGAAAGAGCTGATATGCAGCTTCTCCGATTCGCTCAACCACTTCAAATGGACCTAAATATCTTGGATTCAACTTTTGAAGGGCATGATCTTCAAGTAGACCCAATCACCTACCGTGAACTCCACGTTCCAGTTCTTGGCGTTGTAGTACTTCGCTTGACGATCTTGGGCTGTGAGTAGCCTCTCTCGAATAGCACGAATGGTTGAGTTTGCTTCATCGACTTCATTACAATTAGAAACTCTAACTTCACCTGCTTCTACCCAAGCCAAGGGAGTACGGCACCATGTAGAGATGATCTTCCCATCTCGTTCCAAAATCTAGGGCGCACATTCAGAGCATATCCTCTAGCGTTCTGTTGGTTTGTTCAGTTTGGCCATCTGTTTGGGGATGAAAGGCCGTACTGAAAGTCAACTTCGTGGCCAACAGCCGGGGAACTAGCCTCCAATCCTTTGACGTGAATCGCCCATCTCGATCACTCACGATGCTCCGAGGAACAACGTGGAGCCGTACAATCTGTTCCATGTACATCTTTGCCAAACGTTCTATCGAATCATCTCGCGTGTTCGGTAGGAAATGTGTCACTTTTGTCAGCCGATCAACAATCACTCAAATGGACTCATTCCCTTACTGAGATCTCGGCAACCCGTGCACGAAATCCATTTAACGATCGGCAAAGTTCCTCTCTGGAATCGGCAACGACTTCAAATAACCGCCCGGTTTCTGGCATTCCGCCTTCACCATAGCACAGGTTTGGCATTTGGCCACATAAAGAGCAACATCTTTCTGCCACCAAAATAGCTTTTTCATATCCCTGAACATTTTAGTGCTTCCTGGGTGAATTGAGTACTTTGTATAATGCGCTTCATACAGCAATTCTTCACCTCAATTTACCCACATTTGGGACGCACAAACGGCCTTTTTTCCGCAAAAGACCGTCATTCCAGGAGAACTTTTCTTCTGGCCCAGCTTTTTCATAGCATAGGAGATCTTCAGCCAACTCCGTTGCCCGTCGAACTCAGTCCGCAAGGTCACATTGCACCTCCGTCAAGTCCAAACATGCATTGGCAATGGAATTCTTGTCAGCACAAGAAATCTTTAACGCTTCCAGCTCCTGGATGAGACGTTCATCATGCTTATGCAACCAAACTGTTCTTGCCGGAGTCTGCCGACTCAAGGCATCCGCGACAACATTCCCCTTCCCGGGAGTAGAGTGAATCTCAAAGGTGTAGTCCCCGAGGAACTCCAACAACCTTCGTTGTCGCATATACAAGTCCTTCTGCTCCAATATGTACTTCAGGCTCTTGTTATCTGTATAGATCTCCACCTGCACACCATAAAGATAGTGTCGCCACAGTTTTAGTGCAAAGATCACCGGCGCCAACTCAAGATCATGGGCGGGATAGTTCCGCTCGTGCACTTTCAGCTGGCGTGAGCCATAAGTAGTCACTTTTCCATTTTGTAGAAGCACGCAGCCTAAGCCGCTCCCTGAAGCATCACGGTAGATTACAAATCCATCGGTACCACATGTCAATGACAACATCGGCATCGTGGTCAACCGAATCTTTAGTTCTTCAAAGCTCGCGCGCACTCTGGCGACCAAACGAACTTCTGTTCTTTTCGCGTCAACATGGTTAGCGGCAAAGCAATCCGCGAGAAGTTTTCACCAAGTCTTCGGTAGTAGCCTGCTAGTCCAAGGAAACTCCGGACCTCGGCCACTGAAGACAACACTGGCCACTCCTCTATGGCTTTTATCTTCGCTGGATCCACAGCTATGCCCGCTCCACTCACCTTTCCACATGGCCCAGAAAAGCCACCGACGATAGCCAAAACTCGCACTTCGAGAACTTGACATAGAGTTGATTCTGCCTCAATGTATTCAACAGCAACCACAAATGCTTCTCATGATCGGCTTCCAATCTCGAGTACACCAGGTTATCATCAATAAACACTATCACGAACAGATCCAGAGTCCATAAATACTGAGGGCGCATTTCACAACCCAAACGGCATGACCGTGAACTCGTAGTGCCCGTACCTTATTCCAAATGCGGTTTTGGGAATATCTTCTTCCCGGATCCTCAATTGGTAATAATTAGATTTCACGTCCAACTTCGAGTAGACGGACGATCCCACTTGCTGATCAAACAGCTCATCCATCCGCGGAATCGAATATTTATTCTTCTCGGGCAGCTTATTTAATTCACGGTAATCAATACATAACCGCAAGCCACCGTATTTTTTTCTTCACAAAAAAAACACAGGGGCGCTCCAAGGAGACATGCTTGGGCGTATATAACCCTGCTCCATCAATTCCTGTAATTGGACTTTCAACTCCGCCATTTCCTTAGGCGCGACGCGATATGTCGAGCGGGCCACAGGTTTCGCACCTGGCACCAACTCGATCGTTAAGTCAATCTCACGCTGGGGTGGTAGCCCAGGGAGATCCTTAGGAAACACATCTGCAAATTCCGACACAATCGGAACATCACGCACACTGGCCTTTGACTCAACAGCCTGAATCAGGGCGAAGAAGCACTCCGCACCCTTCCGAACAGCCTTCAAGACTTGGAGTGCAGACAACAACATCAATCAAGGCATGCTGCTCCACAAGCCAATCCATACCAAATCTCCCGTCGAATTCCGATATCGATAATACAGATGCAGTCAAACTGAAATCCCGACTTCCTATTTGGACCGCCACATCGCAAAATTGATCCGCAATCATCCAACAACCATTTGGCAACACCACTCTGACGCTATCTATCTTCATACCACTAGGTATCCCAAGCCGTGCTAGAAACTCGCTAGACAGAAAAGAATACAAAACATCCGTATCAAACAGTGCTTGGGCCAGCGTGTTCTAAATCATCGCAAAGCTTGTGGTGCACGTAACACACACAAGCAACATACACAAGATGCAAACAAAAGCAAGCAATACGATTATCGGGCACTCGTACCACTTAGGATTGCGCTTGGGACTCAGAGGACTCCACCACTGCTTTTCCCTTCTTCATATAAGACGCTCTGATTTCCTGCTCAACCAGACGTCGACTACTCCTGATAAGGTTGGGCAAAGTGTCCCCATGGCATAAAACATCAACAACCTAGTCGTGTTCACGGCTATCGTACAAACACGTTGATCCCACACATCCATGTATTGTAGTTATATAACATAAACGCCATCATAGAACTGTCATCCAAAACGGCTTACTATACATATAACACATGCATAATCCACCATACATGAGGAGCCCAATTATTTATGTACATCATTATGTCGACATTTCCTTCTCCTTTATTGCCCGCTACAAGCCAACGCGGCAATCTCGGGCTTTATGTCCTGCTTTACCACACGAATAGCACTTGTATTGCTTCTTTGGCTGTTGAACAACATCCCAACAGTCACGAGCGATGTGTCCTACCTGACCACAAGCATAACGAGTACTCTTCTCGAGTCTTTGCCTCTTACGGTGAACAGACTTCCCAACCCTTGGAGTGCGCACTTTCCTGGTCGCAGACATCTGCTGGGCTCTCATCGCGTCCATTTCCAACAGTCAAGCTGCCTCCACCAGTGGTTGGAATCCCAAGAACTTGGGACCCATCAACAAGAAACGGAGTTCCTGACGTAGCCCATCATAAAACCGATTGATCTTCATCCCCTCAGTTTCAAACACAAACTCGGGTTGTTGTCTCATTGCAACAAATGCATGAAAATAGTCCTCAACCATGTCCTCTCCTTGGCTCAAACACACGTTCACCGATGAAGATGAGGCACTTCCCCTTACCGTCTGCTCAAGTTCACTACCCGGCATGGGACGCATTACCGAATCAGAGGGTTGAACCTGTCCCTCATGGTAAGCCTTGAGCGTTGCAAAACCACATCGACAATCAGTCGAGCCATTTCTATCGATGGAGGAGATGTTGGTACCACAGTGGATGTCATGCTTCCCATCGAGTGTTGGGGTTCCTGCTGCCATGTCATCGCACTCGTCGCCTACATTCAGAAAATTATACAAGTAAGCAACAAGATAGGAACGCGCAGGTTCCTCAAACACAAAAATTTGCATTCCTATCATGGACATTCAGGAGGTCAAACATGTTAACGTGGTTTGCACAGACACGAGCTCGCCACCCCACAAAAGAAGTCGACCACGACTTCGAGAGGGAAAGGCCAAGACAGCTGATACCAAAAATGTAACAACCCCATCCGTTCATATAATATATCCTAGAAGGTCTGGCCGGGGCCCCACAAAATATACCACAAAACATACGATGAAGCTACGGAGTGATACCAGAGTAGCGCAGAGCACCTAACACATTGCATTCTAGCGGAAACCTATAACACTACATTTGAACTCCTCACTTGAATGTCCAATATATAAAACTCCACATTTTATACATCATAGGAATGTCTTACAATACACATAAAGAGTTGGCCTTATGGCCTTACAGAGCTTTCAAAAAGTGACCCAAACATTGGCACGCAGGCCGGCCACATCAAAAGAAAACATAACATTTATCAAAATGAGCCTTCGAGGGCTAACAGCAGCAGCAACAGCTAAAACAGCATGGACATCAACCCTTTTTCGTCCCGCTTGGCTCTCTAGCACCTGTACAGGGACAATCCACCCAGCGGTGGCAAACAAAGGCAACGGTCAGCATTCAGCTGACCAAATTATAACGACCCTACCCCTTTTTTGGGGCAGCGGTAATCTTCCCTGCAGGCATAGCATATCACAAGCATGTATGTATATATCATATAATGTGTTTTCACGCACACATGTCATCACAACCGTCAGCCACCCAGCCCAACAGTTCGTGCACTCAGGGCACATTCTTGGTGTACTGGAAAATTAGTTGCCCACCACCGTATCAGGGTCACAGCCCAACGGCAACTCACTTGAGCATTTACTCCATGGCGTACAGCCGAAGTTTTATAGTCTTAGTGAACCGGGATTGACCCGTAGCCCCCCCCCCCATTGTATCACGACGCGTAGGACTAAGACTCCTATTATGCGCTCCAACAGACCGCACTTTCTGGTCTCACGTCGGACAGGCATAGCACAGGTCGGATCCTCCACCCCTCGTTGCTCAAATCGCCTTGTCATCACCAAGTATGGCGTACTCGCGGCTAAATAAAGGCGCTGGTAGGTCTCACCGATCCTGTTCTGGCATTTAAGCCTGGGCATAACTCTTACACCCATTCTCTCACAACATTAGTGGGTCTTTCCTGGGCACACCAGTACTTCCTGCTACTCTCTTCGCAGGTGGACACTATAAATATCACAAATGGCCGGGGTCTTTCCTGGCTACCATGCCAGTACTTCCTGTTACTCTCTTCACAGGTGGAATCCCCATGAACATTAAGCATTACAAAGGGTATTTCCTCGAATTCCAATCCAGTACTTCCTACTACTTTCGTTCACAGGTCGAACCCAATAGCACAAGCAACACAAACATTATACGGGTATTTTCCTGGACTACCACTCCAGTACTTCCTGCTACTTCCTTTTACAGGTCTAACCCGTCGACTCCTAAACTACACGTTTATCACGGAGTCTTCTCCGGTTCGTATATGCAACATCACCAATCCAGACCAACCTCTCAAAATGGGCTTCACACAGCATGCCTATTCCGTACTCCATTTCTAGATCTATATGCCAACAAAGGGGACTCCATGAATCAACCCAAAGACTCTCAAAATCAGCCACCTTTTGGTGGGGGAATCACATACATATGTCAAAAAGGAAGCTTTCACATGGCTAGGAAGAAAGGTCGTTACCCTTGAAGACCGCTTCAGTGCCATGAACTCTTAACTGGCTAGGAAGATTCAGAACAGCTTTTCCTCCACAACGTCGGCCTCGGATCTCTCATCGGAAAACTGCAGCAGCACCGGTGACAAGCCCATTTACTCCTCCTCCTTCTTCCTCTCCCTTTCTCTCCCTAGGAATGTAGAAAGAGAAGACCAAAAGCAAATGAGATTTCCCTTCTCATCCACGGCCTTAAGGAAGTAGGGAGGCAGCTCGGCCATTGGATCCCAGCTGAAGGAACGGACGGTCACGATTTTGCCACAAAAGCCCAATTTTTGCCTGACACGGCCTGTGACACGCCCGTGTCCCAAGTCGTGTGCCTCAAGCGTTGCTCAACTGACTTATCTAATCCAGTGACACGCCCATGTGACATTCCCGTGTTACGGGTCGTGTCACCCAACATGCCTTCAGACACGCCCGTGTCTGTGGTCGTGTTCATCAGGCTGCACAATCTCAAAATCACCCGAGACTTACACGGCCTGTGACACGCCCGTGTCTCAGGCCGTGTGCCCATAACACGGCACTAGACACGCCCCAGCTCAAATTCGTCGGGCTGAGTTCGTCGACCGCGCTGACATGCCTTATGACACGCCCGTGTCACAGGCCGTGTCCTAAGCACTCGATAATCGTCGACCACTCGTCTATTGTTCCTCCCGAACACTTCGTCAAATGCATGACACGCCCTGGGACACGCCCGTGTCCCAGACCGTATCACCCCAAACACTTTGCCTGAAAAATGGGCTGTTACAAAACGTCCATCGCGATCACTAACTATACTCTTAGGAATCTGATGTAGTCGCACAATGTTGCGAACATACAACTCTACCAGCTTATACACGTTGTCCTCCTTCCGATTTGGGATGAAGTGAGCCACCTTGGTTAAGCGATCCACAATCACCCAAATCGCGTCGATACCCTGCTGCGATCTAGGTAACCCATGCACAAAGTCCATGGAGATGTCATCGAATTTCCACTCGGGGATTGGAAGAGGCTTCAGGAACCTGCCCGGCTTCTGGCACTTAGCCTTCACCAAGGCACAAGTTTGACATCGATTCACGTACAAAGCTACGTCCCGCTTCAGTCCAGGCCACCCAAAGGATTTCTTCATTTTCAGGTACATCTTTGTATTGTCCGGGTGAATGGAGTACTTTGTGAAGTGTGCCTCAAACATCAACTCCTCACGGAGCTTGCCGAACTGTGGTACACAAATCCTTCCGCCCTTCCTCAGGATCCCATCAATCAACTCTCAGGCGCTACTTTTTCCCTTTTGAGCTTCCACCACGTAAGGCTGAAACCACATATCCAAACGAGTCGCTTCTTGAATACGATCAGACAAATCGTTCTGCATTTCAATCTAGTTCAACCGAGCCACGCTAGACTCGCCTCTTGCTATGCACTCCAAGCTGAGGGACTCCCGGGCCAGCACCAACCGCTCATCATGAGCTTCGATCCAATTCCCTTGCCCCGAGTATTTTCTACTCAAGGCATCTGCCACCACATTGGATTTGCCTGGCGTATACTGAATCGCCACCTCATAGTCTCCAAGGAACTCGACCCACCTACGCTGCCGCATATTCAAGTCCTTCTGATCCAGGAGATACTTCAGGCTTTTGTGATCCGTGAAGATCTCCACCTTCGCACCATAAACGTAGTGCCGCCACAATTATAATGCGAAAATTACCACCTCCAATTCCAAGTCATGGACGGGGTAATTCCTCTCGTGAGCCTTCAGCTGCCTAGACCTAAAGGCTATCACGCTGCCATGTTGCACCAAAACGCAACGCAAACCGCATCCCGATGCGTCACTAAAAATTTGAAATCCTTCGGTCCCTTTCGGTAGACTTAGTATTGGAGCTGTCATCAGCCTTTCCTTCAGTGTCTCAAATGCCTGATTGCACTCCTGAGTCCACACAAATTTTTGATCCTTATGAGTTAGTGAAGTGAGGGGTAGAGCTATCCGCGAAAAGTTTTCTATGAAACTTCTATAGTACCCGGCTAGTCCATGGAAAATTCGGACTTCCGCCACGGTTATCAAAATTGGCCAATCTCTGATGGCTTCCACTTTGTTGGATCTACCGCCACCTCATATCCACTAATCACATGGCCCAAAAATGCCACTTTCCCTAGCCAGAACTCGCACTTTGAGAACTTTGCATAAATCTGGTTCTCTCTCAA
Organism: Platanthera guangdongensis; assembly: GCA_039583875.1. Lineage (NCBI taxonomy): Eukaryota > Viridiplantae > Streptophyta > Magnoliopsida > Asparagales > Orchidaceae > Platanthera > Platanthera guangdongensis. The sequence goes on from CM077162.1 coordinate 170,889,713, forward strand.
CACTTGCAAGACTACTCTCAAGTGAGTCTCATGCTCCACCTCCGATTTGGAGTACACCAGAATGTCATCAATAAAGACAACTACAAAAGAGTCCAAGTATTTTTAAAATACTCGATTCATCAAATCCATGAATACGCGTTCGTCAGCCCGAACGACGTCACCGAGAACTCAAAGTGACCATACCTCGTACCAAATGTTGTCTTGGGTATGTCCTCGTCTCGAATTCGCAACTGATAGTATCCTGACTTCAAGTCCAACTTTGAATACACCACCGACCCCACCAACTGGTTGAACAGGTCGTCTATCCGAGGAATCAGATACTTATTCTTGACAGTCAATTTATTCAACTCTCGGTAGTCTATACACAGCCGGATACTACCATCTTTCTTCTTTACGAACAACACAAGCACGCTCCAAGGTGAAGAACTGGGTCTGATATATCCATGCTCCAACAGTTCCTACAACTTTACCTTGAGTTCGGCCAACTCCTTTAGTGCCATCCTGAACGGAGGACGTGACACCGGCCTAGCCTCTAGTACTAACTCAATCGAAAAATCGATCTCCCGTCGAGGAGGCGCTCCAAGAAGTCCATCCGGAAACACATCCTTGAACTCTGGTACTACGGGCACTTCCCCAAGCGATAACTTAGAAAGGCGAACCTCCAATAATGCTACAAGAGCTACCCCACCCTGGTTAGCTGCCCGCACCAACTGCATAGCCGAAATTAGGGAACAAGACACCCCATTAAGGCCCTCAAACTTAACTTTTGTCTGTCCCTTGCTTCTTAGGGTCACCACCTTGGATAGGGAATCAATACTGGCACATTGCTCCGCTTGCAGTCCATTCCCAATATCACATCAAACTCGACCAATGGTAGGACCGTCGCTATCAATATGAAGTCAACTCCGCCTAGTTCCCAACAAATGCGCCCTTTCTCCCCGGTGGTCATGGATGACCCATTAGGCATGTACACCTTCAACTCTACGTCCGCCGAGAACGACTCAACTCCAATCCTCCGGATGAAGCTTTCCGTAAGGAAAGAGTGCGACGCTCCTGTATCAAACAATACCCTAGCGGGGTATCTGAAAACTAACACAAAGCCTAAAATATAGACATCAAATATAACGGTCTGAAAGTATGAAGCACAAGGTTAAACTTAAACTTCCTCATACATGTCACCACATCGGGTTGGCGGATCGCTTCCTGCTGCCCAAGGTTATAGGCCCTTAGTTGCACCGGTTGGAACCGAGAAGCTCTAGACTTTGTCATCTTCCCTTTCTCTGTGGCGCTAGGGCCGGAGCGCACAGTCTGCTCCTGCCTTGCCTCCTGCTCCGCACCTCCTTGATTACAAAAACGTGCAATATGACCCACCTTACCACAATTGAAGCACGTCAGTGGTCCCTTAGAGTGATACCCTCCGAATGTCCACTTGCTTTTCTCACCGGACTTGATTGGGTGAGGCTTTTTCCTCTACCTATTCCCTTCAGACTTTCCTTTGGATTGAGAAGGCTTCCCTTCCCCTTGCTTGGGCGCAAAACCTTTACGATGTTGGCTTTGGTCCAGGTCACTCTCCAACGTCCTGGCGGCCTCAACCAACTCATTGAAACTAGCTCCCTTCATGGCGATGAGGGGTTGCCTTAGATTCTCCCTCAGCCCCTGATAGAAGAGCTTATCCCTCTCTTCATCATCTGTCATTGTCATTCCTGCATAACGACCCAACCTAGTGAACTCCTACACATACTCGTCCACCGTCTTATCCCGCTGAACCAAGTGCAAAAACTGTCTTTGGAGGTCCAACCTTGTCGAAACAGGAATGTACTTTTTCAGGAAGGCATTCCCAAACTCTTCCAAGGACGGGGTGAGTCCAGGAAATTGGCGGCCGCTATGGCTCACCCACCACAACTTTGCGCCTCCCTCCAACATGAAAGCCGCAAACTCAGATTTCTTATCCTCTGGCGGCTTTGCCGCCCTCAAAAGTTATTACATCCGTGCCCACCAATCCTCCGCATCAGTCGGCGTACTAACTCTTTTGAATGTCGGGGGATGGAAGCTTAGAAAACACTTCATCTGCCAGTCTCCATGCCCGACCACCACTCTTTTGGCCAACGGTTCTACTCGTCTGGCTTCTCCGCCCGGCACGGCCGTCGCCGTATCCGGTGTAGCAGGGGTTGCTACCTGAGCTGTCGCTGCAGCTTGAGCTTCCACCATTGCTTCTGCAAGCATGCGACAGAAGTCGACCGGGTTTACACCCATGCCCAAAGGACCCTGAGCCGTAGCGCTGCTCGCTGAAAGCTCTTCTCTTGGTCTTGACGTACCCGCCTCGTTGCTTGCACTCTTAAGAAAAGCAAGAAAATAAGGAATCAGTCTCTAATCGCAAGACTCAAATATAAGGACACACATGGTCCCGCATTACTCCTATGTGGATAACTTATATACGCACTGACTTTGAATCTTAACCTGGATCAGATAACAAATTGTAACACCTCTCCTGTAATGATCGTATAATATGGGTCCGGCCGGGGCCCCACAACATACAGATGCCACAGCTTTAGCATTAAAAGATGATATAACTACTCAATCTCAAAACTCAATATCAAACAACAGCGGAAACAACAAACAAGATTAGAAGTTATCCACACACACAAGAGTATCGAAATAGCATTATGGCCTTACAACATTAGAGAGTCCAAACTCCAAAAGTTAACATCAATAACAGTGCACATAAATACTCCTAGACTACCTCGGCATGCAAGCTGAAAAATAAAAGCATCAAGCATACAAGGCCACCAAAAGAAAAGAGCTAGTACAAAACTGGAAACACTTCATGAGGCTTAGGCCTTATTGGCTGGCGAGCTAGCTCCTGCTTGCGATCCTTGCCCTTTAAAAATTGGTTGTAATGTGGGTCAGCAAAGGCTGACCTCAAACTGTATAACAAACACATCTCCTCCCGGCCGCCCCTAACGCACCCCGGAGTACCCCTCCAACCTGCAAGTCAGCACTTCGTATACCATATACATAAACAAGTAAAGCACAAAAAGAACAAGCTTGGATGTCTCAAACAACATGCATGTTTTCTATTGTTAAGCATATAATAAAAAGGGGGCCTACTATGCAACATGTATGCAAAACCCGGGCTTCACCCAAGGCACCCTATCGCGTATGCATCTAGCACATCATCAAACACCTGGGTACTTCCAATTTCCCCAAAGGCATTAAGCCACAAATAAAAAGGCGCACTGCATTTCCCCTAACGGCATACAAGCCGCCACATGGAACTCTTGCCAAGGCCCCGCCTGCTCATGGTCTTAGACCCGGGCTTGCCTACAAGCTCTGACTTCTCATGTCAGGATTCCGTCTAACACACTGACCGATTTTAAGAACCCTTGCTGGACCCCACCCGCTTATGGCCTCATTGCCCGGGTTTGCCCCATGCTTGGCATTCTCGTCAGTCTCACAGAAGGGGACTGTGAAAGTAGCAAACACGCAGCTAACAAGCAGCTAACAAACATGCAGAAATTTGAATAATTGAAAGTTTTATTATCCAAAAAGATGTCATTTATAAAGGTATGACCTCCCTTTTATAGAATGGAGGAGATAGGAGAGAGTACAAACAAACAATGTGGGACTAAAAATTTACAGGGCTGAGCGGCTAGAAATAAAAGAGACCGCACAGGCCGCGCGGTTAGACAAATGGGCTAACCGCTCGGCAACTCCAGCAGGAAGCGAACACGCCGCAATAGGAGACCGCTAGACCGCCCGGTCTCCAAGCTTCTAAGAAAGACCGCCAGACCGCTCGGTCTACAAACAGCAACAATCTGAACACGAACCTACTAAAAAGGAACTGCTAGACCGCGTGGTCAACAACCCGGCAGACTAGACCGCCAGGCCACCCGGTCTAATACTTCAACACTCCCCCCGCAAGCTGGAGCATAGATATCAATCATGCCCAGCTTGTCACAAATGTGGAAGAAGGAAGTAGAGACCGGTTTTATGAAGATATCCGCCAATTCTTTGTCGAAGGTGACAAACGAAGTACAAATCTGTTTCTTCAAAACCTCTTCCCGAACGAAGTGGCAGTCGACTTCTATATGTTTTGTTCTCTCATGGAAGATCGGATTTTTGGATATGTATATAGAGGCCTTGTTGTCACAGAACATAGGAAGAGGATAGTCGTGGACCTCTCCTAGGTCAAGCATGAGAGCCCGCAACCATTTTAACTCATACGTGGTTGACGCCATACTCCGGTATTCGGCTTCTGCACTGGATCTGGAGACAACAGACTGTTTCTTGCTCTTCCAACTCACATGATTTCCTCCAACAAAAGTACAAAAACCTGATGTGGATTTATGATCGTCTTTATCATCCGCATAGCTTGGATCTGAGTGGGCTTCAACCCTCAGATGACCATTCCTCTGAAAGATTAGCCATTTGTCCGGTGCTGCTTTGACATACTCTAAAATCTTCAAGGCAGACTGAAGATGGCACTCCCTGGGAGCTTGCATAAACTGACTAACCTTGCCTACAACATAGGAGATGTCGGGTCTGGTCACCATGAGTTAGATGAGTTTGCCCACCAAACGTCTGTACCTCGTGACATCAGATAGAAGAGGCGAGTCATCTGTCCATGTTTTGTCTTCTCCAATAGCCATGGGAAAACCGGGCCAGTTTGGCACCTGTCAATCCTACCTCTTGTAGAAGATCAAGAGCATACTTCCGTTGGGAGAGAACCAACGAGTCAAGCTTCCGAGAGATTTCTATCCCCAAAAATTATTTCGGGGAGCTCATATCCTTCGTAACCAGGTGTTGACGGAGGTGTTTCTTTGTCAACTCCACCCCAGCTTGATCATCGCCAGTAAGAAGAATATCATCCACATACACTACCAAAACCACCAGTCCCGAGGCAGTTTTGCGAATAAATAAGGAGTGATCGGCTAAACTCCTTGCAAAGCCGATGGTAGCCACAATGCCACTGAACTTGTCGAACCACGCCCGAGTGCTCTGCTTTAGGCCATAAATGGACTTCTTCAAACGGCATACTCGTGTCTCCCCCTGAGCAACATACCCAGGAGGTTGCTCCAAGTAGACGTCCTCCTGAAGATCCCAATAGAGAAAGGCATTCTTGGCATCAAGTTGGGAAATAGCCCAATCCCTGTTGACAGCCACAGAGAGAAGAACTCGGATGGTGCTGAGGCGAGCAACCGGAGAGAAAGTATCAAAGTAATCAATGCCATAAGTCTGAGTGAAGCCTTTGGCCACCAGCCGGGCCTTGTAGCGATCCACAGTGCCGTCGGAGCGAAATTTCACAATAAACACCCAACGACAGCCAACCACATCAGTACCCACTGGTGGAGGAACAAGGGTCCAGGTACCCCTCTCAAAAAGAGTGGCCATCTCTTCATCCATGGCAGATTTCTAATGAGGAATAGCAAGAGCCTCCTGGTAGGTGCGGGTAGTGGCAGTAGCGGAGATAGCCAAGGCAAAACATCTGCGAGAAGGAGAAAACCGATCATAGGAAACAACTGCCGCAAGCGGGTGTTGAGTACACGCCCGCACCCCTTTGCGAAGAGCAATGGGAAGATCCAGGTCGACGCGGGCCTCAGTGACCGGAGCGTCCGTGGTAGAGAAGGCTGGCCCGGGACTAGAGAGACGGCTGCGGAGAAGAGGGAGAAGGTGGAGGTGGTAGGACGGACAGAGGAGGAGACGGAGGAGGAGATGAGATAAGAGGGGAGACGTCGATAGGCATGGAAGGAACAGAGAGAGATGGTGAAGAAGCAGAGACATCAGGAGGAAGAGAGGATTCAAGAGAGAAGGAGGATGCATTCTCGAAGAAGGTCACGTCTGCAGACACAAATTGTTTGGGCAGAACGGGGTGAAAACAACAATAGCCTTTTTGAGTGGTAGAGTACCCCAAAAAGACACACTTGGTGGAACGGGGGGAAAGCTTGTCGCGGGTAGCGGACGGAGCATGTACAAAAGTCGTACACCCAAAGACACGGAGAGGGAGAGGAAATGGTTCCTTGCTGGGGTATAGAATGGAGAAGGGGGTCTGGCCGTGGAGAACAGTGGAGGGAAGGCGATTGATGAGATAGCAGGCGAGAAGCACAGCATAGCGCCAGTAGGAGTGGGGCACGTGCATCTACATTATGAGAGTGCGAGCGACATCAAGGAGGTTACGGTTTTTACGCTCTGCCACCCCATTTTGCTAGGAGGTATAAATACATGTGGTCTGATGAACAATACTATGTTGCAGAAAGAATGAGGAAAACTTATGACTAAGATATTCCTTAGCATTATCAGAGCGAAAGACTTTAATAGAAATGTCAAATTGAGTTTTGATCATATAATAAAAAGATTGCCAGACAGAAAAGAGTTCATAGCGATCTTTTAATAGAAACACTCAGGTACATCTAGAAAAATCATCAATAAAAGTTACAAAGTAGGAACTACTCTGACTAACGGTGAGGGTAGGAGCAGGACCCCAAACATCAGAATGAATGAGATTAAACGGGCGAGAGGAGCCACAAACTTACTTCGGCGGGAAGGAGGAGCGATGATGTTTGTCAAGCTGACACGCATCACAGTTGAGCGGAGGACTGGTCGGAGGTAAGTGGGGCAGAAGCTGTCGAAGAATCCAAGGAGGAGGATGTCCAAGGCGAAGATGCCATTGAAGCAGATCTGTAGAGGAGGAGGAGTAGGCGGATAGAGCGGAAACGTTATCAAGGAAGTATAATCCGCCGCTCTCAGTCCCAGTAGCAATCATCCGCTGGGTCCTCGGGTCCTGAAAAGAACAAGAAGTGGGAGTGAATAAAACGGAGTACTGAAGTTGCCTGCATAAAGTAGTAACAGATAATAAATTGCATAGGAACTTCAGGACATAGAGAGTGTCCTCCAAGCGAAGCGACGGGGTGACTTGAACCATGCCCGTCCCATGAACCGGGGAGGGTGAACCATCCGCTACACGAACCGGGGGCAATCGGTCATGCGTTTCAAGGAAAGAGAAGTAATGAGGGTTGTCGGTCATGTGATTTGTAGCACCAGAGTCAATCAGCTATTTACCTTGGGTAACGACGTGGGCACTACCTGAAGTCGTGGCCACAGAGGCAGATGGCCGAGAGGAGACGGTGGTTGAGGAAGAGATAACGTGGGTGGAGAGACCGGAATTGTCCATAGAGAAGGCAGAAAACCGCGCGAATAGAAGAGAAGCCGCGAGGAGAGAAAAAGGAGAGCAAGCCGCACAACCTAAGGAGGAGGCTGCGACACGAGAAGAAGACCGCAATGAACAAGGATGAAATTGCAGCGGGCTAAAGAGAAGAAGCTGCAACGACACAGTGGCAGAACACCAGCGGAAAGGAAGCAGACCAATGCACAGCGAAAGAGGTCGCGCGAACAGAGAGAAGAGGAAGCAAGGGACCCGTGAGAACAGGTCAAGAAAAAGACCGAAGGAAGTCGCGCGAACAGGGCAGCGACAAGGCAAAGAAGCCGCTTGGACAAGCCCCGCGGACAGAAGAGCCAAAGACAGAATCAGGTCGAATCGATCATTGGCTCTGATACCATGTAAAAGTAGCAAACACGCAGCTAACAAGCAGCTAACAAACAGGCAGAAATTTGAAAAATTGAAAGTTTTATTATCCAAAAAATATCATTTACAAAGGTATGACCTCCCTTTTATAGAATAGAGGAGATAGGAGAGAGTACAAACAAACAATGTGGGACTAAAAATTTACAGGGCTGAGCGGCTAGAAATTAAAGAGATCGCACAGGCCGCACGGTTAGACAAATGGGCTAACCGCTCGGCAACTCTAACAGGAAGAGAACACGCCGCAATAGGAGACCGCTAGACCGCCCGGTCTCCAAGCTTCTGAGAGAGACCGCCAGACCGCGCGGACTACAAACAGCAACAGTCTGAACACGAACTACTGGAAAGGAACCGTTAGTCCACGTGGTCAACAACCCGCCAAACTAGACCGCCAGACCGCCCGGTCTAATACTTCAATAATTGGTAGCACCAGAGTCGATCAACCATTTACCTTGAGTAGCTGCGTGGTCACTACCTGAAGACGTGACCACAGAGGCGGACGGCTTTGAAGAGGAAGTGGAGGCATCACCAGATGGTCGAAGATGAGGATGCTTCTTCCAACGATGATCAATCGTATGTCCAGTGCGGCCACAGTGAGAGCAAAGAAAGCGGGAAGCACCACGGTCGTTGGATGGGAGGTGGCGGTCACCAGAGCCACTGCGCTGAGTATGGTGAGCGGAGTTGTCCGATGGAGGAGGGAAGGATAATAGCGGACATTGGAGCAAAGAAGTAACAGCGGCGATGCGGGCAGTGGTGGCATCCAGGGTGGGAGACTCCGCCTCACCAAGGACCTATTGATGGATCATGTCATATGACTCTGGAAGGCATAGAAGATAACACACAATCAGAAGCTCCTGGAAGTGTTTGTGTTGCTCAGCGAGAATAGCAGAGAAGGGGCGATTTTGTATAATTTCGTCTCTGAGAGCCTGAACTTGCTGGTAAGCAGCCGCTGGAGACATGGAGGGACGCGCAAAGAGGTCCGCATATAAAGTATAGATGCGAGACGTCTGAGCCCCCTTTGAGTAGAGAGCGGCAAGATGTAGCCAAGCGGCCTTGACTGTTTCATCATGACGGATGACAGGGAGGCATTCATAAGAGAGGCTGTTAGCCAGCCATATGCAGATAAGAGCATCGTTGGCATCCCAATCGTCAAAGAGAGGGGAATCATGCGGAGGAGGGTCATCTGTGAGATGATGACGTTTGCATTTAGAGTGGAGGAGGAAAGTGAAGGAGACACTCCAATCCGGATAGTTGGGACCAATAAGCTTGGAAGCTGTGCCAAGATTACCAGAAGGAGTGGGAGGTGTAGGAGGATGAGCGGTAATGGGAGTAGTGGCGGTGGAGATATCGGAGTTGTCCATAGAAGAAAGCAGCGAGAGAAACAAGTCGCGGCTAGAAGGAGAAGTCGCTAGAAGGAGAGCGGCTAACAAGGTCACGGCTACTTAAGGACAGGTCGCATCGACAAAGAAGAGGAGAGCGACTAGAACAAGTCGCAGCAACTTAAGGAAGGGTCGCAGCGATAAAGAAGAGGAGAGCGGATCGAACTGGTCGTGGAGACTTAAGGATAGGTCGCGATGACAAAGAAGAGGAGCGGCTAGAAAAGGGGAGCCGGCGACTAAGCAAAGTGTGCGGCAAGAAAGAGGATGCAAGAGGCCACAAACACAAAGGGCAGTAACAGGGAGAATCAAGCCGCGCGAACAGGGCAACGGTCAGAAGACGAATCAAGCCGCAAAAATAGGTCGCGGAAAGAAGAAACAAGCCGCGAAGACAGATCGCGGGAAGAAACAAGCCGCACGGGCAGAGAGCGCTCACACAATCAGGAGGAAGGGACCGAGTGCACTGATACCATGTACGAACAGGAAAAAGCAGACCGAAAATTTTGAGTAATGCAAACTTTATTATCCAAAAAAGGTATCAATTACAATGGTATAGCCTCCCTTTTATATAATGGAGGAGATGAGAGAGATTACAATTAAGCAATGTGGGACTAAAAAATTACAAGTATATGCGGCTTTACAAATAGACAAACCGGACAGGTCGTACGGTTAGACAAGCCGGCTAACCGCCCGACAACCAACAGGAGGATAGAACAAACGCCACATAGAGCAAGCCGCCATAGGAGACCGCTAGACCGCCCGGTCTCCAAGTCATCTGAGACAAATTGCCAGACCGTTGGGATACCAAACAACAACAGCGCGGCAGACAGACCGGCTAGGATAAACTGGCAGACTGCCCGGTCTCCGAACAGCAACAGACCGTCCGGCCTCCATACTGCAACATACTATTTATAGCATCAGTCTTTTGAAGGTGAAAAGGCACGCTGCATTTAGTGGTTTTCTCAATATTGGGAAATTTCTGGCGTCGATAAAGAAAACCTAAGTTGTCGATATGTGTCGACATGTGTCGACACAAGGTTTATGTTTCTCGACACAGACCTAAAGGTCTTGACACAAACTTGTAATGTCTCGACACACATCCTTTTATCAGTGTCGACACACATCCGCTAATCAGTGTCGACACACAGTCGCGTGTCTCGACACGTCTTTTCTACTAGTGTCGACACACGCTGTGGTGTCTCGACACACCCTGGTGTCTCGACACAATTCTGTGACTTAGACAAATTTTGTATTCTGACTTATATGTCCTGACTAATTAAAGTAAAAATTTTAAAATATTTGCATTCCTAATTATTCATTCTTTTAAGTGTAATTATTTATTCAATATTCAACATGCCTAGTTCAAACTCAAAATAATTAAACTTACTTTCATCTAGGGGTTTTACAAAGATATCAGCAACTTGTCTTTCAATTGGAATATGTTGTAAGCTAATATTTTTTTTTACATTCTCTCTGAGAAAGTGATATCTAATTTCTATATGTTTAGTTCTACTATGTGAAATAAGATTATTGGCAATAGAAATTGCACTAGTTGAATCACAGAACATAATAGATTTACTTAGCTGAATATTGTAGTCTAATAGTTGATGTTGAATCCATGACAGCTATGCACAGCAACTTCCAGCAGATATATACTCTGATTTTGCTGTAGTGATAGCAACACTTGTTTGCTTCTTGCTACTCCAACTGATAAGTCTTTTCCCTAGAAACTGGCAAGTTTCAGAAGTGCTTTTTCTGTCTTCTTTACACCCTGTAAAATCTGCATTTGTGTACTCAATAAGTTCAAAATCACTATCCCTAGGATACGAAAGCCCAAGATTGGGTGTGCCCTTAAGATATCTCAGTATTCCCTTAACAGCAGTATAATGATACTTTTGGGGGCATGCTTGGTACCTAGCATAGACACATGTTGAGAACATAATATCTGGCCTACTAGTAGTTAAATACATGAGTGATCCAATTATGCCTCTATACAAGGTTTCATTAACTGGTTTTCCAGATTCATCCTTGTGTATTGATACTATAGAACCCATTGGAGTTCTCATGGTAGAAGAATTCAGCATACCATATCTCTTAATTAACTCCTTAGTGAACTTAGATTGAGAGATGAATATTCCATCCTCCGATTGTCTAACTTGGAATCCCAAGAAGAACTTTAGCTCACTCATGCTGCTCATCTCAAACTTTTCCAAACTTGCTACACAGCATCTAATTAGTAGACCCAAAAATTATGTCATCTACATAAATCTGGACTAATATGCTTGAACCTTTAATGTTCCTAAGAAATAGTGTCTTGTCTATCTTTCCTCTAGAGAACTTGTTCTCTATAAGAAAGGTAGAGAGGGTTTCATACCAGTCTCTAGGTGCCTGTTTTAACCCATACAAAGCCTTGTGTAATCTGAAAACATAATTTTTGTGTTTATGGTCAACAAAACCTGGTGGTTGCTCTACATAGACTTCTTCCTTCAGTGTACCATTTACGAATGCTAACTTTACATCCATTTGGTAGACCTTGTATCCTTTGAATGCTGCATGGGCTAAAAACAATCTAATGGCTTCTAGCCTAGTTATATGTGCAAATGTTTGGTCATAATCTAATCCTTCCTCTTGTCTATAAGTTTTAGCTACTAATCTAGCTTTGTGCTTGACTATAACCCCATACTCATCTAATTTATTTCTATAGATCCACTTAGTGTATGTGATATTGTGATCACTAGGTATAGGAATTAGACACCATACTTTGCATCTCTCAAATTGATTTAACTCTTCTTGCATAGCTATAATCCAGTTGGGATCTGAATTAGCATCTTCAAACATTTTAGGTTCTACCTGTGATAGAAAACTGGAGTATGGAACCTCATTGTGATGTCTACTTCTAGTAGTCACACCTAATCTGACATCATCTATTATTGGATCTATAGGATGATCTCTAAGATGTCTAACAGCTACATGAAGTGTCTATTATCATCTAGTGTTGTAGGAGGATTATGGTGATCCTCTTCCTCCCCCTGAGCTGATGAAGTATCTTCTATAGGAACTTCTATATTGTCCCTAATGTCTAACTCTATGTTTGGAGAGTCACTTATATTTAGTTTTTCCAATCTAGACTTTACACCACCTAGACTAGAACTGTTAGAGATATCATTACATAAAACAGATGATTCATCAAATACTATATTAATAGATTCTTCTACAACTTGATGTTTCAAGTTGTAGATCATGTATGATTTGCTATGAAGACTATACCCTACAAAGATTCCTTCATAGGATTTCTCTGAGAACTTGGTTAGATAAATTTTCCCATTGTACAAGACATAGCACTTACTTCCAAAAATTCTGAAGTAGGACAGATTTGGTTTTCTATATTTCATTAGTTCATAGGGAGTCTTGTTGTGATATTTGTTGATCAAAGCTCTCTTTTGAACATAGCAAGTTGTGTTTACAGCCTCAGCTCAAAAATATTTTGGGAGAGATGTATCACTCAGCATTGTTCTAGCTGCCTCAATAAGAGTTCTATTTTTCCTCTCAGCAACTCCATTTTGCTGTGGTGTTCTTAGAGAGGAGAACTCCTGAAGGATCCCTAGTTCCTTACAGAAATTTATCATCCTTTCAGATTGAAATTATGTACCATGATCACTTCTAAGTTTGACCACAGTACATCCCATCTCATTCTGAATTTGTTTGACAAAATCAGTAAGGATGCCTAGAGTTTCAGACTTTTTCCTTAATAAGAACACCCAAGTAAATCTGGAGTGATCATCCACAATCACATAGGTATAAGACTTCATTCCCAAACTAAGAACTTGCATAGGACCGAATAGATCCATATGAAGTAAGTACAAATACCTCTCAGTATCTTTGAACTGAATACTCTTAAAAGAGACTTTTGTTTGTTTGCTTTTTTGACATGCAGGACATATGACTTCTTTGGAGCAATTTAGTTGGGGGTTATTTATAACTAAGTCCAAAGAAAATAGTTTACTCATAGCTTTGTAGTTTAAGTGAACCAGCCTCTTGTGCCACTGTATACACAAAGTGTCTTTCTCACTAGCTACAAGACATACTGGTGATTGTTCATTTATACTAAGGAAATTTAGAAAATAAATGTTCCCACTCCTAGTGTCTGACAAGATGATCTCTTGATCACTTGAATTCTTTATTAGACACTTGTCATTGTGGAAGACAATTTCATATCTTATATCACAAAGCTGACTTATGCTTATCAGATTGTGGTTCAATCCTTCCACACAAGCAACTTTAGTGATGGTAACTAGGCCATTTGAAATGTTACCATATACCTTGGTGAGTCCTTTCTCTGACCCTCCAAAGATGACTTTTGGTCCATTCTTAACTGGAATTTAGTCTCTTATTAAACTCCTTGATCCAGTCATATGCCTGGAATATCCACTATCCAAGTACCATATTAGCCTATTAGTGGCACTTGGCTCCACCTGCAAACACAAATTTAGTTCACCTTAGGCACCCAACAAGTTTTGGGGCCTTGGTTCCTGTTAGGCTTTGCTGTGTAAAACATAGCAGTCTTTCTAAATAAAGATGGTTGAAATCTATATGAAGGACCTGTTGAATTATACCAACAATCTAGGGTAAAATGCCCAACCTTCCCACAACACCAACACTCAAATCTATTGTATCTTCTCTTTGGTTGCACATTTGAAGTTATTTTCTTGTGCAACACAGAATTCTCATTCAGTTTTCAAGGTAGAGGTGCATAATTCAAACCCTTACCTTTCAGATCTGAGTGAGCTACACTGGGATCAGCCCCAAGAATTCATTGTCTTCTTGGATTGAACACTTTCTGTGGTGGTTCTTGGCCTATATTGCCTTTTGACATCTGATCATTCCAGCAAGGCTCTTTATTGACCTTGCTGGTAGCGCACTCAGACATCATGTGTCCAGGAACATATGATCTCAAGCATCTGTTTGAGGGCAGATACTTGACAGGTTTCCTATCTGGACCACTTGGAATTTTATCTTTGGATACAAACTTCTTTTTAAATTTTTTATTCTTTCCAAACCCTACACCACTTCTAAATAGTGCAGAAAAGGTATCTATGATAGGTAGCACTGACTTAGGCTTTGAGAACTGAGTCAGGAGCTGTCTTTCCTGAGCAAGCTTTGCTTCCAGGTCTTTGACAGTCTTAACCTATTCAATTATCACCTCTGTCTAGCTATCTATCTTGTTAGTTAATTCAATTAGTTTCAGTTTTTGTAAATATAACTTTGTGTTGGCACTTATTGTAATACCCCAAAGCCCAAGTTGGGTTCAGGTTGGGTGACACAGCCTGGGACACGAGTGTATCCCAGGGTGTGTCGTGCTCGGGTCGACGAACTGCGCTCGACAATCGTCGAGCGGCAAGCAAAGGGAGTACATGGCCTATGACACGAGAGTGTCACAGGGCGTGTCCTTTGCGGGATTCAGCCAGGATTGCACGTGTTGAGATACATAGGTGTGTCTTGGGGTACACAGCCTGGGACACGGGCGTGTCCCATGGCTATGTCTCGCTCGGGTGAGTTAATGTTGTGCTGGGTGAAGTACACGGCTGCCAGACACGGGCGTGTCGGCCATGACACGGGCATGTAGCATGTGACACGGGCGTGTCGGCCATGACACGGGCATGTAGCATGTGACACGGGCGTGTAGCATGTGACACGGGCGTGTCACACAACCGTGTACTATTTGGATTTGAGTCGGTTGTGTGCCGCTTAAGGGACACGGCCTGTGACACGGGCGTGTCACAGGGCATGTCAGGTCGTGTTCAGCTTATTTTTGGGCAAATTAAGGCCGTTCATTCCTTATCCTGGATCCAAGGGTTCAGGCCCCTTCCCTATGGATAAAAGGCCGAGAATGAGGGATAAATGCCTTCATTTCATTCCTTCTTCTCATTCTCAAATAGAGAGAAAGGGAGAGTAAGGGAGCAAGCAAGGGAAAGGGGAAACCACCTGCTGGAGGAGCTGCGGAGTGCGGAATCAAGATCAGAGTTTGGATTCGAGAAGGCAAAGCCGAGGCGGTGATTTCCATCCTGCTAGTTCATGGATCCAAAGCGATCTTCAAGGGGAACGATCTCCTTCTTGGACATTGAAGCCCTTTCTTTATGCATATGCATGGAATCCTCCACCAAGAGGTAGATATCGTAAGTGATTCCTTGGTTGAGTCTTCATCTAGAGCCGGAAGTGTGTAGTACGGCATAGACATGTTGTGTGAAGCCTATCTGGATGGTTATTCTGGATTGGTGATGGTTATGGGTAAACTGGAGAAGACTCTGGGATTTGATGCTGTGTAAGATATATGTGTAGCCTCTATTGTATGGATGTTGTGTAACATCCCAACTTTTCAGCATGCAAAATTACCTGGGACACGGGCGTGTCCTGCTCAGGTGCGAGTCGTCGCGAGATCGACGAAAGTCGTTCGACGAACAGTGTTCGGCAGGAACACGCCAAGCGACACGGACGTGTCGGTAGGGCGTGTCCCCCTGCGTTCGACGATCGACGAAAGGCAATCGATGATTATCCCGTAACCTCCTGCGGTCGACGAGTGTTTGGGAGGAACACGTCAGGCGACATGGGCGTGTCGGGAGGGCGTGTCTTCTTGCGTTCGACGAAAGTTGCTAGACGATCGTCGAGTGTCGAGAGGTCGACAATATTCGGCCGACGTTTGTCGAGTGCAGTGAACACGGCCTGTGACACGGGCGTGTCACAGGGCGTGTCCCTCCGGGTCGACGAACTCAGCTCGACGAAGTGGATCTGGGGGGTGTCTGGCGCCGTGTATGGGCACACGGCCTGGGACACGGGCGTGTCACCTGCCGTGTACTTCTCGAGCAGATTTCGGTTTGATGCAGCCAGGTGAACACGGCCCCCGACACGGGCGTGTCGGAAGGCACGTCATTGACACGGCACATGACACGGGCGTGTCCACACAAGCAACTTTAGTGATGGTAACTAGGCCATTTGAAATGTTACCATATACCTTGGTGAGTCCTTTCTCTGACCCTCCAAAGATGACTTTTGGTCCATTCTTAACTGGAATTTAGTCTCTTATTAAACTCCTTGATCCAGTCATATGCCTGGAATATCCACTATCCAAGTACCATATTAGCCTATTAGTGGCACTTGGCTCCACCTGCAAACACAAATTTAGTTCACCTTAGGCACCCAACAAGTTTTGGGGCCTTGGTTCCTGTTAGGCTTTGTTGTGTAAAACATAACAGTCTTTCTAAATAAAGATGGTTGAAATCTATATGAAGGACCTGTTGAATTATACCAACAATCTAGGGTAAAATGCCCAACCTTCCCACAACACCAACACTCAAATCTATTGTATCTTCTCTTTGATTGCACATTTGAAGTTATTTTCTTGTGCAACACAGAATTCTCATTCAGTTTTCAAGGTAGAGGTGCATAATTCAAACCCTTACCTTTCAGATCTGAGTGAGCTACACTGGGATCAGCCCCAAGAATTCATTGTCTTCTTGGATTGAACACTTTCTATGGTGGTTCTTGGCCTATATTGCCTTTTGACATCTGATCATTCCAGCAAGGCTCTTTATTGACCTTGTTGGTAGCGCACTCAGACATCATGTGTCCAGGAACATATGATCTCAAGCATCTGTTTGAGGGCAGATACTTGACAGGTTTCCTATCTGGACCACTTGGAATTTTATCTTTGGATACAAACTTCTTTTTAAATTTTTTATTCTTACCAAACCCTACACCACTTCTAAATAGTGCAGAAAAGGTATCTATGATAGGTAGCACTGACTTAGGCTTTGAGAACTGAGTCAGGAGCTGTCTTTCCTGAGCAAGCTTTGCTTCCAGGTCTTTGACAGTCTTAACATATTCAATTATCACCTCTGTCTAGCTATCTATCTTGTTAGTTAATTCAATTAGTTTCAGTTTTTGTAAATATAACTTTGTGTTGGCACTTATTGTAATACCCCAAAGCCCAAGTTGGGTTCAGGTTGGGTGACACAGCCTGGGACATGAGTGTATCCCAGGGTGTGTCGTGCTCGGGTCGACGAACTGCGCTCGACAATCGTCGAGCGGCAAGCAAAGGGAGTACATGGCCTATGACACGAGAGTGTCACAGGGCGTGTCCTTTGCGGGATTCAGCCAGGATTGCACGTGTTGAGATACATAGGTGTGTCTTGGGGTACACAGCCTGGGACACGGGCGTGTCCCATGGCTATGTCTCGCTCGGGTGAGTTAATGTTGTGCTGGGTGAAGTACACGGCTGCCAGACACGGGCGTGTCGGCCATGACACGGGCATGTAGCATGTGACACGGGCGTGTAGCATGTGACACGGGCGTGTAGCATGTGACACGGGCGTGTCACACAACCGTGTACTATTTGGATTTAAGTCGGTTGTGTGCCGCTTAAGGGACACGGCCTGTGACACGGGCGTGTCACAGGGCATGTCAGGTCGTGTTCAGCTTATTTTTGGGCAAATTAAGGCCGTTCATTCCTTATCCTGGATCCAAGGGTTCAGGCCCCTTCCCTATGGATAAAAGGCCGAGAATGAGGGATAAATACCTTCATTTCATTCCTTCTTCTCATTCTCAAATAGAGAGAAAGGGAGAGTAAGGGAGTAAGCAAGGGAAAGGGGAAACCAGCTGCTGGAGGAGCTGCGGAGTGCGGAATCAAGATCAGAGTTTGGATTCGAGAAGGCAAAGCCGAGGCGGTGATTTCCATCCTGCTAGTTCATGGATCCAAAGCGATCTTCAAGGGGAACGATCTCCTTCTTGGACATTGAAGCCCTTTCTTTATGCATATGCATGGAATCCTCCACCAAGAGGTAGATATCGTAAGTGATTCCTTGGTTGAGTCTTCATCTAGAGCCGGAAGTGTGTAGTACGGCATAGACATGTTGTGTGAAGCCCATCTGGATGGTTATTCTGGATTGGTGATGGTTATGGGTAAACTGGAGAAGACTCTGTGGATTTGATGCTGTGTAAGATATATGTGTAGCCTCTATTGTATGGATGTTGTGTAACATCCCAACTTTTCAGCATGCAAAATTACCTGGGACACGAGCGTGTCCTGCTCAGGTGCGAGTCGTCGCGAGATCGACGAAAGTCGTTCGACGAACAGTGTTCGGCAGGAACACGCCAGGCGACACGGACGTGTCGGTAGGGCGTGTCCCCCTGCGTTCGACGATCGACGAAAGGCAATCGATGATTATCCCGTGACCTCCTGCGGTCGACGAGTGTTTGGGAGGAACACGTCAGGCGACATGGGCGTGTCGGGAGGGCGTGTCTTCTTGCGTTCGACGAAAGTTGCTAGACGATCGTCGAGTGTCGAGAGGTCGACAATATTTGGCCGACGTTTATCGAGTGCAGTGAACACGGCCTGTGACACGGGCGTGTCACAGGGCGTGTCCCTCCGGGTCGACGAACTCAGCTCGACGAAGTGGATCTGGGGGGTGTCTGGCGCCGTGTATGGGCACACGGCCTGGGATACGGGCGTGTCACCTGCCGTGTCCTTCTCGAGCAGATTTCGGTTTGATGCAGCCAGGTGAACACTGCCCCCGACACGGGCGTGTCGGAAGGCATGTCATTGACACGGCACATGACACGGGCGTGTCACTGGTCTGGATAAGTCGGTTGAGCACCGCTTGAGGCATACGGCCTGGGACACGGGTGTGTCGCAGGCCGTGTCAGGCAAAAATTAGGATTTTCTGACAAAATTATGGTCGTTCATTCCTTCAGCTGGGATCCAAGGGCTGAGCTTCTTTCCTGCTTCCTTAAGGCCGAAAACTGGGAACGTATTCTCATTTTGATCTTGCCTTCATCTTTCTAAAAGCTTAGAGAGAGAAAGGGAGAGGAAGAAATAGGAAAAAGAAGAAGGGCTGCTGCTGGTGGAGCTTGAGAGTGTCAAGCTGAGTCCCGAGGCCAGTTTTGCGGAGGAAAAGCTCTTTCTACCCAACTAGGAGCTTCATGGAACTGAAGCGGTCTTCAAGGGTAACGACCTTTCTTCCTAGCCATGTGAAGGCTTTCTTTTTGGCATATGCATGTGATTCCCCCACCAAAGGGTGGCTGATTTTGGGAGTCTTTTGGGTGATTCATGAAATCCCCTTTGTTGGCATATAGATCCAGAAATGGAGTACGGAATAGGCATGCTGTGTGAAGCCCATCTGGACAGGTTGGTCTGGATTGGTGATGTTGCATACGAATCGGAGAAGACTCCGTGCTAAACGTGTAGTTTAAGGAGTCAACGGATTATGCCTGTGAAGGGTAGTAGCAGGAAGTACTGGAGTGGTAGTCCAGGAAATTATCTGTGTTATGCTTGTGCTATTGGGTCGTACCTGTGAATGAGTAATAGGAAGTACTGGTGTGTCCAGGAAAGACCCTTGAATTTTGTGATATTGTGGTGTCGTACCTGTGAACGAGTAACAGGAAGTACTGGTGTGCCTAGGAAAGACCTGCTGATGTGTGAGATGAATGGGTGTAAGAGAAGTACTGGTGCGCCTAGGAAACACCCAAGCTTGAATGCCAAAGAATAGGATTGGTGAGACCGACCCGCACCTTTGATTAAGCCGCGAGTAAGCCGTACTCGGTGAAGGCAAGGCGATTTGAACAACGGGGGGTGGAGGATCTGACCTGCGTTATGTCCGTCTGACGTGGACCAGAAGATGCGGTCTGTTGGAGCACATAGCGACAGTCTTAGGCCTGCGTGCCATGACACAATGGGGGGGCTACGGGCCATCCCGGTGTTTTAAGACTAGAACTCTGGCTGCATGTCATGGAGTAAATGCTCAAGAGAGTTGTCGTTGGGTTGTGACCCTGATACAGTGGTGGGAAATTGGTTTGCCGGTACACCAAGAATGTACCCTGAGTGTACGGATCGTCGGGTCGGGTGGCTGACGTTTATGATGGCATGTGTGTGCGTGAGAGCACACTTGTATGAATTATATACATGCTTGTGAATGTTATGCCTGCAGGAAAGAATACCGCTGCCCCGGGAAAGGGGTAGGGTCGTTATAATTTGGTCAGCTGAATGCTGACCGTTGCCTCTATTTTCCACCGTTGGGTGGATTGTCCCTGTACAGTTGCTGGAGAGCCAAGCGGGACGGTGAAAAGCTGATGTTTCTGCTTTGCTTGCTGCTGCTGCTAGCCCTCGAAGGCTAATTGGATGAATGTGGTGTTTTCTTTTATTGTGGTCGGCCTGCGTGCCACTGTTTGAAAGTCATGTAAGGCCATAAGGCCAACTTTTGTGCTGTAAGACATTCCTATTATATATATACAATGTGGAGTTGTTTATATGGTGGACATTCAAGGGTGGAGTTCAAGTGGTAGTCTAGGATTCCGCTAGAATACAATGTGTTAGGGTGCGCTGCGCTACTCTGGTATCATTCCGTAACTTTTCCGCCTGTTTTGTGATCTATGCTGTGGGGCCCCGGCCGGACCTTCTAGTATATATCATATGAAAGGATGAGGTTGTTACATTTTTGGTATCAGAGGGAGGTGTCCATGATAGGAATGCAAATTCATGTGTTTGAGGAACCTGCACGTTCCTATTTTGTGTTGATTGCTTGTGTATGACCGCTCATGTGTGTGTCTTGTCCCCCTTTAGGTGACACGGAGTGGAGCTGGGCAGTCGAAGCCTCAGCGTTCTGATGAAAGTACGGCACCAGCCGAGGTGCCTACACCTCCACCGTCTGCGGAACATGTGCGTTTAGTTGCCGAGGCTTTGTTTGCCATGATCCAAGCCCAGCCACTTGGGCAGGCACAACCGGCTGTGAGGCCAGTACAGGTGGCGGTAAGGCCAGAACCTATAGTGGATGTGGCTCCTCGAGCGGCTGAGAAGCAGTTGACGCGGTTTATGAGTTTCCATCCGCCTACGTTTTTGGGAGCGGGAACTCCTACGCAGGCTGAGGATTGGTTATCGCGTGTCAAGCGAATCATGACGGCGATTGGATCGGAGGAACATCAGAAGGTTACCCTAGCTACCTTCCTACTTGGAGGAGAAGCTAGATTGTGGTGGGATGAGATGGAGTTGCATCACTTGGCGGGTCGACCCTTAACACAAGTGACCATGGAAGAATTCTCCCGACTTTTCCTAGCGAAGCACCTCCCGGCGGCTCAACGGATAGCCATGGAGAACGAATTCAAAAGGCTAATGCAGGGTGATGGCAATGTTGACGCGTACCTGCATGAGTTTATGCGCTTGGGGCGGTATGCGGGTTCGATATTTGCTGATGAGCAGAGGAAGACAAATAGGTTCTATGAAGAACTGCGGGACGAGTTGAGGTTCCTGCTTTCTAGTTTTGTGAACCAAGGCTTCCAGGCGTTGGTCGACACTGCGAGCGCGCTGAAAAAAGATATGAAGAGGGTGCAGGGAAGAGGGATTTGTCTGTGACGCAACCGGAGTGGAAGATACCCCGACCTGGGAAACCATATTATAAGAAGAAATGGAGCAAGAAGTCCAAGACAAGTGGACAAGCTCCTTCGTCTGTTGCATCAGGAGCAATGTCGGGGGCTACCTCAAGGCCGGATACTCGTATATGCTTTAATTGTGGATGGGTGGGGCATATAGGCCGAGAGTGTCGGGTGCCGCCAAAGAATGAAAAGAAGGCGGGAGCGTCATATGCGGAGAAGGGCAAGGCAGTAGTGGACTCCTCTGCCTCGCAGGCGCAGCCCCAGGTCTACAATCTTGGCCTGCAGGAGGCCATCAAGCAGAGTGACGTCGTCATATGTATGAGTTTAGTTTTGCGTATTTTATTGCTTGTATGCTTTGCTTAGTGCATATGTGTATGCAGTTTGTGTGTGACATGATTGTCACAGACATTGTGATGACTCGGGACACGCTGGCGCGAGCACTGTTTGATACAGGTGCATCGCATTCTTTTCCATCTAGCGAGTTTATAGCGCGGCTTGGGATACCTAATCGTGCGAAGACAGATAGTGTCAGAGTGGTGTTGCCGAATGGCTGTTGGATGATTGCGAATCAAGCTTGCGATGTGGCGGTCCAAATAGGAAGTCGGGATTTTGGTTTGACTGCATCTGTATTGCCGATATCGGAATTCGACGTGATATTTGGTATGGATTGGCTTGCGGAGCACCATGCCTTGATTGATTGTCAGTCCAAAGAGATCACGTTGGGCCAGAATACTGAATAGGAGACAAAGTTCGCGGGTATGCGAGGGGTGGGCGGGACGTTGATGTCTGCACTCCAAGTAATCAAGGCTGTTCGGAAGGGTGCGGAGTGTTACTTCGCACTGATTCAGGCTGTTGAGCCTAAGGCCAGTGTGTGTGATGTTCCGATTGTATCGGAATATACAGATGTGTTTCCCAAGGATCTCCCAGAGCTACCACCCCAGCGTGAGATTGACTTCACGATCGAGTTGGTGTTAGGTGCGAAACCTGTGGCCCGCTCGCCATATCACGTCGCGCCGAAGGAGATGGCTGAGTTGAAGGTCCAACTACAAGAATTGCTGGAGCAAGATTATATACGCCCAAGCATGTCACCTTGGAGCGCGCCTGTGCTTTTTGTGAAGAAGAAAGACGGTGGGTTGCGGTTATGTATTGACTACCATGAACTGAATAAGCCGACCGAGAAGAATAAATATCTGATACCCCGGATTGATGAGTTATTCGATCATTTGGTGGGCTCGACTGTCTATTCGAAGTTGGACTTGAAGTCTGGTTATTACCAGTTGAGAATTCGGGAAGGTGACATTCCCAAAACCGCATTTGGAACGCGTTACGGGCACTATGAGTTCACAGTCATGCCATTTGGACTGTGCAATGCACCCTCGGTGTTTATGGATTTGATGCACTGCACGTTCCGAGAGTACCTGGATCTGTTCGTGATAGTGTTCATTGATGACATCTTGGTGTACTCAAAGTCGAAAGCTGAGCATGAGACTCACTTGCAGTTGGTGTTGAATACATTAAGGAAGAATCAGCTCTATGTCAAGTTCTCGAAGTGCGAGTTTTGGCTATCGTCGGTGGCTTTCCTAGGCCATGTGGTGAGTGGAGCGGGCATTGCAGTGGATCCAACAAAGATAAGGGACATACAAGAATGGCCAGTATTGTCTTCAGTGGCCGAGGTCAGGAGCTTCCTTGGACTTGCGGGCTACTATCCAAGATTTGTTGAGAATTTCTCGCGGATTGCTTTGCCGCTAACCACGCTGACGAGAAAAGATCAGAAGTTCGTTTGTACACCAGAGTGCGTGTGAGCTTTTGAAGAGCTAAAGGTTCGGTTGACCACGGTGCCTGTGCTATCGTCGTCATGTGGTACCGATGGTTTTATCATTTATAGTGATGCTTCAGGGAGCGGCTTAGGCTGCGTTCTTCTGCAACATGGAAAAGTGATTGTTTATGGCTCACGCCAGCTGAAGGTGCACGAGCGAAACTATCCCGTCCATGACTTGGAATTAGCGGCGGTGATTTTTGCACTAAAGCTGTGGCGACACTATCTTTATGGAGTGAAGGTGGAGATCTATACAGATCACAAGAGCCTAAAATACATGTTGGAGCAGAAGGACCTGAACATGACAAAGAAGGTGGTTGGAGTTCCTTGGGGACTACACCTTTGAGATTCACTATACGCCTGGAAAGGGTAATGTAGTTGCGGATGCCTTGAGTCGGTGGACTCCGGCAAGAGCAGCTTGGTTGCGGAGGCATGATGAATGTCTCATCCAGGAGCGAGAAGCATTGGAGATTTCTTGTGTTGACAGGAATTCCATTGCCAATGCATGTCTGAACTGGACGGAGGTGCAGTATGACCTTGCGGACCGGATTTGACGGGCAACGGAGTTGGATGAAGATCTCTTACGTTATGCGAAAGCTAGGCCAGAGGGCAAATTCTCCTGGGATGAGGGTCTTTTGCGGAAAGAGGGTCGTTTGTGCGTCCCGAATTTGGATACATTGAGGAAAGAACTGATGTATGAAGCACATTATACAAAATACTACATCCACCATGGGAGCACAAAGATGTTCAGAGATGTGAGAAAGTTATTTTGGTGGCTAGGGCTAAAGAAAGATGTTGCTCTATATGTGGCCAAATGCCAAACTTGTGTTATGGTGAAGGCGGAATGCCAGAAGCCGGGCAGTTATTTGAAGTCGTTGCCGGTTCCAGAATGGAAATTTGATGATATTTCCATGGATTTCATGCACGGGTTTACGAGATCTCAGCGAGGGAATGATTCCATCTGCGTGATTGTTGATCGGCTAACGAAAGTGGCACACTTCCTCCCGAACCGACAGGATGATTCGGTGGAGAGTTTGGCAAAGCTGTACGTTGAACAGATTGTGCGGCTTCACGGTGTTCCTCGGAGCATCGTAAGTGATCGAGATGGGCGGTTCACGTCACGAGACTGGAGGCTAGTTCACCAGCTGTTGGGTACAAAGTTGACTTTCAGTACGGCCTTTCATCCCCAAACGGATGGCCAAACTGAACGAGCCAACAGAACGATGGAGGACATGCTCCGGATGTGCGCCCTCTACTTTGGAAAGAGATGAGAAGATCATCTCTATATGGTGGAGTTTGCCTATAATAACAGCTATCAGGCGAGCATTGGGATGGCACCGTATGAAGCTCTGTATGGACGGAAATGTCGTACTCCCTTGGCTTGGGTAGAAGCAGGCGAAGCTAGAATTTTTAATCGAAATGAAGTCGATGAAGCAAACTCAACCATACGTACTATTCTAGAGAGGCTACTTATAGTCCAAGATCAACAAGCGAAATACTACAACGCCAAGCACCAGAATGTAGAGTTCGCGGTAGGCGATTAGGTATACTTGAAGATCAAACCCTTCAAAGGAGTATCCAGGATTCGACGTCTGAAAAAGTTGAGTCCAAGATATTTGGGTCCATTTGAAGTGGTTGAGCGAGTTGGAGAAGCGGCATATCGGCTAGCTCTTTCGGCAGAATTGGGTGGATTACATGATGTGTTTCACATCTCGGTGCTTCGGAAGGCCGTTAAAGATCCAGCTCAAGTGATCGTGGATGATCGTGTGCCGGTGGAGTATGGGCTAACAACGAGAGTTAGACCCATTCAGATCGAGGATCAAGCTGAGAAACAGTTGCGGAACAAGACGGTCGGGATGGTTAAAGTCTAGTGGGACAATTGCGGTCGTGGGGAACTTACATGGGAGCGAGCGCAAACCATGCGAACGGAGTTTCCCGAGCTGTTTCTGTAACCGAGTGGATAGTGCATATATTGTTGTAACATGAAAATTTTGATGTTATAACTTTTTGGTTGCTGGTTGCCTTCCTGTGTACGAATTTCGAGGACAAAATTTCTTGTAGGAGGGGAGGGTAGTAACAGCCCAACTTTTCAGCAGGTAAAATTACATGGGACACGGGCGTGTCCGAGGGCGTGTCTTGCTCGGGTGCGAGTCATCGCGAGATCGATGAAAGTCATTCGACGAACAGTGTTCGGCAGGAACACGCCAGGCGACACGGGCGTGTCGGGATGGAGTGTCCCCCTGCATTCGATGATCGACGAAAGGCGATCGACGATTATCCCGTGACCTCTTGCGGTCGACGAGTGTTCGGGAGGAACACGCCAGGCGACACGGGCGTGTCGGGAGGGCGTGTCTCCTTGCGTTCGACGAAAGTTGCCCGACGATCGTCGAGTGTCGAGAGGTCAACAATATTCGGTCGACGTTTGTCGAGTGTAGTGAACACGGCCTATGACACGAGCGTGTTACAGGGCGTGTCCCTCCGGGTCGACGAACTCAGCTCAACGAAGTGGAGCTGGGGCGTGTCTGGTGCCGTGTATGGGCACACGGCTTGGGACACGGGCGTGTCACCGGCCGTGTCCTTCTAGGGTAGATTTCGGTTTGATGCAGCCAGGTGAACACGGCCCCCGACATGGGCATGTCGGAAAGTGTGTCATTGACACGGCAAATGACACGGGCGTGTCATATGGGCATGTCACTGTTCTGGATAAGTAGGTTGAGCACCGCTTGAGGCACACGGCCTGGGACATGGGTGTGTCGCAGGCCGTGTCAGGCAAAAATTAGGCTTTTCTGACAAAATTATGGCCGTCCATTCCTTCATCTGGGATCCAAGGGCTGAGCTTCTTTCCTGCTTCCTTAAGGCCGAAAACTGAAAACGTATTCTCATTTTGATATTGCCTTCATCTTTCTAAAAGCTTAGAGAGAGAAAGGGAGAGGAAGAAGGAGGAAGAAGAAGAAGGGCTGCTGCTGGTGGAGCTTGAGTGTGTCAAGCTTAGTTCCGAGGCCAGTTTTGCGGAGGAAAAGCTCTTTCTAGCCAAATAGGAGCTTCATGGCACCGAAGCTGTCTTCAAGGGTAACGACCTTTCTTCCTAGCCATGTGAAGGCTTTCTTTCTGGCATATACATGTGATTCCCCCACCAAAGGGTGGCTGATTTTGGGAGTCTTTTGGGTGATTCATGGAATCCCCTTTGTTGGCATATAGATCCGGAAATGGAGTACGTAATATGCATGTTGTGTGAAGCCCATCTGTACAGGTTGGTCTGGATTGGTGATGTTGCATACGAATCGGAGAAGACTCCGTGTTAAACGTGTAGTTTAAGGAGTCAACAGATTATGCCTGTGAAGGGTAGTAGCAGGAAGTACTGGAGTGGTAGTACATGAAATTATCCGTGTTATGCTTGTGTTATTGGGTCGTACCTGTGAATGAGTAACAGGAAGTGCTGGTGTGCCCAGGAAAGACCCGCTGATGTGTGAGATGAATGGGTGTAAGAGAAGTACTGGTGCGCCCAGGAAACACCTAGGCTTGAATGCCAAAGGACAGGATTGGTGAGACCGACCCGCACCTTTGATTAAGTCGCGAGTACGCCGTACTCGGTGAAGACAAGGCGATTTGAGCAACGGGGGGTGGAGGATCCGACCTGCGTTATGTCCGTCCGACGTGGACCAGAAGGTGTGGTCTGTTGGAGCGCATAGCGAGATTCTTAGGCATGCGTGCCATGACACAATGGGGGGCTACGATCCATTCCGGTGTTTTAAGACTAGAACTCTGACTGCACGTCATGGAGTAAATGCTCAAGAGAGTTGTCGTTGGGTTGTGACCCTGATACGGTGGTGGGAAACTGGTTCGCTGGTACACCAAGAATGTGCCCTGAGTGCACGGATCATCGGGCCGGGTGGCTGACGGTTGTGATGGCATGTGTGTGCGTGAGAGCACACTTGTATGAATTATATACATGCTTGTGAACACTATGCCTGCAGGGAATAATACCGCTGCCCCGGGAAAGGGGTAGGGTCGTTATAATTTGGTCAACCGAATGCTGACCGTTGCCTCTGTTTGCCACCGTTGGGTGGATTGTCCCTGTACATGTGCTGGAGAGCCAAGCGGGACGGTGAAAAGCTGATGTTTCTGCTTTGCTTGGTGTTGCTGTTGCTAGCCCTCGAAGTCTAATTGGATGAATGTGGTGTTTTCTTTTATTGTGGCCGACATGTGTGCCAATGTTTAGGCCACTGTTTGAAAGTCATGTAAGGCCATAAGGCCAACTTTTGTGTTGTAAGACATTCCTATTATATATATACAATGTGGAGTTGTTTATATGGTGAACATTCAAGGGTGGAGTTCAAGTGGTAGTCTAGGCTTCCGCTAGAATGCAATGTGTTAGGGTGCGCTGCGCTACTCTGGTATCATTCTGTAACTTTTCTGCCTGTTTTGTGATCTATGCTGTGGGGCCCCGGCCGGACCTTCTAGTATATACCATATGAACGGATGGGGTGGTTACATGTTGATCTTGGATGCTTTGCGAAAGCTCTTGGTTGTCTTGAGAGGTCAATTGGTAGCAATGTATGGGGAGCGCGAGATAAACCCGGCTTGCTACACCACTAGGGTGGGTTGATCTGTATTAGTTGAGGGATCGATTGGTGGCAATGCCTGGGGAGCCGAGTTAAACCTGGCTTGCTACTCCACTAGGGTGGATCGATCTATATTAGGATGTGAGGTCGATTGGTGGTAATGCCTGGGGAGCACAGATAAACCCGTCTTGCTACACCACAAGGGTGGGTCGATCTGCTCATGTTTGTTGTGAGGTTAGTACCTCTGAGTGGGACGGACGGAATGTCGTCAGCCTGCGGGATTGGTGGACTAAGACCGGCCAACCAACAAGTTAAAAATTTTTGATCGGCGGTGGACGACGGATATATCCGGTACAACAATAATGTGCCATGAGTGCACGGAGCGTCAGGTGGATACCGACGTTTGTGACATGGTTGTGATTGGTAGCTTGATAGATAATATGATGACAATGCATACAGGAAAGGAACCACTGCCCCGGGTAAGGGGTATGGTCGTTATAATTGGTCAGCTAATGTTGATCGTTGCTTTGTTTACTGCTCTTAGGGTGGATGATTATTTGCATGTGTTGGTGGATTGAATTGAATTGAGCGGAATAAAGGCTTGTTGTGAAGGCCCTTGAAGGCCGTGTGAAGAATGTTTGGATTTCACGTGTGACCGGCCTGTGTGCCGATGTATGAAATTGTATATGTTTGTAAAGAGCAACCTATAAGGACTTAAGGCCGTGAGCGTGTGTGTGTTGTAAACATTCCTGATATATATATATAAATGTTGAGTTTATATATTAGTGGACATTCGTTGTGCTGAGTTCATCTAACATAAAATGTTGCACTAGAATGTTTTGAGTTAGGCTACGAGTAGAATAAGATTTTGATATCCCCACGTGACTCCGCCATTTGTCTGTGAAATATAGCATGGGGCCCCGGTCGGACCCACTATTATATTCCACGTGCCGAATGGAGGCGTTACGAAGTAGTATCAGAGCCCAGGTTTGAGATTTTTGGGAGGGAGAACATAATGGAACTCACGAATGTCCACTAGAAATGTTTTGCATGCATGTGAGGAGCGTGAATATGACATCAATGTATAGTGTCCATTATGAAATTGATGATTAATGGTGGTTTGTATATTGATAGGTGGCGAGGAGTGGTGCTGGGCAGTTTGAGCCTCAGCGTTCGGACGAGAGTGCGACACCAATTGAAGCGCCTACACCTCCCACGGCAGAGACCATATGTGTGGTGACTGAGACGGTGCTCGCAGTGTTACAAGCATAGCCTATTGGGCAGGCAAGGCCTGCAGGGGTGCCAGTATGGCCCGGTGTCTGGCAAGAGCACGCTGAAGTTGTGGTGGACGAGCAAGAAACGGATGAGCAGTTGAAAAGATTTATGGAGTTTCATCCACCTATGTTTGGTGGGGCGATTTCCCCAACGCAGGCAGAGGATTGGCTTGCAAGAGTAAAGAGGATCCTGACTGCAATTAGGACTGTGGAGGAGCAGAAAGTGACCTTAGCCACTTTTCTGCTAGAAGGAGATGCAAGACTGTGGTGGGATGATGTGGAAGTGCATCACTTGGCAGGTCGATGATTAGAGGAGGTCTCAATTGATGAATTCTCACGATTGTTTCTAACCAAGTATTTGCCAATTTCGCAGCGAATTGCAATGAAGAACGAATTACTATGTCTGGTGCAGGGCGAGACTGATATTGATACGTACCTGCATGAGTTTACTAGACTGGGGCGCTATACGGGGTCTACTTTTACTGAAGAGGCTCGGAAGACGAATTGCTTTTACGAAGGACTGCGTGACGAGTTAAGGTTGGCACTCCCGAGTTCGGTGAACCAAGACTTCCAAGCGTTGGTAGACATAGCCTATGTGCTGGAGAAGTATTTGAAGCGGGTACAGGAGAAGAGGAGCCTGGCTGTGGCGAAGCCGGAATTTAAAGTTCCGCAGTCGGAACAGTCGGAGTTTAAGCGACGAGATAAGAAAAGGTTCAGGCCTGATGAATCAACTCTGTCGACTGTCTCTTTGGGGGCAACATATGGATAAGGAAGTGTGGATACACGTACATGTTTTAACTACGGGAAGCAAGGACATATAGCCCATTATTGTTGGAATGCCCCGTCAAGGAGTGAGAAAAGAACAGGTGCATCTTATGAAGAAAAGGGCAAAGCAGTGGCCGAGTCATCTGCATCCCGGACGCAACCTCGACTGCATAATTTGGAGGTGCAAGAGCCGCAAAGCTCAATTGGTGAAGTTCAGCCTCGTGTGTTTAATTTGAAACTTCAAGAGGCTAGTAAATGATATATGCAAAATAATGCGGGTGAGTGGAAGTAATCATAGAATCGTGACTCGTACTACTTGGGCTAGTAAACGATATATATTCCACGTGACGAATGGAGGAGTTACACTTATCAACTGAGAAGATACTCCTCTCGAGCAATCTAACTCTTTGGCTTGATCCTTAGCAAGCTATTTGCTTGCAATTAAGGCCTTTAGTACCTTCTCATACCTGTTGATAAGGGAGTTAAAATCTGGTTCAATGTCTGAATCATGTTATTTACTATGTGAGCATGATTCATTTTCTGATGCAGAAATAGAATCTGAGGAAAAACTATTAGAGATTGATTTTACCTTAGCAGTATCTGAACAATCCCGATCTTCTTCTCCTGGTTGAGTTTCCTCAATGGTCATCAGGCCCATAAGAGCCTCCTCCTCTTCTGATTCAGATGAATCAGACTCACTGTCAGACGGTGTTAATTATCTTTTTGCCAATAGGCTTTTGTCAGCCTTCTTGTGTTGTCCATCATTCAAGTTCTCAGACTTTTTCTCCTTCCTTTTTGCTGGGCAATCAGCTATGACATGCCCTTTTATATTGCAACAATAACACACTATATTAGTTTTAATATAAATATTCTGAGAAGAGTCATACCTGTCCCCAGAATTCTTCTTCCCGGGTTTCTCTGGATGATTGATCTTTTTGTTAGAAGAGTCTCCTGCTGAACCCTTCCATCTTACTTGTTTTCTTCTCCTTAACATCTTCTTGAACTGTCTAGAGAAGAGTGACAGTTCCTCCTCGGTTATTTCTCCTTCTGTTGAGGATGATTCTGAGAACTCATAGGTAGTTTCTAGTTTTTTTGTGAGTATTAACTTCTCTCTAACTTTTTTGGATGACTCAGCCTTTAGAGCCAAGGTATTTTCTCTATTAAGTGCTCTGGCTGATTCTTCTTCAGACTTTCTGAGATTAAGTTGTAACTCATGAGACAATAGATTTCCAAATAGGGCTTGGGGGTCTATGTTGGCTAAGTTTCCCATTTCTCTTATGACACAGATCTTGATGTCTCATTCCTTGTTCGGGGACCTCAAGAACTTTTCATTAAGTTCATAATTAGTAAAACTTCTGCCATAAGTTCTCAGGTTGTTAACAATCCTGAAGAACTTTTCAAAACACTCAGCTACTGAATCCTTTTTATCTTGTCTGAAGGTTTCATACTATTGATTTAGCAGAGATTTTATATCATCTCTGACTTCTTCAGTACCTTCCATGTAAACTATCAAAGACTAACATTTCTTTGGTTGTTCTGCAATGAATCAGATTCTGAAAAGTGGAATCATCAATTGTACTAACTATAATATTCTTAGCTCTTTTGTCCATAGAGGCCAGTATGATTTCATCCTTATCCATTTCCATGTAAGTCTTAGATGTTTTGGTGTTTGAATCAAGAACTGACACTTTCATGGGTATGAATGATGCTTCAACCACAGTAATGTATATTCTTGGATCTGCTGCCTCCATGAATAATCTGACTCTTTCTTTCCATATTCCAAAGTTTTCTTTGGAGCAGATAAATAACTTAATGAAATTATTTTCTCTCTAGGCCATGGTATTTTTTTCTTTGCAATCCTTTTACATTCTCACTAGGTTGTTATGCCTTTTTAGTGAACTTCGCTCTGATACCAATTGTAAATGTTTACTTTAGGATTGAAAGTGACCTAGAGGGGGGTGAATATGTCCAATTTAAATATGGTCCCCCTTTTCTTTAATCAAAGTATTACTTTAATTGAAATGATTAACTCAGATCAGATAATCAACAGAAACTAAACAGTAAATAACTAAATTAACACAGCACAACAAAATAGCACACACAACACAATGCACACCAATTTATAGTGGTTCCCCAAGTTATGGGTACATCTGCTTTCCCCCTTCGCCTATCTAGCAATGAACTAGATTCATCAAAACTCCTCCTCTTTCCTTTACTCAAATATATAGATCTTACAGCTCGGAGCCCACCCGACTCCTACAACTCAGACTTCACAAGTCTTACCACTCAGATCACCAAGATCCTACACCTTAAGTTCTTCCCAAAAACTCTACCTCAGAATGAATCCTCACTGCTACTTCTCAGGCAACAAATGTCCTGCAACTCAGAGAATTTTCAACTTCTCCTACCTCAGGCAATCATAGCTCAATCTCAGCCTTTATAACACAAGCTTACAATAATAAGAGAAAAAATCTCCTCCACTCAGATCTACAAACAGATCTTACAAATTGAATAACAGAGAAATGAATTAGAAAATGTCACCCAGTATGAGATTTGAGTAACTGCTTCTTGATCTGATCTTGATGATTGTGCTTCCTTTGATTCTGACAACATAGATCTGATCAAACCCTTCTTAGCTTTTCAAAACTTCTTGAAGTAGAAATTAGGGTTGATCTAGGCTGGAGAGATGTTGTAGATGATTCTTGATCAGACCTCTCTCCACCTTCTTAATTGTAGTTGAAGCTTCAAGGTTGTGTTGCTTCTTCTATATTTTTGGTTCTTCTTCTATTTTTCTATCTCTATTTTTTTTTCTTCTGAAGACAACATCCCTTTAAATAGGCTCAAATAGGAGTAACCGGTTGATCCGGTTAATAACTGATAGTTCTGACAGCTGTCAATACCTCAGTCTTGATATCTGTACTTAGGAAATAAGTCTGCTAAAGTATTGAGACTTGGCTGTGAAATGTGTTGACATAAGTCCTGGGTGTCGACACAGCTCCTATAGTGGTGTCGACACACTTCTGAATGTGTCGACAATGCTCTTCAACTTGTCTCGACATAACTTCTGTGGAATGTGTCGACACAAGTCATGTGTGTCAACACAGTTGTCTTCAGTCTTGTTACAGCTTGATTATAGTGTGTCGACATAGTTTTCTTTAGTCTCGACACAGCTTGAATAGAGTATGTCGACATTTGTTCTGAGTGTCGACACAGTTGTCTTTAGTCTCGACACAGCTTGAATAGAGTGTGTCGACACTAGTCCTGAGTGTCGACATAGTTGTCTTTCGTCTAGACACAGTGTGTCGACACAGTTATCCTTAGTGTTGACACAGCTTTTATTTGTATCGACACAACTTGTTCAGTGTGTGTCGACACTAGTCCTGAGTGTCAACACTTTGTACTCAGCTTTATTAACCTGCACATATAAACTTAACATCCATCAAATACAACAATATGTGCACTCACGCACCATTAATATATCACTCAGGGCATATTCTCGATGTACCGGAAAACCAGGGTCCCACCACCGTTCTCGGGCTTCAAACCCAACAGTAAACTTGATCGTTGCGCTCCACATCCTACAGCCTGAGACTTTAGTCTTAATGGCGCGCAGGCCTAAGACTCTTATTATGTGTTACAACGAATGCCCAATAACCCGGGCAACTCAAGTTGACAGCCATAATGCGGAGACAGGTCGGCCCTACCCATTGCTCAAATCACCACAACTGACGCGGGTCGGCTTCTCCCTTATCTGTTCGGCACGAAGCCTTTTTAATAGCTCATAGCTCACAATAGTCACACTGTCCACCAAGGACTGGCTTCACAATCACAGGTTAGTTAGGAGCTATCGCCAGCGACAATCACTATCGCCCGGCGTTTAGCGATATAACTCTCTTTCTGTCCCCAACCCTAACTATAACTGGACTAACCATCCAGAAATCCCTGCAGCCACTTGCAGTACCAGAAACACTGGACTTTCATAGCATACATCACATGCACTTTGAGGGTATTTCCTAGAATTCAACTACGGTACTTCATGCTACTCCATTTCATAGGCACAATACACCAACCCCACAAAATACTCGTTTATACGCACAGTCTTCCCCGGCGCGCAAAATAAAACATCACCAATCAAGATCAACCTGTCAAGATGGGCTTCACACAGTATGCATATTTCATACTACATATTTTTGGATCTATATGCAAGACCTCTTGGGGATATCAAGAATCAACCCAACGAAAATCCCTCAATATTCCACCTTTTGGTGGGAGAAATCCATGCATATGCCAAATAAGGACTTCACATATCCATGGAAGATGATCGTTACCCTTGAAGATCTCTTTGGAGCCATGACCGTGATCTATGATCCAGATGGAAATGATTGCGACAACTTCCTCTCCGCGGATCTAGCGTCGACTCGCGATTCCAATCACAAGCAGACCTTGGAGCAGCCTTCATACAAGCTCCTGGACGCCTCCTCTTCCCTCTCTAGAAGTACATCAGAGAAAGGATATGAGAAGGTGAGAATAAAATCTCAAGTCCATCCTTATACAAAAGCTACCACCGTGCGGAAACTACTACCATCGCGCGGTAACATAGGCGGTAACCGATTTGATCAGTCGATGTCGCTATCAGAGCTAGAGCCCGCGATAACACTTTAGCGCTTGGCGGTAAACCGTTAGACGTTCGTCAAGCGAGTAGCGCGGTGCGGTAACACCTACCGTCCGACGGTAGCGCACTCGATGATTGTTTGACAACGTTGAGTGCTCGAAAGCGTTGAGTGATCAAAAGCGTTGAGTGGCTACTGCGGGCGCGCTAGCTTCACGGTACCCTCTTTCATTGAGTGGTCAAAAGCGTTGAGGCGTTGAGTTGCTACCACAGAGCGCTAGCTCCGCGGTACCCAACCCGAGCGCTATGTCTTTTAAATCACTGAACTACCACCTGCGATAAGACTATCGCCGCGCGGTATCCCCCAATGACCACCACTCCTTTTTGGGGTGTTACACCTGGTGGCCCAATAAAAGTTGGGATGTTACAATCCAATAAATAAAAAATAATTTTTGTCCCCGAAAATTTGCTCGAAGTAGGGGGAAGAAAATAACATACCCGGAGAAAGAGTTTTGGGTGCTTTCTCAGACCAGTACTTCAGGTTCCCATATGTACTGATCTCGTCCATGATTTGACCACAATATCTTGACCATCGAGATGGCCTTGTTACGCAGATTCTTCACTTTATGATCTACTACCCTGACTGGTTCAAGCTGGACGTATCTATCGGACTGTAGTTGTACTGGTGGTGTGGGTAGATGCTGTTCTGGTTGCCGGAGAACTCATCTCAAGGATGAGACATAAAACATATCATTAAGATTTCCCAATTTTGGGGGCAGGGCTAATCGATAGGCAACGAGGC
The DNA here is from genome assembly GCA_039583875.1 of Platanthera guangdongensis. NCBI lineage: Eukaryota > Viridiplantae > Streptophyta > Magnoliopsida > Asparagales > Orchidaceae > Platanthera > Platanthera guangdongensis. Next base: position 170,924,907 of record CM077162.1, read on the forward strand.
CAACACGCTCTATCACCTAATAGGGCCCAAGTAATGAGGATCTAGCTTTGTTGTTTCCTTAACCGGGAGACATCATCCATGGGCTTGATTTTTAAGAACACTATTTCTTTCACGCTAAACTCCACCAGTCGGTGTCGTGCATCATAATATTTGGCTTGTCGACTCTGTGCTTCCCGTATTCGCTCCTAGATTAGCTGTATCGTTGTCGTAGTATCATCAATATAAGACACTCCCAAGGCTTCTGGGTCCTCATCCCGAGCCCATGTTAGCGGAGTTCGTCAACGTCTCCTATACAATGCCTCGTATGGGGCCATCTTGATGTTGACATGATAACTGTTATTATATGAAAACTCGACTAAAGGCAGCAGCTGCTCACACGGCTCGTTGTGCTATATTATGCAAAGTCGGAGTAGATCCTCCACTATCCGGTTTGTGCTTTCCATCTATCCATCTGTCTGCGGATGGAAGACAGTGCTGAAGGCCAACAGGGTCCCTAAGTATGCTTGCACCCGTCTCCACTCCTTGGATGTGAAACGTTCATCACGATCCGACATAATGGACTTCGACACTCAATAGAACAGGACTACTTGTTCTATGAACAACCTTGCCAGGATGTCAACTTCGTCACTCTGCCGGTTTGGAATGAATCGTGCCACTTTAGTAAGCCGATCTATGACAACCCATATGGTGTCACTTCCAGTACGGGATCAGGGTAAGCCATGAACGAAATCCATGAAAATATCCTCAAATTTTCATTATGGTATAGGCAGGGGCTGCAGCAGACCTCCCGGGTTGCATGATTTAGCTTTAACCCTTTGGCAAGTCTGACACTGATCCTAGGGGTTTGCAGGGAAACTGAAAACCACACCAAACTGACAAACTGCACCGCATTTCAAACCGAACCGCTTAGTTGTAGTGCGGTTCGATTTTGTATGTGTGAAAACCGACCCCCGATCGGTGCAGGGCGGTTTATAACTCCATAAAACCGAGAAAACCGCACCGCACCGTGACTTAGGTTTTAACTTTTAAAATTATATGTCAAGAAAGAAAAACGCACGCACCGTAATTCGTAAATGGGTTTAACAGTCTTGTTGGGCCAGTCTTTCATGAGATTTCAATATAACTATATAATATATAAAATATAAGTATTTCATCTAACATATATAATATAACTGTATAATATAATTTAATACATCATTACATATTTAGTCTTCGTTTGGCACGGTGTTGGCGGTCGTAAATGCATGGGTTAAACCGTCATTAGTTAAGTATCATTTAACAAACATCATCTGTTTGAACATAAAATTGGATGAAGTTCCTCAGGTGGCGTTAAAGAATGACAATTTAACCCCCGTATTCATGACCGCCACCACCGTGTCAAACATAATGTAACGCCCCGAAACTCAAAAGAGCGACGGGTAGCGTTTCGGACCAAGTTTGGAACTTGGTAGGGGTTACACGGCCTGGGACACGGGCGTGTCCCAGGGCGTGTCGTGCTCGGGTTGACGATCTGGCCGAGAGGTCGATGAATTTTGGAGTCGACGATCGTCGAGCAGCGAACACGGCCTGAGACATGGGCCTGTCCCAGGTCGTGTCCTTCACGGGTTGAAGCCGGGCCGTGGCGGGGGAGACACACAGTGTGGCACACGGGCCGTGTCGGGTAGACACAGGCATGCCAAAATGCGACACGGGCGTTGTCACAACCCGCATTTTCTCCACGGTAAAAATCGTATCAGAGTAGGAGAAAACACGCGCCATGATGCCACGTAGTGCAGGGGATAACGGCACACGCTCAGGCGGACGTGACAGGCGTGTCGCGTACCCGTATCCCTTTCGGTCATTTTTCGGTCCTGTGTCGATGGAGTAACACGGCACACTACACGGTCGTGTACTGTATGACACGGACATGTCAAGTGTGAAAGATATAGTACCTAAACACCTAGAGGGGGGGGTGAATAGGTGACCTAATCCTTTTTAAACTTTAATGGCAGCAAACAGTTATATCACAGAATCTACTCTACTTTTGCACAGCAATCACACAGCAAAACACAGCACAGCAGACACAAAGTTTTATAGTGGTTCCCCAAGATTTGGGTACATCCACTTTCCCCCTTCGCCTATCTAGCAGTGTACTAGATTCGGCCAAACTTCACCACTATCTCAGAACCCAAACTGGTTCCTACACCTCAGGCCCAAAGCCTTACAACTCAGCTTTTCCATAAAGCCTACACTCAGCCACAAAGGCCTACACTCAGCCAACAAGGCCTACACTCAGCCAACAAGGCCTACACTCAGCAAACAAGGCCTACACTCAGCCAACAAGGCCTACACTCAGCCAACAAGGGCTACACTCAGAGATTTCAATCTCCTACACTCAGGCTCTCAAGCCCTACCCTCAGCCTTTATAAATACAGGCTTACAATCACTCAGATCCAAAGGATCCTACAAGATAAAAATGAATTTACAATTGTTAACTCAACAACCCAAAGACAAGAGAGGGTGGTTGTGAGTTTCGTGATGAGTTCTTGGAAGAACTCAGCTGGATTCAATCTGACTTAGCTTTCTTCAAAGCTTCTTGAAAGTAGAACTCAATTAGATTGACTTCTTCTGCAGTTGATCCTTGACCTCTGCTTCTTAAGACTCAGAATGAATCTGAATCCTTCTTCTCAGCCTAGTTCCAACGGCTGATTTCTTGGATGGAGCTCTCTCTCTCCAACTTCTTAGATCTGCACTTGGACAGCTAGATCTTCTTGATTTGATGCTTGATCAAACAACTCTGTGAACCACTTTTTGAATTGCTTCAGCAACTTCTTCAACAACTTGTTGATCATCTTCTTCTGTAGACAGCAAAGGCCTATTTATAGGCCTTCTTCATGATAACCGGCTGGTCCGGTCCATAACTGAATTCTGACATCTTTGACTGGTGCTGTAGACCGGCTGGAACGGCAGCTGTCAAGTCATCCAGTCAGTTCTTGAAAGTTCTCTAACTGTCTGAAAGTGTCGAGACTTTCTGTCTTTAAGTGTCGACACTTATAGGCCAAGTGTCGACACATGTTGTCTAAGTGTCGACACTAGTCTACAAGGTGTCGACACAACTCCTTGTGTTGTTGATACTATGTTTCGACACAGATTCTTCTGCATGTGTCGACACTGAAATTGAGTGTCGACACAAGTACTTGATCTTCTATCTTTTGCTGAATTCTTCTAAGTGTCGACACATCTCCTTTGTGTCGACACATCTTCATGTGTTGTATCTGTCAAGTGTCGACACTGCTTCTTGGTGTCGACACATAGTCTTCAGTGTTGATACTTGATGAGTGTCGACACAGCTCCTTGTGTCGACACTTGATTCTTCTGTTGAGACTTCAGCTGAGTGTCGACACATTCCCATAGTGTCGACACTTGTACTTAGAATAATTTGTTGATATTGCTGTTCTTCACTAAGTGTCGACACAGCTCCATGTGTCGACACTTCCTTCAAGTGTAGAGTCTTCAGCTGAGTGTCGACACATTATTCTGGGTGTCGACACTTACTTTAAGTGCTGACTCTTCTGCTGAGTGTAGACACATTATTCTGAGTGTCGACACTTATACTTAGTCTCTGCAGACTTTTGCTGAGTGTCGACACATCTCCAAGTGTCGACACTTTCTGGTGTAGACACAGCTTCACTGGGTGTCGACACAGCTCCTTGTGTCGACACTTTCTGTCTGCACTTTTCTTCATTGAGTGTCGACACTGCTCCTTGTGTCGACACTTTCTGTCTGGTGTCGACTCAGCATCCCTGGTGTCGACACAATGACTCCAAGTGTCGACACTGCTTGCCTGGGTGTCGACACAAGCCTTCTTAAGTGTTGACACTTTCCCTCTGGGTGTCGACACATGGACTTAGAAATTTTTGCTTCAGTCCTGCAAATACTTAACCTGCACAAGTAACTCAAAAACACATCAAATACATTTTGATGTATATCATTGAGTTGGGTGAGGCTTCTTCAAATCAGGTACATTTAGACCAATGTACCCAACAATCTTCCCCTATTTGGAGAAGTCATAACCCTTAGTCAATGATATACACAATTCATAATTAAAATTACAAAATGATGTAAGGCAGGATAATGTACAGCAGGGTAAACATAAACATGTATTAATTTCACATGTATACAATTTCATCATCACAGAACAAATAAGAAATAGACATAGACATATTCACAGAACAAACATGAAATATATTAATCATATATTGTTCTAATATCTGTCTTATACATTTTCAGAAGTTCACTAAATGTTTTCCATCCAAAAGATTACAAAATAAACTTCAAGAAAATTCTAAATCTATTTTTGTTCAGGCTCTTTAATAACTATCCCTTTGCCAGCTTGAACTTTAGCTTGGACAGGAGCATCAGCAGTTTCAGCATCAACAGGCTTCTTGCCTTTTAGATTTTTCTTCTTAAGCTCTTCATCTTTGATCTTCTGTCTTTCAAAATAATGGTATGGCTTAGGAAAGTACTTGCTAGGCTCCAGAGCAGTAGGAGGTAGCTTTCCCATCTTGCCTTTCTTCTGTATTGAACAATTGCCTCTTACCTGGTTTCATGTTTCCTCCATTCAGCTTCAGAGAACCATTTGTTCCTGTCATGAATGTTGTCTTTGGCAGCTTTCCAAGCAGTCAAAATAATGTTTCTAGAGGTAGGGCTCCATTGTTCAAAGTCTGGCCTTTGCTCAGCTTGTTCCCTAAACCTCTTCTTTGACAGTCTTGTCTCTTCTTCCTTTTGCAATGCCTCTTGTATGGCTTCAGATATAGGCTGAACAACCTTTTCAATAACTACATTGTCCTTGCCCCCAGGTGGGCTGTACATGGTCTGTACATCAGCATGCACCATTTCAAAATCTGGAGGAGGATAAATGACTTGAGCTACTTCTGGTTGCTCACCTCCTAGATATGCAGGGTTAATTCCAGATTCAGCAACATCATTGTCATCACACAGAGGAGGATATCCAAGTGTAGCTCTGATAGAATTTGATATCCACTTAGCATGGTCAGAGCTTGTCTTGACTAACACTCTCTCCCCCTTTATGACTTCTCTAGCCATGTGATCTCTGACATCATCCTTCTGAAATCTTATTTGATTATCCAAGTAATTCACTCCATCTTTGAAGAAAGGTTTTAACCTTTGGAGTTTGTCAGTTATCAGCTTCTGAGAATCTTGGATGGCAGTTTTAAGAGTAGTGATTTCTGTTAGAAATACTTTGTCAAAATCTGCCTTAGCTATAGCTGGAGTCTGCCCTGCAGCCAGATTCTTCAGTTCTGTGACTATGGCATTGTGGGATTCAGTAAGGTTGTCATTCATTTTTAGCTGATTTTCAAGAACATAACCTTGTTTCACAGCTATATCATCCACCTGTGCTTTTATCTTTTCCTGGTGTGTTGCTAAGTACACCACTGCATTGCCACCCTTGTGGAAGCAGTCTGTCATCTCCTTCTTATTCTAGTTCATTTCAAACCTTATTGATTTAATATTCTGGGCTAGATCAAATTGGAGTGATTTTTGCCATTCATCTACATATTTCTCCATGGCCTGTCTTTGCTCATCCAACTTGATTTGCATTGCCACCATCAGTGCACTATAATCAATGGCTGGGGCTGGTTGAATTATAGGCTGTGGTGCAACAGTTTGGAGAGCCTTCTTGTAACTCTGGCTTCTTCTCCTGAAGACATAAAGTTTCTTTTTCTTTGCCCTTTCAGCTTCCTCATCTTCTGAGGTAGAGGTGCTGGCTATATCCACCCTCTCCTTAGGGCTTGGAGGCTTCTCAGGCTGCACATCAGGTGCCTTCTCAGTTTCTTGCCTCACAGGCTCTTCCAGAATTTCCATCTGCTCCCCCTCAACAGCAGCATTCTCTCTTTCAGCAGCAGATATTTCTTTTCCAAAGTCTTCTTGATCTAGATTTAGGAATAAATCTTCCATGGTAAACTCTTGTGGTGAAGGAGCTGGAGAAATTCTAGGCTCTTCAACCACTGGATCAGGAACCACTTCTAGTACAGCAGATGTGTCTTCTCTAACAGCATCTGGAACTTGACTATTCAGCTGAGTTTGCTGATGAGCATTAGACAAATCAGTATCTTCCATAGAAAATTCTAAAGTGTTTAGTTCAGTGATTACCTCTAGTATGATGGTTGTTGTTTGTTCACTTTCCAGTGTAGTTGGTTCTTCTACAACTGGAAGCTCCCCCTGGCTTTGATCCTTGTGGATGGGGCTAGCTTGAGGTAGCTCCCCCTGGATCTCAGCTTTATCTTGAGGAGCAGGAGACTTCACTGCAGGCTCTTCCTCATGCTCATCTGGAGTGAAGACAACCTGTTCTTCACTATCAGAGCTGCTAGTGGACTCTTGTGCCACTGGAGCAGTCTTCCTTTTCTTCTTAGGTGGAATTTCTTTCTCAGGAACTAGTTTCTCAGGGGTTGGCATCTCCTTAGTCAACACCCTGTCCCATCTTGAGAACAACCTCATGTCCATTTTTCTCATGTGGTTGATTTTGCTTCCAACAGCAGTACCCATTACCTCTGGTATGGTACCAGCTAGGTAGAGACTTAAGATTCTGCCCAGGTTGGGCTTCTTTAGACTTTCTTTGATTTTCTCAAATACTATAACTGACCAATCAGTTTTCAAAGTGAAGATAATCCTGGTCATTATATTAAACATAGAGGCAGACACTCTGTCATGCCCTCCTGGCTTGCTGAGAATAACTTTACCAACAATCTCAAACATGAATTTGCCTTGGTTGTTCATGTCTTTTCTAAGAAATACTGATCTAAGCTTCATCTTAGGATCCAGTCCACACCAGATTAGAGCCTCCCTGGTCTTTGTAGCAGTAATCTCATCTTCCTCTTGAGTTCTTGGTAGCTGGAGAATCTTCCTCAAACTTTTAGGGGATACCTTAACCCTTGCTCCATAAACTCTGGATTTGATTTTGTATCCAGATTCATCCACCTTGGCTCCATTGAGGAATTCGAGTACCTCTTTCTTCCATATCTTTGTGGGTTCAGAAACTAGATATTCTAACCCGGAATCAGCTACTAGGGTTACGACCGCCTGGATTTCTTGATCAGCATCCTTAAAGGCGCCGCGCACTACCTCGTATCCCTCGTTGACATTCTCCTCTAGCTTAGGTGTCATTAGGGTTTGTAGAATTTGTCTTGAGAGAAGAGAGGTGTCGACACAGAAGTTTGGTCTCGAAACTTTGAAAGCGTGTCGACAAACTAAGACAAAATCCTATTTATACCTTTCTGATTTTGAAGATGAACAGGCGGGACAGCTAACTTAAAATGTGTTGACACTGGCAATAAGAGTCGACACTGACTTATAATGTCTCGACACATATGTGTCGACACAAGTTTAGTCAACAGATCTTATGTGTCGACACTTGGATATGTGTCGACACAACATAACTCGACACATTGTCGAGACTTTACTTAGAAAATTCTGAGTAAATACTAAGTGTCGACACCACATTGGATGTGTCGACACCTATATGTCATGTGTCGACACCACTATTCTGTGTCAACACAGAAATCTCTATGTGTCGACACCTTTTTACTTAGCCATTTTCAGTACTATAAACTTACTCTAAGTTTATCATTCCTAGTTCAATTTTAAATCTATTGAACTTAGCTTCTTCTAGGGGCTTAGTATACATATCAGCTAGTTGTTCATCTGTTTTAACATATTCAAGTACAATATCATTTCTTTCTACATGCTCCCTAAGAAAATGATATTTAATTTCAATATGTTTTGTTCTACTATGGGATACAGGATTATTAGTTATTGAAATAGCACTTGTAGAATCACAGAAGAGTGGAGTTCTACTTACCTGAAATCCATAGTCCTCTAGCTGATGTTGTATCCACAGAAGTTGAGCACAGCAACTTCCTGCAGCCACATACTCTGACTCTGCAGTGGAGATAGCCACACTGGTTTGCTTTTTGCTACTCCATGAAATTAGTCTCCCACCTAGGAATTGACAGGTTCCAGTAGTGTTTTTTCTATCTTCTTTGCATCTTGCAAAGTCTGCATCTGAATAACCTGTTAGATCAAAATCCCCATTCCTAGGGTACCAGAGGCCTAGATAGAGAGTGCCCTTTAGATATCTCAATATTCTTTTGACTGCTATCAAATGAGACTCTTTAGGGCAGACTTGATACCTTGCACAAACACATGTAGCATACATGATGTCTGGTCTACTAGCAGTCAAGTATAATATGGAGCTAACTATCCCTCTATACAAGGTTTCATCTACAGGTTTCCTTGCATCATCCTTGCTAAGAGACATACTTGACCCCATAGGAGTCTTCATGGTACTGGATGAATCCATACCATACTTCCTTATGAGTTCTAGGGTGAACTTGGACTGACATATGGATAAACCACTTTCAGTCTGTTTAACTTGGAGACCCAAGAAAAACTTCAGCTCTCCCATACTACTCATCTCAAACTGACCTTGCATAAGTTTTGCAAACTTTTTGCAAAGGCTGCTTTCAGTAGACCCAAATATAATGTCATCTACATATATTTGGACTAGTATAACTTTGCCTCTAGATTCCCTAAGGAATAGAGTCTTATCTATTTTCCCCCTTGAGAACTTGTTCTCAATGAGGAAACTAGATAGGGTTTCATACCAAGCCCTAGGGGCTTGCTTTAACCCATATAAAGCTTTCCTAAGTCTATAGACATGATGAGGTAAAGTAGAATCTACAAAACCTGAGGGTTGTTCCACATAGACTTCTTCTTTAAGATTATCATTCAGGAATGCTGACTTGACATCCATTTGGTAAACCTTGAATCCTTGATAGGTTGCATAGGCCAAGAACATCCTTATGGTTTCCAGTCTGGCTACTGGAGCAAAGGTTTGATCAAAATCAATACATTCTTCTTGCATATATCCTTTAGCAACCAGTTTTGCTTTATTCTTAATGATGACCCCTTGTTCATCCATCTTATTCCTGTAGATCCACTTGGTTCCTATTATATTGTGGTCTTTAGGTTTAGGAACCAGTTCCCAAACCTTGCATCTCTTGAACTGATTGAGTTCTTCTTGCATAGCCTCAATCCAAAGTGGGTCTTTGATGGCTTCTTCAAACTTTTTAGGTTCTACCTGGGATAGAAAGCTGGAGTAGACTGCTGCATTCAGGTTTATGCTCCTTGTTTGTACCCCTTGTATTGGATCTCCAATAATCTGCTCTACTGGATGATCTCTAAGATGCCTATTGGCTGGAGGCATCCTGACTTCTGGTTGAACCTCTTCAGTTTCATCATCATGTTGTACTTCTTCTGCATTTGCCATTGGTACATGTAGTTATCCCCATGGACAATAGCCACTGTCTTCTACTTGCTGTCTTGCAGTAGATTCTTCTTCTAGAGTGAGCTTGTCCATCTTCTTTGTTAAACTTGTGGGGCTGCATACACTGCTAGACAACTCATTATTAATAAGTTTAGTCTCATCAAATACTACATGTACAGTTTCTTCTACAACTTGTGTAGTCAAGTTGTAGACTCTATAAGCCTTACTATTGTTGATGTACCCAACAAAAATTCCCTCTTGGGACTTGGCAGCAAACTTAGTCAAGTAAGACTTCCCATTGTTAAGTATAAAGCATTTGCAACCAAAGATCCTGAAATAGGATTGGTTTGGTTTCCTGCCTTTCACAACTTCATAGGGAGTCTTGTTGAGCCTTTTAGTGATGGTAGCCCTATTTATAACATGGCATGCAGTGTTAACTGCTTCAGCCCAGAAATACTCTGGTAGTGATGTATCACTCAATAGGGTCCTACCAGCCTCTATCAAGGTTCTATTCTTCCTCTCAGCAATGTCATTTTGCTGAGGTATTCTTGGTAAAGAAAACTCTTGAAATATCCCAAAGTCTTCACAAAGTTTTGTCATGCTATCAGACTGAAACTCAGTACCATGGTCACTTCTTATTTTGACCACTGTACTATTTAGTTCATTCTGAATTTGCTTGACAAAGTTATAGAAGACATTAGGTGTTTCAGATTTCTGTCTTAAAAAGAACACCCAGGAAAACCTTGAGTAGTCATCTACAACTACAAAGGTATAGACCTTCCTTCCTAAGCTGTGAACTGGCATTGGACCAAAGAGATCCATATGCAAGAGGTATAAACACCTCACAGCATCCTTGTTTTCTATGCTTCTAAAGGTGGATTTAGTCTGCTTGCCCTTTTGACAAGGTGAGCAAATACCATCTTTAACACACTTAACTTGAGGACCATTCCTCACTAACTCTTTGCTAAACAGTTTGCTAATAGTCTTGTAGTTAAGATGGGCAAGCCTCTTGTGCCATTTGACACAATGAGAGACTGTCTCATCTGCTACAAGACACACTGGAGAACCACTGTTCTCAACCATAATGTCTAAGCAATAGACATTCCTTTTCCTATAACCAGTCAAAATGATCTCTTGATCACTTGACCTCTTGATATGACTACCATTTTTAACAAATGAGATGTCATACCCTACATCACTTAATTGACTTATACTTATTAGGTTGTGTTTCAACCCTTTAACATAAACCACTTGAGTAATGGTAACTAAGTTGCTAGAAATGTTACCAAATCCTTTGATGATTCCTTTTTCAGAACCACCAAAGGTTACTTTTGGACCATCTTTTATTGGAATGAAGTCCCTTAGTAATCTTCTAGTTCCAGTCATATGTTTGGAACATCCACTGTCCAAGTACCATGTTGGGGTATGGCCACTTGGACTTACCTGCAAAACAGATTAATGAACCTTAGAACACAAAGAATTCTTGGGTCCTTGGTACTTGTTAGTTTGCAATCTGACAAAGCTACCTACTGGCTTTCCAACAGGTAGTTTGGTACTCACTTTGGCACTAGCATTGTGCCAACAGTCCACTGCAAAATGGTCAACCTTGCCACAGCACCAACATTCAAACTTATTGTACCTTTGCTTAGGTACTGTTTTTGATGTCTTATCTACAGCTAACTTATTGAATGTTGGGGCTTTGCCCTTGGACTTGGACTTGGACTGCTCAGTCCTTGCAGGTCTAGTAAAGCCCAGTCCAGCTTTACCCTTGTGATGAACAAATTCATCAATTATGGGTAACACTGACTTAGGTTTAGAAAACCTAGCAACAAGCTCTCTCTCTCTTTCTGAAGATTGATCTCCAGACTCTTAATTTGATCATTCTTAAAGGTGATAGTCCCCATCTGAATCACTGTTATGTGTTTCAGCCTGGCTATCTCATTAAGCTTTTGATCAAATAACTTCTCAGAATCTGTTGCAGCAGCTTTAAGATCAGCAATTTCCTTTGCCTGACTTTTGGCTAGGGACTTACTTTTCTTGTAAGCTTGCAACATCACTTTATATTCATCTATCAGCTGATGAATATCATCCTCATACTCAGATACACTTTCATCACTTGATGAAGATGAATCTGATTCTGTACTAGAACAAGAACCTGAACTTAAAGTTGAACCTTGTACCTTACTGGGTCCTGGCTGCTCCAGGATTTTGTCATGCTCTGTCAAAGCCATTAGCCTTTGGCATTGACTGTCTTCTTGTTCATATATAGACTCCATTATCTGCATGAATTCTTCTTCTTCTTCTTCAGCAAACAGCCCTATGTATGCCTCTGCATCATACTCAGTTTCTGAAGAAGAGATATCTGATAGAGTCTTCTCTTTCTTGGCAACAAAAGACTTCTCTTTCTTGCCTTTGAAATGAGTCTTCTTCCTGTCACTAGACTCTTTTCTCTTTTCAGGACAATCTGCAATAACATGGCCTTGTCTATTGCAGCAATAGCACACTATCTTGGAACCAGTTGCCTTGCTAGATTTAGTCCTCTTCCTGTCCTTCTTTGAAGCCTTTTTATCCTGATAAAAATCTTCTTTTCCTTTTGAAGTAGAAGGCCTTGACCTCCACTGTTTCTTCTTCAAGAATTTCTGAAAATGTCTAGTGAAGGCAGCAAAGTTTTCATCACTTTCACTGCTTTTTGACTTTGTGCTGACTGATTCATCTGACTCTGATTCAGCAACCTTTGGAGGTGGAGTTGGTGATTTATTCCTGCACTTTCTGGAGGCTTCTGACTTGAAAGCTACAGTTCTTTCCTTGTGTTCAGTTCTTGTTGATTTCTCCTCCTCTTTCCTCACTGTCAATTGCATTTCATAAGACAATAACTTGCCAAACAGTGTAGGTGGAGGAATTTCTCCCAACTTAGCTATTTCTCTAATGGCACAAATCTTTGTGTCCCAATCTTTAGTTAGGGACCTTAGGAACTTGTCATTTAGTTCATAATTGCTGAACTCTCTTCCATAAGACATGAGTTCATTCACTATTCTGTAGAACTTCTTATAGCACTCAGTTATGCTATCACCCTTTCCTTGTCTAAAACTTTCATACTCCTGATTTAGCAAGAATTTTCTATCTTGTCTAACTTCTTTAGAACCCTCCATATACACAATAAGAGTGTCCCACATCTCTTTGGCTGTCTTACAGTGTATAAGATTCTGAAATTTTGCATCATCTATGGCACTTACTATAATGTTTTGTGCCCTCTTGTCCATGGTGGCTAGGACAATCTCATCCTTAGTCATTTCAGAGAAATCCTTTGGAGTTCTCTGATTTGCATCTAGAACTGATATCTTCATGGGCACATATGGCCCCTCTTTTACTGTGATGTAGATCCTAGGGTCTGAGGCCTCCATAAACAGCCTTACCCTTTCTTTCCATATGCCAAAGATTTCCTTTTTGCATATAGGTAATTTCATGGAGCCCAATTCCTTGTGATTTTCTGTGGAACTCATGGTTCTTGATTTTCTTGAATCTGTAAACTGACTTATACTGAATCTGCCAATCAGGATCTCCTCAGACTGTTAGTCCTTGTTTTGAGGAACCTCCCTCTGATACCACTTGAAAGATATACTACCTAAACACCTAGAGGGGGGGGGGGTGAATAGGTGACCTAATCCTTTTTAAACTTTAATGACAGCAAACAGTTATATCACAGAATCTACTCTACTTTTGCACAGCAATCACACAGCAAAACACAGCACAGCAGACACAAAGTTTTATAGTGGTTCCCCAAGATTTGGGTACATCCACTTTCCCCCTTCGCCTATCTAGTAGTGTACTAGATTTGGCCAAACTTCACCACTGTCTCAGAACCCAAACTGATTCCTACACCTCAGGCCCAAAGCCTTACAACTCAGCTTTTCCACAAAGCCTACACTCAGCCACAAAGGCTTACACTCAGCCAACAAGGCCTACACTCAGCCAACAAGGCCTACACTCAGCCAACAATGCCTACACTCAGCCAACAAGGCCTACACTCAGCCAACAAGGCCTACACTCAGCCAACAAGGCCTACACTCAGAGATTTCAATCTCCTACACTCAGGCTCTCAAGCCCTACCCTCAGCCTTTATAAATACAGGCTTACAATCACTCAGATCCAAAGGATCCTACAAGATAAAAATGAATTTACAATTGTTAACTCAACAACCCAAAGACAAGAGAGGGTGGTTGTGAGTTTCTTGATGAGTTCTTGGAAGAACTCAGCTGGATTCAATCTGACTTATCTTTCTTCAAAGCTTCTTGAAAGTAGAACTCAATTAGATTGACTCCTTCTGCAGTTGATCCTTGACCTCTGCTTCTTAAGACTCAGAATGAATCTGAATCCTTCTTCTCAGCCTAGTTCCAACGGCTGATTTCTTGGATGGAGCCCTCTCTCTCCAACTTCTTAGATCTGCACTTGGACAGCTAGATCTTCTTGATTTGATGCTTGATCAAACAACTTTGTGAACCACTTTTTGAATTGCTTCAGCAACTTCTTCAACAACTTGTTGATCATCTTCTTCTGTAGACAGCAAAGGCCTATTTATAGGCCTTCTTCATGGTAACCGGCTGGTCCGGTCCATAACTGAATTCTAACATCTTTGACTGATGCTGTAGACCGGCTGGAACGGCAGCTGTCAAGTCATCCAGTCAGTTCTTGAAAGTTCTCTAACTGTCTGAAAGTGTCGAGACTTTCTGTCTTTAAGTGTCGACACTTATAGGCCAAGTGTCGACACATGTTGTCTAAGTGTCGACACTATTCTACAAGGTGTCGACACAACTCCTTGTGTTGTTGATACTATGTCTCGATACAGATTCTTCTGCATGTGTCGACACTGAAATTGAGTGTCGACACAAGTACTTGATCTTCTATCTTTTGCTGAATTCTTCTAAGTGTCGACAAATCTCCTTTGTGTCGACACATCTTCATGTGTTGTATCTGTCAAGTGTCGACACTGCTTCTTGGTGTCGACAAATAGTCTTCAGTGTTGATACTTGATGAGTGTCGACACAGCTCCTTGTGTCGACACTTGATTCTTCTGTTGAGACTTCAGCTGAGTGTCGACACATTCTCATAGTGTCGACACTTGTACTTAGAATAATTTGTTGATCTTGCTGTTCTTCACTAAGTGTCGACACAGCTCCATGTGTCGACACTTCCTTCAAGTGTAGAGTCTTCAGCTGAGTGTCGACACATTGTTCTGGGTGTCGACACTTACTTTAAGTGCTGACTCTTCTGTTGAGTGTCGACACATTGTTCTGAGTGTCGACACTTATACTTAGTCTCTGCAGACTTTTGTTGAGTGTCGACACAGCTCCAAGTGTCGACACTTTCTGGTGTAGACACAGCTTCACTGGGTGTCGACACAGCTCCTTGTGTCGACACTTTCTGTCTGCACTTTTCTTCATTGAGTGTCGACACTGCTCCTTGTGTCGACACTTTCTGTCTGGTGTCGACTCAGCATCCCTGGTGTCGACACAATGACTCCAAGTGTCGACACTGCTTGCCTGGGTGTCGACACAAGCCTTCTTAAGTGTTGACACTTTCCCTCTGGGTGTCGACACATGGACTTAGAAATTTTTGCTTCAGTCCTGCAAATACTTAACCTGCACAAGTAACTCAAAAACACATCAAATACATTTTGATGTATATCATTGAGTTGGGTGAGGCTTCTTCAAATCAGGTACATTTAGACCAATGTACCCAACAATCTCCCCCTATTTGGAGAAGTCATAACCCTTAGTCAATGATATACACCATTCATAATTAAAATTACAAAATGATGTAAGACAGGATAATGTATAGCATGGTAAACATAAACATATATTAATTTCACATGTATACAATTTCATCATCACAGAACAAATAAGAAATAGACATAGACATATTCACAGAACAAACATGAAATATATTAATCATATATTGTTCTAATATCTGTCTTATACATTTTTAGAAGTTCACTAAATGTTTTCCATCCAAAAGATTACAAAATAAACTTCAAGAAAATTCTAAATCTATTTTTGTTCAAGCTCTTTAATAACTATCCATTTGCCAGCTTGAACTTTAGCTTGGACAGGAGCATCAGCAGTTTCAGCATCAACAGGCTTCTTGCCTTTTAGATCTTTCTTCTTAAGCTCTTCACCTTTGATCTTCTGTCTTTCAAAATAATGATATGGCTTAGGAAAGTACTTGCTAGGCTCTAGAGCAGTAGGAGGTAGCTTTCCCATCTTTGTCTTTCTTCTGTATTGAACAATTGCCTCTTGCCTGGTTTCATGTTTCCTCCATTCAGCTTCAGAGAACCATTTGTTCCTGTCATGAATGTTGTCTTTGGCAGCTTTCCAAGCAGTCAAAATAATGTTTCTAGAGGTAGGGCTCCACTGTTCAAAGTCTGGCCTTTGCTCAGCTTGTTCCCTAAACCTCTTCTTTGACAGTCTTGTCTCTTCTTCCTTTTGCAATGCCTCTTGCATGGCTTCAGATATAGGCTGAACAACCTTTTCAATAACTACATTGTCCTTGCCCCCAGGTGGGCTGTACATGGTCTGTACATCAGCATGTACCATTTCAAAATCTGGAGGAGGATAAATGACTTGAGCTACTTCTGGTTGCTCACCTCCTAGATATGCAGGGTTAATTCCAGATTCAGCAACATCATTGTCATCATACAGAGGAGGATATCCAAGTGTAGCTCTGATAGAATTTGATATCCACTTAGCATGGTCAGAGCTTGCCTTGACTAACACTCTCTCCCCCTTTATGACTTCTCTAGCCATGTGATCTCTGACATCATCCTTCTGAAATCTTATTTGATTATCCAAGTAATTCACTCCATCTTTGAAGAAAGGTTTTAACCTTTGGAGTTTGTCAGTTATCAGCTTCTGAGAATCTTGAATGGCAGTTTTAAGAGCAGTGATTTCTGCTAGAAATACTTTGTCAAAATCTGCCTTAGCTATAGCTGGAGTCTGGCCTACAGCCAGATTCTTCAGTTCTGTGACTATGACATTATGGGATTCAGTAAGGTTGTCATTCATTCTTAGCTGATTTTCAAGAACATAACCTTGTTTCACAGCTATGTCATCCACCTGTGCTTTTATCTTTTCCTGGTGTGTTGCCAAGTACACCACTGCATTGCCACCCTTGTGGAAGCAGTCTGTCATCTCCTTCTTATTCTGGTTCATTTCAAACCTTATTGATTTAATATCCTGGGCTAGATCAAATTGGAGTGATTTTTGCCCTTCATCTACATATTTCTCTATGGCCTGCCTTTGCTCATCCAACTTGATTTGCATTGCCACCATCAGTGCACTATAATCAATGGCTGGGGCTGGTTGAATTATAGGCTGTGGTGCAACTGTTTGGAGAGCCTTCTTGTAACTCTGGCTTCTTCTCCTGAAGACATAAAGTTTCTTTTTCTTTGCCCTCATTTCTCTTAACCATTCTCTTTCTAAGCTTATAGAGAGAGGGGAGAGCAAGGAAGAAGAAGGGTGCTAGATCCGGTCATCGGTGGAGCTTCGGTGCTCCAAATCGCAAGCCGACTTCGGATCTACGGAGGCGAGGACAATGCGGTGTTTTTCATCCGTATAGATTTCCATGGCGTCAAGGAAAAATGCTAGGGTAACGATTCTCATTCTAGGACATGTGAAGTCCTCTTTTCCTTTGCAGAGGAAGCCCACTCTTGCGAGTTTGCGGTGAGTTGGAGGCGTTCCTTTGGGTAGACATGAATAGTACCCATTGTGTACATGTAGAGTCCGTAATCGAGAATTGGACATAGGCATGATGTGTGAAGCCTACCCGGACAAGTTGGTCTGGATCGGTGATGTTGCATTGCATGAATGACCGGAGAAGACTCCGCGCGAATGGTTGTTTTTCGGGTTTTCTACGCGGTATATTGCAACAGGGAGCCTTGGTGACTAACTCCAAGGTGCACCCGGAAAACTGGGCAGATGTGTGATTCTGCCAAACATGGTGGCATGGAAGACAACTTGTACATAACTGGGTTATGTAAAGTGTGTGATCGATTTGGGACTCGGGAAAGCTTGACCCGCGCATATGGCTTAAATTAACGTTGCGACGTAAGCAACGGGTTAGGCGGAACCGTACCCGCTCTATGTCGTTCGGTAGGAGTCGTTGGCATAGATGGAGGGTCTTTGGCGTTCCATGGCTTAAAATGACGTGACCCATGCCGGGAAGACAAAAATGCTCGCAAGATTGGTCGTCCAAGTGGCGGTGGTGAGACCAAAATGTTTATGACTTAAATTGACGTGACGTTGCTCGGTTCACCGAGAATGTGCCCTGAGAGCACGAGGTGTGGGGCCGTGCGTGCCCACGCATGTGATGTAGTGTTTACTCTATACTGCTTGGTTATGCTAACAAAGTGCAGGGAAAGGAGCATCGCCGCCCCGCGTTTGGGGGAGGGATTGTTATAATTTGGTCAGCATAGCTGACCGTTGCTTTTATTTGCCACCATTGCAGTGGATTATTGCTTGCAGGTGTTGCGGAGCCGAGCGGTAAATAGCGGGCAAAAGCTCAAGTTGCTGAGCCGGCCCTCGAAGGCCAAAGCTTGAGTGTTTAATTATTTTATTCATGTGTGACCGACCTGCGTGCCGTGGTATGGAAAACACTGTAATTTGAGTAAATAAATGTAAGGCCTTAAGGTCACTGTACTTGTGTATTGTAAGTTTATTCCTATTGAGTTGTGTAGTGGACATTCATGCTTATGGCTGGGTTCTTTTAATTGCAATTTTTAAATTGCTTCCGCTAGAATGTACTCTGTATAGGACGTTAATTCTTAGTTGGATGGTTTCCACTGAATAACCTTCCGGTCTGTCTGTGGTATATGGCGTCGGGCCCCGGCCAGACCTACTGCTATATGCTATGCGACGGATAGGGGGTGTTACACAGAACCTTAGTGAATGCATAACTAAATGAGGATTTGCATATAGAGGTGAACACTCTATGAATTATGTATGCTTGAAAGGTGAACACTCTATGAATTATGTATTACTGTTTATGTAGAGGTGTAATAGGTCATGAGTCTAGAAGAAACAAAATAATGACCTCTTCATCACATCATAATTTTGGAGGTTGGTTAATTACTATACATAAGTTGGATCTTCGTAATAAATAATATCACGATACCTTGCATTTGAAGAATCAATGTAGTATAAGCCATGAGACATGATGCGATTCTGGAAGAGAAATTTGAGATTTATGTGCTCAATTCTACATATAAAAGTATTGATTCCCACGTACTTTGTGATCAGTGCTCGTAAGGGACTCCGAACCAATCTATGATTAAGATTTATTTAATGATAATGCATTGGAAGACTTGGAAATATGCCCATGTAATCTTGATTATGAATATCATGAAGTATAATGAAAATACACTTGGAGGGGACTATTACCTCTGATAGAGTTTTCTTATAAAGAACAACCGCAAGGCAAGTATTGGAATGAGTCCTTATGGAGCTCTATACGAGAAGGAGTGTTGGACACCACTATCTTGGGTTAAGTATGAGGACCCCAGGGCACTTAGATTAGAATATATAGAGGATACAAGTGCTCAGATACAACTGATTAGGGATCAGATGCTGGAGGCTCAGAATAGGCAGGCCAAGTACTACGATGCGCGACATCATATGGTGGAGTTTCAGGTGGGGGACATGGTGTTCTTGAAGATATGTCTGGTGCATGGTGTCTCTCGGATGCGAAGTCACAAGAAGCTCAGCCCTCGATATATGGGGTCGTACTTGATCCTGGAGTGGATAGGCCCCTTGGCTTACAGGTTGGAGCTACCGCTAGAGTTAGGGACTTTGAACGACGTCTTTCACGTCTCCTCACTTTGAAGAGCTCTACTTCAACCAGAACATATTACCACTACAGCAGGACCGGTAGCACCTAATAGATCAGTTCGTTTGGAGCCGGTCCGGAGCGATGATACAATGATTCGAGTGCAGCGGAAGAAGGTTCCCTTGGTTAAGGTGTTGAGGTCCAACCACGGATGGGAGGAGCACACTTGGGAGTCGATGGATCTGATGCGTGAATGGTACCCAGAGCTTTTCGTCTCAGGTATATTTTAACTATGTTGAAAGTTTCTTAAAATTCTTGTGCACAGAAACCCCGTAGACCCGAACTTAAATTTCAGTGACGAAATTATTCTTTTGTTTATTGGGGTTTGTAACATCCCCTTCTCTACTAAACCCCTAAACTTAGATTAGGTTAGGACATATGGTGGGTGAATGAGGTTTAGGCTAGGTTTGACCCATGGAGTTAGGGAGGATTTACATAGTGCCCACTATAGGGCTCAAGTCAAGTCAAGTCAAACTAGCCCAATATGGAGTCAAAAGCACACATTGGACCCATCACTATGCCCCTAACCCTAAAAGCAATCTAAGTGAACTAAAAGACACATCATTGGGTCACACATTGACCCAAGTTGACTCAAGTCAACCCAAACCCTAAATTGGTCAAACCCACACTTATAGGCCCAATTAGTCAATGTGGGGCACCACCATGGCCCAACCCAAGTTGGGTGGTGGCATAAGGTCCATTACCATCAAGTGGGGCCAACCCACTCATCATGTTGACCAAGTCAACATAAGGCTTAAAGAAAAGAAAAGAAATGAGCTGAGCTCATTCCTAATGGGCTAGGCCCATGACCAGCCCAAGTGGTCATTGATAGCCCCCACCCCTCTGAAATAGGAGAGAGAGTACATGCATGGGGGGTGTTTTTGGAAATTAAGTGGAAAAGAGGAGAGAGAAGAGAGGGAAAGAGGGGATGGAGGCCATGTGTCCCTCCTTCCCTCTGCCCAAGCTCTTGGCTGAGCTCCCAACCTCCTTTTCAGTAGGAATTAAGGGGTGGTGGCCACTTGGCAGCAAGGAGGAGCATCCTATACTCATGGTCGGCCACCCCCTTAATCAAAACTCTTCACCAAGCCACTCCCAGCCAAAACCAAGCCCACCATCACCTTCCCTGAGCCCAGAGGAGTGGAGATCGACACCTGGAGCAGAGCTTTTGCTGGAGAATCAAGGAATCGGGCTAGATCGTCAGAGCAAACTTCGGTCATGGCGCACCACCACCAAACTCGTCGTCAAGCCCTCGTCTAGGTCCATTTCACTCCCCTCACCCCGTGCTAGCTATATATATCGATTAGGCGAGACATCGGGCTCAATTGAGCCCAATACCATGTGATCTGTGAGCTAGATTTCCGAGCTTTAGTTCCAGCTCGGGATCGCCGGAGGAGCCACCTCCGGCGGCCACATTGCCGGGAAACGCAAGCCACCACCTCAATGGAGGTGGTGGAGATATTAGCCAGCGGTGGCGGCGGCCCAAGTGGCCGGGATTTGAAGATCAAAACCTACAAGATGGTTGAATCACAGCCGTCGGCTGTCGGGAATGATGAACTGATGCCATCCAAATTACATGATTTAAATTTAATGTTATTAATATGTGAATAGTGTAAATTAATGTCATATAATTACAGTTGGCTTTCATGCAATTTTTAGGCCTTCTAAAGGCATTTTTAGAAGTTATGATTAATAGGAAAAAGGTAGATCTAGGTCTTACCTTCAAAATGAAACCCTAAAGTCTTAATTTGGAGCGGTATAGCTCCATGTAGGGCCATTCTACCAAGACTGGTCCTAGGCTATGGCAGCTCTTTAAATGAGTGCCCAGGCCAAACCATAAGTTCACATGCAGTGAAATTTTGGGCATTTGGACCTTTGGAACTTTGCATGTTGGGGAAAACTAACATGCATACTGAGGGTAGATTTGTAAATAATTGTGTTAAATACAAAAATGAGAATTTAGCCCATTTGCCCCAATGAATGTCAATGAATTTCAGGACAGAGGCTTATAGGGATGAAATAACCTCTCATAGGAAGGATGAGATTTTTGGGATCCCATTATTTGGAATTATTTGGAATTTTTGGGAAATACACCTCTCATAACAAATCCCATTATTTGGAATTATTGGAAATTATGTCCTTTTGTAAATAAAAATTGAAAACATGGCTAAGTGCTCTTATAAATTCTAAAACTCTGTCACAAGCCCTAGTATGACATCATACACCTCTGAAAAATGTTATAAGCTTGTGTGGAAAGTTTACCTTGAGTTTTTAGTAGAATTACACTATTGCCCCTTCTTGGAAATTTATAAAAAGTAAAGGAAATCGTTGTTGGAAAATTATGAGAAAATTTATAGTATCTCATTCCTGTGATTAGATCCTTGGGTAATTATCTTAGAATTTATGGGTGACTATGTATGCTGAAAATTTAAGCAGTGACATTTTGATAATATTACTATTATGGAATTTTGCTAGGTCAAATCACTGTTTAGGGTCATCGATTTTTGTATGATGTTTTATTATATCAATATTGGCCTTCGGAAATTTTCCTAGAATTTTTGGTTGTGTAGTCGATGTACTTCATTTGGAAAATGAATTAATTATGATTTATATCATAAATATAGAATAAATAGAAATTCAAATGGGAAAAATCAGATCCTTGGTAGATAGTCATATTTAACCTAGAGGAACTCCAGGAAAATTACTTAGGCATGTTCAACCTTTTGATAAGGTAGTTCACATACAAAATGACCTAGTTCACTTAATTACAAGATTTAATTTAAGACCCTAAATACTTATAACAATGGTGACGTCATAAAGGGTCAACATCACACATAAGATAAACCCAAGATAAATATTTAGGGGCATTTGGCCCAAGGGTTTGAGAGTCATATCACCTGGGTAAATGTTAGGTCGTGGGCTACGTATAACAAAAGTAGGGTATAACACAAGGACCCACATGAAGATATGAAAAGTGGTTAAAAGGAGAATTAAATTAGAATTTGAAACCCTGATTGGTATCTAGTAGGCCACCACATAGTAACGAGTGTTAGAGTGCAAGCCAAGAAAAGTAGTTAGAACGGAGACCGGCGGAAGACTGTCGTTCTCCCAATAAT
This sequence comes from Platanthera guangdongensis, assembly GCA_039583875.1. Lineage (NCBI taxonomy): Eukaryota > Viridiplantae > Streptophyta > Magnoliopsida > Asparagales > Orchidaceae > Platanthera > Platanthera guangdongensis. Next base: position 170,947,221 of record CM077162.1, read on the forward strand.
ACCTTAAGTCATTAGGTTCACTCGAGAGCAACATTGAGAGCTGGGAATTAATAATAGGTAGATACTAATAAAAGTAAGTATCCTTGAGAAAGTGAGATTTGGGCTTCAGCCCATCGTAGTTCCTAGTGCCCCCGAGAGCCCTTCATCGGGTATGCCATGTGCAGTCCAAGGACTAACCCTAAGTTGCTAGGTGTAATAAGCATTAAATAAGAGCAGTCTAGTAGGTTAAGAGAACATTGTGATAATCTCACCCGTGAAGGGTTGGAGGGATTCAGGACAGGTTGGTCTTGCGAGCTAAAGGCTCGAGATGTTTATTTCAGGACGGGTTTTTGTCCCGCGAGCTGGAGGCTCAGATGTTTAGATACAAGAAAGATTTTTGTCCTGCGAGCGGTAGGCTCAGCGGTTGTGGAAATGGGCAAGTTAGTCAAGTGAGCCAATGGCTTGGAAGGTTGTGACAAACGGGTTAGTCCGGGGAGCCAATGCCTCAAAGATCTATATTTATCTTAATTGCATGTGCATAAAGGTGGTTGTCTTCGGTACTAGACGGTCGTTCACTCCGACGTCGATACGTTGACTCGACAAGTGTGGTTCTCACTTAGCCAAAGAAAAGACTAGTGGATTTGCTAGCATTAGTACGTGGTGACTCTGGTGTGTCCTTTAGAGGCGTACGTAAGGGCTAGGCCTGGTAGTGCGGTTACCCGCCTAGGAGTGGGATGGCCCAACCTACTGTCTTCATTGGCCACTACGGAGGCTCCTAGGAGTGAAGCTAGCTTCCAAAATCGGGGAACTAAAGGTCTGTGATCACAGAGTCGTGTGTGTGAGTTGCACTTGCATGAATAATAACCTGCATACATATTTATGTCATACGCACCATAGATTCTTATCATATAAATTAGTATGAGCTCTTTTATATGATAAGTTACATTTGAAAACCTTAACTTATAAGTTTGTATGAGCATTCATATGAGTTAAGGTACTTTTGTGATGATAGTTTAACAGTAGATAGTTTGCTTTTTGCTCCATTCTTTACTTGTTACAGTTCTTTCTTACTTTACTTGTACCATATAGAACTGTTAGAATAGAGATATACTTGCTACTACATAATCTTGATAGATTAGTTTCACTGTGACCTGTTTTCTATTTTATACCCCTTGTTGTCCTCCTCTTCGTCCTCCCGCACGGTGCCTAGGAGCCGTGGGGCCGAGGTGTGAAGGAAATGGCTTAGTCTTTATGACTAACGGTCGGTTGTGACCGTATTATATTAGGAGCTCGAAGAGATGGAGCACCAGCTTGACTAGCAGGATGAGGTGGCATGACTTGAGGAGCTAATATCACCTACTAATATTGTAGCCCGGCGTTAGGTGATGACGCGTGTACCGTTCATAGATTAGCTTCCGCTTGTTTGTATTTGTGTGAGAGAGAGAGATTTGACATCCGTATATAGGGCATAAGCCCTTTTCACTTTATGTTGTACTCATTATGGACCATGTCATTTTCATTATATATATGATGTTAATTCTGTAATGGTGGACTTGTTGTAATCTTTTACAAAGTGCTTATATTCTCAAATTGGCCTATAGGTTGAATGATCGTACTAGCCAACATGATCGACGTCTTGCAGATTCGACTAGCCCATGTGTTAGTGTCACTGTAAGGCGGCGGTTCTGGGCATAAGACCGGGTAAACTCCTTGGTAAGGGGAGGGGTCTTACACCGACAGCCTGCCGCCGCCGACCACCGTCGGGATTTGAAAACCCGAGAGCAGGGTGGCGACGGATCTGCTCCCAGCGCCATCGCGCCACCCTGCCTCTCTGGTGACCATTCCAACCACGAAACCACCCACGGACGACACCCCGGGGGTTATGCTCCTCTCCGGTGGTGGCCCAGCGACTTGCCGCCGCCGGCTGCCATTAGAGTAAAAATAGAGGAATTCTCTATGTTAGAAACGAACAAAAACAAACCAAAAGTGGTTTAACAGAAACTTTATTATCTGAAAAAGGTATCTATTACAAAGGTATGACCTCCCTTATATAGCATGGAGGAGAGATGAGAGAATATAAATAAGAGATGTGAGACTAAAAAATTATAGGACTAAGTGGACTTATACAGAACAATTCACACAAGCCGCGCGGTTAGACAGAAGGGCTAACCGCTCGGCTACCACCAGAGTGAGAGAGAGAGAGAGAGATCACCATGGGAGACCGCTAGACCGCCCGGTCTCCAAGTCTCTAGAGGCAAGCCGCTAGACCGCTCGGACTCCAGACAATAACAGCACAACAACCAAACCACTGAAGGGAAACCGCGAGACAGCGCGGTCTTCAACCCGCCAAGACAGACCTCCAGACCGCCCGGTCACCAACTTCAACACTCCCCCTCAAGCTGGAGCATATATATCGATCATGCCCAGCTTGTTACAAATATGAAGAAACGAGGTGGAGACTGGCTTGGTGAAGATGTCAGCCAACTCTTTATCAGATGTGACGAAGGGAGTGCAAATTTGTTTCTTCAGAATCTCCTCACGAATGAAATGACAGTCAACCTCAATGTGCTTGGTTCTTTCATAGAAGATCGAATTTTTGAAGATGTATATGACCGCCTTGTTATCACAGAACATAGATAGAGGATGGTTGTACACCTCTCCTAAATCCAGCAGGAGAGCTCGTAGCCACTTTAACTCACAAGTGGTTGATGTCATACTACGATACTCTGCTTCAACACCAGACCTGAAAACAACCGACTGCTTCTTGCTCTTCCAGCTCACCAGATTTCCCCCAACAAAGGTGCAAACACCCGAGGTTGACTTGCGATCCCCTTTGTCATCAGCGTAACTCACATCTGAGTATGCTTCAACCCTCAGATGACCATTCTTCTAAAAGAGTAATCCTTTCCCAGGCGCTGCTTTGACATATTCTAAGATCCTCAAGGCGGACTGTAGATGATACCCCCTAGGTGCTTGCATAAATTGACTCACTTTGCCCACAACATAGGAAATGTCGGGCTTGGTCACAGTGAGATATATGAGCTTACCAACCAGACGTCGGTACCGCGTAATATCTGAAAGAGGAGACGAATCATCTGTCCAGGTTTTGTCTTCTCCAGTTGTCATGGGGCATCGGGCAGGTTTAGCTCCACTCAATCCTGCCTCTTTTAAAAGATCAAGGGTATACTTACGTTGGGAGAGGACTAAGGAGTTGGGCTTCCACGAGATTTCGATCCCCAGAAAGTACTTCAGAGAGCCCATATCTTTCGTAACCAGATGTTGACGAAGATGCCGCTTTGTCAAGGCTACCCCTTCCTGGTCATCTCCAGTGAGAAGGATGTCATCGACGTACACAGCAAGAACCACCAGTCCCGAGGAGGTTTTGCGAATAAATAGCGAGTGATCGGCAGAGCTTCGCACAAAACCAACGGCTGCCACGATGCCGCTGAACTTGTCGAACCAAGCTTGAGGGCTCTACTTGAGGTCATAGATTGCCTTCTTCAGCCGGCATACTCGTGTCTCCCCCTGAGCAACATACCCAGGAGGTTGCTCCATGTAGATAGCCTCCTGAAGATCACCATAGAGGAAGGCATTCTTGACATCCAACTGAGAAATCAGCCAATCTCTATTGACCGCCACAGAGAGAAGGACCCGGATATTGCTGAGACGAGCCACGGGAGAGAAGGTGTCAAAGTAATCAACTCCATAGGTCTGAGTAAATCCCTTAGCAAAAAGGTAAGCCTTATAACGATCCACAGTGCCTTTTGGGCCAAATTTTACCACAAAGACCCAGCGACAGCCAACGACATCAGTACCGAGGGGAGGAGGAACAAGAGTCCAGGTACCCCGCTCAGTTAGGGTCGTCATTTCCTCATCCATGGCCATCTTCCAATGAGGAATAACAAGGGCCTCCTAGTAGGAACGGGGTGTGGTAGTGGTAGAGATAGACAGTGAAAAGGCTCTGCGAGAAGAGGTGAGATGATCATATGAAATAACAATAACAATGGGGTGTAGGGTACACATCCGCACCCCTTTGTGAAGAGCTACAAGAAGATCCAGGTCAGCAGGTCCCTCGGCATCCGGAGCATCCATTGTAGGGAGAGCTAGCACGAGAGGAGAGAGCGGCAGCGGCGGAGATGAGGGAGACGGTGGCGGAGAAGAGGGAGAGAGAGGTGGAGGGAGAGGAGTGGACGAAGATGGTGTAGGGGTGGAGATCGCAGTAGGAGACGAGGGAACGAAGGGAACAACAGGAGAATCAGAAGCTGAGGGAAGATGAGAGGAGACATCCGAGAAGTAGGAGGCATTCTCGAAGAAGGTGACGTCAGCAGAGACGAATTGCTTACGAAGAACGGGATCAAAACAATAATATCCTTTCTGAGTGGTGGAGTACCCCAGAAAGACACATTTGGTGGAGCGAGGTGAGAGCTTATCACGGGTGGCGGAGGGGGCATGCACAAAGGCAGTGCACCCAAAGATGCGGAGAGGGAGAGGAAAAGACTTCTTGTCCGGATACAGAATGGAGAATGGGGTTTTCCCGTGGAGAACCGTGGAGGGGATGCGATTGATGAGGTAGCAGGCAAGGAGAACAGCATAGCCCCAATAGGAGCGAGGAACATGCATCTGGGTCATCAAGGTGCGAGCGACATCGAGGAGATGACGGTTTTTGCGTTCCGTCACCCCATTTTGCTGGGAGGTATAAACACAGCTAGCAGTCTGATGAATAATGTCATGTTCCATACAAAAAGAGGTAAAAGCATGACTCAAATATTTTGTAGCATTATCTGAGCGAAAGGTTTTAATACAAACACCAAACTGAGTTTTGATTAATTGATAAAAAGAAACTCATACATCCAAAAGTTCAGAGCGATCTCGTAAGAGATACACCCAAGTATATCTAGAAAAGTCATCAATAAAAGTAACAAAATAAGAACTACCCCGACCAATGGTGAGGGTAGGACCTAGGTCCCCAGACATCGGAGTGGATTAGATCAAACGAACGGGTAGAGCCCCGACCTTGCTTTGGCGGGAAGGAGGAACGGTGATGCTTGCTAAGCTGACAAGCGTCGTAGTTGAGAGGAGGACTGGAAGGAGGGAGGTGGGGCAGAAGTTGATGTAGAAGCCGTGAAGGAGGATGACCGAGGAAGAGATGCCACTGGAGAAGATCTGTACAAGAGGAGGAGAAGGCAGACAAGAAGGAAACATTGTCGAGGAAGTAGAGGCCGCCGCTCTCAGTCCTAGTAGCAATCGCCCATTGGGAGCTCGGATCCTGAAAAGAACAAGAAGTCGGAGTAAACGTTACAGAGCACTGAAGCTGCTTGCATAAAGAGGTAACCGACAACAAATTGCACGAAAATTTGGGCACATAGAGAGTGACCGCTAGGCGAAGAGACGGAGTAACATGGACCACACCCGACCCATGAACCGGAGAGGGAGAGCCGGCGGCAACAAGAACCGGGGGCACCCGATCATGCTGTTCGAAGAGAGTGAAGCAGTGAGGATTTCCCGTCATGTGATTAGTTACTCCAGAGTCGATAAGCCATTTACCTTGAGTTACCACGTGGGCACTACATGATGATGTGACCACGGAGGCAGATGGCTTGGAAGAGGAGGTGGAAGAGTCACCCGAGGGGCGAAGATGGGGATGCTTCGTCCAACAGCGGTCAAAAGTATGGCCGGTGCGGCCACAGTGAGAGCAGAGGTAGCAGGAAAGAGCACGTCCGCCAGACTGGTTACTGCGGCTACCAGAGCCACTCCGCTGAGTTTGGTGAGCATAGTTGGCCGGTGGAGGAGGAGCGGGCAGAATCAGGTGCTGAAGGAGAGAGGTGACAACAGCGATGCGGGCAGCGATGACATTTAAGGTAGGAGATTCCGCCTCACCCAAAATTTGCGGGCGGATCATATCATAAGTACCAGGAAGCCGGAGCAGATAACACACAACCAAAAGCTCCTAGAAGTGCTTGTGTTGTTGAACCAAATCAGCAGAAAAGGGGCGATTCTAAAGAATCTCAGCCCCAATAGCCTGAACCTGTTGGTAGGCAGCAGCATGGGACACGGTAAGATGGACAAAGAGGTCCGCATACAACGTATAGATGCGGGACGTCTGAGCCCCCTTGGAGTACAGAGCGGCAAGATGAAGCCAGCGACCTTGACCGTCTCATCATGACAGATGATGAGAAGACACTCATCAGATAGGCTATTAGCAAGCCAAGTACGCACAAACACGTCACTCGCATCCCAGTCATCAAAGAGAGGTGAAGTGGTTGGAGGAGGGTCATCAACGAGATGGTGGCATTTGTGTTGCGAGCGAAGGAGGAAGGTGAAGGAGACACTCCAATCCGGGTAGTTGGAGCCGACAAGCTTGGAAACGGTCACAAGGTTCCCGGAAGGAGTAGTAGGAAGAGGCAGAGCTGGATTGGCGACAGGAGTGGTGGTAGGAGTGGTGGCAGTAAAAGCATCAGAAAGAGCCATAAAAGAAAACAACAGGAAGCTGCGCGGTTAGAAAACAAGACGTGCGGTTAGGAAACAAGCTGCGCGAACAGGGAGAAATCACAGCGGTAGGAGAAGGAGATCTGCAGCGGTCACGATGATTGACACCAATGGCCAGAAAAGCCACGACCAAGCTGTAGAACCAAGCTGAGGGAAAGAAGTCGAGCGGCTAGAAGGTAGCCCGCGCGAATAGAAGAAGAAGGAGAAGGAGAAGGCCGCGCGAAAGAGACCAAGGCGTACGAGCCGAACAGAGATCGCACACAGAGGCCGCACACACAAAGGGCAGTGGCAAGAGACCGCGCGAATAAGAATAAGAGACCGCGCGAACAGTACGAGAAAAAGAATCAGGAGAAAAAGATCGTTTCCTCTGATACCATGTTAGAAACGAACAAAAACAAACCAGAAGTGGTTTAACAGAAACTTTATTATCTGAAAAAGGTATCTATTAAAAATGTATGACCTCCCTTATATAGAATGAAGGAGAGATGAAATAATATAAATAAGAGACGTGAGACTAAAAAATTACAGGACTAAGCGGACTTATACAGAATAATTCGCACAAGTCGCGCGGTTAGACAGAAGGGCTAACTGCTCGGCTACCACCAGAGAGAGAGAGATCACCATGGGAGACCGCTAGACCGCCCGGTCTCCAAGTATCCAGAGGCAAGCCGCTAGACCGCTCGGACTCCAGACAGCAACAACACAGCAACCAAATCACTGAAGGGAAACCGCCAGACCGTGCGGTCTTCAACCCGCCAAGACAGACCGCCAGACCGCCCGGTCACCAATTTCAACACTCTATTTCTCGGGTGCCGCCGGAGCGGCATTTTTCGGCAGCACCCTGCCCTTCCACCACCGGGGAGGGATATCCCCGGTGGACTAGACCTTCCCCAGCACCACCACCGACATTGGGAGAAGCTAACTTCCTGTGGTCACCACCCGACCTAGAGCATGGGCCGGGTGGTGCCGGCGGCGCTCCGGCCGCCGGGTGGCGCATGCAGGACATCCAAAATATTTGAAATGGAGAGGGGGAGAAGATTCTACATGGCATGTAAGAGCTTCGGAGGGCCCCGACCGAGTTACCATTAGAAGCGACAAAGAGTTTGGCTCGGGTTGGCTTTCCCCGGCGACTTAGGGTTCCGGTGAGAGATCCCTGGGCTTGTTTAGGTTGGTGAGGAGGAAGGCAGGGGCATAGCCTTTTATAGGATTGGGGAGGGTGGCCACTGCTCCCCTAACCAATGTGGGATTAATCCCATGAAGAGAGGAGCTCCGCTCCTCCCCTCCACTTACTTGGGCCATGTGGCACCATCCTGGTAGACAAGGCCTTCTGAACCATCTTATTCCGTCGAGCGGTTGAGCGTGCAAACACTAAAAGTCTCATAGGACTGTGAGAGAGAGACTTGATTACGTGAAAAACCCACAATCAGAGTGAAAAACCACGCGGTCCATTCAATGTCAACCTAACTTCTACTATTTCTGAGTTTATTACCAGAACTTTTGGGTGAAGACGAGGACGACAGTCCGCTTCTCGTTATATTTGAAGAGATAAGAGAAGAAAAGTTCTAAGGGTGGTAGGCTTTCGTGCTTCTTCCGGCGATCTCCCTCCCTTTGCTCGGAGGGGAGTGAAGAAACTTGGTCATCTTGATGGATCTGGCGTGATGGCGATGTATGAACCCATCGATGACGTCTATGCCTTGTGGATGACGAGGGGACGTGCATGACAAATGCGAGTCTGTGTGCTTCCCAGCGCTCGTCTCGTCTCCAGACACTTTTTTTGGCAGGACAATCCTTGGTACAGTTCCTTGGGAGTGATCTTTGGAGGAAGTCTTGTAGGGAGAGAAAGGAGAGAAAGTGTATAGAGAGAGAGAGAGAGATAGAAAATAGTGAAGGGGTTTAGGAAACCAGAAATAGATCCAAATGAAGTAGAAATCTGGTCTATTTATAAATTTTCACGTGCATGCACGGTACAGTAATTTTGCGCAATAACTACCAGACTGACAAATAAGAGCACTCGAAATTGAGCATGTAGACCGCCATTTTTAGGGAAATGATGATCCCGCCCCTAGACCGAGAGAGGGCTCGCCCCCAAGGAATGGCGTGCTGAGGCTGACGGCCAAGGTGGCAACTGCCCTTCCCCTTCCTGTCAAGTGGCCGGGAGGGGCGGCCGGACTTGGCTAGGCTGGCCAAGCGCGCTCCTGCCCCGGGCGGCCAAAGAGTGGTCGCCTCCTTCAGGGCAGCCACGACCGAGGCCGGGCGACCCCTTGTTGGCCCGCCCGTGTTGGGTGGCCGACCTCGCACCAGGCTGATGAAGGGGAGTCCGGTCGCGGTAGCGGCCGCCCACATCAAGCGGTCGAAGGGGAAACCGAATTTTGATGGGCCGGTTGCAGCTGATCGACCGCAATGGGGGGGGGGGGGGGGGCCCTCGCGGGGTCGGCCACGGCCGAAGCCGCCTGCTACCGGGTAGTTGCAAGGGGGGCGGTCGGCTCTCGCGGGGCCGACCGAGGCCACCCGCAACCGGGGGAGTGGCAAGAGGGGCGGTCGTAGGGGGCGGGGGGGCCCTCATGGGGCCGGCCGCGGCCGAGGTTGCCCATGACCAGGAGGCTGCAAAGGGGGGCGGTTGGCCCTTGCAATGCTGGCCGCGCCCAAGGCCGCCCGCGACCGGGCGGCCACAAGGGGGTGGCCGGCCTTACGAGGTCGGCCGACACCACCAGGCGGCGGCAGAAGGAACAACAAACGGGATCCTGCACAGCGGTTGGGATCTCGGGCGTGGTAGTTATCGCGCAGATTGGGCGCGTGGATCGTGTATACAATAGTTGTGCGTAGCTTCCTAGGACGTGAGAAGGGGAGAGAGAGAGAGGGAGAGCTGGCTATTTGTAGCCAGATTTTCTATAAATTGGGGCCAACCCCATCAATACCGTTTGAAATGCATATGGAACTACCACCTAATAACAAACAAATGGACCTACCATTTTAGAACTACCACCAGATATAGGGCAAATGAAGATGCAGGCTCACCCCTGATAATAAGCGGATGGAACTAGTTATATTAAGATCAGGAACAAGGAGATGAACATATAGAATTGGAAGAAAATCGAATAACAATCACCGAATAACAAGCTCCGAAAATCTCCATTTGGCAGAATAATGAATTGCAGACTCGTCGCAGAAACACTTGATAACAAGCTCGTCAGAGAAGCACCTGATAACAAACACTTCCGAGAAGCACCGGATAACAAGCTTGTTGGAGAAGGTTTAGGTTATATTTGATTCGGCATTTTGCCGCTCCGTTTGGGGCAAACTCCGCTGGAAGGCGTGTAAACAAATGAACCTCCGACGGCGTTTGCTCCGTTTCCACCCGCTCGCCTTGAGAAACGCCCCAAAAAGCTCCGTTTGGAGAAGCCACCTCCCCCCTCCTATTTGAACACTCCGTTTCCATCCGTCGGATCGATCCGTCACCACCGAACCAAATGAAGCCTTAGTCAATCTCCATCGCCAGATTCACCAATCTCCCGTCTTCATATTTGCCAAACTCACGCCACTAGAAATAGATCTGTGGATGCCGATGCTGGACTACAAAGAAGGATTGCCTAACCAGCCCTCTTCGTCGTCCCTGATTGGAAGGTGGAGCTGAGCGAGCAGATAGAGACGCATGAGGTGAACAAAAACTTAGCGCGCACTCTATCAAGATGAGGAATAAAGAGGTGCCATTATAGGAATTCAAAAGGGACAAATGAAGGCTTTGTTTGGGGCGGCGTCTGAGCGCCAGTGCGAAGCAGACGCCGCCGCAAGGCGGAAAACCAAACTCATGGCGACGACATTTTCTCTCGCAGCGAAGCGAAAAACTAAGGCTTCATTTGGCGCGGCGTTTTTGCCGGACGTTTGAAGCAAATGTCGCCGGAAACGGGAAATCAAACGGGCTCCGACGGCTCTTGCTCCGTCTGCCCATGTCACGCCTTGAAAAACCGAGCAAAAAGCTATGTCTAGAGCGGCTCCTCCCCCCCACTAGTTCGAAAGCGCCGTCTCCACCCACCCTCTCCGCCCACCACCACCGCACTAAATGAGCCTTAAAGCGGACTGCTTCGTCTCCAACCCCCACCTCTAGTTCCAATCCTCCTTTCCCATCCATCAGTTCCAATCCAAAGTCTCCTCTTTTTTGGGTGCAAATTATTTTTTTTGAACTCCAAATATCAAAATTTTTAACTCAAAAACAATGGCTGAAATTTTTATTATTAATTTGATCATAAAGTCAAGTTGTTGTTATAGTTCTAATGATGTTATATTAGGCAATTTTTTTTGTTCTTGAACTAGTATGAATAAATAAATATAGATATTGATATATTTGAATCTAAATATTAAAGGGGGGCAGGGGCGAAGGGGCGCAGGTCCGAGCGAGCAGTCTTCCATCGAGCCGTCTACGGCAAATCTGTCGTGCGAGTTCTTGTTCTCGCCCGCGGCGGTGGTGAAGGGGAGGCGGCGGCGGGCGATTTCGTCGGCTGCGAGATCCTTTGAGGCTAGGGTTTCCTGCAAGTGCTAGAGGTCAAAGCTCGATTCGTCTTTGCTTGTTTCTGATTTTGGGAGGCATTTTAACGCTCTATTTCTAGCTTTATTTCGCTATCGCGAGCCCGGGTTCCTGCTGCTGCTCCTGCTGTACACTCCGGCGGATTATTGTTTAGCATTTGAAGCGTGGCTTCAGGGAGACTGGATTTGTTTTTCATTTGCCCCGTTGGTTCGTTCTTTTTGTTTGTCATTTGAGCAAACGGTGCCTTGTCGGGGGAAAGGTTCGGCTAGGGTTTTGCTATTCTTTAATCAAGGGTGGGGGTTAAATTCGTGTTCTTTCTTTTCCTGCAATCGGTTTGTGGTTTCCATTGAGTACTACTACTGTTCGATTCATAGTGGAAGTTAGGGTTTTTCGTGATTGTCTGGAATTGGAGCGGTACCTGGATCTTTGTGATTTCTGAAGATCTTAATTGGAAATCATTCTTATATCTGGACAGTGGTGCCGGCCTCTATTCATTTTGAAGAAATATAACCTTGTTTGGTAATTGTGAGTTGAAACCTAGTTGTTGGCGTAGGAGGAGGTTTGCTTTGTTGATAGTTCTGAAGAGAGAGCTACTGATATCTGATACATGTTAATGACTCAGACTGTTGCCAGAAAGTGCTCCTGGTCCCGGGGGAAGGCATCTAAGAAGGTTCCTGGAGATCTTTCAATCACATTGATGGAGAAAGCAGAAAGCTTATCCAGAGGGCACTCCTCAAGTTTTGTCCCAGACTATAGGCATGCAGCGGAGGCTGTCGATGAATCCGAGGGACGTGTTAGCCCCGGGCAGGTTGGTTCAGAAGATTCTTATGCACCCAAGAGAAGGTGTATGAGCTTGAATGCAGATAGGTGTGGTGGTTTCTTGATTCCCATGCAAGTTTTCACCTTGTCAAATATGTCAAGCTCCGCGAGGAAGGATTTGGAAATGAAGCTTAGGAGGGAGCTTGAGCTGGTTCAAAAACTTCAGAAGAAAGTACTTCCAAGAACCACATCGATGTCAAATGGAGCCGCAGTTTCATCGTATTGTGACCCACTTGCGACCGCTGACCCTCTTTTGATTGGTCAAAACGGTAACCAGTTGAAACGAGGAGTGACTGGTAGGTTTGAGTCTGTGAAGCGTGTTCCAGCACCAACATCAGTTACTGCACTAATGAAGCAATGCAAAACACTTCTCAAACGTTTGTTGGGACATAAGCATGCTTGGGTATTCAATAAACCAGTTGATGCAGTGAAGTTGAAAATTCCAGATTATTTCAGTGTCATTAAACAACCAATGGATCTTGGAACTATTCAATCCAATATAGACTCAGGTTTTTACACTAGTCCCATGGATTTTGCATCTCACGTGAGGCTTACATTCTCCAACGCTCTAACATACAATCACCCTGGTAACGATGTGCATATCATGGCCGATACCATGAGTAAGTTATTTGAAATGAGATGGAAGCCTATTGAGAAAAAGCTGGCTGCTGCTACACAAAGAGAATCAGGAGTTACCATGCCAGCTCCACAATCCAAGAAGAGGAAAATACGTCAGGAGGACCCTACCATTGTCGTTCTAGATTGTAAGTTGAAAATGACTGATGAAGAGAAGCTGAATCTAAGCAGGCGTTTATCTTTGATTCCCGAGTTACCACAACACATTGTTGATTTCCTAAAGTGCCATACTGGGAATGCAGATCAGAATACTGAGGATGAGATAGAAATTGATTTTGATTCTCTTAGTGTTGAAGCATTATTTGAGTTAAAGAAACTTTTGGATGACTATTCAAAACAAAAGCATTCAGAACAGCAAGAAAAAACTGATCGTTGTGAAATAGAGGTAGTGTTTACTTCGGATTGTGTTATTTGCACACCTGCTACCATTTTCATTTCTTACCATAGCTTTCCTTCTTCTTTACAGATCCTCAATGAATCTGGACTCAGCAATTCCTCATTGCATCTTTGCAAAGGTTAGACATTTGCATTGCTAATGTCTTTGCGATGTTTGTTTGTTAAGTAATTTAATCTTAAAACTCTCTGGTCATATTGGTTTGTTCAGGAAATGATGTTGATGAGGATAAAGATGTGGATATTGATGGTAATGATCATCCCACCACAAGCTACTTTGCTCTAAATGCATTGAATTGTGCAGCCCCAAGAAGAAGCCGGGGTAGTAGTTCAAGTACTTCAAGCAGTGAATCTGGATCGTCTTCTAGCGGTTTGTGCTGCTTTCTATTTTCCTCCTGATGCATTCTATCATTTTGTATTTTTTTTGCATTTTGCATGCACCTTTTTTGCAACAATAGATCCTAGTAGTTGTATTTACTACGTCGTCTTTAGCATCCTTTTTATATTTTACGTTTTAATTTATAGTTTTTTTTTACAATTTTCTATCCTTAGGTTGTTCCATAGTTTAATCCTTCAACATACTCTACCGGCTGATTGGTCTTTCTTTGGATGGGTGAGTGGGTTGGTGGGTGAACATTCTTGATGCAACCCGTGTTGCATCTTCGCGCGTCTTTATTTTACTATTATTTCTCATATTTTCTTTGTGCACCACACACAGTCTATTTTATTTATCGCGTATGTCTTATTTACTTTGTATAGAGCACATTGTTTGCGCTCGTTGTGACGGCTATTGGCTGATCGCCCAATAGGTTCTTGAATAAAAGATCCGCCAAATTAGGTAATAGGTTAATTAAGGCAAGTACTCAAAAATGTTTTATTAAAATTAAGCATATTTTATTTTAGGCAGCATTGAAATTAAAATCAAAATCTACTTTTGAAATTAAGGTGGAAAAATGTTTCTGGAAATCCTCAAATTTGATTATTAGAAAATAACAAATTCATTCTTTTTTACCTTCTACCAAAAACTGTCAAAAAAATCAAACCTTACCAAAATATTAATCAATGTAGTATCCTATTTTACTCTATTCCCTTCTCCAAATCGGACAGCTTGGACAAAAATTGGAAAACGGGGAGCTCCTCTCTGTTTTTCGATAAGTCCAACTAGACTCCCCACGCCGATCTATTCCGCTCCTAGTCGTTGTATGCCGCCTTGCTAGTCCTTGTCACCGTCACCGCCAATCTTCTTGGGCTCCGACAAACCTTCCTCAGTCAGCTTCCGACGAAGTCGAAGGAGCTGCCGCCAGTTCTGTCAAGTCTGAATTTTGCCAGCTCCGTCAAAGTCTGGATTTCTCCTTAGTCCAAAGGTTGCCCCTTGCACTGTTTATCTCCCATTTGCCATTATTTCACCTTCGTCCGGTCTTCTACCACCCCTGTTTCTCAATCTGAGGTCGTTTCAACCCCCTCCCAAGTCACCCGAGCCTTCCAGGTTTGACTCCCCTTTTCCCGTAACTCCTTTTCTTATGGGTCCCGCACTTGCTTGTTTCATGGGCTGAGGTATATTCCCAAAACTTTCTAGCTCGTTTCTGATTAGTCAAAATTATGCTGTTATTTATTGTGATCTCTTAAATCAGAGCATTCTTGCCCTAATTATCTTGTCCCTATTTGTTGTTAATTTTCACATTCTCGCATTTCTTCTCGCTTGTATTCTTGCGGAAGAATTACTTCATTTTTGCTAATTATGCCCGATTGGTAGGCTCATAGGGACGTTTATGGAATTGAGGTTGATTGTCATTTAAAATTGACTCGAGGACGTTACGCTTGCATTACATTTTTAAAATAGATCTCAAATTTATTAATTTAAAATTGAACCGAGGATCTCGGTTTACATCAATACTTATTTTGTGTCTGTCAAGAAGAATGTTTGACTGATTTGAATATGTAGAAATAAACATTTAGTGATTATGAAATTACTTTGTTTTTTACATTGATAAGAAATATTGTTCATTCGAGATAGTTGTAACTTGTGAGAACAAATGTTCACGTTATATTCAAAGCTTCCCCTTCTAACATTTTAGGATCATGTTTGAGTGTGTTTGGCTTGCATGCATTTCATTTGCATGTATCAATATATACTGGTTATAAGGTGATTTTAGATTAATATTTCTAGGTGGTCTCTATACTGGTCAAAAGCGATTGGATAGATTAATATTATTTGATTATAGAATGTTTAAGAAGAAACACTATAGTCTGGTAGTTTTCTTTTCATTTTTGCATTGCGTAAGACAATTAGTCGTATCCTGATCTTCTAATTGAGTGTTTTCCCTTGGTACAATGAATAAAATATCATGCGGTGAAAACATTGGTTATGTTCAAACATCGTGGAGTACATAGAGGACTTCTTGTTTATTTTGGTTAATATTTAGTTGGTTTATTTAAGTTTTATAAGTGAATCTTTAATGTATGATGGTAGTATTGAACATAAATTTGGTATATTGAACACAAATTAGGTATTCTGAACATAAATTTGGTATGCTGAATATATATTTGGTATATTGAACCCAAATTAGATATACAGAACATAAATTTGGTATGGTGAGTATAAATTTGGTATATTGAACATGGTAATGAATGCTGAAGCTGTCATGATTTATGAAAATTTTTAATGACAGATTTAAAAGCTCCCTTTGCTGAAACATTCATAATGTCATTATCACCCTTATTTTTTAATCAAATGTCATGAAATTCTTTTATTCATTTAAAAATAATTTAAATTATAATGTCTATCTATATAATTATGCATCCAAAAAAGTAAAAAAAAAAGCAAGTTGTTGAAATCAAGTTGTCAAAAACAAATTATCAAAACTAACTTTTCAAGTTGTTGTAATTATAATATTTTCTAATCGTGACTGTCAAATCAAATAAATAAATGTGTCATTGCAAGAAGAAAGGCGAAAGGAGAAAACATAGAAGAGAGAGCAAAGAGGAAAGAGGCGGGGGGGGGGGGGGGGTCACATTTGAGGTTGCAGCGGGTGTGGTATATTTTATTAGATATCGGCCATTAAAGTGCAATTTTGGAAAGACTTAAATAATTTAGCAATGAAATCCCACAATAAGGGAAAATTTTTTACAGGAGAAGACTTAAATGAGGGCAAAAAAGGTCAGCTATAAAATACTCTACGCTTGTAAGAATAATGAAAACTTGATAAGGTATAAAGTCGCCGAAAAAAAACTAAACAAACATGAAGGCAAGCTTATGAAGAGGATACATCAGGTATTGTAACATGTAGTTCGTTCGTGAAGCATGCATAAACTGACTGACAATTCCATCAACAAAGGATATATCAGGTCTTGTAACTGTAAAATAGATCAACTTCCCTACAAGACGACAATTGCATTATGGATTTGGAAGGAGTTTATCAGAGTCAGAGGTATAAGCGCAGAGCTTATGGCTGACATTCGTGGGGGTGTCCGCTAGCTTGCAACCAGAGTAACCAACATCATGAAGAAGATCAAAACAAAACTTTCTTTGAGATAGGACAAGGCCATCCGGACGATGAGTTGCCTCGTTGCCGAGAAAGTATCAGAGATTCCCCAAATATTTGGTTTGGAATACGAAGACTAGGTGTTTCTTGATCATGTGGATGCCTTTTAAATTGTCGCCCTTAATCAAAATGTCATCAACATATACCAAGAAGAGTATCACGATGCCAGTCGGTTGATGACGGATTGACGGGTGAATAAATACAAGTCAGCCAAACTCAGAGTAAACCCAATATCACTAACAACCCGAATGAACTTGTTAAACCACACACCAAGAGACTTTTTGAGATCATAGAGAAAGTTCTTGAGGTGACATACAAGTGACTCTCTCGTAGTCTCAGAGCCGAGAGGTTGATGCATTTAGATAGTCTCAGCGAGTTCACCATTCAGAAAGGCATTTTGACATCCAATATATGTAACGACCAATAGCGTTGCACAACCAGAGAGATCAAGACACAAACAACATTTAACTTTGCCACATGTGAGAAGGTCTCATTGTAGTCGAGTCTGTGCTACTGAGTAAAACCACGGGCAACTAAGTGAGCTTTTAGACATTCAATCGTTCATCTGGAGCATGTTTGGTGTCAAAGATCCGCTTGCAACTCACACATGTCTGGTCAGGACGAAGAGGGACAAGATCTCAGTGTGATTAGTCCAGAGAGCATCCATTTCTTCATCTATAGTTGCCCGCCACCCCGGATACTGAAGATCTTCCTACGAAGAAGTTGGGGTGTTACATATAGATGACAGAGAGGTCGTAAATGTTTGAAGCACCGGAGACAGACATTGTAAAGAAACATAGTTAACTGTGGGGTGAACAGTAGATGACGTGTTTGGATTAGTAGAGCGCAGAGTATTATCAGTAGGGGGTAACTGCCATAGAACATTAAAGTGAGAAAGACGACTAGTGTACACACAAAGAGGAAGTGGATTGGCGGATCTAGTGGATGGTGTGAGAAGGAGAGGTGGTTCAGGAGAAGTGACAAGAACAACATGTTGTGGTAAGGGGTGCATGAGAAACCTCAGGTGAGTGAAAAGACTTGTCTTCGAGGAAAGTTACATCCATAGACGTAACCAACTTCCGATGAGGAGGAGAATAACATACATAACCTTTCTGAGTCCGAGAATAACCAACAAACATATACTTGGTAGCTCGAGGATCAAGCTTATCAGTGGCTGGACGGAGGGAGTGAATATAGCAGGTGCAGCCAAAAACACAAATCGTTATGAGAAAGGGTGGTGTGGAGGGGAAGAGATGACTGAAGGGAGTTGCCAAATTGAGAATGAATGATGACATGCGATTGATGAAATAACAAGCTTTAAACATCACAAAATCCAAAAAAGCTTGGGTACCTGCATTTGAAATATAAGGGAATGAGCAACTTCCAGAAGGTGACGGTTCTTGCGCTCAATGACTTCATTCTGTTGTGGTGTGTAAGCCCAAGAGACTCACATGCATTATCCGTCCGAAGTGCTTTAATAGTGCCGGAGAACTGAGTACACATGTCAGCAGTAAAAGCACGAAACACACAAAGTAATTTAGAGTGGTCGCTTATTAAGTATAATCAGGTCATGCGAGAGTAATCATCGATAAAAGTAAGAAAGTAGCGGTAACCAGAAACATTTGCTGGTTTTTATATGCCTCAAATATCAGAATGAACTAAAACAAAAGAAGCAGTGCTTTGGGTACAATGAGAGGGAAAAGAAAAGTGATGCTGCTTGCCGAAGATGTAAGATTCATAGTTGAAATTAGTGAGGATCAGATCAGGAAGAGTTTTCTCCAGAATTGGGAGAGGAGCATGCCCAAGACACCGATGCCAGTCAACGGAGGCAACATAAGAGAGAGCGGGGGGAGGAACATCCAGAGTGTAAAGCCCGTTTGATAATTGCCCTGTACCATTGGTATTTCACGTCTTTTTAACTTGCACAACAAAAGAGGAAGAATAAAAGGTTATATAACAATCGAGGTCTTGAGTAAGACAACCAACATAAAGTAGATTAAAATGAGAGATCGAAACATGAAGGATCGTGCGAAGAGAGAGAGGAAGTTAGGTGCATGCAACCTGAGCCATGGACTTGGGTGGTGTCACCATTGGACACATTGATAAATTTAGGACAAGTAGAGTCCAAGTATTGAGGAAGCTTCGGCGCAGTAATATGATTGGTGGAAACAGAGCCAGAAGACCGACTAAGCAAGCCCTGAAGAGTTTTGGATCTGGGTGCGCAAGACATCAATGTCAGGACGAGTAATGGTAAGAGCATCAGTCACAATTGAAGCAAGCTGTGCAGGAGGGACACCATGCTTACGATGACAAGTAGCCTCACGATGACTATCCCAACCACAGTAGGAACACTTGGTACGATGCCTACTATGTCTTACTCAACCAGGGATTCGAAGAGAGCTCCTCGAGCCGGTGGAGGGGTGAGGTGAGGACCAAAGGACTGTTGGAGAAGAGCTAGAGAGACAGTCCCAGGAGCATCAAGAGGCGCAGTGACTTTTAGGAGCATGGAATACACATCCGAGGGGGGGGGGTAGAGGATGAGAGGTTATTAGCACAAATGTTGTATAGATGTGGGGGAGCCCGTGCCATCATCATGCCTATGCCAACAACGTTTTTCTGAGCACATTGCGCAGCTACATCCAACATGGGAGGCTGAAGTTGAATCTATGCTTCAATGAGAGTTTTGGAGCGCACAACAAAGTCAGTAGACCATCCACCCTTAGGATAAGAGACTAGAGGTCAGTGAAGATGTCGAGCATGTGTTGCAGACTGTCTTTGCCAGAGTATATGGAGTAAAATTTATCCCACATTGCTTTGGGCATTTCATGATACATGACCAAACGATATGGTTCACGGTACATAAAGTTCAGAATTCAAGTTTGGACGCGCCTATCATCATATAGCCATTCCTCGGTTGGGGTAATAGGTTGTGTTTTGGTGAGATGATGAAGGAGTTCTGACTTTGTTGGGATAATAGGTTGTATTCTGGAGGACACGACGCACCGAGTGGACCCACTCCACAAAATTTTCCGACCACTAAGAGAATAGTGGTTATCCGGAGCTCATCTCGAACTTCAGGAGTAGTCACGACACGGGCTAAAAGAGACGAGTCATCATTCAAGGCCATGGCTGCTGAGGAGTAGAATGAGATGGATATGGGATAATGAGAAGAAGACGCTGAGGTGCGGTCGGGAACTTGGCGAGGAACGCGACATACGCGGACGAGGCTCTGGCGGGCTGTGGGAGCTTGGCAGAGGCAACCAAAAACGGCTAAGCATTGAAGAATAGGAGAACTCGTGGGAAAGGGAGGCGTACAAGAGTTTGTTGAGCATGCGAGCATCTTAAGCGCGAACGAGCGAGCAACTTGGGAGTAGCACGGGCCGGAAGGGCATGGCGAATCAACGAGCAGTGAGAAGAGCTCAGTGAACAGGTGAATTGCGGGAAGGACTTGGAGAACAGGTGAATGCGGGAAGGGCTCGACGAATAGGCGAATTGCGGGAAGGGCTCGACGAACATGCGAGTTTTTCGAACAGGAGAGCTTGTCGAACAAGAGAGCTTGTCGAACAAGAGAGCTTGTCAAACATGAGAGCTTGTCGAACAAGAGAGCTTGTCGAACCGGAGAGTTTGGAGAACAAGCGAGCTCGACGAATAGGAAGCTTTGCAGAGACAATCAACAATTGCCAAGATGTTGGCGAATCAGAGCTCGGCGAGCAGGAGTTTCAACGGGAAGGAAATCTGAGCGTATAGACGAGGAGAGCTCGCGAATGAAGCCTACCTGGTTGATCCAGAAGGTAGTGGATGCGTGATATAAATTCAGCATAGAGGAGGGACTTCGTGGAAGGGAGCAAGCAGGAGGTCCAGAGTTGCACATAGAAGAGGGAGGCCGCAGGAGCTTGCAGACACAAGTCACCCGATTGGAGAGCTCGTGCTCAAGCCAGAAAAATGAGAGTGAAACGTTAGGATACGTTTAGCTCTAATTACCATGTAGAGAATCACAATAGAAGAGGCAGAAAGTCAATATTGTATTAATTTCTCATATATTTTCCTTAAGACAACACAAGTATTTGTACAAACATATAAGAGGAGAGAGAAGAGTATAAACTCTATCCTAGATGTGAGACTAATCTATAAAGAAAAAAGAATGTTTTACATGTGTCATATATATGGACCTTTCTTTACAAATTATTTTGACAGTCCTAAATATATTGCACTGCTTATACTTCATTGACGTGGGTAAAAAATATATTTTTTTTCATGTATAATCAAAATTTATAATTGTTGTGCCTGTTTAGTGCCATGTATGTATTGTGCACATCAACTGTAGTAGATTTTCTTATCATAACCTTAAAGCTTTATTGTTTTTTTGTAAATCTCATACTTGTTGAATTTATGATTGTTTTACTTTTGCCAAGTTTTTTTTTTGAAAATATTTTGAGTATTTGAATACTTATTGTTAGAAAAGCACATGAAAAGGGGCCCATATAAATCATGTATTTGTTTATTTTTCTCTCTTCTTTAGTCCCACATCATGTATAAGACTCTCTTCTCTCTTTCTCCCTCCTATAAATATGTATTGATACTTTGTATTTGAAGATAGAGGAAGTATTTACAAGTTTTAGTTTTCTCCACATGGTATCAGAGAGACTCGGTCACTCCCTGCGGCTAGTTTTCTGCTAACCACCCGACCTTCCTCTGTTTGCGCTAGGCGCGGTCTCTATTTTAGATTTCTCTACCCGCCTCTCTCTTCCCCTCCTCCAATCCCGTGGCTTCCACCTTCTTTCTCTCTATTCTCAATCCTTTTATAGGAGTTCTCTTTCTAGTGGGGCCCTCTCCCACTTCTTCTCACCCGCGCAGTTTCCTCTCTACCCGCGCGGTTTGTTTCTCTCTTCCCGTAGCGAGCTCCCCTCTTAGCTCGCGGCCTCTCCCTGTTTTGTTCCTTCTCCCGCGCGGCTTCCTCTACCCGCGACAACTTCTTTTACCCGTGGCGGCCACCTCTTCTCTTCGCGGATTTCTCTACTCGCGGCAGCTTCTACTCGCAGTGACTTTATCTACTCGCTGTGATTTCTTCTACTCGCAGTTCCTTCCACTCGCGGCGACTTCTTCTAATCGTGCGACTTCCTCTCTTCCCGCGGCTTCTCTATCCGCGACGATTTCCGCACTTGGTCGTGGCATCTTCCCCTGCCGCTGGTGTACTCACTTTGACCGTGCAGAATTCTTGTGTCCGGCTTCTCTCTCGCGCGTCCTTCGGGTCGGTTAGTTGTTGTGGTCTCCCTACCGCTCTGGGCTTAGCATCGTGGTCGCGGCTTCTTGCCGCTGGTGGCTTATCACCCAGACCGTGCGACCTCCCAGTTCGCATTCGGTCCGCTCGACCTCTTCTGGTCGCTGCCTTGGTACTGTACGACCTGCCTGCTGTTTGATTCTGGTCTTCCAGTGCGCTCTCCCCGTTTATCCGCTGCTTGACCTCTCGGCGGCCTAGTCCTCTGCCCGCCTGGTCATGGGGTCCTCTATTAACTCTGTCGAACCGGCGACTTCATCTGCTGACCGCCCAGTTCTTGCCCCCGAAATCCGTGATGAATTGCGGATTATTACTATCTCTTTGACCGGGAAGAACTTTACGGAGTGGGTGCACTCGATTTGCCGTGTGCTTCAATCAAAAGGCCTTCTTCATCATCTGACCCAGGCCGCTCCCGTTCCTTTGATTGGCTACACAACGACAGTCGGGTCCAGACGTGGCTCCTCAACTCTTTGGATAGTGAACCATACCGCATGACCATGTATCATGAAACCGTCAAGGCCATGTGGGATGAGCTCCAGGCCCTCTATTCTGGCAAAGATAGTCTCCAACACCTCTACGACATCATCACTGATCTTCAGAATTTCGATGTTGGCGGGGCCTCCGACCTCACGTCCTTTGTTGCTCGCGCCAAGACTCTGGTCGAAGCATGGATTCAGCATCAACCTCCCACTCTGGATCTCGCTGCACACCGTGCCCAGAAAGAAGCTGTCGGTGTGGTCATGATGATGGCTCGTGTACCGCATCATCTTCAGAGCATTCAGGCACAGATTCTCTCCTCTGCCGCTACCTCATCCCTATCTGATGTGTGTGTCATGTTGCTCAAGGTTTCGCCTCCTCCTGCTTGTTCTGCTCCTCCGTCACCGGCTCTCCTACAACAGGCTTCGGCGCCCTTACTATCTCTTCCCCCTCCTGCTCGCGGGGGACGTTCTGGCTCCCGGGGCAGAGGTCGGGGAGCTCAGCCTCGACCAAACTATTCCTTCTGCGGGAAGGACGACCACCCTGAGTCTGTTTACTTTCGGAAGCATGGATTTCCCCCTCGCCCGCAGGCCACTGTTGCTGCCACAGGCTGCTCTGCTCGTACTGACCTTGAAGAGGTCCGCCTTCAGCTGCAACAACTCCATGATCTGCTCACTCGCCCACCTGCCTCGGTTGCTTCTGCTTCCTCCATCTCACATGAAGGTATCGCTTATCTCTCCACTAGTCCACGTTGGATAGTGGATTCAGGTGCTACTCATCACATCACCTCTCTGCGATCACAACAATACCTGACTTCTCCTCATCCCAAGTGTATTACAGTGGCTAATGGGGACACTGTTCCCGTCTCTGGCTCGGCTGATATCCCTCTCACTTCATCTCTCTCTCCGCCCGGCTCTTCACGTTTCGGGCTCCCCATTTAATTTGCTTTCTGTTGGTCGCCTTACTACTGATTTAAACTGCTCGATAACCTTTACTTCTTTTTTTCTGATACAGGATCAACGGACACGGACTATCATTGGTAAAGGGCGGCTGCAGAACGGGCTCTACCTCCTTGATGACCCTCCAGCTATCCTGTCTTCTGTCTCCTCCGTCGATTGCCATCGCCGTCTTGAGCATGCCCCTTTACCTGTCCTCCAGAAGGCTCTTCCCGATGTATCTTTACCTTCTTCTCAGTGTGAAACATGTATTTACGGCAAGCAACTACGTTCATTTTTTCCGTCTCATTGTATCCGGAGCACTACTCGTTTTATTTTAGTACACTCCGATATTTGGGGACCGTACATAGTTACTAGCATTTATGGTTATCGTTATTTCCTAACCTTTATTGATGATTACTCCTGAATGACATGACTCTACTTACTTCGTGATCGCTCCGAGCTTCCCCGGGTCTTTCGGGCTTTCCTCCTTGAGACCCACACGTAATTCTCCACAACTATCAAAACTATTCGCACAGACAATGCCCGCGAATACACTGGCCACGAATTTGCAAACCTCTGCTCTGAATTCGGGGTTATTCACCAAACTTCATGTGCATATACCCCGCAACAAAGCGGAACTGCTGAACGTAAAAATCGACATCTCCTCGATATGACTCACTCTATCATGCTTCAGATGCAAGTTCCCAAATCTTATTGAAACTTCGCCCCCTCCACGACCTATTACTTGATCAACCGTCTTCCTTCCCCCGTAATCCACAATGGCACTCCATTCAGCCTCATGTTCCCTTCTACTCCGCCATTCTCCCTTACCCCCGCATCTTTGGATGCGTCTGCTATGCCCACACTCTTGGTCCATTCATGGACAAGTTGGATCTCCGGGAGGCCAAACATATCTTTGTTGGCTATTCTCGGACCAAAAAAATCTACGTATATTACTCTCTGGCTACCCGAAAAGTGACTGTATCTGCTGATGTGACCTTTCGGGAGGATCTCCCTTTCTTCTCTGCCTCAGAACTTACACCTCTACCACCAACGGTCGTACGTCCTGCCATTCCCGTTACCACTCCTTCACCTACACAAATTCCTAACAAGGCCCCCCCTGTTTCCAAGCCACCTGTTATACGTGTTTACAATTGTCGCCATCCTGCCTCCGTTGCCCCACTGCAGTCGGCTTCGACCTCTGACGCTTCGCGTTCTGCTGATCCGACACTAAACTCTACCGCTCATCCCATGACGAACTATGTATCCTTACATCGCCTATCTCCACCACTCCACAATTTTGCCACTTCATTATCCTTTATTTATGTACCTAATACTGTGCAGGAGGCTCTCCAACATCCTGGCTGACGGGCGGCCATGGAATAAGAAATGACGGCTCTCTGCGCGAACCAGACCTGACACCTGGTACCTCTTCCCCCCGGTCAAAGACCCGTTGGGTGTAAGTGGGTCTTTGTAATCAAACATGCTCAGGATGGGACGATTGACCGTCTAAAGGCCCGCCTGGTGGCTAGTGGCTTTACCCAACAACACAGTCTTGATTACGAGGAAACCTTCTCTCCAGTAGCAAAGCTTAACACCGTTCGTGTCCTTCTCTCAGTGGCAGTTCATCGCCAATGGACGTTACGCCAACTGGACATCAAAAACGCTTTTCTGAACGACGACCTCCAGGAAACAGTGGACATGCTGCAACCTCCCGGGTTTGAGACCACGGGGGAGTCCCGAGACTGTCATCTGAAGAAGTCCATCTATGGTCTCAAACAATCTGTTCGGGTATGTTTTGACAAGTTTTGTAAGGCTGTTCGGGAAATCGGTTTTACTCGAAGTTCCGCAGATTTTTCCCTCTTTACACGACACCAAGTAACGAAAACGGTTCTTCTGCTGGTATATGTTGATGACACCCTGATCACTGGAGACGATTCAAAGGACATCCATGCAGTTAAACAACACCTTAGCTCGGTCTTCCAAACGAAGGATCTGGGTCACCTTCGGTACTTCTTTGGCCTTGAGATCGCAAGGCGACCAGATGGCTTTGTCCTGTCCCAGAGAAAGTACTGTCTGGATCTCCTTCAAGATGCTGGTTACTCTGGATGCAAGCCTACTACTACTCCAATGAATGCAAATCATAAACTGTGTGCTCACGCTTCCGACGCAGATCTTCCTCTTCAAAATCTGGAATACTATCAACGACTTGTTGGAAAATTAATCTATCTAACAGTTACAAGACCGGATATATCCTTCGCTGTTGGAGTGGTCAACAGGTTTATGCATGCCCCGCGAACTTCTCACCTTCAAGCCGTTGAGCGCATCCTCAGATACCTTAAAACAGCTCCGGGTCAAGGATTGGTCTACAAGACCCCATCTTCTACTCTAAGATTAGTAGCATATTCTGATGCTGATTATGCTGGTTCCTTGGATGATCGTCGATCAACCAGTGGTTTTTGTGCCTACTTTGGAGGTCATCTCATTATCTGGCGAAGTAAGAAGCAAACAGTTGTGGCTCGATCCTCAGCAGAAGCAGAATACCGATCAATGACGTCGGTTGTCTCTGAGCTAACCTGGCTTGAAAATCTTCTTGTAGACCTCGGGGTAAAACTTCTTTCACCTGCCCTCCTGCTATGTGACAACCAAGTGGCTAGACACATTGCAAAGAATCCAGTCTTTCATGAGAGAACAAAACATATTGAAGTTGACTGTCATTTTATCCGGGAAAAAATTCAAATGAAGAAGATAGAATTAAAGCATGTTCCGGGCACTGAATAAGTTGCTGATATCCTCAGGCTCTACCAAATACCCTATTCTATCAGTTTTTGTCCAAGCTTGGTGCATACGACTTGTACGCTCCAGCTTGCAGGAGTGTGTTAGAAAAGCCCATGTAAAGGGGCCCATATAGCCCATGTATTTGTTTATTTTTCTCTTTCTCTTCTTTAGTCCCACATCATGTATAAGACTCTCTTCTCTCTTTCTCCCTCCTATAAATATGTATTCATACTTTGTATTTGAAGATAGAGAAAGTATTTACAAGTTTGAGTTTTCTCCACACTTATAAATGCTTTTTTAGTCTGCGAAGTTTCTTACATGTAACAATGAATGTGTAGTTTCACCAACATCTTTAGCAATATCCAGTAGCTTCATCAAAAAATTTATGTCAGTTCTTTGTGATGAGGTTGCCTTAAGGTATTCTGGCTACCCTAAACACTTAAAGTTGTTTGACATCAGCTGTTGTCAAATGATTTATTGGTGACACATAATTTGCATCTCATTTCTCTTGGTCTACTGTCTAGTATCTTTAACATAGCTTTCTGTAGGTGAATTCTTTGCACTATGGTGGAATCCATGATGATCAACTAGTTAAGGCATCTATACGAAGTTGGCTGACATGTTCGATTATTATTTTTTTTCTCTTAGGTAGACCCTTAGGGATATAAGATAAAATATCAATGCTTTATTTTGATTGGTTGAGAAATCACCTTTCCTATGTAGTCTGCGTGTCTTCACATTTGTTCCTTCTAATCTGCCTTCCTTTTTATTTCTTTCCCCTCACCTCATCCTCTGCAATGAAATATCCACTCATGTTCAATTTGCTACCGAGCATGTTGCACTCCTTCACGGATTTATGATCCTTTAAACAAACCTGCATTGCCTTGCTTGCATGAACTGCATCACCTTCTTTATCTCCTTATCATTATCTCATAGCATCTTACTTCCTAGCTAAAATTGCGTGTTAGAGCTGCATCTTTTCTCTGTTAATTTTTGTCCACGAACACTCTCGCCATCCCTGTGTGACTTATGCATGCACTCACCTCATTCTTGTGTCAAATGGCTCATGGCTGATATACACGCCATATTTTAGAGGATCTTATATTATAAAGAAAGATTCACTGGTCATCTAAAAAGAATAGTTGATTGAATATAAAGAAAATGACTTCTTCCCATGTACAATAATGGTAAAAAATACACCATCATACAAGTTGATGTTCTTTTCAAAAATATCATTGGGAAAAGAGATAAACCCAAATTGACATGGATGAAGGTTGTTAAAGATGATTTGCGTATCCTATGTGTAACAACTTTGGGTAGCACTCAACATGAACAAATGCAAAATGATGATTTTTAAGACATAACCCAAATAATTGGAATATGGCTATTGATAATGATGATCAAGCTGATTATCGTCCCTGAAGTTAGCGGCCCATGAACATTGGTGACTCAAGCCACATATGCTCACAGAGGGGTGACATAGTGAGTGCTAAGGAGATGAGTGGAGAGAATCGAGGGGTCGTAATCGGCCCTCTAATGATGGGGATCTTACCAAGAGTTCCCCGCAATCCACTACGAAGGTGGCGACCTACCTTAAAGGATCAATTCAAGAAATCAGTTTCACCTGTCGACAAGCAATCTCACATATGCTTATATAATTTCCTTTTGGTACCATGAATAAACCTGTTTGGGGTAGTTATCCAACGCACACAAGGCTTAGGCCTATAAATATCACAACAAGGCTAAAGGAAAAGGAAATCTATTCTTGGAGATCTCTTGGAGCTTCTTTGACCTCCCACAAGCTTGTATTTGGACTTGAGGAAGGGGGAGATGGGTAGGTAATTTTACAATCTTGGGTTACTGAGGGACTTCCTAATCACATTTCACATATGTTCTTTTTTTCTTTTCTCTTTTCCATCTGTCTTATAGTAATCCATATAATTCCCATCTTACTTGCTGCATGGTTGAGTATTCTCGAGGTTGATCGACGGTGTCCAAATTTTGTGTGAGATTAACAATTTGTGACATAAATATGATACAAACGACCTTATGATTGAGATCAAGATATAGAAACAACCTTGATAGTGGGACATGATCAAGTAACAACTCTTCGGCGCAAGCCATTCCTTCCAAGTTACCCGAATACCCTACTCTGCAAGATTCTCTTCTTAAATAAGCGATCAATGAAATCGCCCAATCCTTGGACGTGCTTACTGCTTACTCGAGTCAACACCATCACTACGACACATCTCATCCTCGCGGTTATGGCACCACCCACATCCATGCGAGTTGGCAAAAGAAAGCCCAATATGAGAGCACCACGGCTGGGTCCATCACACCATTCTGGCAATCCTGACACACCAACCTGTCTTCACATACGACGATTATGACGACTCGTACGACAAAGACATTGAGAGGACCCCCTTTACTAATTAGATTAGTTGACAACCCGTTCTATCCGGCATCAAAGCGCCACAACTTTGCCACTTCTCGGGGAGAGTTAACCCCGC
Source organism: Platanthera guangdongensis (assembly GCA_039583875.1). Lineage (NCBI taxonomy): Eukaryota > Viridiplantae > Streptophyta > Magnoliopsida > Asparagales > Orchidaceae > Platanthera > Platanthera guangdongensis. Next base: position 170,975,573 of record CM077162.1, read on the forward strand.
CCACCATCTCTGCTTGTTAGAGTTTATATTTTTCCTTACACAACCTTACTAGTGTGCTTCGTTGATGTTTGTTTTGATAAGCAAATGGGAAGATGCACGATTGGTTGTACCGCCCATCCTTTTGATTGAGCATGTGCTTCGACGATTTTCGCCATGAGCTCACATTGATTTTTGCGGCTTCAATAAGAGGAACAACGTTCACTAAACAGTCTTCAAAATCTAACCTGAGCGAACAATACCTTGAGCAACTTTGCAGATAGATTCTAGGATGAGATTTTGGAGATACATGACTTTGATTCCAAAATATACAAAGTGTCGCTAGTGTGCATACTTCAAGTTGATTTGTTCTAGTTCAAGGAGAGCTGGAATTCCTCGTCTAGCTATGATGAGCTCATTCATTTCTAGTTCAAGGCGAGCTGGAATTCCTCATCTAGCTATGATGAGCTCATTCATTTCTCCAATCACATCGAAGAGCTTGCAACAACATGAAGCTTATAACGTCCCTGACACAATTGGGTAGGTCCCCATGTGATAAGGCGGAAGCAAGTTACCACCTAAACAAGGAGCATCTGACAATGTTCACATATATAGACAAAAGGATCTCACCCACCTAGGTATGGCCCACTTATGCAATCCCACTACACGAACATCTGTTGCAATGACAATTGCGAATTTTCATCAGTGGTGGCACCAATTGATGACATACTACTTGCAATAGTTGATATGTGGCCTCCAATTATACTTGTGAGCGTGCTTCCTCACACTGATAAAGACTCTATATCTCACGCCGCCTCTTAGTACCGATCACCATGATGAGTAGGAAGATTTCCCAAAGTTGAACATGCCCATGGATGAGATCATTCTTGTGATCTGTGTCCAATGTAATCTCCGGAAACTACCTCCTTTGATGGACAAATCTGAGTCTCACACTTACAATCTTTCATGCGAGTTCCACCATAGTATATGACACACCATAAAGGGCTGTTAGTTCTTGAATTTCTTGGGGAGAGGTTGATAAAAGGATTTAAGCATTGGAACTATTGCGATGAAATTCAGGGGGCAAAAGTTATTTAGGTCGACGACCATCACATTCATTCTTCTTTATTGGAGGGATTACTGCGAGGAGGCTGTCAGCTCCACTTGCTAAATTATCTCCATCTACGACATAGCCTATCTCAAGTTCTTATGTAAGGCAGACCAGAGCTATGTCTTTAGAAGTATTTTTGCTTCTTGGCCCCAAACACATTCTAAAATGGTAACCCCTTCAATGATGCGATCATGGTCATTATAGTGATCCTAAACTTCACGGTAGAGGTGATCTTTATCAACAACAAGAGTTTGGTGAATGTTATCTTCAAATTGGTGTACATTGTGACAAGGATTGGGCAGCAGAGGCTGCAAGCCCGCAATGGCCCTTTGTCGAGATACTAAGAGGAGCAGAAGGAGATTGCGAGGCAATCACATTAGCCGTTACTTTGTGCGAAAATACATATTTATGTTATTTTGTCGTGGTAGACTCTCTGAGCAATACAACGCCATCTTTGGCAACTACTACTCAACTTGTACTAGGATGTCATCTCAGCATATCACCAAGCGTTGAAGTTCAGTATCTACCAAAAGTAGTTTCATGTTTGGAGCAATTCAAAGGTGCCCACTAATGCTATATCAAAATAGGAAATATGATAAAACAATTCGAGGAATAAAATCGAGGATGGAACCCACATGCAGGTGATGTATGTGGTATAAGTCTTAGGATGTGAGCCTACAACACCAAAAAACCAATATTGAGTTCTCAAATGAAGCCCGAGAAAGCTCTCACCTCTCCTAAGCACCAATTAATGTCTTCCCCTTCCTGCAACGTAGTGGGTAAATGAGATTAACTATAATGATGATCGATTAGTTCTTGAAGTGGATTGAAGCAAACGTGATGACGAGAATTTCCATCCATGCGACAAGGAATTTTATCTGGGAGAAATTATGTGCTGCCACGACATCACGTTGATAATAATAATAATCACCGATACGTATTCTAGTTCGCCTACCATGGGATATGCGAGTTCTATTGACAACTTTGTATACAAGAAATTCATGAGGAAACCGACCTTTTTGAGCATCGACGTCAAACTATCATGAACAAGCGAACTAGATGAGTTAGAGAATACAACCATCAAACATGACAAGGTTTCCTTTAAATATATACTTACAAAATGATTACAAAATATGTGTAGAATAAAAAGGGGGCAACCCGGTGCACAAAGCATCCCAGCACAACGAGGGTTAGGCAACCCTTTCCATGCGTTTTTGCAAAAGGCTACTTCTAGGTCTCAAACCTGTGACCTCAAAGTCACACAACACCCCAACTGGTGTGCCAAGGCTACCTTTCACAAAATATGCGTAAAATATCATGTTTTTTACAAAAAAGAAAGAAGGCAAAAAAGAGATGAAGATGCCCACGTTAACGTTCCCGTTGGGAGACGAGTCCGAGGAGCTCTTGTCGTAACCTCACTGGACGACAGGGGGCTCTGAATGTTTGAACTTTGTGAAAATGCCTAAACAGGAAACGACTGGCCTCTCATGAATCAACTAACCTATGTTTCCCATCCTTCTTAAGGCATCGTATCCTACCTCACAACCTTGGTTGACGGGGTTCTTTAGTTATCAAAATCTACATCCCACCTTTCTTTAGGTGTCGTCTCCCAGCTCGCGACCCAGGTTGGCGATCATGTGAATAAACTATGGGGTTAATAAGTTATCCCAATCCATGTAAGTGGTCGGGTCATCTCGCGGATTCTTCAAGATTATCGGAGCTAGGTCTTCAGGACTCTACTATCGACTTGCTACGTCTCTGTTAGAAAAGCCCTTGTAAAGGCCCATTTAAGAGGCCCATTTTTTCCTTGTATTTGTCCCACATCTTGGATTGAGATCTTCTCTTCGCCCTCTCTTTCTATATAAATGTATTCATACTTGTAATTATTAATTCAAGAAGTATATACAAGGTTGGAGGTCTCTCTTTTCCTGCTCTCTTTACATGGTATCAGAGCAACCAGTCTCTTTCTAGCCGGCTTGTCTGTGTGCAAACCGCCGGGTCACCCGGCTGACCGCGCGGCCTGTTCTTCTCCGGCTTAGTCGTAGTATCGGGCGGCTAGTCTTTCTTTACCCGCTGTTCCTGTACCTCCACTTCTGTTGTGACCTGCTCCTCCTCTTTCAATCTCTCCCTCTTTTATAACCTTCTCTCACACGTGGGGTCCACCTTCTCTACCTTCTTTTCTGACCGTGCGGCCTCTAGCCTCTGTTTTCCTTGCGATCTCTCCCTTCCCGCTTCTCGCGGCTTCTCTCAAGACGCTGCGGGTTCCTCCTCTCCTTAAGTTCTCGTTTCTGTCCGCATTTAGGTCGCGGTCTCTCTCCCTGCTGCTGGTGAACTCCACTTGACCGTGCGGACTTCCCTTTTATCCTTCTCCCCTCTAATCGCAGCGACCTGTCCAGTCGCTTGCGGCCTCTCCTTCTCCCTTAACCGCATCTTGGTCGCGACCTTCCTGGTCTCTGGTCGAATTAGACCGTGCGGCCTTCCCTCCCCACCCGCACCCTACTAGTCGTTGCGTCTTCTTGCTCGCGGCCTCTTTCATTCTCCCCTAGCCGCATCCTGGTCGCGACTTTCTTTGTCGCTTGCGGCCTCTCCTTCTCCCTTAGTCGTTGCGCCAACTGCTACTCGCTGCGACCTGTCGTGTCGCTAGCAGTTTTCTTTGTCCTGTCTTGTCGCTGCGACCTGTCTTGTCGTTGCATCCTGGTCGCGCCTTTCTTGGTCGCTGGTGTATACGCCGTGACCGTGCAACTACCCCTGTGCCGCCTTCTCTACCAAGCCGCCCGGCCTTCCTTGCCAAGTCGCCCGACCCATCATCCTGCTAGCCGCACGACTTATCTTCTTGCCAACCGGCCTCGTCTATTAGCCGCATGACTTCCGACGCATTTGCTGCTACTTCTGCTCCGCCAGCCCGTGAGGCTACTACGGCTGCTGAACTCCGTGATGAACTGCGGATTACTACCATCTTTCTGACTAGCAAACACAATTTTGTCGAATGGGTTCACTCGTCGTGTTCTGCAGACGAAGGGCCTTCTCCACCACTTGACTCGTGCTACTCCTGTTGCTCCCTCAGATGATTGGCTTCGCGATGACGATCGGGTCCAGTCTTGGCTCCTCAACTCTATGGACACCGAACCCTACCAGATGACCATGTATCATGATACGGCAAAGGCAATGTTGGAGGAGCTCCACTCTTTTTACTCCGGGCAAAACAGTCTTCAGCACCTATATGATATTATATCCGACCTTCAGAATCTTGCTCCTGGGGCTCCCGACGACATGATTTCTTTTGTTGCCCAGGACAAGACACTAGCCGAGGCTTGGATTCAATATTAGCCTCCTACTACGGATCTTGCTACTCAACGGGCTCAGAAAGAGGCGGTTACCATAGCGATGATGATGCCCCGCGTTCCGCCCCACCTGCACAGTGTTCGGGCCCAGATCCTCTCTTCCACGACGACTCCGTCACTGTCTGATGTCTGCTCCATGCTACTTCGGGTTACGCCTCCTACGGAGGCCCCTCCCAGCTTCGCACCTGCTCTTCTTCAACAGCCTCTCCTTCCGACCCCCCCTCCTGCTCGTGGCTCTTCCACTCGGGGGGGGGGGGGGGGCAGACCTCCGTCTCGGGGACGCGGACGTGGTGGATGTTCGTCTCTCAAATGCACATATTGTGGCCGGGGTGGCGATCTTGAGGCCACCTGTTACAGCAAGCATGGGTTCCCTCCCCACCTCGCTGCCACTTCCTCTACTGCTCCTGCTCCCACTGGGGCTTCCGCCCAGGATCCGGCCTCCACTACCCGACACGATATTGATGAGCTCCGCACCCAACTCCATCAGCTACAGGGTGCCCTCAGCCGCTCCTCCGGCTCGGTTGCGTCCTTTTCTGCGGAAGGTATAAGTCAAACAACAATACATATTGCCAAGAACCCGGTCTTTCACGAACGCACAAAACATATTGAAGTTGACTGCCACTTTATTCGGGAAAAAGTACAGTCAAAGAAGGTAGATCTGGAGCATGTCTCTGCTACAAATCAAGTTGCTGATATCCTGACCAAAGCTCTCTCCCGACCGCTATACTACCAATTTTTATCCAAGCTTGGCGCCTACGACTTGTATGCTCCAGCTTGCGGGGGAGTGTTAGAAAAGCTCTTGTAAATGCCCATTTAAGAGGCCCATTTTTTCCTTGTATTTGTCTCACATCTTGGATTGAGATCTTCTCTTCTCCCTCTCTTCCTATATAAATGTATTCATACTTGTAATTATTAATTCAAGAAGTATATATAAGGTTGGAGGTCTCTCTTTTCCTGCTCTCTTTACAGTCTCAATGATGTCTGCAAGGATTTTGTCTCCGCTCCTTCCTCTGCTAAAGACAACTTGCACACAATATTGCAAAAAGAAAATATGGAACAGTCAAACAGTGCTCGAGACTTGGGAAGTGCAATAAAAAGTATTCTACCATGTTTTCTTGAGCCAAATGTGTGGCTTCTTCACGACATCCTTGCAGGGAACGACAACACTCAAGTATGACTTACCAAGGTACTAAGAAATCTCAAAATTTTGCAGCGCGATCCCTGGCATCTCACTCAGAAGTTGTCACCGTGATTTCTTAGGTAGGCTCCGCACATCAGTATGGTTGTAAAGGGCATGCTCTCGTTGTTCACAACCTACGATGGTGGGAGAGTGCTGATAGACACAACATGCTCATTTGGGCCCCCCCCCCCCCCCCCCAAAAAAAAATCAAGGGATTGACAAAGTCGATGCCTTCTTCTCTACACCTAAAATAAGGTTGGTTTGCTGGAGATTAGGGTTGTCATTCATTCTTCTTGGGTCAGAGCATCTGAAATGCAGACTGATTTCCTTGCTCACATAACAAGGTAAGGTTGCAACCACATGTCGAGGTACTGTGCACGGGTAGTACAATGACAAACACCTCAAAACTCAAGGAGAAGGTGATGTGGATCATGCCACATGACCGTTAGGGTCCATTTACCCCGATCATGGGCCCAATGATGACCATGACCTCTCATTTCTAGCGGATCGCCGATCGTAACAGTTATGTTCTTTGCATTTTTAATTTTCATTATAATTTTGTTTATTTTGAGGGAGACAACGAACGAAGAATCATGACCGTTTGTTGCCCATCTCTAGTCTATATATATTGGTAGAGGGTTCTATAGAGAGACATTGAAAGTTGAAGCACAAAAGGAAAGGCTTGCTTTTGATTAATTGGTGCTGAAACCGCCCCCACCCCCCGCAGGTGCTAAGTTTGGACATCCCCACACCCCCCTTGTCACGGGCCAATATTCCTCCCCTTCCCCTCCAAACCGAGCCCTACCCTTCACCTCTAACCGACCCCAATCCAGCCCAACCACCTTTAATCGACAAGCCTCATTCGCTCCATCACCTCCACCACCAACTAGAGTCCTAAAATCACCACTCCAATCTCCGATCGGCCACCCAACATTCCCCCCTGCAAGTACCCCCAAAACAACCCCCTTTCCCCCCTCCAGTTCCTCCTTCATTTTTGGTCTCCGACGATCACCATAAAACATTCCCCATCAATTCCGACAAACCCCCACCATCACCCATCAAGTTTCCTTCAATTTCAGTTTTCGGCGATCGTCGAAAACACCTTCGGTCACCGCCACCAACACCATCACCAACCCCTCCGATGACCACCTTCAGCCAGCCACCACCCCACTACCCCATAACTGTATTAACTACCTCTTCCACTACCACGGTACCTCAATAACTCCCCACTACTTTAAAATTACTTCTAATCACCCAATCTCCTCACTACCTCCACTACCCCTCACGTGGAACCACCTTGCAACCCACAATTGAGCCCCTCTCCTCCTTACAGCAGTCGACTACCCCTCACACCCACCCCACCTCTCACAAACTGAGCTCCACTTTCCCCCTCCAATTTATGTGGAACCACCTCTTCCCCTAATCCAACCGAGCCACTCCCCTCCTTTCCTAGCCGGCCTCCTAAGCCACAACAACAACCCCTCTTGTGGAACCACCTCCAACCGACCCCCCATTTATTATCCTAAAGCCGACAACCTCCTTCCTTCAATCCCAAGGACCTCCAATCCCTTTCCGGCCCCACTCTCCCCTCTTCTTCCACCCCCACTCTCCCCTCTTCTTCCACCCCAACCATACAGAGTAGCAACCCTCCTATTACAATCCCCGAGTGTACAACCCCGTATCCGGCGAGTGGGGTCGCCAGGAAGCAGACCGGCCGGTTCAGATCACCCAGGCCCCAAGCGAGCTCGGCAGGGAGATCTGAAGCCCGAGCTCGACATTCGTCAACCCCGAGCTCGACATTCGCCGAGCTAAGCCTGGGTTTCGTCGAGCTGAGCTCAACTAATGAAGGTCGATCGAAGGGCGAGCATAGTGGCCCAGCTCGCACTCGCCCTAAGGAGCTCGGCAGACAGCAGACGAGCAGGATCTTCAGGGGTGGCTGAGCTCCTCAGCTCGCCCAGGTCTATGTGGTATTTTTTACTATTTTGCCCCTGCTGGCCTGCCCATAGCCCTTCAGAACAGCGGAGTTACGCTGTTGGCAGACCAACCTGGACTGCACATAGACGTTCAGAACAGCGGGAGTTGGCTATTTGCAGGCCGTTTTCAGAAATCTATAAATACAACCCAAGGGGTACCTCAGAAAGCATGCTTCTTGTGCCCCATTGCTCCATCTCTCAAGCGCTTTCTGAGGATACCTTAGCTCGGCCTTTGGCTAAGGAGGGGAAGCGCTCTAAGATCTTCTTTGCTTCCTTTGTTGTTTTGCTTGCAGGAGAGAAGTAGGTGCACGATCACCCCTTCCCCAAGGGTGAACTCCACAAGAGACCGAATTTTCGGTTTTAACACCGGGAACCTCAATTACTGCCCCGTTACCTGCTGTCCAACAATCCAAAGATCTACTAGGAGTTTGGATTTCAGTTCCATTACTTGTCCAGACTCCGAAAGATCCTCTCTAAGCCCTCCACTACCACTATTATGTGAGTTTATTCGTTTTGGAGTTAATTCTTACCGCTGAATTAGGTGTTTAGTTCCTATTCAAGGAGTATGTCTTGTAATTGTTGTTTTAAAGCTTTGTATTTTGGTGAGTTTTCATTTACTTAACCATTTGATTTTGAGTACTCATACATGGATACGACGTCTCATGTTTTCTTGTTATGTTAGCTTTATCTATTGTGATTTATTTCACATTTTGAATTATATAAAAAAAAAATTATTGCAAGTAAAATCTATTGCCCGAAAGTGCATTTGCATGTTGAAAATACCCTTAGCCCTCTAGGACCTTACCCTTTGTCAGTTTGATATCAAAGCCTAGGTTAGGTCCATTTGCATGCTTCGTCACGGTAAGGTATTTAGGCATATGCCACATATCATGACAGAGTCTCTTCCTTTGGATAACCAAGTCACCGCCAGTCCTAACACTGACATGTCAATGCCCGATTTCTAAAGTTTTCTAGAAAATCGATTTGATCTGATAGATGCACAATTCCATGATCTTTGGGTGCAATTCAGAGTCCTTACCACTAGTGTAGATGATCTAGATCCCGTTAGGAATCCTCATCCATTAGAACCAATCAACCCATAGGTTATACGTCATGAGGGTCATCAAGATGTTGAGGGACTTCCTGAGCATATGTTCATTAATCCACTAGCACATGCTCCTCCACAGTTCGCCGAGGGTCTGGAGTTAGCTTATGAACGTTGTAGAGATCCCATCGTTGATCAACACCACTATCCACAAGAAAAGCGACCACAACCCCGATATCCGTTGCATAAATATTGCCCCATTCACTACACTCGGTTTGATCAAGGTATAGATGACTATATGGACTGTCATGAGCTCCAAAGAGGTCATGAAAGAGAGGAGGATATCACATGTATTTGTATCGATGCTCATCTTACGACGGATAGTTGGAACCTATGGTTTTTAGTGATTGGTTATTGGACATGGACAATTACTTTGATTGATACAAAATATCTGACGAACAATGAGTGTGATTTGCCAATATGAAATTACTTGGGCAAACTTAGATTTACTGCACTAGTTTAGAGTAGTCGTGTCCAAAAAGCCCGACCGGGTTCGGCTTGGACCGGGCCCGCCGACCCCGTGTTTTTTGCCAACCGGGCTCGGCCCGAGCCCAGCTTTGTCTGGCCTGGCCGGGCTCGGGCTCCCTCTTAAAGAGGGGGCCCGATAAGGCCCTTCAGGCCGGCCGGGCCCGGGTCGACCTGATTTCCCAACATGCGGGATTTTAATCCCTCCTGGATTAGGCGGGATTTTAATCCCACCTGGATTAGGCGGGATTTTAATCCCGCCTAATAGGCTAGATTTCCTTTAATTAATCTCGCATATTTGGCGAGATTAATTAAAGGAAATCCCCCCTAAATCACGCCTATTAGGCGGGATTTCCTTTACTTATTAGGCGGGATTAAAGGAAATCCCGCATAATAAGCGAGATTTCCTGCCTAGCCTGGTGTCGGGCCCAGGTTAGGTCCGGTGCCCGTGCTTTGCCCGACCCGGCCCGGGCAACCAACTAATATGGGGGCCCGGTAAGGCCCCCAAGACCGGCCTTGGCCCGGGCCGGGCCTAGCCGGGATTTTTCCGGGCCGGGCCCGAACGAGCTTTTCGGGCCCGGGCTTTTTGTACACGACTAGTTTAGAGCGCTCATTAGATAAAGATAGCTATTATCCTATCACCCGATCAAATGATATGAAGCAAACTTAAAGAAAAACACCTCCTTGCTTCGTGCTGTAGCCAACTCCTAGATCAGTTCTAGGTCCCACGATAAGGAACCCTTATTGTAGCTGAGTATATGACTTGCTTTGATGAGCTTGTCGTTAGGAGCGATGTCATTGAAGAATACATTATGAACGCCTCCCGCTTTCAGGCCAGATTGAGAGCATACATTCATAGGGAACTCATTCCCCACCACATGGAGTCTGTTGAACAGATATTTTAGCTCACATTAGAATAGGAATAATATTTACGTACCTCAGGTTCAAGGCGACCTAACCTACAACTTGATAGTTCAACATCTAGGGGACCTCCTCAGCATGGACTCAATTCATCCATACCTGCTCGTTCTCCCATAGATACGAAGGGCAGAGACCATGCCTACATATAATCTTCTTTAGAGAACCCAGACCTTATGCTTCCGTAGAGCCTCTCGAAGAAGAGATTGTGACAATAAATGGTTGAGAGGACGAAGCAGATCGAGCACTTGAGATGGGCGTTATCCGCCGCCTACTACACACTCCCCACACTGATGAGGATTGGAGGCAGACCACTATCTTCCACACTTATTTCTCGAGAGCAGGCGGAGCCTGCAAGCCCGCTATTGATAATGGAAGTTTGGTGAATATCATTGCCCAAAATGGGCTTGAATGAATGAAGATTAATGCAGAGTCCCACCCGTACCCGTATCGACTTGCCTGGGTAGATAAGACAACAATCCAGGTCACTCTGAGGTGCCCGGTGCCGATGCCCATTCAACCAACTTTCTTCGAGGATAGAGTTTGGTGTGACGTCATTCTCATGGACATCACACATGTATTACTAGGCAAACCTTGGATTTATGATAGGGACGTGACTTGTTTTGGATGGTCCAACACTTGTGTATTCTTTAACTAGGGACGCAAGATCAAATTGTCCTCGACCTAACCCAATGATTCCCCTAAGGGAAGGATCGAGCCTTCAGTGACTGCAGTGCCCCAAGACCCATCCATATCCTATAACGTAGTATGTTCACTCGAAAGAGTCACGATATCGACATCATTTATGTAGTTGCTACCTCTTTGAGGGACATTATGGACTTATGAGTTCATTCACCTAGATGTTTGATGCCTCCTAGATGAGTAGAGAAAAAATCGTTTCTAATGAGCTTCCCGAGGAGCTACCCCCACGGGACATCCCACACGTGACCAATCATATACCAAGATCATCTTTGCCGAATCTTCCGCACTTTCAGATGAATCCCGACAAACACGAAGAGCTCAAATTTCAGATCACTGACCTCCTACAAAAAGCAAATTGTTTGAGAAAGCTTGAGCTCTTGTGCGGTTCCCTCCCTTCTTACCCCTACGAAGGATGGTAGTTGGCAACTGCACGTAGATAACAAGGCTATTAACAAGATCACGATCAAATATTGGCTTCCCATTCCCCGACTCGACGAACACTTAGACACCATGTCAGGTACCCAGATCTTTTCCATGCTAAATCTACGGAGAGGGTTCCACTAGATCAGGGTGGAGAGGTGATGAGTGGAAAACCACATTTAAGACAAAGGACGAGTTATATGAGTGGTTGGTCATGCCCTTTGGGCTATCTAACGCCCATAGTACATTCATGCGCGTGATGACTCTTATTTTATTCTCGTATATGGGTTGTTTTCTCGTAATCTATTTTGACGATATCCTAGTTTATAGTCAGATTCATGATGACCACCTCACAGACCTACGACTGCTCTTTGACACCCTCTGAAAGGAGCACTTTTATATCCATCCGAAAAAGTGCACCTTTCTATCTGAGTCTGTACACTTTATGGTTCATCATCTCCGTTTCAGGCGTGACTGTCATTCCTGATAAAGTCAAGTTTATTCGAGACTGGACAATCCCCACAAATATTCCTGAAGCTCGAAGCTTTCATGGGTTGGCCACGTTCTACAAACTCTTTGTCAGAGGTTTCAACACCATCATGGCTCCCTATACGAGTTGCCTTCGAAAGGGATATTTTATGTGGACACCCGTCACAACCCACACATTTAAGGGCCTTTAATCCAAATTGACCATGATACCAGTACTTTGATTTCCAAATTTCAGCCGAGCATTTGAATTACCTTGCGACGCTTTCGCCATAGGTATAAGGGGAGTACTTAGTTAAGAAGGTCACCCAGTTTCTTACTTTAGTGAGTTTTCTTACTTTAGTGAGAAACTACACGATGCCTGATAGAGATATTCTATCTACGATCAGGAGTTTTACGCGATTGTTCAGTCTCTAAGATATTGGGGACACTACCTCTTCCCTCGTGAGTTTGTGTTATATTTGGATCTCCAGACCATACATTATCTAGACCTCCAAAAGAAATTGAGTAATCGCTACACCAAGTGGATACAATATTTACAAGATTTCCATTACGTTCTTGAACACTGGTTGGTGTTGAGAACAAACCAGTTGATGCAATTAGCCGTCGAGTGGGCCTACTCCACACCCTTACTACTGAGATCACGAGATTCAATTACAACTATATACTCCACACTGTCTCAGGACCCAGTTGAGGTCATCCCTGATTTCTCGATCACCGATGGTTATCTATTTCGCGACACACTTCTATGCATCCCCATGACATTCATCAGAGATAATCTAGTCTGGGTGATGCATGTCGGTAGTACAACTAGTCGCTTTGTGAGAGATAAAACCACCATACTTGTAAAAGATCATTTCTATTGGCTTGCACTCAAGTGGAACTTGCTTGAGTTGTCCGACATTGCTATATCTGTCAGACAACTAAAGGGTCGCGACAGAACACACAAGTCTATATACACCACTTCCGGTACCACGCCAATCTTGGAGGACATCGGTATGGACTTTGTGCTCAGATTACCTCGCACCCTGCTCAAGCACGACTCTATCCTTGTCGATCGATTTTTTAAAATCTCTATTTTCATCGCATGTAGCAAGACTGTCGATGCGTGACAACTCACAAGTCACTTCAATATTCATTCGAGACATCTTTCGGCTTCACGGTCTACCTAAGACCATTATATCTGATCGAGATGCCCGATTTGTGAGTAGTTTCTAGAAAACTTTATTGAAGAAGATAGACACTACACTGCAATTCTCATCCATTTACCACCCACAAATGGATGGTCAAATTGATGTAGTAAACATAGTCCAGAAAATCTCTTACAATGCCTTGTGGTGACCACACCTTTTCTTGGGATTCTGTATTATCCGTAACAGAGTTTACATTTAATAGCTCAATAAATAGGATGACAAAGTTGATTCCATTCTAGGTAGTCTTAGGTTATGAGCCTAGAAAGCCTATATATCTTATTCCTCTACCCATAGAGTCCCACCCTAGAGAGTTGTCCGAGTTCTTTGCTAGACTCCCCATAGTTTGTATGAATCTATCTGACAAAAAATTACTTGCAATAATGACATTTATAAATTTTATGCTGATAGCCACATGAGACTACAAAACTTCAAAGGAGAACATGTGAGAGTTTGTATACGTGCTTAAAGGTTTCCTAAAGGAATTGCTTGAAAATTGAATGCTAAGCGAATGAGTCTTTACACTGTAAAGGATACAATAATCATTTGAGAAGTACTTTAGAGGGGGGTGGGGATGAATAAAATAATTAATACTTGACGTAGATTCGTTTTTCTATTTTTCACAGTTTTACCAGATACCCCTATTGTATCACAATCACAACAATCAAGAGTAAATAAATGTGCAAAAATAAAAAGTGCAGAGAGAATGCAAACAACACAGATGACACATGAAATATAGTGGTTCCTCAAACACGAGTACGTTCACTCTTCTGCCGTAGCAGGAATTCACTATTACTAGTTTCGATTCTTTTGATAAAGAGACTCTTAAGAACCGGGACTGTTGATAAGGTGTCCAAGAACCGCTGAGTTTTTTGGTAAAGAGATTCTTAGATGTTGGGTTTCTCTATGGGGTTGGCACAACGTTTGTGCGCGCAGCGGAAAAGGTAAAACATCAAGAAAAAACCCAAAGAGATGTGGATCGGGCCATGAACGTTGAATCAAGAAGTTAGCAAAACTAGGCAAAAATTACCTCGGTGGCGTTGAGTCACAACTCAACGGAGATGCTCCAAACTTTATCTTCTTGCTAGTGGCGAGTCCTACGTGGAATAGTGTCCACGTTTCTGCAGAAGTCCACACGAGCGGGAGAACGCCGATCTATCCGTCGCACGGATTATCGGGAAGGAGAAGACCGCACCTTTGCTTTCCCACGGACTGCTAGGTCCGCGCCAGGGAATGCAGCACCAGCGACAGTCGCCGGAGAGAAGGTGGTCAACGGAGCAAACACGGCGGCGGAACTCTTCCGGCGGCGGGATCGGGATCGGCGGAGCGAACGCGGAACTCCTTCCGTCGGGTTCGATTCGCACAGAAGAGACAAATCGCTTGACTTCCCGAAACCCTAAGTGTTATATTTATACTTAAAGTATAAAATAAACTCAGGAAAATCGCTATCCGCAGACCACCCAGAACTAGGGTTCAGAATCGGCGAGAATGAATCGGTAAGAATCGGCGACAATCGGCGAGAATCACTGAGCAGGTTCGGTGAGAATCATTCGGCGAGTATCACATTGGATCGGCGAGAATCAGAGTACAATACTCGACGATTCTCGCCGATCGTCGAGCCACGCTCGACGACACATAATGATACTCGACGATCGTCGATCCGCGGTCGACGACAATTGTCAAGGTAGTCGATCGTCGAGAATCAACAATTGATTCTCGACGATTCTCGTCGATCGGCGAGAATCAGCAAGGTGATTCTCGTCGATCGGCGGGAATCAGAAGACCATTCTCGACTAATGTCTTTGACCCTCGGACGACGAACATAACCAGCCCTTCAAGGCAACCTTTGCCCAACCCGATGATCCTATAAGGCAACACTTTGCCCATAACCCTATTCAGGTCGGTGATTGGTAACCTTTACCAACACAGTCAGTCATCCAACTTCTCCACATCTCTTATGTGCGACCCTGCAGGCTCATATTGCGTTGGCAGTGAGATTAGATGTTTGACCACTTCCAGATCATCATGGTAACTCCAACATTAGAACCACTGAGTCTTTTGGTAAGGAGCCTCTCAGAACCAGTAGTTGTTTATAAGGTCTCTCTAAAATCAAGTGAGCTGTCAATTAAGAAGCTCAACCAGGAGTTGTTGATAAGGCCTCTCCAAACAAGTTAGAGCCTTTTAAAGAGAGATTCAAGAACTCTTTCGGCAGGTTGTGTTGATTTTCCACAAGGTATCCTTCAACAATAGATGTTTGAAGGAATTGATACATTGCAGTGCAGTGTGGATTCAGACGGGTGTGAACAAAAGTTTCTTCTTGTTAACCAAGATTCTAGAGGAGAAGGATGAATCTTGATCTTCAGTAATGACCCTTTAAGACAAGGGGTTCTCTACTTGAATCTTTTGAAGTAGGAGAAGATTCTTCTTCTTCAGTTGGACTTTTTGAGAGGAAACCTCCTTCAGGACCACACAAGGAAGGGGTTGATCTTTTCTTCTTGATAGTTAACAATTATCTTACTGCTTTCTTCTACTTCATTATCTTGTCTTCTCTTTGTCTGCTCATCCTTTATATACGTTCTTCATTTTGAATGTTTCAAAACTTCAACATTAATTGCTCTGGATACTACTCGCATAGGCTTGGATATATTTTTCTAAAAGTAGAAATTCAACAACTATATTTTGCCCATGCTTTCTGTCGTGACATATTTAGTGAAATGACTGTTGAAGGATTTCGCTAGGATGTCTACGCCAGTTGTTTTTCAAGAACCTTTCTACGTATACAATGAATAGAGAAGAAGAGACATCAAAGTTGCTTGGTGGAGTCAACTTTACTTTTACGATTTTGACGATGCTCTAACTGACTCACCGTTGTTTGGAGAATTCGACGCTGTTTTGATGAGTTCAGTGCTTCTTGAATATTTTGATTCTACATTGAGAGTAAGTAGTCGTAGCTCTAAGTTCGAAAATGTTTATGAGCTTCTTTTGACATTGCGTCGATTACCCTTGACGTTACGTCGACTACATTTCGACGCTGCTTTGAGAATTCTTTGTTTGAACATAATTTTGAACCAAAGTTCTTTTGCATTATTAGGGAACATTCTCGCATCCTAGATACTAAGTCCGTATGACAAAAAGTACCCTTTTATACACAACACATGTATTGTCTTAATTAATCACTCTTAAAATTGTGTATTAAATCAAGAAGTGAGTTTTTTCCAACAATCTCCCCCTATTTGATATACCGTTTTTTACAGGTAATTTGAGTGAATTTTAAAGAACAAATGACAAAAATGAAATAAAAATGCATTTAATATATACATTGCACATAAAAGTAATAAAATGCGTTTCCTAATTTTTCAGTCATTATATTTCTTATAATTCTTTGTCAACATTTCGTTTCCTAATGTTCTTCTTACATGGAGAAACCTAGACTCTAGACCTTTCTAAGATAATTTCCTAATTGTCATATAGAAGGAAACATGAGAGTTCAAGATGGAGAATAACTGGGTTCTATGAATCACATCCCAATTACCTTTGACTCGCCCTAGATAGTTGGCCCCTCCTCTACCGCAGTCATAGGAGAATGACGAGCTCCTGATGAGGTAGGTGAGATGAGAAGGAAGATCATCTTTTAGCATCTTCAGAGATGCGTCTCCATCCTCGGTAGCTCCTCTGGGATTAGAGCTCAACATACCTCACTGGACGTCCATTGAGCATGTGTGACATTGTCGGTCGTTGCAAGAGGTTGTTTTACATCAACCTCATGCAAGAGACATGACTCTAGTGACCATATGTGACATTACATATTTCACTGTTCACTATATGATACACCATTCGCCCCCCCTTCTTGATTTTATAAAGGATAACAAGGTTGCAGATGTCGGATGTCAGACTTATGTCGGTTTGGGTTTTTTATGTCGGATGTCAGATTGCTGGAGATATATCGGGGACATTTCAAAATGTCGGATTATAATATCATAATTATATATATATATTCCATAATAGTTTTCATTTATTAAATAAATTGTAATTATTTTATCTAATCAAGTGTAAACTAAAATTCATATAAGAAAGTTAAACTACTAAAAAGTATGTAATAAATTTATAATATAAAAGAAACGTTGCATACTTTCTATCATGTAATACAATATCACAAAATCATATTAAACTAAAAATATAATTGTACCTTATTCCCAAAATGTGAGTGCACTGCTCCACAAAATCTGCTACTTTAATATAAATCTATATATTGTTTTCCTGCAATCAATGAACGAACATATGAGTAAAGACTAAACTATATTAAAGATTAAAACATGACAAAAAAGAATTGACTTAACACATCTCACGTAGATAATATAAAGATTATTGATCTGTTGCATAATCCTTGAAAGTGTAAATCATTAATGCATCATCAATGTCCTCCTCAGAACTCTCATCCTCATCCCTCTCCGGCATAAGCCGTTTTCCTTTTTATTTTGTCATATATTCCTGCTTTAAAGCCGGCTTTGCATTTCTCCTAGAAGCAGAACCCACATCAACATCTACAATGTCCACAATCTGGGTCCAAGTCAACCCTTCTCTAGGAAACACTTCATTATCATCATCATTATCATCTACAACATCATCAACATGACCCGTTAACCACTCAACAACCTTTCCTTCATCAAAACTCTTTGCAGACTATGGGTCTCGAGATGGATTAGAATATTTAGACTTTAGCTTAGAATTGAATTTCACAAATACAAGATCATTCAATTTTTGGCTTTCTAGTCTATTCCTCTTTTGGAATGAATCTAAATATAAAATACATAAACATTAAAAATTGTTATCATTTAAAGATATTTTTGAAATATCATATTAAAATTTATATTTACAAGTAAATTACGATCTCAAAAGTGTTCTAACTCCTTTCACAAACGGAGGGACTAATTGTCAAATTTAAGATTCTCATGGCCATAGTTCTCAAATTTGGAGTTTCAATTCCATAGAACTTCCACTAATGAGCTTATAGAAAAATAACAAATTATTATACTAGTCAATTCAAAAAGTAATCAAACAATTATTTGGTGAAAAATAGAGAGATAATATAGATTTTTGGATAATATTATCCTATTTTGGGTCATGTTATTAGATGCATTATCTGTCACAATCTGTATTATATTCTCCTATTTTGGGCCATCTGGGCTGGCAATCGGCTCATCCACAAAATCATAAATAAATTTTCCATCATGTGTGAATGACGATACATTTTTGGATAACCAAAATGCCACCCTAACAATAGTGTGCATCACTATGTTCATGATGCTTCTCCCCTTTCTATCTGTCCATGCATCCATAAGAATGCTGCAGTCATGCACCCTACAAGTTTGAGTGAATGTAGTTAGCATCTTCTTTGTCCGTTGAACATCCATCTTCAAGAATTTCTCTCTCATCTCATATGGGGTTGGCCCCTTCATCCCTGGTCCACATAGCCCAACTGCATGCAATGCCTGTTGGAATGATGTAGCATACACGATATTGAAATGAATGCCTGTCTCGTATGTCCACCTATCAATATACAAGCTTGCGTCATCTCTAGCTTTTTTTTTGTACTTGCCATCAACGGTGGTTTGCACCATTTTGCTGGTCTCAGCGCTTTGAGCTTTGACAAATTGATTCATAGGCCCTTTAGTACCTACACTTGCATAAAGGCTCCTTTGTGTGGCTTCTTCTATGTCACTATCTAATCCACCAACAACTACCTCTTCCAAAGCTGTTTGCAACCTTTCAGTATTAGACTTTTTGGTTGCTTGTGCAGTGTGTAAATATCCCTCAACCTTTTCTATAACATCAGCTGGTACCGTCGGGCAAGCCTTAACGTTGCCCCTTATCCACCCTAAGTGATGCTTCAAGCGAGTAATTCCACCATTCATAATTTGTTTGCAATATATGCATCGTATTCTATTGATATCATTAGGAGTCGCCTTCTCCCCAAATGCCCAACAAGGATCTCGACCTACTACCAAGGAAGCACTGAGAATCTTGCTAGAACCTTCTGATGAATTCATCTACACAAAAAAAATTATAAAAAATTTAAAAAAGGCAACATCAGTGATATTTTAAATCTAGATGCCCACAATATTGATGTCATCATTAATCAATTATCATTGATCAATCTAAAAACATAGCTGAATAATTTTTTTTCTACATCATATATTGTCACAATGCCGCAAATCTGCAATTATTGAGGACGAGGGAAGAGAGAAATGTAGAGAAATAAAAAGAAAGAGAGGATTAAGAATAGATACAACCACATTGCCAAAATGCCACAATGTCAGTTGACTGCCATAAGGATTGACCACAACCACAATGCCACAATGCCAATCGACTGTCATAAGGATTTTTTCACAGCCACAATACCACAATACCACAATGCCGCAATGCCAACCAACTCTCATAAGAATTTGCCACAACCGCAGAGCCTAATGCCAGAATGCCAGTTGATGCCATAGGGACTACTGTACTTGCCACAACAACAATTCCATAATGCCAGCCCACTGTCATAAGGCTTTGCCACACCGGCAATGTCACACGGCCCATACCAACAATGCTAGAATCCCAGCCGAGAAGGAAGAGAGAAATAGAGGAAGAGATATAAGAGAAGTAGAGGAAGAAGGAAGAGGGAAATAGCCATCCGAGAAGGAGGAATAACATAAAATAATCTAATTAACAAATAACATAATTGAAAATATACTGAAAATAACCTAATTTCCACAAAGCCGAGAAGTCCTAGATTCAAGGAAAACTAGATGCAATAAATAGAAGAAGACTAGAGCCGAGAAGAAGGAAGAAGAAAAATGACTCACAATGCCAAAAACCATGCGGAAAATTAACAAATATAACTTAAAAATAAAGATAAAACTCAAAGTGCCAAGAGGACGAGCCACATAAGAGGAGAAGAGAGGAGATAGAGGAAATGTCGAGAACCAGTGCCAATAAAAAGACGGCCGATGACAAAGTCCAAACAACCAGAGGAACATAGTCCGGGTGTGAGAATCACCGGAGAATCACTGAACCAGAGAGCCACAAAGAAGACTAGAGCCATCAGCTGAGAGAGTAAGAAATCGCGAGAGAGCGAGTGATTAGGGCAAGCCAGGAGGAAGGAGGCGAAAAGTGATGATTCGGGGCGGATGAGAAGTAAATATAGTATAAACCTATAAGTTACAATAATATTAAGTAATAAGTTATATAATATAAATTTATAATTATATAACTATTAACTTATTGAGCAATAAGTATTAAGTAAATCCAAGTATTAATAATATGAAAACATTTAAAAATTCCACAGCCTGCTATAAGCTGCCATAACACGAGACATGTCCTACATGTCGGTCACAATTCTGGAAAACGTAGAAAAAATAATTTGCAGCGGTAACGTTGCGATTCCACCCAAAAATGACACGTTGGCCGATATGTCGTCCGCAATCTACATTCTTGGAGGATAGAGATCGAGATCATCCTAGAAAGGAATAATTCAGAGGAATTGGGAGTTGATTGTGGAAGTCAGAGTGCTTCAAGACCTGAAGGCAGCACATCCATAGCAGGAAGAAGAAACTAGATAGTTTGTAAACTTTAAGTGGGAATGAAATGCTCAATTTGAGCGGTTCTTAAATAGGCTAGAGATCTGAGTCGTCTTTTATGATTATTCATTTCTTTTGGCCGAAATAGATGGGAGAAGTAAAAGCACGACCGCTAACCTTTTTAGTTTTCAAGAGATATTACAATCTCTTAGTACCGAGGAGATGTACAACTTTCTTGTCTTTTTATCACATGCGGTCCCCATGCAGCGACTGGCTTCTAGACGCTAGGTACTAGACTTATCCTAGTTAGGAAGTGCGTCGACTCTTGCAGATAATTTTTATTTCTTATTCCCTAAGGTTTATTATATTAACTTATTCCAACAATTTAATATTCTTAAATAAGTCTTCGTTCCACAACTGATTTGTGGGGAGACTAAGTTTTTACCTATAATAAGAATGGGCATCAGAAGGATCCAATTTATCTTAGGTCTTGATGTTCTAGAATAATTGCTACCGTGAGAGTAGAGAGAGGTTCTTACAGAGCTTCTATGAAGAGTGGTTGCAGAGAAATTATACCAGGAATCTCTCATGAAATGCTCTACCTTACACCAGCAATGACACTCATTCATGTTATATTTAGTTTTTCTTTTTGAATAACTGTTGTGAGAATGAGGGTAGAAATTTCTCACATTTATTTTATCAGACCTACCGAAGAGAGAGGCAATAGTCTGGAGACAGGGGTTGGGTCGAATAGTATTCGACGCATATGGGTTACATCGTGTAGCGTTTCACAGGATTTGATACCTGCATTGAATATCATTTGGCGCGATTTCAAGGTTGTGTTGGTTACTATTCGACGCATGTATGAATTTGCGTCGTTTATTATTCAACGTATACTTCGAATACTTAGTTTTATTTGGCTTTTCAATAGTCATCTTTTCTTGAATCAATTTTCTTGGAGATTTTTTAGTTCCTTCCCCGGAGAAAGTGATAGGAGGGTTTATATTATTATGGTAATTAATTGATTTCGATGTTGAAGCAACATCTTCAGTTAGAGGCAATGGAGACTTGCCTTTGGGCTTAACAAAGCTTACCAGGTTTTTCCAGGCAGGCATGCTTGAAGTACCCTGAACAGTTATGAGATTAACATCCAAACCCAAGTGTCTGAATCTCATGTTGAGAATCTGAATTATTTCCTTTAATGTGTTGCTTCTTCCATTTAAGGAATGTTCAAATTCCTTGCTTTGACAAGTTGATCTTTCAACTTGGCAACTTTTGTTTTAGGTAGCAACTTTTGTTTTACGAAGTCATTTCCCCTTTCTAGCTTTGAATTTTGTACTTCGAGATTAGCGTTTTCAATTTTAGTGACATCATCCATCATAGTTTGATTAGATATGCCAGCTTTTTCTTAAGATCTTCGATTTTCTTCACTACTTCATGATGAACAAGATTAATTGTAATCAATAGGGTTAAGGAACTATACCTCGTTTACCAGATTAACTGCATTGACCTCTTCTTGGTCTGAGTTATTGAGAGCCATACGGTGGACATCAGCATCCTCTGCCTCTTACTTATCTGAGCTGGATGAACTTTTTTCACTTTGACACTCCAGATCTCAACAGTGAGATCTTTGTTCTTAGAGTCTTCACTAGATCCATTGACTGATTTGATGAGGGAATTCCAGATTTCTTTTACTGTGCTGTTGGCTACTTTCTGAAAATATATCATCAGATATTGTTGCCATAAGAATGTTCATGGCCTCAGTATCATATGCTTTGACCTTCTTCTCACTTTCTTACCATTCAGCTTGATTGACAAGTGAAGTTTGTCCATGGTCATTTATGTTGGAGCATGCCTTCCGCGCTTCCTGGTTTGCTAATAACAAATCTTGTTTGTATTTGATTTTTGAGTGTTTTTGATGTGCAGATAACACAAGTCTATATCTAATGTCTTTTTGGTGCTGAATCGGATCAGAATTGAGCTCGGGAGATATCGCCAGACGATATTGAGTATCGCCGACAGGCGATAGCATCACTCGACGCATTTCCGTTCGACGCTCGACGAAAACGTGGCCTCTGTTACATCGCTATCGCCAGACGACAATATCCAGTATCGCCAGGCGATATTGCATGATTCGGCGCTCGACGTAGGTGTGATGCGAAAATGAGGAGTTCATGGGCCACGTGACAGCGGTTACCGCTTTCGTCGGGTAGAGATACCCAGTATCGCCAGACGATAGCGCCAGAATATAAAAGCCATTCATTTCTTGTGGAAATCACGAATTTGATTACCTGTAGTGTACTTTCCTGCATAGACGATTCAGAGAGCTCCAGATCTTAGAGATATTCCATACTCTCAAGAAGGCCAAAGCGCGGAAGATTGACGACACGTTCGTAGCATTCGGAGCAACTCTAGCAAGTATTCGTCGACATCTTCAGCGCATTGTTTGAAGGGAGTGTCTAGCCTAAAGTGTTCAATTTGTTTTTGTTCATTCTTTTATTTTCTCATTGTAATCGAGAGGGGAAATCGCCGCCTTGTGCGTGGCGTCTAGGTGCTTGTGTGGCTTAGGAGAGAATCACCGCCTTGTGAGTGACGTTCAAGTCCTTGTGCGGTTTAGGGAGAAATCGTTGCCTTGTGCGCAACGTCTAGATCGTGGTTAGATCTAGGGGGAGGCTAGTAGCAAGATCTAGGAAGAGATACGCTTTAGCCTGCCGGTTTTTGGTAGAAGAACCGGCGAAAACACAAGCAAATTATTTATTTCATGAGCCTTTGTCTCTAGCTCTATAGAGACACATTGTATTCAATTTATCTCTTTTGGAATATATTATTGTTGTTTTTAGCTAGTATACATTTGCATTCTTCAATTATATTGTTGTTATTCATCAAGGCAATTTGTCTCATTTTAAGAAAAATTTAAAGAAACCTTATTCACCCCCCCTCTAAGGGCGCCGCACGATCCAACAATTTATCTTTGTGGGAAATACAAAACATTTCAAAACAGATTCAAAAATATCTTCATCAATAAAATGCATATATATATCTTAATCCTGGACTTCCATAGCGAGAAATTGTCCAGGTTACAGACTGGACTAGTGGATGCATAATCTCTACTTTATGATGTGCTCATGTTTGTGATATAAGCATTTTCTAAGTGATTAAGGCTCCGTTTGAGGGGACTTATTTTTACCGGTCAAGCGGTCACGACCGCATGTACCGGACCTTAATTAAGTCCCGGTTCATGCGGTCGTGACCGCTTGACCGGTGAAAATAAGTCCCCCCAAACGGAGCCTAAATCTTTCGGGGGATCTTATTGATCAAGGTATTAGCTTATTTTTGATCAACCTCGCTTTGATATCAATTGAGAAAAACAATAATCACTTGAGATGTACTCTAGAGGGGGTGCATAGAGTAATTAAGACTTTACATAGATTTGTTTTACTGTTTTTCACAGTTACGCCGAATACCCCTATTATATTACAATCACAACAATCAAGAGTAAATAAAAGTGCGAAAATAAAAACATAAAGAGAATGCAAACACAGATGACAAAGAAAATATAGTGGTTCCCCAAACAAGGGTACGTTCACTCTTCTTCCGCAGTAAAAATTCACCATTACTAGTGTTGAGTCTTTTGATAAGGAGACTCTTAAGAACCAGAATTGTTTATAAAGTGTCCAAGAACAGTAGAGTCTTTTGGTAAAGGAGTCTTAGAACCAGGAATGTTAATAGGGTGTCCAAGAACTGACGAGTCTTTTGATAAGGAGATTCTTAGACTGAGTCTTTTGGTAAGGAGTCTCTGAACCGATAGTTGTTTGTAAGGTCTCTCCAAAGCCAAATCTATCAATTAGGAAACTCAACCAGGAATTCTTGATAAGGTCTCTACAAACAAGTTAGAATCTTTTAAAGAGATATTCAAGAATTGTTTTGGCAGGTTTAGCTGTTTTTTCCACAAGGTGTCCTTTAACAACAATTGTTTCAAGGAATCGATTCTTTGCAGTGCGATGTGGATTTAGATGGGAGTGAATAGACGTTTATTCTTGTTAACCAAGGTTCTGAAGGAGAAGGTTGAATCTTGATCTTCAATAATGACCCTTAAGACAAGGTATTCTCTACTTGAATCTTTAGAAGTAGGAGAAGATTCTTCTTCTTCAATTGGAGTTTCCGAGAGGAAACCTCCTTCAGTGGTTGAGCATCACACAACGAAGTGGTTGATCATTTCTTCTTGATAATTTGCAGTTATCTTACTGCTTACTTCTACTTCATTTTCTTGTCTTCTCTTTGTCCGATCATCCTTTATATACGTTCTTCGTTTTGAATGTATTTCAAAACTTCAACAATAATTGCTCAGGATACTACTTGCTTAGGCTTGGATATCTTTTTCTTAAAGTTGAAATTCAACGACTGTATTCTACCCATGCTTTCTGCCACGACATATTTCAAGAGATGTCCGTCGGAGGATTTCTTCAGAATGTCGATGCCAATTGTTTTTCAAGGACCTTTCAATGTATACTCTAAATTGAGAAGAGATATCAGAGTTTCTTGGAGGCGTCAACTTTATTTTTACAAATTTTGACGCTGCTCTTGCTAATTTAGCGCTGTTTGAAGAATTCGACGTTGCTTGGAGAATTTGACGCTGCTTTGACGAGTTCAACACAACTTGAATATTTTGACGCTATATTGAGGGGAAGTTGTCGTAGCTCTGTGTTCAAAAATATTTACGAGTTTGTTTTGATGTTGCGTCGATTGCCCTTTACGTTGCGCCGATTGCCCTTTACGTTGCGCCGACTACCCTTGACGTTGTGTCAACTACATTTGGACGCTACTTTGAGAATTCATTGTTTGAGCATAACTTTGAACTCGAGTTCTTCTGCTATTTTTTAGGGCACAACTTGTATCTTAGATACCAAGTCCTTATGAAAAAAATTACCCTTATATACAACATGAGTAATGTACTAGTTAATCATTCTTAAAACTATGTATTAAATCAAGATGTGGATTTTTACTAACACACTGTTCTTAAGGGAATTGGAGATTCAACTCCATTCTTTGAGCCACATGACTACATGTATTCTTCACTTCCGTCCACCTCAGCTCCTCAACTCAAGCTTCGTCTACTACTCAGCCATACTCCCATCTCCCATCGGCTATCGCACTGCAGTCCGATTCTTCAGCACCGATTGATCACCCGACTTCTTCCACAATAGTATCATGTCCGCCAACACATGCTTCACCATCTATAGGCATCAGACTTTTCAGCATCATTACTGATCGAACTGTAGTTCCAGTTTCTTCCACAACAATACCACTTCCTCTGACACCGGTTTCATCGTCCACTGACACCAAACCGTTCGACGTCATCACTAAGATCGTGACCTATGATCTCGTACCAACACCATACAAAGTCAGATACTTTGTCCATTGTCGAGGCCATAATTTTATCGACGACACTTCAATTTTCGCAACAAAACTTGAGAGACTTGCCCCGACCCTACAAAGACATTATGATCATTTCCATTCTTTGAAGATGAATGCTTTTGAGATGCTGGAGTTGATGAGGACCATGCCACACGACCCGTTAGTGTCTGTTCACGCCGACCATGGGCCTACTGATGATCAGAACCGCTCATCTCGAGTGGATCGCCGGCTATAACATTTTTTTTGTTTTCTGCATTTTAATTTTCATTGTAACTTTGTTTATTTTGAGGGAAGCAATGAACAGAGAATCTTGACCGTTCGTTGCCCCTCTCTAGTCTCTATATAAGGGTCGAGGGCTCTATGAGAGGCATTAAATGTTGAAGCAAAGAAGCAAAAAACAAAAGCATAGATAACAAGCAAGAAGGACAAAAGACACAAGAAGATATTGTGGTTCCCCAATTCTCGGGTATGTCCACTCTTCTGCCACAACATGAATTTACTATCACTAGTGCCGAGTTTTTTGATTAGGAGACTCTTAGAACCGCTACTATTGATAAGGCATCCAAGAATCACCGAGTCTTTTGATAAGAAGACTCTTAGAACTGGGTAAGCTGTTGATAAGGAAGATCAACCACAAAGTCTTTTGATAAAGAGACTCTCAAAACCAAAGCTGAATTCTTTGAGGAGGGATTCTTAGGACTCCTTGTAATCTGATTGGTTTGAAACGAAGTTTCCACTGTATGTCCCAACAAAATGACTGAAGGAACTAATTTGTTGCACCACTGTTTGGTTTCAGTTGAGAGAGAGAGAGGGAGAGAGAGTATTATCTTCTTATTGATCAAAACTACGAAGGTGAAGGTTGAGTTTTGATCTTCAGTAGTGGCCTTTGAGACAAGGGCTTTTTTATTTGAATCTTTTGATAAAAGGGAAGATTCTTCTTGATCAATAATTAGAGTTTCCGAGGGGAATACTTCTTCACAACATTTAGAGATAGTTGATCTTGCTGTTCCCCACAACTTGCCGTGGTTATTCTCTCCCTTTTCATAATGACCAACCATTGCCATTTTTCTCTGTAATGTGCTTTGTATATTCTTGTCTGTTTTATTCTCTTTTATACATTTTTGTTTTTGAATTTGTTTCAAAATAGTAGCATTGAATGCTTTGTATATTACATCCCTTAGGCATGGATATCTTGCTTAAAATTTAAGTTTAACGACTGTATTTTCTCCACTATTTCTGCCATTACAAGTTTCGAGAAATGAATGTTGGAGTCCTTCTAAAAGTATTGATGCTAGTTTGTTGTTCAGAGACTTCTCAACACTGCTCTTGCGAATTCATCGCTACTTGAGGATTTCAGCGCCGCTTTTGCGAATACAACACTGCCTGAAGATTTTGACGCTGCTTTTGTGAATACAACACTACTTGGAGATTTCATTGTTGCTTTTAACGATTTGTTACTAATTCGAGAAATACATAAATTTTACCCAAATTACCCTTCTATAGAATATGAGTAATATCCTGATTAATTATTCTTTAAATTGTATATCAAATCAAGAGGTGGGTTTTTCTCAACGCCCTCCCAACACCCACATGGGCAAAGCGCACTGAGATCGTCCGGGCTGCTGCCCAAGCACCCCAAAGCCTCTCCGCGCCTGTTTCTCGGCCACGACGCATTACCGAGGCCGGGCCTCAAACCTGCAACCCCCTTGATAAATAGCTTTCAAACCACTCCTCATCATCAATTGAGTTGAGATCGTCTGTGACGCATTGGTGATGAAGAGTGGTTGAAGGATCTTTATCAGGGGGGTTGCGGGTTCGAGACCCGGTCTTAACAATGTGCCACGACTGAGAAACAGACGCAGAGAGGCCTTGAGGTGCTTGGGCAGTAGCCCGGGCAATCTCAGCGCGCTTCGCCCATATGGGCCGGGCCTGGGTTGTTACAAAAAAGTGCAGCTCAATTGGTAGCAAAGAGTGGTTTGAAGGGTCTTTATCAAGGGGGTTGTGGGTTCGAGATCTGACCTCAACAATGCGCCAAGGCCGAGAAACAGGCGCGGAGAGGCCTTGGGGTGCTTGGGCTGCAACCCAGACGATCTCAGTGCGCTTCACCCATGTGGGGTTGAGCCTGGTCTTTTTTTGTAACGACCTAGGCCCGACCTACATGGGCGAATCACACTGAGATCGTCCGGGCTGCAGCCCAAGCACCCAAAGCCTCTTTGCGCCTGTTTCTCGGCCGCAACGCATTGTTGAGGTCGGGTCTCGAACCCGCAACCCCCTTGATAAAGAGCCTTTAAATCACTGCTCAAACCACTCTTCATCACCCCAAAGCCTCTTCGCGCCTGTTGATTTCAGGCCCGGGTCATTACACCGAGGCCTTCCCTTCATCTACGAGCGGTTCCCAATCCATCCCTACCACCTATAACCGAAATCCCTCATTTTTCCCCCCACCCACCCCAACCCGACGAGCTAGAATCACCCCTCCAACCACCGCCGGACCACCCAACATTCCTCTCCCCCTTTCCCACTTCTAAATCCTCTACATTTTTGGTCTCCGACAATCACCTATAGCTGACACAACCCCAAACCGGCGACCCAAAATTACCCCCCCCCCCCCCCCCCCCAACCACCGTCAGACCACCCAACATTCCTCTCTCTAAATATCTCCAAAACAACCCCTTTCCCACCTCCAAATTCCCTCCTTTTTCGATCTCCGACGATCACTGGAAAATATTTCCCAACCACCTCCGGCGACCTTCACCATTAACATTCAAGTTTCCTTTATTTTCAATTTTTTGACGATCGCCGAAAAACATTTCCGGTCAACACCACCACTGACAACTCCTCTGGCGAATACCTCTGACCAGCCACCAACCTACTACCCCATAAGTACCTTAATTACCTCCACAACCTTACTACCACCATAACTCCTATCCTAAAATTACTCCTAATCGCCCATTCTCCTCACTACCTCCACTACCCTTCACATAGAACCACCTTGCAACCCACAACCGAACCCTTCTCCTCCTTACAGTAGTCGGCCACCCCTCACACCCCACCTCTCCCACAAATATAGCCCCACATTCCCCTCCAACTCACGTGGAACCATCTCTTCCCCTACCCTAACCTAGCCACTCCCCTCCATGCCTAGCCGACCTCCTAATCCACGACGGTAGTCCCTCTATGGAACCACCTCCAACCAATCCCCCCATTTATTATCCTAAAGCCCGCAACCCCCTTTTTGCCCACCCGAAGGGCCTCCAATCCCTTGCCGCCCGCCTTCTCCCGACCCTCTCCCTCCACGCAAACCATACACAACAACAATCCGCCTATTCTAGTTCTTAGAAACTCGAATTACAACCCCGTTACCCGCAGCGCAACAGCCCAAAGATCCGCTACGAGTCCAAATTTCATTGCCATTGCTTGTCCCAACTCCGAGAGATCATTTGTAAGCCCTCTACTATTACTACTATCGTGTGAGTATATCTGTTTTGAAGTTAATTCTTAGTGCTGAATTAAGTGTTTATTTATTATTCAAGGAGTTTGTTTTTTGTAATTGTTGTCTCAAACTCTTGAATATTTGTGAGTTTTCATCTACTTAGCAATTTGGTTTTGAGTACTCTTACATATATATGACGTCTCATGTTTCCTTGTTTGTTAGCTTTATCTATTGTGATTTATTTAGCATTTTGATTTATAAACAAAAAATTATTGCAAGTAAAATTTATTGCCGGAAAGTACATTTGCATGTAGAAAATACCCTTAGCCATTCTAGGACCTTACCCTGTGTTAGAAAACATATAAAATGTAGATGGAGTCATTGGGGAACTCGCTTCGCTCAGGCGTGTGAATGAAGAACATAAATTTAAGAAAGAAAGACAATTGTGAGAACAAAAGATCTCTTTCATCACTTTTCTTGAATTGCTTGGTTACATTTAAAATTTAAAAAGTAAAGAAAAAATGCTGATAAAATGAAGTCCCCTGTCGTGATTCACAACCCGCATGACTGTCGCTCACTATTGCATGAGTTCTCATCCAGGTTAATGTTGTAGCGAACGTAAATCAAACATGCGAGATACTAAGAATTTGCTACTTGCTAGAAGAAGAGGCTGAGACTCCCGAAGCTTTGGAGCACAAGAAGGTTGAGCGCCGCTAGAGCAAGGATGAAACTGCTAAGAATTATGGACGAACCGATTTGGTGGAGAGTTGGGAGCTGAAGCTTATCAGGAAGGAGAACTCACCACATACCTCGCAAAACCTGAGGTGATGACCGACCAAATCAAGGAAGTCTCTTTAAACCTCTCTTCGCTCAGGCGTGAGCATAGCGGATAACATAAATCAAAGTAAGTAACAAAGAAAAATGCAATTTCCTTTTTGGTACTATGAGTAAGCATGTCCGCTGCCACTAGTTTGATCGAGATTTTAGCTAGCGGCTCTGAGCACTAGAGGGCTGAGCCTATAAATGACACACCAAGACCAGAGGGAAAGGGGACATGTTCTTGGAGATCTCTCTTAGCTTCTCTTTCCTATCGTGACACCTGTATTTGGTCTAAAAGGTTGATTAATTTTGCATTCTTCGGTTATGAGAGGGATATCCTAATCATAGAGTTCTTCTTTCTTTTCATTTCTCCATCTCTCTTCACGGTAATTCGTAATATACCCGCTTTGTTAGCCCACAGGGTAATAATCTCGATGTCGATGATAGTGTCTAGAGTTGTCTTGAGGAAATAATTTGGGGAGGAACAATGATGGTATCTTACTAGAGGTTCTTCCTCTTTTCTCTCTTAATCTTAGTCTTTCACGGTTCATCTATTTCTTTGTCTTCGCTGCTGTATTTGTTACCAAGGAACATAATTTCAGTATCTTTAATAACTACAAAATTCTATGGTCCTAATACCGACCTTGATGTAGTCCTTGTTACGCTAGGGAGAAATCCGGCTGGGGGAGAAGAGGTGCCGACAGAAGAGTTAGAGAGAAGGAGAACCAGAAGAGAGGAGGAATTAGGGATAGGGAAATCAAAAACAACATTCATCTAACATAACCCAAAACAAACATACAACTCCCCTTATATAGTAGTGGGGTGCGACTTGCCGTCCACAAAATAGAAAAATACAACGATGTTGAAATAATTAATAAAAGTACTAAGTAGTGGTCTCCTTCGTGGACCTGGTCTAAGCACGTGTCATTTGCGCCTGATGCGTATAGACCCGCCATGGAGTCTCAGCGTCGGTGTCGTGTGTCCGTAACAATGCCACCGCCTGGGAAATGTGCATTGTCCTCAAGGCAGTAGTCGACAAACTGGTGGCGGAAATCATCTCGAGGAAGCCAAGTTGCGTCATAGTCGGGGCGACTGGTCCAAGCCACGAGAACCTCCTTCAAGGAGGGATAGTACGATGCCTCGCTGGAGATATCGAGGTCGGCCGGAAGATGGTTCGCGGCGGTATGCTCGCCCACCACGCGACACAGTTGTGAGACATGGAAGACTCGGTGGATGCGGGGCGAAGGTGGTATGCGACCGCTCCAATGCGGGCGAGGACCTCGAACGAGCCGAAGAACCGAGGGACCAATTTCGGGCAGAGGCGGAGGGCCACCAAATGTTGTTGGTAGTGATGAAGCTTGATGAAAACCATCTCCCCCACTTGAAAAGAGAGGTCTCGACGTTTCTTGTTGGCAAAGGAAACCATCTTCTGTTGGGCCCGTCGTAGTTGATGCTTCAGATGATCCAAGATAATATCCCTGTCGCGAAGAGCGGTGACCAGACTCTCCACCTGGTACTCCCATGGGAGGTGTCAGATAATGGATGCTGGCAGCCGATCCTAAACTGCCTCAAACGGGGTGGTGCCGGCCGCCTGGTGGTATGCGGTGTTGTAGGAGTACTCGGCTTCGCCGAGCGACTTGGCCCAACTACGTGGTTGCTCTCCTGCGAAACAACAAAGGTACGTCTCCAAATAACGGTTGAGGACCTCAGACTGGCCGTCGGTCTGCGGGCGAGGACCTCGAACGAGCCGAAGAACCGAGGGACCAATTTTGGGCAGAGGCGGCGGGCCACCAAATGCTGTTGGTAGTGATGAAGCTTGATGAAAACCATCTCCCCCACTTGAAAAGAGAGGTCTCGACGTTTCTTGTTGGCAAAGGAAACCATCTTCTGTTGGGCCCGTCGTAGTTGATGCTTCAGATGATCCAAGATAATATCCCTGTCGCGAAGAGCGGTGACCAGACTCTCCACCTGGTACTCCCATGGGAGGTGTCAGATAATGGATGCTGTCAGCTGATCGTAAACTGCCTCGAACGGGGTGGTGCCGGCCGCCTGGTGGTATGCGGTGTTGTAGGAGTACTCGGCTTCGCCGAGCCACTTGGCCCAACTACGTGGTTGCTCTCCTGCGAAACAACAAAGGTACGTCTCCAGACAACGGTTGAGGACCTCAGACTGGCTGTCGGTCTGCGGGTGGTACAGAGTGCTCATGCGAAGACGGGTGCCATGCATGCAGAATAGTGTAGTCCAAAAAGTACTCAAGAAGTGCGGGTCCCGGTCGTTCACGATCGACTGTGGAAACCCATGGAGGCGCGTGACCCCCTGGATGAAGCTGTCAGCGACGGTGGCTGCGATGTAAGGATGACAAAGGGGAATGGAATGACGTACTTGGAAAGCCGGTCCACCACAACCAGAATGCAATCTTGATCTTGTGAGCGAAGGAGTCTTGTGATGAAATCCATGGCCACATCGTCCCAAATGCGGTCAGGGATTTGCTGGAGCTGGAGCAGTCCTCCTGAAAAAATGCTCTCGTACTTGACCTTCTGGAAGATGAGGCAGACATCCACGAAGGCTTTTACCTGTCAGAACATGTGGGACCAATAGAGGGAGGCTGCCAGCTGGCGGTACGTCCGGTAGGCACCTGCGTGTCCTCCCGACGGGGATGCATGGAACTTGGCCAACAAACATGAAATGCTTGGGGACGAGGGGGCGAGGACGTGGTGACCCTTGAAGAACAGGAGGCCGCTGACCAAGGAGTACGGTGGCCGAGCGGTGGCATCGACGAGGAGATCTATACAAATCTCTTTGAACGCAGGGTCGAATTCGACCTCCCATTAGAGACACACGACATCGTCCCAGATCAGTCGGGAGATGGCCGCCAATACGAGGTTGTGAGGCTGACGAGAGAGAGCATCGACCGCGCGATTCATATTCCCTTCCCAAAACTTGATGGTGAAGTCATAACACAGTAGTTTGGCCACCCACACCTGTCGAGCAGTAGCGATCTTCTGCTGTAGTGGGAACCGAAGGCTGTGGTGGTCGGTGCGGACCACAAATCGTCGGCCCAGGAGGTAGGGCGCCAATGCTAAACTGCGAGTACGAGTTCCATGAGCTCATTCTCGTACGCCGAGCAGCTGCAGATAGTGTCAGAAAAAGCACACTGAAATAGGCCACAGGCCGGCCGGCCAACATGCGGACGCCGCCCACACTGACGCCCGACGCGTCACACTTCACGAGGAAGGCTGTGAGAATTCCGACATGGCCGACACCGGGGCCTGTACCAGGTCCTGCTGAAGAGACACGAAAGCGGCGGAGGCCGCCTCCGACCACTCGAAGGGCCCCGCAGAGGATTTCTTCAGGAGTTGGGTGATCAGGACGGACCATCGTGTCGTACCCTTGGATGAATTGCCAATAGTAACCCGTCAGTCCGAGGAACCCGCAGACATCGCGCAGGGAGGAAGGTGTCGGCCAGTGGGGGACTGCCGTGATCTTGTCGTGGTCCATCGCCACCCACGCGATGGAGATAGTGTGACCCAGGTAGCACACACCTCAGAAGTCCCAAAGGAACACTTCGTCGAGTGGAGCTTGAGGTGGTCACTCCGAAGGGTGGGAAAAGTCTGGCGGTCATGCTGAAGGCGCTCCTGCCAAGAAAAACCATAGATCAAAATGTCATATAAAAATAAGTACGTGCTGGCGAAGTACCAGGTAGAAGATATCATTCATCGTGCCCTGGAAGATGGCAGGGGCATTGGTCAGGCCGAAAGGCATAACCGGGAACTCGTAATGACCATCATGAGTCCGGAAAGCCATTTTGGAGACGTCGGACGTCCGAACGCGAATATGATGGTAGCCGACACGGAGGTCCATCTTGGCGAAGACGGTGACACGTGGAGCTCATCCAAAAGCTCCTGGATCATGGGAATCAGGTACTTGTCTGGAATGGTGGCTTTGTTGAGCTCCTGATAATCCACGCAGAAACGCCAGCTCCCGTCCTTCTTCCTGACCAGGAGGATCGGGCTGGTGAAAGAGCTTGCACGGACGGATGAGGCCTCCCATCAACAGGTCGCGGAGAAGCCGCTCGATCTCGTCTTTCTGCAAGTGCCCGTAGCGACACGGTCGGACAAAGACCATCGATACCCCGGGTTGGAGAGTGATGGCATGATTCGCTGGAGGTAAGCCGAATGGAGCAACAAAAAGGTCCAAAAACTCATAGAGGAGGGCTTGAAGAGCCAGGGGGCGGTGACGGGGCCGACGACGACGCATCAGAGATGGACCAAAGCCACGCGAAGAAATCGACGTCCGACGTCCGCTGAATCGTGCGGAATAAGACGGGAGCCCGAAGTAAAGTGGCTTCACCCACAAGGTGGCACTCCCGACGTCCTGGAGAAACCACATCATCATGGTCGCCCAGTTGACCCGCACGTCGCCCAACGTGCTGAGCCACACGACACCCAAGATGACGTCGATTCCGCCAAGGCCGAAGACGAAGAAATTCGCTGTCACCGAGCATGAACCTCTGAGAGGGAGACAGACGGGTAGCAACCCTGGATCGAGCGACGACAATTATCACCCAAACTAACAGTGAAGTTCGGAGACGGCTCCATGGGAAGGTGGAGTTGTTGGGCCAATTGGGAGGAGAGGAAATTATAGCTCGCCCCGCTATCCACTAAGATAACAATGTGGTGGCCGCCGAGCCTGCCCGCCAACTTCATGGTTTGGTGCCCGAAAATGCCGCCCACGGAGAAACAAGGAAGCTCCAAACGGTGGGCAGAAGCATTCGCAGTGTCCTCGGGGGTTCCCTCCTCGAAGATTTCAAGGTTCTCAAAATCCGCTAAAGTCTCCTCTGGCTCGAAGTCGCCAATGATGGCGCGGAACTACTTGACCGCACACACGTGTGTGGGAGAATAGGGCTGGCGACAATAAAAACATAACCATTTATGACGGAGGTCATCAAACTCGCGGGTGGAGAAGCGTTGTGGAGGAGCCGGTCGATCAGACCGAGTTGCGTAAGGGGGCCGAGGGGGTGGGTGCTTTGTAGGCCCGGCCCGCCACGTCCCCCCCCCCCCCCCCCCCCCCCCCCCCCTCCGGCAGAATGCCGTCTCCCGGAGGTGGTGGTTGAGGAGACAAATCAGCCTCCACCAAACGGGCCATGTCGAGGGCGTCCGAAACCGTCCGTGGATGGTGTGTGTGGATGTTGGGCAAGAGGCCCTGCATGAAGAATCCGAGGTAGTGATCTGACGGTAAGATGGGGACATGGGTGACGAGTGAGACAAACTCATCAATGTAATCATCAAGTGCGCCGGTCTAGCGGACCCCGCACAAGCATTCAATTGCGGACCCAGAATAGCGACTGTCGTAGCGACGGATCATCTCCCATTTGATCTTTGACCAAGAGATGGCCGAGTTGGACTGCCGAAGCCACCAGGCCCAATGAAGGGCGTAGCCGTTGAGTCCCACGATGATAGTGGAGACTATCCTGCTCAGGAGTGTGGTGGAGGTCGAAATACTGTTTTGCTTTGGCGATCCACCCAATCGGGTCAACACCGAAAAAGGTGAGAAGATCCAAAGCGATGGCGGAGCGACCCGCAAGAGGCGGGGTCGAGGAGTCCCCGCTGTAAGAGAGAGGCACCGCCCCGAGGATGGACGCACCAGCGAGTAGGCATGCAGAGCTGTTCGTGGATGAGGCGGCGGAGGGTTGGAGGGCGTCGATTTTGGCGTGAAAGGTGAGAATGGAGGCATGCATGAATGCTGCAAGGGATTCCTAGGTGTCGACGTGGCAGAGGAGGGCTTTGACAGAGCCCTCCTGCGGCGGATCAGGGGTGTAGCGGGTAGAAGGGGCCATCGCCGCAGGCGGAGAGTGCGGATCGGCGGAGCGGAACGCGGGATGGAACGGGACAACGTCGCAACTGACACAGGCGTGATCCGGCGGAGCAGAATTGCGGCGTGGGACGGACGGGACCGCGGACTGTGCAGGACGGACGACGCGGTGCGGCTGGCTCGACAGCGAAGGAGAGCACCGGCGGCTTGTGGTGGGCGGGACGGTAGGGTCGGACCAAATGTTACGCTAGAGTGAAATCCGGCTGGGGGAGAAGAGGTGTCGGCGGAAGAGTTATAGAGAAGGAGAACGAGAAGAGAAAGGAGGAATTAGGGTTAGGGAAATCAAAAACAACGTTCATCCAACATAACCCAAAACAAACATACAACTCCCTCTATATAGTAGTGGGGTGCGACTAGCTGTCCACAAAATAGAAAAATACAACGATGCTGGAATAATTAATTAAAAGTACTAAGCAACCTTCTCTTCCGTGGACCTGGTCTTAGCACGCGTTATTTGCGCCCGGCGCCTATAGGCCCGCCATGGAGTCTCGGTGTCAGTGTCATGCAAGTCCATACCTGTCCTACTGTGAAAATCTTCTGGTTAACAAAACTTATTCCTGTTCTTACTTCTTCAACATAGCCTTGACACACTGTTCTTTAATATGACAGTCCATGTCTTTAGGATCTATACCCGCTATTAATTCATGTAGCAAAAGCCTTTCGCTCTTTTTGATGTGTGGAGACCTTGTTCTATTTGTTCACTTGGAGAGTCTACTTTGTTTTGTTAATTTATTTCTACACGGTACTTCCTGCTTTTCTTTAATAAGATTCTGTTGATGTTCTTGCAGACACGGACTCTGGTAGCATTTCTAGGAGCAGATCAAATATTAAACCTTCAGCTTTTCTAAATATGGCCAAGGTTTCTATCAATTTATTTAATTTCTTTTTTTAGCGAATTACATGTTGCACTTTAGTATTTCTTTTCCTGATGTTGTGTTCTATTTTTTGCATTCACGTTCCTTTCCGTTTTCATTTTCTTAGGGAAATGGCCCTCAAATAGCTTCAAGTGCTGGAAAAGGTGATTATCTTTCACTTAGTGTTCTTCTAACCATTAGCATGTGTATCACTGTGATGTTGATAGAGATCGATTATGAAGCTTTTGCTTTAATCTTGTTTTTCTATTTAGCATTCTGCATTTATATATTATAATTATTTTGCCTTATGCATTTGATTATTTCATATTTTATGGTCAAGAACTGAACAAGTGGTGTATTCCCTATTTATGATCTTGTTTTGCATAAACAGGTGCTTGTTTATTCAGGGTTGGCATGGCCTAGTTGATTTTATGCATTGGTTCAGCCATTCAATTTATTTCTCCTATGAGGGGGTTGGTTTGGGTTAAATTAAAAGGAAAGAAAAATAAATAGAACACAAGAAAAAACAATATAGTGGGGAATATCCTGCATCTTAGTCTAGGGTTATGTGAAGGAGAAATTTGGTGGCTCCAGTAGCTGCACCTTGACCTACTGGTCTCCCTTCTCCCCTTCACCCGGTTTCTATTACCTCTTGGCTTCTGCCCATTTCTTGTTCCACAGCTTCTACTCCTCCATTTGCTTATAAAACATGATCATAAGATACTTCTCCTCTTCTTTATATATGTGAAAGTGGACACATTGAATATTGCCAAAATACCATTTGGGTTACATTAGTAAATATAAGCATATGCACAAGTAATTTTACGATGCTGCAGTTTGTTCGGGGAGTCATAATTGTGTCAATAGCTCCATCTTGAAATTCGACCTTGTCTTCACGACTTTTGTTCGGGGAGTCGTAATTGTGTCAATAGCTCCATCTTGAAATTCGACCTTGTCTTCACGACTGAAGGCTGAAAGGGCTGCCAACTAGTGTAAGTGGATCCAAGTCCGCAAAGTCGTAGTCTTCATCCTTGGCACTAATCAGTAAGCATGGTTCCTTAAGAGTGCATTTGTGTGTTGGCGAGTATGAATTGTTTGCATCTAAAACAATGGCCATTCCAATAAACTCTTGATACTCTTGGTGGGATAAGCACCGAGTTGGTGGTAGTATTGTGGTTGGTTGAACTGGCTGAGGTGGTGGCGTACAATCAATGGAGGACCAACTGGAGGTGGGGATCCAGTTGATGGAGTGGTGATTTAGGTTTAATAGGTGGCTGTGGGTGGCTAGGTATAGGAGGGAGGCTTGGTTGTGTAGCGTTACTTGTCAAGGCAATGAGTTTCTTAGTGCAGGAGAAAGTGGATAAGTTGCGGACATGAAAGTGCGTGTGAATGTGGGTCTGTAGACCCACTAAGAAATATCCTTGGTAAGGAACGAATCCGAATTGCTTAATCACAAAAATATGGGAGCACAAAAGCTTCTTGGCAAGGATTTTGGAGGTATCTAGAAGGTAGTTATCTGGTCTTGAGAAGGAAGCAAGAGTTGCTTAACCGACCCCTAAAAATGGGGATTTTGACGGCCGACAGAGACTAGTAGTTTGGTGTTGAGCCAATTGATAGAATCTTCTATCAAATCAAAATTACTGTGAAATAAAATACATGGATACAACTCATGAGGTATGTGAAAGGGTGAACAATCGTGACTTAAGCCTCTGAGAATTCTCTAGAGGGTAGGTGAATAGAGATTTAAAATTACTTGACTATTTATCAGATTTAAACAATCTCAGATTAGCTTTCATAATCACAACTACAATAAATTAAATAAATGCAAAATAAAAAGTGCAGAAAAATAAATAGGGACAACACAAAAAATTTGCAAGCACTGAAGACACAGAGATATAGTAGTTCTCGAAAATCTAGGTACATCTACTCTTCTATCACCATGATAACCTTGATAAGGAGACTCTCAAAACCATGACTGAATCCTTTGAAAAAGAATTCTTAAAACTATTTACTCAGTCACAGAGTGTGTGTGTGAGAGAGAAAGGGAGATGATGAAGAATTGTCTTCTAAGTTGATTTCTTTTTCCACAGATTTCTGAGAACTCTTTAGGCACTAAGTGTTATGGATCTTCTTGATTGATGAATCTTTATATTCTCTTTATTTTTTTTTTCAGATTTCAATTTGCTTTTGATTTGTTTTATTTCCACATTTTGTTTTCAAAAGCAAAAACTTTCAGTTATTTGATTTGCAATAAAAACAGCCATCCATATGAAAAACACCTTATCACTCTTAATATTTGAAAATAATGAATTGAACTCAAATTTAGGTGTGTGATTAAGATGCTATTAG
The DNA here is from genome assembly GCA_039583875.1 of Platanthera guangdongensis. NCBI lineage: Eukaryota > Viridiplantae > Streptophyta > Magnoliopsida > Asparagales > Orchidaceae > Platanthera > Platanthera guangdongensis. Next base: position 171,014,740 of record CM077162.1, read on the forward strand.
ACTTTGGTGAAATATTTGGTGGAGCTGAATCAAAAGATAGAGAAAGACTCAAAGTGGTGTATGCGAGGATATATGATGTAGGTATGAGTGCAAAAGCTCAAACGGGTCAAATGGTGACCTACATCATTTTTATGCTAATGATCCTACTTATGCAATTGTCTCGAGGATCGCTCGTGGCAAGTTCTAGCCATCGAGAAAGAATACCTTTCCGTTCGACTTGAGTAATATATCCATAATGATCTTCTACACACACTCCGACACTACCTCCAGACTCTACATTTTCAGATTAAGAGTAGAATAAACCATCTCTACGCACTTAGAAAAACATAATCCTAGTCGTATGTCGAGAAGTAGATTCTACACGAAATTCTACATGAGATGCGTGCGCTCGACTAGGAGCACTACACGAGTCAACATTTTACTCCGTGATCCAAAACCTATGTAAGCACAAGAAATTCCTAATCACTATGAAAAGTTAAATTTACCTAAGACTTGCAAATGGGCAAGTGCTCGTTTAAGTGGGTGTGGTGTGCATGACAATGATAGAATATTTAGCAATTAAAATAAAAGTTGGCAATTTGAAATCGAAATATCTGAAATTGAATTTAGCTTCTCACACGTGCTTGTGAAGTAATTCGAGTGTGAATGGGGCAACTTAATCTCACAACTCTCCCCCTAAACTTATATGATGCTATGATTTGAAACAAATGTAGGAATTGAAAACAAGGAAGAGGAAAAAGATTATCCTATGTTTAGTAATTGAGCATACCCGAAGATGACATGAAATCCAAGAATGTTGCACTTCCTTAACTTTCAGCGTTACCTGCAGGGAGATTTGCTCCAAAAAAACAAAGAAAAATAGAGAAGCCAAAATAAAAATCAACTAACTAAACTACACTTGGAAAAATAAAAATGCAGGTAAAAGTAAGATAACTGCTGAGATTATTGTTCTCACAACACGACTTATTCAAAAAGTTGAAGGTTCTAGCTGATATGAGTATGAAAAGAGAAATGTGCAGGTAATTGACCTAATATTAGTGTCGGTAGCGGGTACCGATACAACGATAAAACAGTTACCACTCTATCTAAATAATAATGTGTGCTATTCACAAGTAAAAGAAATAGAATGTAAGAAGAGGAGTGTTCCTCGCTAATGTCATATAAATACAAATTATTGCCCAACAAGGTGTCATTTTTAGGGAGGATGCAGGAGGAGAAAGCAATGAATGAAGCTTTTTTTATGAAGGGGGGATTAACCTCCTCACACAAGGGAATGCTCTCCTAATTGACTTTAGCGCAATGCTCAATATCCTTCTTGGAGAGTCTGTGACAAATCAACCTGCGTGGGCTCAAATAATGAAGGGAGTATAGAAAATAAAATAGAAGAAAGGCAAATAATCGACAATCGGGGGAGTGGTCCCGGCCTCACTCCTAACAGGTTCCGCCAACTGATCACCGTTAGTGTCATACGAGTTATGGCGAGGGGAATCTGAGAGCTCAAGTGCATCGGTGGTGAGTTGCATCTCCTCGTCCAATGAAGAAGTACAAATCTTCTCAATGGAAAGGACATCCTCCTCATCCCTCTTCGGCGCGTCATCGTGTTCCAAGTAGGCATGCTCCCTATCAGATAATAACATCCTCATCTCACTTTGGCGCGGCCTTGGGCTTTGAATCATCACCCTGCATAAAATTTTCAACAGGATCACTAGAATTAGGTGCAGACAACTCGTGTAAAGAAGGTGGAGGAACCGTGGTGATAACATCATTAGAGAATATGTGTGTTGATTCCTTCGGGGGTGAATCCTCAGATGACGATGAGTCTATGTGGCAGAAAGGCTCCACCATTTCAGAATATGGATCAACCACAATTCTAATTGTCATATCCGTAATAGTCCCATGAAAACATGATGGTGCTGCGAATAGACCATCAGAGGCTGAAGAAGTGCTACCAAATAGGGAGTAGAAATGATCTAGATGCTCGGTTCATCATCTTCCTCCATTTGGTGTTTAAATGCAACAAAATCCTTCAGAGCATGATCTGTGCTCCTACAAAACAAGCATTGTTTTCCATTTCCGCTCGGCCTTTGAGAGGCTGGGTTGAAATAGGAAGATGATGTCTGCGGTGGGGGCACATAGTTATAAGAATTGAGCGTGTCGTATGAAGTACCGTATGATAGCGGTACTCCATTAGGTGAGCCGTATGAATTATAGCTACGGTCTTCGACATAACATTCATCCCTAGAATGATTATAGTCTTCACACCATCGACATCGAGAATAAGAAAACATGATGCTGCGTGGGTGGATTCACAAAATGAATTTTTAATCTTTGCATGAGTTAAATACGCCCAAAAGCAAATTAAATGGTTTGACCTACTTTGTAAAATGTTCAGAAAGAGTAGGAATAAATAAAGAAGGTGATTGTTAACCGCAACCCGTAATTTTCTAGTCGCACCCCAAAATTTCTCAATTTTTCGCGCCTTTTCGAAATACGCTTTGTACATGCAATTTCAGGAAAAGTGTTCAACACAAAAGTTGTAGATATCGACGAGATCTACAACTTTCGTGGTGAACACTTTTCCTGAAATTGCATGTACAAGGCATATTTCGAAAAGACGCAAAACCTGAGCATATTTCCAAAGTACGCCTTATACATGCATTTTTAGGAAAAATGATCAACACGAAAGTTGTAGACCACGTCGATATTATAACTTTCGTGTTGAAAACTTTTCCTGATATTGCATGTACAAGGCATATTTCGAAAAGACGCAAAAAATTGAGAGATTTTGGGGTGCGACTAACAAAATATCGGGCTGCGGTTAACAATCACCATAAAGAAATTGAAAAAACAAATATGATGCAATATACAAATGGAAGAACTTTCTCCTGACTCCCTCTAGAAACTCACACATGTAGTGTTCTCCGGCAACGATGCCAAAAACTTGATGCAAACTCGGCACGTACACTGGTCGTTCAAGTAATATAAAACGAAGAGTAGCTCCACGAGTATCGATCTCACGTGGAATTTTTAGAAAAGACTTGAGATTGAAGTCCTTTAGTCAGATGGTTTATGTGGGATTGATTTGGTTGCAAATGAAAATGAAATTAAATTAACTATGGGGGTTGCCGACACCACTTTGCAATCCCTAGCACCAATGTTAGTCGCCTTCACGGCTTCACCACTTCACAACGCATAAGCTTGTGCGTGTCGCAGGCACCGCTTTGCCAAGGACTTCACAAAGCCAAACTCACGATGTTCATTTGCTGGTCACAGTCATCGCTTCACAAAGAACTTCACAAAGCTATGCTTACATCCAACAATTGCTAGTGTAGCTCAAACACAAACTTCACAACACAACACTCACAACAAAACCTCAGATTAACTTGATACAAGATAATAAATTCAATACACAAGTTATATTTGGAAATACAAACTAGGGTTTCTACCATTCACATTCCACAAATGCAGATTTAGTTATGAGCAACCACACTCATTGGTCCTGGTGTATGGATGCTTTAACTAGATCACAACATTAATAATAAGTTTTTCAATGTAAAGGAACAAAGAACAAAAGTACCACTCCCTAAGCATGGGAGGCACGCGTCTCTACCCTGGATCTGAAAGAAAGCTGTCACCCTTCTTTCTCATCGTGGGTTGTGTCCCCGCTATGTGGTCGGAGCTCTCACCTTCTTCTTACACGTCTTATCTCTTCTACTGCTGCCTCCAACGCTTATGGCTCCAGACTTGAAGAGCTCCAGTGAGCGTCGCCAGTGCTTCAATCCCTATGAAAGAGCTTGGGGATGTGAGGTGGATATCCCCTAAGGTTGCTGGAGAAAATCCCTAGAAAGGAGCTCTAAAATCGGGCTGTAAAAGATGATGTCCTGAGTTGATCTGCACAACAGCTTTTGCAGGAAGAATGCATAATTTTGTTCACACACAACCTAGTGCACAACTGTGCGTTTAATAGTGCTTGAACAAAATTAAAATACAAAATTTCGGTGCCGAATTCGGCGCAAGATAATGATTTTTAAGTGAATACGGTGCCCATGCGTTTTACCCACGCACGACCAAAGGTGCATGTGCGTGAAGAAATCGTACGGGCAGAGACAAATCACCAAAATTTGGGTGACACAATTTTGTTCATGCACGACCATGCGATTTAATCACACGATCGTACAACAACACTCAAGCCTTTTTCCCACTATAGTGGTGCGATTTAATCACACGATCGAGCGCGAACAAAAGCATTTTAAGGGGCATCAACATGCACGATTGAACATACCGTGCGCTACGGGCAAACGCACAACCGTGCGTGCTGAGCATATTTGAACTGTAAGCTGAATCTATTTGCCCGCGTGCTATAAATGATATTTCCGAGACGAATTGCTGCCGGCATGCACAAACATTTGTCAAGATGCAAAAGTAGAGATGATGGGGAAACGACACGCTCTCCCCGTTAACGATTAAGCATGCCATTGCACACCACAATTGGCAAAACATGCTCTTTGTGTGTTCTTTGTTCTTTAAAGAAATATAAGCATTAATCCATTAATAGTGAAACGACTAATCGTGAAAATAAGCCTAAACGAGTATAAAAAATATTATATAAAACCAACTCATCAACGAGCGCATTCAGATTGATCTGGTGAGCTCGTTCAACAGTCTCCAGCTTGCTCGTGAGCTCTTTTTCCAGTCGACATATCGTTCAACGAACTCGGCCTCATCGACTTCGACTTTGGCGACCTCGCCCTCTGCGAGCCTGGTTCCGATGAACTGCTTCAGTTCTCTAGCTTCAGATGTTCTCCAGAGTAAGATCGTCCGAGAATCAACTATCTCATATCCAACATAGGCGGAGAATGATTATTCGCAGACCAGACTAGACCCCCCTCCTTAGATTGCCTATAAATATGACCCCAGGGCATAAGTAAGAGGCACGTTTGTTGAAACCGATTCCTCGATCTCCTGTGGAGTTCGCCCTTGGGGAAGGGGTGGTCTCGCGCCTACGTCACTCCTGCAAGCAAAACAACAAAGAAGACAAGGTGACACAGACCCAAGGGCTCGGCAGGGAGGTCCCACCACAAACCCGGAAGATCTTAGAGCGCTTCCCCTCCTTAGCCAGAAGCCGAGCTAAGGTACCCTCAGAAAGCACTTGAAGATTGGAGCAGAAGAGCACTGGAAAAACCTGCCTTCTGGGGTACCCCTTGGGTCCTATTTATAGTTTTTGAGATCTGGACTGCCAATAACCAAAAGAACTGACCTGAAATTACCAGAAAACCCCTGGACGGGTCTGCCAACAGCCAAACTCCGCTGTTTTGAAGGGCTATGGGCAGACCAACGGGGGCAAGACAGTAAAAAGTACCTCATACTTCCGGGCGAGCTGGGGAGCTTTGACCACCTCGGCATGCTCTGCTCGCCTACTGCTACCGAGCCCCACTGTTAGGACGCGAGTTGTGGCTCGCTCGGCGAATGCCGAGCTCGGGGTCGCCGAACGTCGATCTCTGGTCGACGGATGCCGAGCTCGGGCTCGCCCCCTCCACTGCCGAGCTCGCCTATTGTCCTCAGCCCATTCTGCTTAGTCCCTGGTGGCCTTGCTCGCCGGACACGGGGTTGTACAACGTTGACCCCCCCTCCCCACCAAGGTTCCCTTATTATTTAGAGCTCTCGCCTCTCTTGTGCCTAGTTCAGTTTTGGCTTTAGGAAGGGAAGTTCTTATATACTTCGGATGTGTGGCGGGACCTTCTCGCTACAGCACGCGAGTCTTGTTTATTGGCAATCCGGAGATTGCTTGTAGCCCTTCGTCTTCTTCTTGTTCTGGTTTTCCTGGGTCAACCGCTGGATAAATAACCTTTGGTCACACCCTTGGTTTAAACTCTGCGAACCTGATTTTCCTAGTTCCAACAGTTATGTCATGCGATATTAGTTAAGAAGGTATCATTAGAAGTCGAGGAGTAGAATGACTGATGCTCAAGGAAGGTAACATCCACCGATGTAACGAGCTTGCAAGTAGTGGGAGAGTAATAAACATAGCCCTTTTGTGTGCAAGAGTATCGAACAAATATATACTTGATAGTGCGTTGCCCGTGGCAGGGACATGATAATAGGCAAAACAAACATTGTCGAATGTAAGAGTGGTTGCGAAGGAAAAAGAATGGAGAACGACGTCTCAAAATTACAAATAGAAGAGGGGATGCGATTAATTACATAACATGCAGTGGAAACTGCGAAGTGCCAATAGATCATGAGTACTTGCATTTGAAACATAAGTGATTGAGTAATCTCGAGGAGGTGACAGTTCTTCCGTTTTCCGAAACCATTTTGTTGCGAGGCATATGCATAAGAGGTTTGGTGGGTAATACCAAACGTAACACAAGTTTCTTTTAAGTCGTGACAGTTATATTCACGTGCATTATCGGTTCGGAGGATTTTTATGGAGCGCGAGAATTGAGTATGAGTTTTAGCGATAGAAAGAGGAAAACATGTAGCAGTTCAGTGTGATCGCACAACAAATACAACTAAGTCATGCGAGAATGATTATTAATAAATGTAAGAAAATAGTGAAATCCAGATAGACTGACAGTTTTATATGGGCCCCAGACATCTGAGAGCACTGAATTAATAGGATTGGAGCTCCGAGTGCAATTGGGGGGAGCGATGTTGTTTTCTATAGATACATGATTTACATATAAAATTAGAAAAGAAAAAATCCAGAAGTGTTTTCTGCAAAATAGAAAGAGGAGCATGACCAAGACACCGATGCTAGTCCGCAACACTAGCAGAGGCGATACCTGAGGTGGGAAGGTCCGTAGTGTAGAACGTATTTGATAGTCATCCCCTACCAATGATATTTCATGTTCGCTGATCCTGCAACACAAAGGAAGAAGGGAAAATGGTGATGGAATAGTCATGATTATTAGTAAGACGACTAATAGAGCAAAGATAGAATTGAGATCTAGGAACATGAAACATAGAGCAAAAGAGAGGGGCAAACAAAGTCTGCATATTGGGAAGGCTTTTGTGATGAAATATGGAAAAAAATAATATACCTTCATTGGAGATAGGCGACGGAGCCAAACATCGGAGGAACTAGCCCCCAAAGATGTAGCAGTTCTTCTCGTAATGTGTCAATGTAAGAGCGAGAGGTAGTATGACCATCCACCGCAGGGGAAACATGGTAGTGAAAGGTTGGGTTTGTCGAGGGAACCTATGTTTGCGATAACAAATGGCCTCAATATGATTTGTCAGCCCACACCGGGTACAAAGCTGAGTTTTCTACCCCTTGGAGCAATTGTGGGCATCACACCCACCGCCTCGAGTTCTACGACGATCTCCACGTTGGACAGGAGGTGGAGGATGAGCGTCAGGACTCAGGAGTGTTGGAGGAGGGCAGGAGAGGGATGCATTGGGAGATTGATGGGCACAGTCACCTTCAAGATCATGGAGCACACTTTTGGGTGTGACAAAATAGTGGGAGAAGATATGATGGTCGCACATACACTGTGTAGATGAGGTGATAGCCATGTCATCATTAGAGCTATGTCGACATCCTCCTTTTTGGTAACAAGATCCAACGTCGGAAGTTGGTGTTCAACCTAGGACTCGATAAGTGTCTTGTATTAAGCTACAAAGGATGTAAGATCACCGTCAGAGCATGATTTTACATGGGATAAGTTTTCTATAATATATATAGTAGATCTATATTATTTTTGTATAATTCAATGATTTTAGATCTTCCATTTCTTGTTGCCCTAGTATTGTTATATGTTTCTAGATTTATATTTTCTCCGATATGACTTTTGATCTCTTCCCCGGAATCGAAAGAAATTTCCAAGTTGTTTCATGATTGTTTTATTAGTTCTTTATTATCTTGTACGAGGAGAAGTCATTTACCGAGAGTTCTCTGATTTGGATCGTGTGTCTCTCTGATACAATGTAGATATCCAAAATACAAAAAGAAAAAGATTTATTTCTTTTCTACTTCTTCAATCAATACAAGAATCTGTATAAATTATATAGGAATGAGTGGTAACTAAGCTACAACCCAGTGTTGGACTAAGCTACATGCCAACAACAGGCCTTTACATGGACTAAGCTAAGTTTTCTACAATATATATAGTAGATCTCTATTTTTTGTATTGTTCCATGATTTTAGATCTTACATTTCTGGTTGCCCTAGTCTAGTTATATGTTTCTAGATTTATTTTTTCTCCAACATGACATGTGATTTCTTCCCGGAGAACCGAAAGAAATTTCCAAGCTGTTTCAGGATTGCTGATTAGTTCTTTATTATCTTGTTATAGTTGCAAGATCTGTTCAATTAGTTTTTATTATCTTGTTATAGTTACAGGATCTATCTTCCTCTATCTTGAAACAGTTCTTGATGATGAAAAAAAGTTAATGATGGCATTAGACTAATTTTTTTCTCTATCTTAAAATAATTTTGACGATCACATTAGAATGTCTCCCATGATAAGCTTAGATTTTTAGGTCAATTAGTTTTTGGTGATGTTTAATGCTGTTATATGGTTATGATTGATACAATTGCATATTTGCATGGATAACATTCTTAAATTCTATGTTGTTGTAAATTAGGTTTTAGCTTGCGTTAAATGGGATTCAAATTGCAGTGATCTTAAAAATGTTAATAACTTCTTTGGAAATGTGACAGGAGGTAACAAATTGATTGAAGGAGGTGTAAGTATTAGTTGGACATGTAATTTTTGTGGCAAGCCTTGCAAAAACTCATACACTCACGTGAATGGTCATTTATTGACGATTAAGAGTATTGGAATTAGAGCATGTACCAAGGTTTCGTTTCCACATAATGACATGTTGAAGGAAGATAGAGATGCTCAACGATTTATTGAACGACTACTTCCAAAATTAATGCTGGTATCTCATACTACAAGGGGAACTAGAAGTTTTAGTGATATACGAAGAAAAATGATTCAAGCGGAAGCTGTATTGGGACCAATAAGAATCCAATTTCTAGTGCATTCAATAATGAAATAATGCACATTTGGATTCCTTAATTGTTATAGCATTTGATTAGGCGGGATTGCCATTTAATCTAGCAAGAAATCTGTATTTAAGAGAATTTTACACATTTGTCTCTAAACGTAACTTTATGGGATATGCACCACACGGGCATAATTCATTGAGAACCACATTATTGAATGATATGATTGAAATTTAAAGAAGATTGTCTCCTATACGATGGATGTTGATTAGCATTGGTGTTAGCATTGGACGCAGCAGATGGAATGATCCACATTGACCGCCACTCATCAATATCATGGAGAACATATTCAAAAGCAATGTTTCTGAAGCCAGTTAATTGTGAACGACAAACAAAAGATACATGTATTTCATTGTATCTTTTAGCAAAGAGATGATTCTAGAAACATTGCCGCAAATTGCATGGGGGCAAACCAACTTATTGAGAGTGAGTTTATGTTAATCTTTTTGGCTCCTTGGGTAGTGCACACTCTTAATATTACATCTGTGCTACCAAAATTTAAAGAGTAATATGATAACTTATGAAGAATGCTTATTGATTACCTGAATATATGAAGATGCCATGTTCATTAAAAACTGCATGATGAATCGTGATGTTTAATGAGTTTGTAAGCCTAAAATTATTATCTGTTACTGAAACTCATTTTTGCATCAATGATCATTATGTTAAAACAATTAAAATTTATGAAAGATGGAATTCAAAGAATTGTTATTGGTGATGATTGAATGTTATACCATGATAATGATATGGAGAAAGCTAGACATGTGAAAGAGGTGTTGGATGATGAGTGCTGAGATTTTTTTGACTACATACCTCCATTAACGACTCCTATATATGATATGTTATGATTCTACGATACAGATAAACCATGTCTTCATTTGATATATAATATTTGGGACACTGATTGGAAAATGTGAAGAATGCTATTTATGCAATTGAGAGAAAAAGAGAGGAAGATGTATCTACTTTTTTGAGGTTGTGCATTTTATTTTTATGGAGCGTTGGAACACAAATAACACACTTCATTGCTTTGCACATTCAATAAATACAAGGTAAGTATTTTTTAATTATGAATTTATATTTTATGACTTTGTATTATTCAGGTTTCTAATTTAATTTTGTTTGGTACTTTTACTAGATATTATAATCAATGTTGTAAATGTTATATTGGATGTCAGAGATATGTTGGAGATATTTTTAAATATTATATTTTTATATTTCATAATTAAAGTATATATATTAAATATACTTATACTTTCTAAAAATAAAAATGTAAAAAAATAAGTATATAAACATTGAGTCACGTGTGTCCCAATAATAAATTAGAAGAGTATCTAAAATAAAATATTAATAATACATTACGACTAGTCATGGGCAAAAAGCCCGGGCACAGAAAACCCGCCTGGGTCCGGCCCGGCAAAATCCCGGCTAGGCCCGGCCTGGGAAAAGCCCGACTCGGGCCAAGACCGGGCTTGGGGCCCTTACCGGGCCCCAATTTTGCTGGTTGCCTGGCCCGGTGCTCGGGCCGGGCCGGGAAAAGCCCGGGCGCCGGGCTAGCCTGAGTCCGGCGCCGGGCTAAGGAAAACATCCCGCCTGGCGGGATTAAAAATCACGTCGGGCAGGATTAAAATCCCTCTTAATCAGGCGGGATTTTTTAATCACGCCTGATTAGGCGGGTTTTTAATCCCGCATGCTTAGGCGAATTATTGAATTCAGACCGGCCCGGGCCCGACCTGAAGGGCCTAACCGGGCTCCCCTTTTAAGGGGGAGCCCGAGCCAGACCCGATTCAAACTGGGCCCGGGCCGAGCCCGATTGGGGAAAAGCCCGGGCCGGGCCAAGCCTGGCCCGATCGGGCTTTTTGCCCATGACTAATTACGACTACTACTATTGAGTATCCAATGCAAGCACTATTTGAAAAATTATGAAATATATTTAATATTATACAATATTTTTTTTTAGATTATACAAAAACTTTTATAAATTATATTTAAAAGTTTAATGTCCTTGATTAATAATTCTTCTTCTTATGCTTAATAGAATTGTATCAAAAGCTTAAAACTCATTAAATAATAATGCGCAGAATATTTTACTATTTTTTAATATAAACCAACAAATGTATTGTGTGAAATGAATATACATACTTGATTGTAATAATAACATCTACGAAGGAGAACACAATAATAAATCTAATCGATTTACGCATTATATAATGCAATATATTGAGGTAATTTAAGTATGCATATTGCTAGCATAACATAAAGTAAAATAACGGACGATATTTTTTAAAGTCTTGTTGGCCAATTACTTCAAATTTTTTTGATATGCCGGCCTATATTTCACTGAAGGAAATAACCCATTTTTTAGAAGTCATTTTGCTCTCAAAACCTACTCATTGACGGACATGTCAGATGATATTTAAAACATTTATTATAGTGAACAATCACTAGCAGATGGTCTTAATAAAGTTTCCCTTTGTTTCCTAGAAGGGGCTAACAGCTCTCGGTTATCCATAATGTCATATTCCGTTGCGATCTGAATGCCTAAGTCGGAGTTAGTGTTTTTGTTTCTTTATTTTTTTACTTTATATTTAGTGGCTGTGATATCTTATGTTTGTTGTTATGTGAGATTGTCTGACTTGCAAAACTTATTCTTCTCATATTTACATTACTTGCACCTCTATTGTTTGTGAACTAGTGTTTGTTTCTCCAATTTCATTATCTGTGAACACGAATGTTCACCAAATTTTATTTTAAGTAATTGTGTATTGCTAATTTAATTGGAATGTCTATAACATTTGCATCCACATTAGAGTTTATCAATAGGTACACCACATTTCACATAGGGTTGCATTTTAGGGCATCCATCATTCACAACTTACGATGCGTCAAATTGATATCAGAGCCCCAGGTTGGGCCACATTATATGCTACATAATGGTTGGTTGTTTCGATTATCTATGTCTGAGCAGAACTTCGCTAACGATTGGGTTGCCAGTTTGATTCAGACATGACATGTGGAGTTTTAAAGACAAGTACTTGATCAATTTGAGCAGATAGGAGCCTGATTTGACATCATTAGGAGTGACTTTGTTAGAGTTAGCACTAGAGTCGATAATTTAAACATCCCTTTATGTCAGACCCCACCCCCACATTATGATGATCTTTTAGATGATCCCCACAATGCTCCACTACCATCAGAGTGACTTATTAGAGAGTTTCCTCATCGAGATCCTGCTCCTCCCACAAGGAAGAATCCAGAGAAGTCCTTCGAGTATCGATAGGGCCCAGCCTCTACGAGAAATCACAAACCTCATCCATCCCCTCCACCAGATCATAGAGGTCGTCCTCCACCAACACTACACAACTCCGATCATGATGATCTTTATGATGAATACCCAGAGTCACATCACATAGCAACCCCGACCGATGATGACATTACCCGGCGCATCCGCATTGACCCACCATCCTTCGACGATTACCTAGACCCAAAGTCATTTAGCGATTGACTTTTCGACATGAACCATTACTCTGCATAGTACAAAGTGAGTAACGAGAGGAGAGTACGGTTTGTCAAAATGAAGTCAGCTTTTAGATCACCTGTACACTGTTTGGCAGAGGATCCTTTCTGTTGTCAAGTATATGTCGCCTTTTTGATGAGTTCGTGGTGAGGAATGACATCTTTAAGGATCCATTGCAACTGTGTCATGATTTTAGGTTCGACTCAGATTTGAAAACTAGAGGGAATAAATTTTCCATAGTGTAGAGATAGTTGAGCAGATGTTTCACCTAGCACTTAAGTATGAGCAGTACCTGTACACTATGGATCCGAGACACTTCGCCCTTCGACCTTACACTTCCATATTTAGGAGACCCGCCCCGACCTCGACCACTATTGTAGTGCCTCCTCGCAGCTCTGCGGATGCGAAAGACGTATTGATCATACTTAGAGCTCCAAACCGGGGGGGGGCATACATTGCTTCAAGTGCTCTAACAGGAGGCATATGGCTGCACAGTGCCCTACTAGAAAAAAACTTATTGATTGAAGAAAGATTGCGAGCCAAAATAGAGGTTGAGGATAAACTTATTGAGGAGATTACAACCACTGTAGAGGACGATGAGTGAGCGTTGTTGAGAGATCGCTAGAGGCAGGAGTGATTCACCACCTTTTGCACACTCGTGCAGAGGCCTGACGTCGCACCATTATATTTTACACTTATTTCCTTACCGCATGTAGTCTTTGCGAATTATCCATCAATAGTGGTAGCTGTGTGAATGCAAAATGTATAAAATAATTTGTAAGTATTGCAAAGTCATATCAAAAGAAGTTTGACAACACCACATAAGTTAGTGATGTTAGATGTACAAATCAAATATAATAAATTTAAGACGAGAACAAAAATGTTGCAAAAAATTCGATGGTGGAACTTGAAGATGGAAAGACAGGTTGTTTTCAAGACAACAGTTATGGAACAACTAGTTGATGACCCTTATGTTGATCCTAATGTCTCATGGGAAGTTGTCTTCACATTTAATGATAAGTGGAAAGAACGTACTTTGAGTATCAAAAGGCCGTGCACCCCCAAATAAAGAATCTTGGTGGTGGACAGAACAAGTGCAAGACAAAGTGACGGCAAAGAGGACCAACTATAAATCACTCTACGCTTGTAAGAATGATGAAAACTTAGTCAGGTATAAGTCGTCAAAAAAGAAGCTAAACAAACAATAAGTAAAACAAGAAGTCAAGCTTATGAATAATTTTATAACAACTAGATATCAAAGATGGAGAACGTGACATATATAAAATTGCTCGAGCTACAAAAAGAAAGACGAGATTTTAGTCAAGTAAAATGCATAAAGGATGAAGCAGATACAATTTTGATGGATGATACAAATATTAAAGAGCGATGAAAAAGATACTTTTACCAACTCCAACTCTATAATGAAGCAAAGAACAATGAATTGAACTTGAAAGAGTTAAGTAAATCAGATGAGTATAAGAACATAACGTTTTATTGTAAAATTCAAGTATCAGAGGTAAATGATGTTCTAAATAAGATGAAAAATGAAAAGACGGTTGAGTCAGACGATATGTCCATCAAAGTATGGAAATGTCTAGGAAATGAAGTCAGACCAATGAAGTCAAAGAGGATAATGAAATCAAAGAGGATGTCAGACCAATGAAGAAAAAGTATCTTGGTACCGTTGTATAAGAATAAAACAGATATACAAAACTGTGTTAATTACAAAGGAATTAAATTGATGAGTCATACCATGAAGCCATGAGAACGAGTAATAGAAAGAAAAATAAGATGGGAGACTAACATCTCAGAGAATCAATTTGGATTCATGCCAGGACGGTCGACCATGAAAGTTATACATCTCTTGAGGAGACTCATTGACAACTATCGAGAAAAAAAATAAGATTTGCATTTGTTGTTTATTGATCTTAGAAACGAAAAGTGTAAATGCATCATATATTGACATAATCAAAGATATGTATACAAATTCAGTGACAAGGTGTTGAAGACATTTGGAGGATTAACACAGGAATTCCCTATCATTGTTGGCTTACATCAAGGTTCAGCTTTAAGCCCTCATCTCTTTACCCTTATCTTAGATGAGCTCACTAGACGTATTCAACAAGCAATACCTGGGTGTTTATTATTTGCCGGTGATATCATTTTGATTAATGAGACGCGCAGGGGTATAAACACAAAACTTAAATCTCGGCGAGATACTTTAGAAAAGAAAGGTTTTAGGTTGAGCAGGGCAAAGACGAAGTATATGAAGCTTAAATTTAGCAGTACAAGAAGTATGGATGACTTCGTTATTAAGTTGGGCGATCAAGATATTTCACGTAGTGAGTGTTTTAAATATCTTGGATCGATAGTTCAAAAAGAAGGAGGTATTGATAAAGACGTGACAAATAGAATCCAAGTGGGTTGGTTGAAGTGGAGAGACGCGTCAGGGATCTTATGTGATCGTAAAATACCACTAAAACTTAAGGGCAAGTTTTACCGTACTGCAAGTAGACCCGCGATGCTCTATGTTTATGAGTGTTGGGCAGTGAATTGTGTACATGAGCAAAAAATGAGAGTTGCAGAGATGAAAATGCTTCGGTGGATTTGTGGACACACGAGATTAGATAAAATTAGGAAGGAATTTGTCAGGGATAAGACACGAGTAGCACTAATTGCAGAGAAGATGTGAGAAGCTCGACTATGATGGTTTGGACACGTACAAAGGAGACCATTAGATGCTCCTGTTAGGCGTTGTGAGAATCTAGTCACTAAGCATGTTAAACGAGGGAGGGGTGGACCAATAAAGACTTGGAATGAAACTACAAGGAAAGACATGATGTACTTATGCATTAGTGAGATTATGACAAAAGGTAGGGCACAATGGCGACAAAGGATCCATATAGCCGACCCCACTATAGTGGGATAAATACTTGAGTGTTGTTGTAGTGGTAGCTGTGTGAACATGGTAGCCTTGGTCTGGAGCATATGCAGCTCACTGTCGACACACATCCTTAACATGTCTTTTGTATGGACAAGTCTACTATCCAGGTTAGACAAAGGTGGCTGGATCGGATTTTTTAACGTCCGTTGAGGACAGTTTGGTGTGACGTTATTCTCATGAACGTAGTGCAAGTATTATTTGGTTGACCTTGGTTGTTTGACCGTGGTGCCATGCGTTACGACTGATCTTACATGTTTGTGTTCTTTGATAAGGGACGAAAGATTACCCTATCCCCGACCCAACCTAGAGACCCTCCCAAGGGCATGGTTGACTCATCCATTGTTGCGAGGCCATCGAGGCCTTTGCATATTTTAAAGAAGTGTACCTTTTTGAGAAAGAGTTTAGACACTAAGGTTATGTATGTGCTGGCGGTCACAGTGGCTTCTGAGTTCCCATGCGTTCGTCATTTGTTGAATTATTTTTCAGATATCATGCCTAAGAAGCTCCCTGATGAGATCCCTCCTTTGAGACACATCCAACATGCTATTGTTCTAGTCCAGGGGGCATCTTTGCGTAGTTTACCCTATTATCACATGAACCAGACCGAACACGCTGAGCTAAAGCGGCATGCTGATTATCTCCTTCGGGAGAGGTTTATATGTATGAGTTTAAGTCCATGTGCACTACCTCTTCTTACTCCTAAGAAGGATGGGAGCTGACACGTGTGTCGATAGCCGTGCTATTAATGAAATCACAGTGACATACCATTATCTTATACCCTGCCTCGACAACCTCCTAGACACGAAAACCGGTGCCTAGAACTTTTCGAAGATCGACCTATGTTGTGGGTACCGTCAGATCAAAGTGAGGGAGGGGGATAGTAGAAGTTCTTCAAGGTGAAGGACGGTTTGTACGAGTGACTTGTTATGCGATTTGGCATATTGAATGCACCCAACACGTTCATGAGGGTTATGACGTAATCTTGCGACCCTACATGGGCAAGTTCTGGTAGTATATTTCGACGACATATTGATGTACAACCAGGGCCGCACCAAACACCTGCACCATATTCTCTTGGTATTTGATCTCCTTCAGAGGGAGCATTTTTATATCAATTTGAAAAAAATGCTCTTTCTTATTTGCATCTGTTCATTTTCTCAGGTACGTTGTATCCGCATATGACATATCCTTGATCATGATAAGGTCAACTCCATTCATGACTGACCCATCTTGATGAATATTTATGATGTCCATAGTTTTCACTGATTTGCCACCTTCTATAGAAGGTTTGTGAGAAGTTTTAGTTATCTTATGCCCCCGTACAAAGCTGCCTCTGAAAGAGAGATTTTGTATGAGCGAAGACGAGCACTCCAACATTCAAAGAAATTAAAGAGAAGTTATCGCCCGTCCCTATTTTGCGTCTCCCTGACTTCTCAAGGCATTCAAAGTGGCCTGTTATGCATTAGTAGTTGGTGTTGGAGGAGTACTTATTCAGGAGTCTTCCTGTTGTTTACTTACAGTGAGAAACTGAAAGATGCCTAACAAAAGTATTTGAATTACAATCGTGAATTTTATGTTGTTGTGCAAGCACTTTGTTATTGACATCACTATCTCCTACATAAGGGATTTGTCTTATACTCTTACCATCATGCCATACGATACCTTGATTCGAAGAAGTTTGGTCATCTCCATACAACATGGGTGGAGCTTATGCAAGACTATCGTTAAGTTATCAAGCACGAAAAAAAAACAAGTCGGCTAACGCCTTGAGTCGCAATATCAGCCTCCTACATACTATGAGCACCGAGTTAAGATTTTTAATCGTTTCATTTACGATTACTTAGAGTGACCATATTTTTGGCGACATCTATGACGCTCTGATGAGATTCTCTCGAGCATCGTGAGGGTTATGCAATCTTTGATAAATATTTCTTCTTAGGCCCGTTCCTCTGCGTACCACAGACTTCCCTCAAAGATTTCCTTATTTGTGAACTACACACGAGGTGGAGTTGTAGGACATTTCAGTCGAGACAAGACAATTGTGTTTGTTGAGGATCACTTCTTTTGGCCTATCCTAAAGAAAGATGTTGCACGGATTGTTAAACATTGTCGAGTGTGTCAGACTGCGAAGGTGACATACCTACCTGCTGGTTTATATAATCTGCTTCCTATTCCACAGAGACCCTGGACTGACATTAGCTTGCATTTATTAATCAGGCTTTCTCGCACCCTACGGAAATTTGATTATATATTTTGTCGCGGTGAGACTTTTTTTGAAAATCTCCCACTTCATTCTCTGTCGAAAGACCACTGATGTGCCTCATGTGACAACTCTATTGTTTAGAAAGTTGTTCAAGTATTATGAGTTGCCCCCTCGATAGTTTCTGACTGCGACGCTCAATTCATGAGCTGTTTTTGGAAAACATTGTGGTAGAAATCTGGTACGACACTAATGTTTTCCTCCGCCTGTGAACCATAGACGGATGGACAAACCAATATTATTAACTGTTACCTAGGAATCCTTCTACGTTGTCTACTTTGGGATAGTTCTTCTACTTGACCTTCCGTTCTACCCATAATTATGTTTGCATACAATAATTCAGTTAATAGAAGTACGTGTCGGAGCCCATTTTCATATCATGTTACGTTATGAACATGAAACCATTTGACCTAATCCAAGTCCCTTTAGAAGACCGCCACAATGAGTCTGTAGAGTCTCGCATTTAGCATTTGTATGCACTTTACGAGTCAGTTTGAAAGAAAATTACAATGAGCAATAATTATTATAAAACCCTAGCAGATAAGCACATGAGGATTTAAATTTTGAAACATGCGAACAAATAGAGTCCATACAAGCCCTCTTATACTAATGAGGTGCCAATAACAAAACTAAGCAAAAATTAAACATAATTATAATTGTTCGGCGCTACCGCCTCCTGTGGTTTATCTTCAGTCTGGGCTGCGCTTGCTTCCTCCTGCGGTTCACCCCTGTCGGTTTGAGCCGCTCCCGCCGCAACATCGCCGATGGCACGAGCATCCCCATCACGTATCCACCGCGTATAGACCCGTCACGGCTGGTCCGCATCGTGAATGTCCGTAACAATGCCGCCAACTAGAAAATTTGTCTTGTCCTCAGGGCAGAAGTCGTGAAACTGACGACGAGAGTCATCCCGCAATAGCCACATGGCCTCGGACGGTGGGCAATGATTCCATGCCACAAGAAGCTCCTCCGGAGCCGCGTATCCGGGTAGGTGGTGACGGAGGTCGAGTATGTTGTCTGGGTATATGGGAGCGGAGTTAGAGTAGTCCAGATCACTTATAGTGTGGTCTAGGGTCGGATGGTTGCCCACGACTCGACGAAGTTGCGAGACGTGAAACACCGGGTTGAAACGGCTTCCATCGGGAAGTTGGATCTTATAGGAAACAACTCCAATCTGAGCGAAGACGGTGAAAGGCCTGAAAAACGTGGTGCGAGTTTGGGGCAAGGACGTTTGGCAACCATGAGTTGGCGGTAAGGGTGGAGTTTGATGAAGACCTTCTCACCGACTTGGAAGGAAAGATCTTGGCGCCCGCGGTTAGAGAAAGATGTCATTTTGGCTTGGGCCCGACGTAGGTGATGCTTAATACTATCCATAATGACCTCCCTATCATTGAGGTGATTTGCCAGGCTCGGCACGAGGCACTCCCCGAGAAGGTGGCACACAACATCTGGTGGTGGTCGGTCGTAGATGGACTCAAATGGACTTGTCCTTGCGTCATGGTTGTAGGTGGTGTTTTACGAGTACTCAGCCCAACCCAACCACTTGGCCCACGTGTCCAGTTTCTCACCAATGAAACAACGCAAGTAAGTCTCCAAGCAACAGTTGAGCACCTCAGATTGACCGTCTGTTTGCAGGTGGTAGGCTGAGCTCATGCGGAGGTGTGTGCCCTAAAGACGGAACATGGACGTCCGAAAACTGATTAGAAAGAAGGGATCACGATCGCTCACAATCGATTGTGGAAAACAATGGAGTCACCCCACTCTGGATTTGAAACTGTCAGCCACCCCCTGCGGCCGTGTACGGGTGGCGGAGAGGCAGGAAGTGCGTGTACTTGGAGAGTTAGTCCACCGCTACTAGGATGCAATCAGATCCATTGGATTGAGGAAGGCGTGTAATGAAATTCATAGCAATGTCCTCCCAAATACGATCCGGAATGGGCAAGGGCTAGAGTAACCCGTCCAAAAACATAGTCTTGTACTTCGCCTTTTGGCAAGGTAGACATGCCACATGGGATTTGACTTGCTTGAACATGTGCGACCAATAAAGGGAAGTCGCCAGGCGTCGGTAGGTATGAAAAGCGCTGGAGTGGCCCCCAGACGACGTTGAATGGAACTCGGCCAGGAGGTGTGGAATGAGAGGGGAGGCCGCAAACAACACTAGGCGGCCCCAATAAAAGAGCCTTTCGCCCACTAAGGAATAAGGGGGGTGGCTCGCTGGGTTGGCGATTAGAGCCGTCCAAATGGCAGCAACGTGCGGGTTCCTTTCCCCGTCATATTGAATAGATACGACATCCTCCCAAATCGGGCGGGAGATGGCCCGGAATTCCGTGGACTGCACTTGTCAGGAGAGGGCGTCCGCCGCTCGGTTGGTGTGGCCCGGGCGGAATTCGATGGAGAAGTTGTACCCAAGAAGCTTTGTCACCCAAAGCTGTTGTGCCGGTGTGGCAATCTTCTGTTGGAGGAGATACCACAAGCTATGGTTATCAGTGCGGATAATAAAGGGTCAGCCCGGGAGGTGCGGTTGCCAGTGTTGCACTACCACGATAAGTGCCATGAGCTCATTTTCATAAGCCGAACGACTACGAATGGTGGCGGAGAATGCCCAACTGTAGTAGGTGATGGGGCGACCGCCTTGCATCAGGACTGCACCCACACCGGTACCCGAGGTGTCACACTCCACGATGAAGGGATAACTGAAGTCAGTCATGACCAAAACTGGGTCATTCACAAGAGCCGCCTTGAGGGTGGTGAATGTGGACATGGCAACCGGGGTCCATGAAAAGAGTCTCTGTTCTGTAGATTTCAATAACTGTGTCAGGGAGCGAGCCAAGGTGCCGTACTCTTGATTGAAATGTTGATAATATCCGGTTAGGCCCAAAAACCCCGGACATCCCGAAGGGAGGTGGGGGTCGGCCAATGTAGAACTGATGTACTTTTGTCGTCGTCTATGGCCACACCCTGGGCCGAGATCGTGTGACCCAAGTAGCTGACAATGATCACACCGAACAAGCACTTCTCGCGGTGGAGGACAAGATGATGCTGACAGATCGTCTTGGGCGTGCGACGTACATGACATAGATGCGCCTGACAAAAGGAGCTATACACAAAAATGTCATCAAAAAACAAGGATGTGTTTTTAGAGTACCGCTCAAAAGATGTTCATGGTGGCTTGAAAGGTGGCCGGGATGTTGGTCTGCTCAAAGGCATAATCTGGAACTCGTAGTGCTCGTCATGTGTCTGAAATGTTGTCTTTGGTACATCTGCCGGCCGAACCTGGATTTGGTGGTACCCTACCCGGAGGTCGTGCTTTGTGAAGGAGGCGGCGCCGTGGAGCTCGTCCAAGAGCTCCTGAATGACTGGAATGTGATACCTTCCTGGGACTGTGACTTTGTTTAACTCCTGATAGTTCACACAGAAATGCCAACTCCCGTCCTTGCACACAAGGAGGACTGATCTGGAGAAGTGGCTCGCGCTGCGGCGGATGAGGCCGCCCATGAGCATCTCACATACTAAGCTTTCGATCTCATCCTTTTGGACATACCCGTAGAGATAGGGACGGACGGATACAACCGAGGTGTGAGGTTGCAGCGGAATGGCATGGTCAGTGGGACGCATCGAAGGTAAGCCCGCGGGAAATGTAAACACATCAAAGAACTCGTCGAGGAGGCGGAGATCGGGTGGAAGCACTGAGGTGTCCGTTGGTTCGACCTGCAACTGCCATAACCAAGTAGAGAACTCCACGTCAGAAGTGCATTGGATGGCGCATAAGGAAACTAGTGTATGGAGATGAGCGGAGTCGTTGACAAGGTGACAAGGTGACAAGATGACCCCTTTCATGAAAACTGTATAGACATCTCGGCTCAATTGACCTGAATGTTGTCCAATGTCGCCAACCCTGCCACGCCCAAGATGATGTCAACACTGCCCAGCTCAAATACATATAAATCTGCCGTCACGGAGCAATGTCTCATGGCAACTCGCACGACGGAGAAAGAACCCGCGGTCGGGCGGCGACGACCGTCTCCCAAACATACAGTGAAGTCTGGCGACAGTGTGCACAAAATGGAGAGTTGCCACACCAGACGACGAGAATTGAAGTTGTGGCTGACGCCGCTATCGATCATAATGAGAACTGGTTGCCCCTGGACGAGGCTGACTAAGTTCATCGTCCGTGGTTCGGTGAGGCCGCCCACCGAGAAACAAGGGAGGTCTAAGCGGTGGAAGGTGGCCTCGTCTGTTTCTGGCATGGACATCTCGTCGGTGAGTTCGAGTGCTTCAAAATCCTCCAACGTGATTTCAGGGGCAAAATCCCCGATGATTGTGCGAAACTCCTTCACGGTGCACTTGCGATTGTGAGAGTAAGGTTGGCGACATCAGAACCATAACCCCTTTTTCCGTAGCTCATTGTAGTCCTCATTGGAAAGGCGGTGTGGTGCCGACGTTCTGCCTGTGAGAGCCCCGCTAGTGGGCAATGGCCGCGGCCCCTAGTCACGCGGCATGGGCGGCCGAGTAGGCGGAGGGCCGACGGCGGCCGGTGATCGGGCATAGAGATCCGCCTCCACGACACACATTGAGTCAAGCGTTTCAGAGACCGTGCATGGCTGATGAGTGCGGAGGCGAGAGCGGATCGACGAAAGTAGACCTTGCATGAAGAAACCCAAATAGTGTTCAGGCGGAAGGCCAGAGACGTGTTACCAAGACGATGAGCTCGTCAATGTTGGCATCCAGACCGGCCGCCTGACGGATGCTACAAAGGCGCTCGACGGCGGAACCGGTGTAGCGGGGCACGTACCGTCGGACCATCTCTTGCTTCAGTTCACCCCACGAGATGAGGGGCTGACATTGGCGTAGCCAACGCACACAATGAAGAGCAGATTCGTCAACCATGCACGACGACCAATTGCAGTACTGTAAAACTTGTCTTTAAGAATTAATGATACTTTACGATCACATAATATCCCAGACGCGCCTCTCCACTTCAATCAACCTTCTTGGATTCACCCCACGAGATGAGGGGCTGACATTGGCGTAGCCAACGCACACAATGAAGAGCAGATTCGTCAACCATGCACGACGACCAATTGCAGTACTGTAAACCTTGTCTTTAAGAATTAATGATACTTTACGATCACATAATATCCCAGACGCGCCTCTCCACTTCAATCAACCTTCTTGGATTCTATGTTTCACATCTTTATCTACACCTCAAGCTTTTTGAACTATCGATCCCAAATATCTAAAACACTCACTACGAGAAATATCTGGATCACCCAATTTAATGGAGTCATCTGTCCTTCTTGCACTTCTAAATTTATGCTCCATATGCTTTATTTTTTTCTTGCTCAGCCTAAAACCATTCTTTTCTAAAGTGTCTCGTCAAGATTCAAGTTGTGCATTTACACTCACGCGTCTCATCGACCAAAACGATATCCTTTGCAAATAATAAACATCAATGTATTGCTTGTTGGATATGTACGGTGAGCTCTTTTAAGATAGGAGTAAAGAGATAAAAGGGCTTAAAACTGACTCTTAATGTACGCCAACAATGATTGAGAATTCATGTGTTAATCCTCCAGATGACCTCACCATCGTTACTGAATATGTTTACATGTCTTTGATTATGTCAATGCATGATTCATTTACACATTTATTTTCTAAGACTCTCCACAAGACCTCTCTTGAAAACCTATCATAAGCCTTCTCAAGATCGATAAACAACATATGCGAATGTTATTTTTTTTCTTGATAATCCTCAATGAGTCTCCTCAAGAGGTGTATAACTTTGATTTCCTCAATGAGTCTTCTCTCTATTGCTCGTTTCCATAGTTTCGCGGCCTCTGTAATTGACATAATTTTATATATTTCATTTGTTCTTATAGAAATATGCTAATATACTTTCTCCCAATTGGTCTGACTTTCTTTTTGTCTTTCATATCTTATTAATGAAACATGTAAGCCACAAAATTCTTTCCTTTTCTAGGAATTTTCGTACTTCAATATAGTTAACTATTTCAAGCTCAATTTATTGTCTTTTTCTTTATTATAGTTTTGATAAAAGTATTTTTCCATCGCCCCTTAACATCTTCCGTCAAAATCGTATCTGTTTCATACTACATTCATTTAAGTTGGCTTAAATGCCTTGTTTTTCTCTCCTTAGCTCGAACAGTTTTATATATTATGTTCCCCATCTTTGATATCTAGTTGCTTGTAAAATTCTTCACAAGCGTAACATCTTATTTTACTTATTGTCTTTTTTGTTTTCTTCTTGCCCAGTTTATACCCTGCCAAATATTCTTCATTCCTAAAAGCACAAAGTGATTTATTGCTAGTCATCTTTTCCCTCAGTTTGTCTCGCACTTCCTCTTTCTCCCACCATGATTTTTTATATGAGGGCGCGTGATCTTTTAACTCTCTAAAGTTTGTTTTTTTTCACTTATCATTAAATGTGAAAACATAACTTCTCATGTGATACTATGATCAACATAAAGATCATTAACTAGTTGTTCCATAACCGCTATCTTGAAAGCAACGCTATTTTCTTTCTTCTAGTTTCACCACCAAATTTTTTGCAACACTTTTATCTCTCTTAAATTTACTTTATTTAATTTCAATATCCAACACTACCAGCGTGTGTTGTGTTGTCAATATTTCTCATGGTATGACATTGCAATTCTTACAAATTTTTCTATCGATTTTGTGAATCATAAAATAGTCAATTTACGACTTATATGGTCCACTCTTAAATGTAATTAATGTTCTTCCCTCTTCACGAATGACGTATTTGTCATAATTAGCTTGTGTTATGACAATGTCTAAAATGACTTTTTCTTTTTAATTTCTTTCTCCATTACCAAATTCTCCCTGAATATCTGTATAATTTATATTTTCCTTCCCTATATGTCCATTTAAGTCTCCTGCTATGAAAATCCTCTCGCTTTGTCGAATTTCTCTTACAAATTCATGAAGTCTTACCAAAATTACACTTTAATAACTTCACTTAATGATACTTGTGGATAAACACTGATCACATTAATAGTTTCATTTCTTACGTCCAATTTAAGAGCTAAAATTCTATCACATTTTCTACTTATCCCTACAATTTCATCCATCAAAATAGTATTCCACAATAATACGTACTTTATTACTTGCTTTATTATTTGTTGTGTACCATAATTTAAAAGTGGAATTGTCTAGAAGTATCACTTTCTTACCCATCTATTAAGTCTCTTGCAGACATAGAATATTTATCCTTTTCCTAATCATTGTATCCGCTACTTTCATCATTTTTTCCGTTAGCGTATCTATATTTCAACTTCCAAACTGATTACAAATCCTACGATCAACTTTCCTAAGACGCCTAATATGTGAGGGCTTTTACATATTTATCCCACCCAATAACACCCTATTTAGTTTCTCATCAAACCGCAACCTCCCAGTTCACAACCACTTTCAAAACATTACAGTTCAACGCCTCCCTCTCAGCCACAATTACTACCCGAGCCCCCTTAATCCTCCGCCAGCAACATTTGTCTCCGAAGGGAGCCAGAAGCCCTTAGTTCTCCACAACGCCACATTCCGTTGTCATCTGCATGTGTAAGTCAAAGTTTGATGTTCTTTTTTCTATTATTGTGCATGTGTAAGTCAAAGTTTGATGCTCTTTTTTCTATTATTGTGCACTTGTACTATATCTTGTTGAACCTGAATGCAATACTATATATATATTTTTTGTTTTTGTGAAATCATTTGATTTGCGGGATTTATTCAACGCGCGCTTAAAATACTCGCGCCTTAATTGCTAGTGAATTAACATTTGTTTTTTCAATTCCATTATCCGTGAACAAATGTCCTCTGGACCAAGTTTATTTTATTTAATTGCTTATTACTAATTTATTTGAGTCGTCTATTGCATTTGCATCCATATTAGGGTTTGTCAGTAGGGCTACACCACACTTCACTTAGAGGCACATTTTAGGGCTGAATCAAGTTTTTAGCCACTTTATGCAATGTTTTGTAATATTTCAGGGCTAGTAAATGGTGTGCAACCTGAGCACGGTGGCCATCTGAAGAGAGAATTGGTGGAGCCAAATGTAGGGGGTAAGCACTTTTAGAAAACTGGGGCGAGAATTGTGGGCCTTCCCTGGTCTTTAAATTTTTGACATGCTTAGTTATGCTGTCTCTTCCACACTTAGGGGAGAATGCTCCGTCCGAAAGGCAGGTCTCCCCAGACAAGCTCTACCGTGCGGCTTTGTTGAGGAGTCGCTTTGCAGATACAATCCTTAAAGCTCGCGAGAAAACCCTTGACCAGGTAGTCAACTTAAACTTTGCTGCATTTTCATCACTGGATTTCGTATTCATGTCTGAAATGTTTTTTCTAGCAGGGTGAAAAGAAGGATCCTGAGAAGTTGAGAAGAGAGAGGGAGGAACTTGAGAGGCAACAACGTTTGGGTATGCATTTGTTTTATTGTTCAAACCATTTTAGCAGGAATACTTTCCTCTTATTTCTTATGGTTCTGATTGTTATTTCTGTGCAGAGAGGATGCGGTTGCAAGCAGAAGCTAAGGCTGCAGAGGATGCTCGCAAGCGAGCTGAGGAAGAAGCTACTGCTAAAGCCAAACAGAATCGAGAACTTCAGAGAGAAGCCGCACGGCAAGCTTTGTTACAGGTTTCCATTGATTATTTATCCATCCCCTTGAGGACATGCATATTATTTTGTATTTTCTTTCCTGCCAGTCCTTTTGGCTTATTAGAGATTGTGTGGGTGCAATCCTTATCCACATTTAACAGATGGAAAAGACCGTCGAGATCAATGAAGGAAGTTTATTTTTGAAAGATCTGGAAATGCTTAGAAATGCTCCCGCCGAACCTATACCTGGCTCCTCCAACGAGGGGATTCCTGATTGCTCTAATGAGGGGATGGATGATTTTAAACTCGGTGGAAGTAATCCCTTAGAACAGCTTGGCTTGTACATGAAAGTTGATGATGACGACGAAGAGGAATTCTGTGATGGTGGGCAGAGTAGAGTGCCTGATGTAGAAGAAGGAGAAATTGACTGAGTCCAAATTTACCTGTTGCGACGCTCTTCGGCATGGATGTTGTATCTATATATCAAGCTGTCTTCTTCGCCATTTTGTGTAAGCAGTGCTCCACATAGAATCAATCAGTTGGAACAGTCCAGAGTTAGTATGAGCTATTTATGAACTTCCACATATTTGATGCCCGTGGAGAAAAATTATCAATGCAGGTGCTTTGAATTGCTGATTATTTGTGGCTATAGATCCTGGGTTGGTGGAGATATTTATTTGATCAGAGATGTTTAATCAATCATATATAGTAGAAATGCTGTTCGCTTGCATTTGAAAGCTGTAGCAAGTTTTCCAGCGTGCTTCATCTCTATACTGTCTGCTTTCTTGAAGCTGTACAAAAGACAAATAAAACTATTTAAAAGCTATATTCCTTTCATTCTTATTCAGGAAACTGTCACTCCTATGTTTACTTCTTTATAGCCTGTAGAAGCCTGATTGCATTTTTGGATTTATTAGTTCTTAAAACTCTGCCCCTGCGAGTGTCCACCGATAAGTATTATGTGGCCAGGTGCGCCGCTACTGCTATTGTGCACAAGGTCAAGCGCGACCGCCACTCGTGCGCTGTTTTTATGACTTGTATGAGTGGCAGCAGGAAACTAGGCACTAGTTGCATAACAAAACATGAATATCTTGTATTTATTATTCCTTAAATTCTCGCAGATAATAGATGTATGCTAGCTACTACAATTCTTATTCTAGAGCAATACAGAAGACTGAAAATTGGTTATTATTATCTACTACTATTTTACAGTACTCTTAACACTTGCATGTGCAAAATTAAGGATTTTTAATCATTTCTTGTTATTTTTTTTTAAACACATATCATTCATATCGAATATCGTAAGCTCTCTCGCCTCGCATATCGTGACAATAGTAAATGAGGGTTAGCTACGAGTTGATCCTAAATACGTTAAACTCAATCCTCTCGACCATCTTAGCAGATCCCGGAGAATTACATTAGCCTGTAGCTCAGCATTTTGTTTGCATATAAAAACATATAAATAGACATAATAAACATTAATCTATATGTCAAAGTCAACAATCATTTGCAATATGTATGCAGCTGAGTATTGCACACCATATCTTAATAACATGTATGAGTCTGACAGAATATCAAACACAATCACATCACATGTCGTCTACTCATGTCTACTCACAACGTATAACTTATAATGGGTACGACAACCGTATGTTCTATTGTATTCCCAATGATCACAACCCATATATCAAAACATTTCAAATTATTTGCGTAGGCATCGTAATTCTTCTTGTCTATACGGTGAAAATACTCATGAATTTTCTCTACACTGGTCAATATCCCTCTACCATAGATTATCAAATCATTTACGTACGCATCGTGAGTTAAGTCTCCAGGCCTCTACGGCAGCAGCACACATGAATTATCTTTGCGCTTCTATCAAATTATGTATGATGGCAACACGAGTAAAGTCTCTGGTACTATACGATGACAATGCACATGAATTTCTAATGCCTCTAAAACACTATCCAATTTGTATATGGTGATATTGCAAGTAAAGTTTTCCGGCCGTATACAACGATAATATTCACAAATTCTCCGATCGTTACATTCTTAACACTATTATAAGTGTGGCAACACATGAATTCTCACCATGGATTTTACACGCGGCATCACATATAGTCCCAAATATCGTGACATTTCCAACGACATATTCACTAGAATACGTTGTTGTTGGGAAAAATCCCTTTATGATTTGATGTATCCAATTATTAAAGTGATATAGGATAAATGCATGTCTATTTAGATGACATATTTTCTTAAGTCTAACATCCAAAGTCACTTTGAAAAGCTCAGACAAAGATTCAGTGCACTCAGATAATCAAAATAAAGCTAAACAAAAATTCGTGCTTTGAGTAAATGTCGACATACGTCGAGAGGTATACTATGTGTTTTGGCTGGTAGTTAACACATGAAGACAGGCTGTTGTGCTCCCTTGTGTTGAGATCTCCTATAAATTAAAGTGAAGTCAGAGCATAAGTAAATTGACATACATTGAGATTTCTTCTCATTTACATCTCAACACACGTCGACTAAAAATCGGCACACAAGAAGCCTTGCGTCGGCTTCTCTGCAGAACAATTATAAATGCAAATACAATAAATTAATTAAGTCATGATCAAGATCTGACTCTGACCATTGATGTTCCAATTAAGGAAGACCATTATTATGATTGGGTCAGATTCAGTAAGACCTAACTCAAGCGGTGCGTCAATATATACCAAAGGAAAGCCAAAACAGGAAGAAAATATTATTCCGGAGGATTTTTTCAAAATATCTCGTCTCCTTCTCCATCCCAAATTCCTCTTAGCAGAACGCTAGTTGACAATATCATCTTTCCTCAGATTTGAAGGCTCCACTTTCTAGGGCTCCTCGTTTCTTCTTCAGGATTCCTCTCCAACATATTCAACTTCTCTCTATTGGATTTCATCATCTCAAGGGGAATTGTTGTTGATGCTTTCTTCTACATCAAGAATCCACACAATGCTTATAAGAATCAGAATCCTTAGAGCTTGTTGAAGATGATTACATTGTAGAAATAGAAATTCAATCACAATATACGGATAGAGTTTTGAGAATTCCTCTCTAAAGGATTCAATGGTTTTGAGTCTTTTTATCAAATTGCTCATTGGTTATGTGAATTTTCCATATCATAGAAAAATCTCAAAATTTGTATTGGTACTAAGAATCTTCCTTATCAAAAAATTTTAGTTGTAACTGGTTCTAAAGGTCTCTTTATCAAAAGACTTACCCTTAATTAATAGATAGCCCGCTAAGGGGCAGAATAATAGAATACACAAATATTTTGGGGGACCACTATCAATTCTTATGTCTTCTGGTAAATATATTTTAAGTGCTTAATTTCTTATTTTACTTCCACCATACTAGATTAAAACTCTATGACATATACTGTGATTAATTGTGCAAATAATTTTAAAACTCTATTCACCATCTCTAAAATAATTATTGACTATGATTATCCACTGGTATCAGAATTGGGTTAATTATTAAAGGGTTAACACCTTGAATAATCAAGATCCTATTCAAGAATTATTTGTGTGAATACATTACACAATTGAGTTCTACATAGATAAGAAATTATATAACCGCTAGACCTCCTATATGCTATTGAGATAAGTTTGCTTTATGAAAATCTAGAATAAGGTTATATATGAACTTTATTGATGAGAATATTTTTGATTCAATTCATACAGCTTTTGCTATTCCAATAATGATAAATGAAGATGGTAAAGTTGCTTAAGTTGCCAAACCAGACTGGTCAGAAGCAGAAATGAAAGCAAGATCATATGATGCCAAGGTCATGCACATCTTGGGGTCTTCCATGTCAGATAATACATTCCAGAAGGTTGTTGATTTTCCATTAGCCAAGGAAATTTGAGAATTATTAACCAGAATGGTTGAAGGGCCATCAGATGAAAGAAAGGATAAGAGATCCCCCCTGATCCCTCAATATGAAAATTTTAATAAAAGTCCCGAAGAATCAGCAACTGATGTGTATTCCATACTGGACCAAAATTTATCACCTGACTTTCCACACTCTGTGACGAGTCGGGAGGATAACAGAGGAGTCGAGAACTACAAACGTCAGTTACCATCCCTTGAGGGTCGAGCGAACATACCACATAAAAGAGATCGATACTAGTAGCGGCAGACACCAGATTTTCCCGCCACAGTGAATAACACTTGCGGCGGGCACTATTTTTCCACAAAATTTTCTATACAAGCTAAAGTTATTGCAAGAGGCAAATAAGAGTGAATAGAGGGGTGAATTGTAAGATCCCCCTTTTTTCTACGCTACCGGGTCTTACGCCCAGAACCGCCGTTTTGCGGTGATACCAACAATCAGGAGGGTCGCCACTACAAAACTCTGATTCTACCGGCATTGATGATCATCAAAGAAGTAAAAGTACAAATAAGTCAAGTCCACAAAATCACCACACACACACACAAATATATATATATATATATATATATATATATATATATATATATATATATATATATATATATATATATATATATAAACATAAATCACAACAAGTCCACAAAGATAAGGTACTGAAACAGAATAATAAAGTAGAAATATAAACAGGCTCATGCCCGGTGCATCATGTCCTCACTACAACACTCTCGTGGAAGCTAAGTAAAACTAACACTCACGCAGCCAGAAGTTGGTGCTCCTGTGCTAGACTGCCCCACCTCCATATGCACCGCGCTCCGGTGGTGCTGCCTCTCCTGTTGCTGCTCCCTGTCTCCCATCCAGAGCCCCTGAAATTTTTGGTCCACCGACCGTTAGTCATAAAGACTAAGCAAACTATCATCCCCGCCTCGCCCCCGAGACTCCTAAGCATCGTGCGAGAGGAGAGATAGAGAAGCTTATGAGGGTGGAGAGTAAACAAAACAGGTGATCGCAGAACTATCTAGCAGTCATATAGTATACCTTATACAAGAGTCTAAACTAGAAGTTCTATAACAAGTAAAGCAGTAATAAAGGTTAACAGTAAAGTGCGTCATAAAGAAAAGTAACAAGTAAATAATTAACCTTAACTTATATGAATGCTCATACAAACTTATAAGTTAAGGAGTCTTTTGCAAGGCTCCCATCGTATAAGCTATCTCATACTAGCTTATACGATGGGGTGTTAGGTTAAATCAGGTATGTGTGATGTGATATGTTATGTCATGAATCATGCAAGTGCAACACACACACACACACGACTTTATGCGCACAGACCTTTAGTTTCCCGATTTTGAAAGCTAGCTTCACTCCCAGGAGCCTCTGTAGTGGCCAACGAAGACAGTGGGTTAGGCCACCCCACTCCTAGGCATATATATATATATATATATATATATATATATATATATATATATATATATATATATATATATATATATATATAAGTGTAGTCCAACAATGAGTATAATAGAGAGTAAAGGGCTTATGCCCAGTACATGCCAAATGAATAAAAACACCCTCTCTCACACACAACACTCTAAGAGGAAGCTGAAACAAGATCACTCGTCATCACCTGACGCTGAGTCGTATTAATACGCGATATCTGCTCCTAAAGTCCTGTCATCTCGTCCTGCCGGCCATGCCGGTGCTCCATCTCCTTGAGCTCATAAAATTATACGATCACAACCGACCGTTAGTCATAAAGGCAAAGCCATTTTGTCCTCGCCTCACCCCCGCGACTCCTAGGCGCTGTGCGGGAGGACAAAAGCAGAGGACAACAAGGGGTAGAATCAACATATCATAGTGATAGTGGAACTAATCCTAGGCACTGGTATTCACACAGGCCTAGCCCTTATATACGCCTCTGAAGGACACACCAAAGTCACCACGTACTATGTCGACCAACCGTCAAACTTTTCCTTGGCTAAGTGTAAACCACACCCGCCAAGTCATCGTATCGACGTAGTTGTGAACGACTGTCAAATAACAAAGACTCGCGACTTTATGCACATGCAACCATGAATTTCTGAGCCATCGGCTCCCCAGACTAACCCGTCTGTTACAACTACCATCCGAGCTGTACAATCCCATATTCGCTGAGCCAGACAAGGAGGCACAATGGTCACAGGAGGGTTAGCCAAAGTGGTCCCGCCCTAAGGAGGATCTCGCCCACAGAAGGCGGAAACGCTCTCGCCGGATGCTATAAGAGAGAAACCGTGGGCCGGGAGCGCCAAGTGCGGGCTG